>JARQOC010000003.1:238268394-238877053 GCA_033576535.1 Allobates femoralis
TCCCTTTGGCCTATAGAAAAAGACTAATACTATTAAAGATTTGCAATAATTGGGGGCCCTGTTGGAGCTTTCGCATCGGGGCCCCTGGGACTGAAGTTACGCCACTGGGAACAGTAGTTGAAGAGAGTAATATTGGTTGACTAAATGACAGAGGATGGCAGAGTGGGCAGCAGTCACATCTCTCTGGTCGCTCTCTTTACTTTGTGGCATTGATATATCAGATGGCATATTATGTAAATTGCATGAGTTATGACTTTGTAAGCCATCATCTGGCATTACACTTTCATAAAGTGACAGTCAATAAGATTAACTGGAATATTTTTACTCCAATGTTACTTTAGCAGATTAATGGATTAGAAATGAGAAATTAAATCCATTTACTTGGTGTTTATACTGGACAAGCCTGCTTTGTAGTTTTACTTTCATCATTTTCCCTTAAACAATTCAGAGTGTTTGCACACACCATTTCCTTCAATCACTTACTATATCTACCGAACAGATGTAAAAATAGATTGACCTCAGTTGGGGATACGTTGAATATATCTTCTATTTCAGCGGATGGATATTAAAGCAATGCTAGTGAGGATAAGCATATATATAGAGAGGTAATGTATAAAACATGTCTGGCCTTCAATCTTAATACTAAATGAGTATGGTACACCAAATTAAAAAATATAGTATATAGAGAAAAGTTAAAAAGGTTGTCCACCCATGGTGAAATCTTTGAGACGCAATGCAGCTTGCCACATCTAATTCACTCAACGGTGCCATTTAGCTCCCCTTGCTGGTTCTAGTGGACATCAAGTGACTACAAGTATGCAAATTGCATATCTGCAGCCATGTGCCAACTTGATTCTCATCCACATCTTTCATAATACAGCTGAAACTACTGTATCCTACAAATGAAGAAAAATCCAATGCTACAGGTTGTTCATAAAGTAACTATGAAGTGGTTAACATTTGCCAGTAGGTGATGTGAACTTCCTGTCCACTCCTGTCGTGTCCCACGGAAGAAGGTCACTACTGCAGCGACACACACGCACTGTTTTCAACAGTCCTCACAACTATTCTGCAATCTAACTGGACCAGAGGACAAATATACTGTGTATTAGTACTTATAACAACACCACACTGCACTGCATAATTACTGTATAATCACCCTGTATATGTGTAATATCCCAGAATTGTGTATTACCAAAATGTTTTATAGTCTTAACAATATGTAATGTATGTTCCTTTCATAATTGAAATAGTTTATACAGTTTACATAAGGTATGCAGCGTACACTGGTACACCTAGAGTTAAACTCCTCACTGAGCCCATTAGGCTGCATTCACACACAGCGTATTTCGGCATTTATGCAGTGCTATTTAGCACTGCTTAAATGCAGTGAAACGCAGCTCCATTACGAAACTCAGCAAAAGAAATGGCTTTTGCTGAAATCCGTTTACATGGTCCAGCTTTTTGCAAAGCGCATCCGCAAAAAGAATGACCATGTCAATTGTTTGCACTTTTTTCAGTGTGCTTTTTACTCACCTCGCTGCATTCCCCCCGGTGATCTCTCAGCATCCCGACGGCACAGGACCTGCCGCAGGGATAAGCAAACTGTTCTCTGTGTTTTATAACTTGTAATTTTATTAATAAATGTGTCTATACTGTCTCTAGGGGGTGCCCACCCCCCTAGAGACCTACCACCCACTCAGGTGGGCATATAATGATGTTATATCTTATGTACAGTAGCCGGCTTCTGTCGGCTGCTGTACTTTTTTATGAATGAAGCCGCCGGCTTCCCTGAGTGCAGGGCTCACACAATACCAATTGTAGGTATAGTATGTGCGCTGTCCGAGGTCCTGAAGGGTTATACAGTAAGATCTATGGGCAGCGCTGCCCATAGATATACTGTATAAGCCTGCTGGACTTCAGCGGATTCATTCATAAAAAAGTACAGCAGCCGACAGAAGCCGCCTACTGTACATAAGATATAACATCATTATATGCCCACCTGAGTGGGTGGTAGGGCTCTAGGGGGGGTGGGCACCCCCAGTATAGACACATTTATTAATTAAATTAAACACGTTAAAACACAAAGAACACTTTGCTTATCCCGACGGTAGCCGGGATAAGCAAAGTATATGCGGTAACCGCATTGCTCAGGATTACACATCCAGAGCAATCTGGTTACTGCATTGTGCGTCAGAGAACCACTCAGAAAACTGCAGCCTGCATGATTTTTCATGCAGGCTGCAGATCCGGAGGCGGTAACTGGATTGCTTGTGAAGCAATCCGGTTTTTATAATAGGCTCCTATGATGAGCGTTTCCTGATCTGGTTTTGAACTTTTTTAAAGCTCAAAACCAGATCAGGTTTTAACAAAAAAAAACGGAAGTGTGACCCCAGCCTTAGTGCACATAATGCTGTTACCTCAGAGTTTAGTTAGAGTACAGTTTGACCTCAGCCAGTACACATTATCAGAACACATGTAGGGAGCTCTAAAGCCCCCTCACACCAGGCGATGGGGATGTCGGCAGCGACTGGCAGGTGCGCGCACGTTTTTGCTGCCCCGCCAGTGTCGCCGTCCCCCGTTTACATGTGGCGACATCTCCAGCCCTGCGCCGTCGAGCTGTCAGGTGGCATCGCCGTCGGGGTGTCTGAAAACCCCAGCGGCGATGCAGGACAATGGCCATGCACAGGTCGCCACCGCCTGGTTACATGGGGCGATGTGTGTACATCGCCCCATGATGGTCGCCTGGTTTAAGAGCACTGCTCCGAAACCAGGCGGCCGCCCGGCACCGCCGACATCGCCCCTTTACATGAGGCGTACGTCGGCGATAGGCCACGCCCCCACGTCCCTCTGTAATGGGCGGCGATGTCGCCCTGTGTGACGGGGGCTTAAGGGTATGTGTCCATGTGGCACCCCTGCAAGGGATTGCCACAGGATCCACCAGTGCAAAGAGGGATTTACACCTTGGTACACAGAGCACACAACACCTTCCACCCCAGACTTGAAGGGGGAGCTCTACTTGCTGCCTTTACCAGATTCCCTATAAAAGATCGAGGCCTGAGGGGAGGAGTCAGTTAGTCAGTTAGGCTAGGTTCACACTTGGCATGCGTTTTTTAAGGTGCTTTTTGACATCCTGCGTTTCTGCATGCGCTTTTGCTGATAGGTGTGGGGGACCCTTAAAAAACGCATGCAAAAATGCACTGCCATTTAGTGCCATATAACAACGCATGCGTTTCCCATACGGCCCCATGTCAAAAAAACGCATGCTTTTTGAAAACGCACCAAAAAATGCTACATGCTGCTTTTTTGGTGCTTTTTCAAAAACGCATGCATCATGCTGCATTTTTTGGTGCTGAGCCAAAAACACAAACAAAAAACGCTTGGCACTTCAGACATGCGTTTTTGGCATTGGGGTATGCATTTTTAACATGATGGTCTATGGATGCGTTTTTTCCATGCGTTTTTCACAAAAGTCATGTGTGAAATCTGCATGGAAAATCTGCAAGTGTGACCCTAGCCTAAGTCAGTTAGTCCAGTTAGTTCCAGTGAGAGGAGAGGAGCTGGTGTGAAGGAGCTGGTCGCTGGGATAAAACCAGGCCCAGGACCAGGGAACACTGACCCAGCTGTGCTGCACCCTAGGCAGAGGGTCGGAGGCTAGTGGAGGAATAGGAGAAAGAAGAAAGGGAACAAACCAAGCTTCCCTGTAGCTTACCCGGACACCGGAGTCCGACACTGCTAAGCATCCAGTACAGCAGGAAAAGCCCGGATGGACCAGGGGGAATTAACTACCTGAGGAAAACAAGTAAGAGAAACTCGAGCCTGACCAAGCACGGACCAGGGGCCAAGAGGAGAATAGGGACCCCACAGAAGGACCTCATTGTCGGTTATTGTGTGGAGCCCACTGGGACGGGGTACTCGGTACCGGACCGGGGTACTGCTGGGATGTCATGGAGGTCCTGGTCCGGACCGTGTCCTGGCTTCTCACAAGTAAAAGGGATATGTACAATGGATAAAGTTTGTCGTGACGCCACCCACGGGTTGTGGTCAATGATGGGACCACCGCTGCAGCGCTGCTCTGCCAGGAGGATGGAGGGATGGATGGGCTGCAGCCAGATGGATGAGCCCACGTGGGTCGGGCTGCTCCTGACAGGATAAAAGGTATGCAAAGTTCAATATACCTGGAATCAAACACGGACACTCAGGCAGGGTTCACCAGGTTTACTTGTCAGTTCTTCACAGTTAACACAGCTCACGATACAATTCAGTTCTTAACAGTTCACAGTGCAGTTAACCCTGGGAACACTCAAACCCTCTGCAGCAGGCTGTCAATCTGAGACCCCTCACTCCTTCTAAATCCTTCAAGGTTGTTGTTTCTCTCTTTGTTGTCTCCCCGGGTTGTATGGCGGCAGCTCGGACCCTTGTGGGTCCTCGTGGTTGTTGCTATGCCTTCAACCCTGTTGTGGCAACTCCAACCTGGAGTTAGAGCTCCCCGTCGGTTAATCTGGGAAGCCGGTATAGAATCTCTGTTCCCCTCAGAGCCGACACTCTGGTGTGTGCCTAGTCTGCAGTAACCCTATCTTGCAAGGCGTTACCAGACTCCATCTAACCCGTGTGACTCCAGCACAAACTAGGGAAAACTACTCCGCCAGTAGTTGGTCGGTGTTGCCGTGTTCCTCGGACCCAGCACTGCTGGTCCGGTCTCTTTCCTCACACTCCCCTGGAATGCCAGCTATAGACGAGCTTTGTGTCCATGGTTTCTGTGACTCTGTGGATTCTGCATGTCCATCAAGCCCAACCCCACCAGGATGTGTGTCTGTCTTTCTGATGTCTTGTGCTGCTTGGCTCACTCTGGCCTACAAACTCCTTCCTCCTCTTTTCCTCTACTTGTACTATCTGTCACCTGATCTACATTCTTCCCACCCACTTTCCTCTAAACCCACCACTCCTTGCCTGCCTAGAGTCCCGGGTCCGGGTTGGGTGCTGCCTCTAGTGGTGTGTGTGTGTCCGTGACGGTGTTTGGTGCACAAACCGTCTATCTTTCTGCCTGGATGCAGTTCCCTATGTGGCCACCCTGGTCGCAGGGGCGCCACATACAGTAAAGCCCTGGGAGGGAAGAAGGAGCGGCGAGTTCAGTTATAGGCAGAACTTACCCCAAACCACAATACACAGTGACAGAAGAAGCCTCACAACTCTCCAAGGTGAAAGTCCCAAATTGCACCGAGGACCTGGTTACTTCCCCTGGATGTACCTGTTACCGGTCATCAGTAAAAGGTACCGAAACAAAGACTACAGTGTGTGTGTGTGCCTGCTTAACCGCTGCTACCCACAGCGTTGACCGCAGAGACGCTACTACAACTCCCCTCATCCATCCCCGCTGGCCTGAGGTAAAGCTCTACCTGTGGGGAGCTGTACTACACTGAGCTGCACCTCCATCACCTCAGCAGCCGGCCGCAGCGCTGGTATACACATTACCAGGTACCACAGGTGGCGTCATGTAACCAATCCCCTTCACCACCATCATCCCCCACCACCCACGCCATTGAGGGTCCAGGGCAAGGGAACGGGGACCGACCAGCCGTGATCCCCCATCAAGTCGCCATCAGCCCCGGTATCCGAGTACCCCCTACCCTGTTGACCGCCTCACCCACAGGACGTTTTTAAGCAGTCCTGAACACAGCAAAACCTGAACTGCTGACAAGGATTCTAGAGTCCTTGCCAGGAGATTTGCTGTGTTCAGGTCCTGCATTTTTTGCATGTTTTTTGTGCATGTTTTGTGCGTTTTTACTGCGTTTTTGCTGCTGCATTTTTCCTGCGTTTTTGCCATTGACTGCAGCAAAACTGGAGGAAAAATAGAACATGTTAATTCTCTCCCATCTGCACCAAAACCGCAGGGGTTTGACAATTCTTGACACTTGCAAAACCAATGTGTGGGCACAGCGTTTCTGTGAAACACATTGGTTTTGCTGGGGATCAAAACCGCAGGAACAAATTAGCATAAATTACCATAAAACCAATGGTAAACTGCAGGCAGAAACTGCATGAAAAAACCTAGCAAAAACGTCCTGTGGGCACATACCCTAACCCCCTCTCCAGCAGGTTGCATGGGAATGGACGACTGACCCAAAGTTACATGCAGGATGTCTTAAGGTACCTTTACACGCCGCAACCGTGGCAAGAAATCTGACAAGCAATCTGTTGCCCCGGCACCATTGCCGTGAAATTGGCTCGCAATTGAGGCATGTAATTGGGATTTTGGCGGGCAGGTTGCGCCTGGTTCCAATTTCACAGCACTGCTCCAAAATCAGAGGCAATCCTGAAGGCGAGATTCCCAGCTTTTGGCGTGTGAACGGGCGATAGGAATGGAATCTGCGTCGCCTATTGATTTCCGAAGGGTGCCACAGCGTGCTGGAGACCGCGTCCCATCAGCGATGATTGGTGGTGGCTACTGTGTTTCCATTGGCTGTCACTTCACAGGGTGCCCTATTTGAACAGCTGTCCATTCACAGCACACAATGACAATGGCGTCATGTATTAGCCAACCTTCCTGCGCAGGCTGGCCAATCATAGCGCTATTGGTTGTCTAATCAGCATGCTTTGGGGCACGGAATACACCAGTCTGTCACACCTATGTTCTTGCTGCGCTAACCATGTACGCCGACATTCCGTTGGGGATTGCGACGTGCTGCCTACTGTCCTGCAAAAGCATAACTTCTAACCACTTTGCCCTACACTTCTCACTGCACACAGCTCTGCTCTATTGAACCCCTCACTGCCTACTACTCTATACTACATAACTCTTCAATGCTAATTCTCTGCTCTGAAAATCATCTACTGTCCAATGTTGTACTTTGCCCAACTCCTCACTGCACAAATCAGCATTACCCATATCTCTACACTATTCAACTCTTCACTGCCCATTTCTCTACTCTGCATAAAAAATCACTGCCCCATGCTACACTGTGAACAACTCCTTACTGCTAGCAACTCTACACCTCACTACCCAACTGCTGCTCTACCATAAGAAGGTGACCTACAGTCCTTTCTTCCTGCTCCTGAAACATCAACTCCGTTATGCAATGTGAACTGTGTTATGTGTCTAAATATATAATCTTGGTCTACCAGGCATTGCATCCCATTTAGCCAGAATCCTACTCCATACTGATGAGGGGCAAAACCCTGAAACAGCTGTCTGTGGATGGATACCTGGCTTTGGTATTTCCCTTGTCATATCCTTAAACTCGTAAAGAGAAGGATATTGACTGAAAGGGCCACTTAATATGGTGGTTATGGTGGTTTCCTCAAGGAGCCACCCTATGGCTAGGTCCTTCCCTGGAGGATATCCGGCTAGTCCCATGTTTGAGACTCCTAAACGAGGCTCCACAGACTCTATTTGCATATTTGTATTTCCCAGGGGACAATGCATCTAGGATTTATAGTGCTTTTGCTAGCTGCCAACAGTGTTTTCTTTGACTGGTCTCCCTGAGAATCAGTGAATGTTTCGTAATATTGGTCTACCAGGCATTCTCCCCAGAATCCTACTCCACACTGATGAGGGGCAAAACCCTGAAACAGAAGTAAAGAGAAGAGTAACCGGGCACCTCAAGGATTGATGTGGTGTATACAGCACTTGTACACCTTATATCCCACTTCAAATCCCTGTTAATGGCGTTGCTGCGCCTTTTAGCATAGTCCATGTATATCGAAAAATGAAGGAAAAAGGCGACACTCACCATTCGTTGAATCTTGTGCTTTATTACATCAAGGATGGGGAGGGGGTGCAGGAGGCCGCCTTCTCCTTCATTTTTCGATATACATAAACCCTGAAACTGCTGTCTGTGTATGGATACTTGGCTTTGGCATGTCTCTTGTCATATCTTTAAACTTATAAAGAGCTGGATATTGACTGAAATGGCCAATTAACATGGTGGTTATGGTGGTCTCCTCAAGGAGCAACCCCTTGGCAAGGTCCTTCCCCTGAGGGATATCTGGCTAGTCCCGTGTTTGAGACTCCTAAATGAGGCTCCATGGACTCTATTTTGAATTATATATAATATATATATATATATATATATATATATATATATATATATAAATAAAGTGGTTTCTATGTATAGAGTGCAGTGTGCCATAAGATGTAGCAGTGTTAACCACATTGGTGTAAGGTAATGTGTTGCATTACACTTAAGATAGAAATAATTATATAGTGAATAGTAATGTATAAAATAGGTATATCGTGGACTGATGAAAGTTAGAATGTTTAGTAATATAGGAAGCTTGTTCAGCTACATACTGTAGGGGAAGCAATAGTTAAATGTGGAACTAAACCACAATTGGTAGAGCCAGTTCATAGATTGAGTTATTGTTTCCTTTTAAATAGTGAGTTAGGTGTTTGACCAGTGACCAGTATGGATGTGTAGGTCTTATAGAATACCTAGGCAGCATCTAGTGGGTGTTTTGCGGCAACTACATTGGTTAACATCTAGTGAGTCAATAAGATCTAAGGAACCAGACGGACACACTGATGGTGAGCTCTAACATCATTATCTTGCTAGAAAGAACTTACTCCAGCAGTACAAGTCCTTAGAAGGATGCTTAGCATAGGCAAACAGGTCGATATGAGAACGTACGTGAGATGAGGAATATAGTCTGTGCAGTCCAGTCATTTGGTTGAATTGATTGGAGAACCACTCCCTGTGGGTGGGAAGATCATGAGCTGACAGGGACTTAATGACTCCTTCATGCAGGATCATGATGCTAAGCTTGGTAGAGGAATTTGGACTTAGGACATCAGTGGTACCATGTTATTTACCAGAGCATGGCTATAGTAAGCCCATGTGTCATATTGGTAGCCAAGTCCCCACAAGTATCACTGCTTTAAAACGCAACTTTGACAGGGGTCAACTTCGTCAGGGGTCAAGCATTGCTGGTATTACTACTGTCTATCTTCCCTATTACTTATTGCCTTGCTCAAACTGAGTATCATACTGTCAATGTAATACATATTCATCAGCTCGGAGAAGGTTTATCGTAGCTTTCAGAGTACAGTCCAAATATCAGCACTGCATGGGTCCATAATGGGGCATGTTTCTATGGGTTCATCATAATATAATCTATATGAACGTCTGCCATACTGTATGATGAGCATTTTTTTTCCTAGAAACATTGACATTATGTAATGTTCATAATAAGAATTCATAGGGACTCTGTGTGCTGCCATATAGGGTCTGTGTACACAGCCAGCATGGGTCCTTATGGCTGCTGCTCGACCTGTTCAAGACTACTAAAGTGGGGTTGCCTGTTGAAAGTTAGTAGCAACTATAATTATACATTTATCATATCATTATATGCTTTTCCATTATTACTGTACAAAAGCAAATATTTCTTTATATTTTAAGGGAAGCTTCAAATTTTCCTATATAGTGCTTAGCATCCTCTAGGTCTGTAGTTTTTATCATTTTACTTTTTGTGTTGAATCTTAACCACAATATGAAATTAATAACATTTATATGCAGAAATGCAGATGTGGTATTTCATAAAAATAGTTCTAAATTGCCTAAAATATTTTTTTTAAAACATTATGCGACGCAAGTATTATGGAGAAATATGGCAAACATGCTTTTGTTGCTGATTCCTTGATAATCATGTGGTCCAAATGAACCCAGATTAAACAACTATGTTTTAGAGATTCTTGTCACTAAATAAATTCCCTCTAAAGCAATGTAGGCCAACTTATCACTTTCCATAGTCTTTGTTTTTCCATTAGAAATATCTTGCTGAAGTGTTAACATGTGTCCACTTCTGCACTCAAGTGTGGCTGTGCAATGTCTACTGATTGCAGGAAAAGGGAGGGTCTTGCTTATTTTTCTGGGTAACTAAGGCTGGGTTCATCTAGGGACTTCAATGTGGGATAAAGCAACAGACTATACAAAGTAACAAATATTAAAAAATATCCCAAGAGGTATTTCTTATTTCTCTTGTGTAAAAAATACCATCTGTGCAACATGATCATCTTTAAAATACGTGATTTACTTATCATGTTGTTTTCAGTTATTTGGGCTAACCCCAGCATATGATCGTGATAACCTATTTGCAGGATAGGATGTAAAACACCTAGCACCCTATCAATCAGCTTCTTTAACTCAATAATGATGGCCTTACGAATAAAGGCGTTGGGAAATTAGGGTACTTATGCCTTACTGTCAGTTTTTACAAAAACAAGGGAATAAGCCTGTAGTGCCCCTCAGTGTTAAAAAATCTCTGGGATTTCAGCTACTGGGGGTAGCTGAGACCCTACAGATTAGGAATTGGGCTATTTTTTTACCGGCCATGTGTTTGCTGATATACACCGTGTGCCAGTGTATAATGGTGATCACATGAAAACACATTGCATCGCTGATAAAAAAAAAAATATTTCTGTGTAATCTGAGATGATTAAACATGATAGATGACTCAGAAATATCTGACCCTGTGCTCTAAAGTCCTCTGGTGCTAATAGTCACCCCCACCCCCGTCAACAAAGTCTGCCTGCCGGTACCCCTCTGTTTGCCCCCCAAACCCTCAGTCTGCCCCCATTGTCTGGTGTTGCCCGCACCCTACGATGTCCCCCACGCACATACCTTGGTCCCTCTGTCTCCCAGCATCCCGCTCTGTCTCTGCTCTGTATTGCTCCTGTGCCCGACTTCCAGGATTCCTCTGCCCTGCCAGAGGGATGACATGTTCATGACCTCTGTGAGATCATGACTGTTCAGGATCGCCCGGTCATACAGGGACCAATTGTGATCTCATGGTGATCTCCTGCTTAGGAGAACATTATGAGATCACAGTTAACCCCTGTATGACTGGGCGATCCTGAACTGTCATGATCTCACTGATGTCATGAAAATGTCATCACCCTGGAAGGGTGCCTGCTCTTATATCACATACTAGCACTTCATTGTGCTGATACCATTACCCAGCGGTGTGTGCGGCACTGGTTACAGAGGAACACTAGGGAGGTAGCCCCGACGTCATTTCGTGGCTATGCAAGTTGCATTAGCCGCTTCATCAGGGGGCAGTAACCAGGTGCCGCACACACACGCTGGGTAATGGTATCAGCACAATGAAGTGCAGCTTGTTTTGCTCTTTGTGATGTAATGTATTTACATTGTTATCTGTATACTTGGTTGGAAAATCACTGTGAAACTGTTTAAGTGTAATGATATTGATATTCTGGGCTGTTTATTACTGTCTACACCTATGAGTCTGTATTGACCTTAGACTAAAAGGCCTGATTTATTGATTGTCAATTATGTAACAGTATGGTTATGATGATTTTCTCCTCCTTGAGAGATGTAAATATGTACTTCTGTGGAGCATTTAATACAGTGAAAACTGCTGTTCATTGATAGTGGTGTGTGAGTGGGCACCTGCATGGTGTCCTTTCCATGGGTGTAACAATAAAATTCACCTTAAAATGTACTAATATCTTAGTATCTACTCTTTTTCTATTGTTTGATTACAAGAAAGTGAGTAACAAACTGTGGGGTCCACTTTTGGTGTTACCTCTTGTAAAAGTTAAAAATTTGGTGCTAAATCAACACTTTGTGAAACAAAAAGTTTCAATATAACAACCTATTGTTATTAAATTCTGTGAAGTACCTTTGGGTTCAAAATGCTCACTATACCATTAGATGGAATTGTTGAGGAGTCTAGTTTCCAAAATGGGCTCACTTGCGTTTGTTTTTTTTTGCTGTTTATGCAACTTAACAGCCTTGTAAATGCAACATGGTGCCCGCAGTCTATTTTAGGCCGGCTTCACACTGCGGCGTGCCCTCCGGTCCGGTGTGCAGCGCACGCAGCTGCAGCCGCTGACAGGTCAGGACCGCAGTGCCTGACTTATCAGCAGCGGGAACTGCGTGCGCTGCACACCAGACGGAGGGCATATTAGCCCCCCAGTCCTGTGTGCTGATCCGGTCCGCGGCTGTCTGGGTCATCCTGGACAGCCCCGGACCGGATCACGCTGCAGTGTGAAGCCGGCCTCAGCTTTTCCAAAATTCAAATATGTTCCTTTCCTCCTGAGCCTTCCCATTTGTCTAAACAGAACTGTTTATCTACATGTGGGGTATCGTTGCACCAACAAGAAAGAGGGTGATGAGCTGTGCAGTCCAATTTGTCTACATGTGGGGTATCGTTATGCTTACAAGAAAGTGAGTAATAAACTGTGGGGTCCACTTTTGGCATTACGTCTTGTAAAATTGAAATATGTAGTGCTAAAGCAACACTTTATGAAAAAAAAATTCCAATATGACAACTTATTGTTATCAAATTCTGTGGGGGGTTTCTGCAGTTTAGATACCTTTGGGGTCCAGGATATGCAAGATAGTGCCTGTCATCTATTCAGTCAAACTTGCTTTCCAAAATGCAGACATTGCTCCATCTGTTCTGATTCCTGTCGTTTGTCGAAACATAACTTTTTGACTAAAAGCATAAGAAAGTGCGTAACAAATTGTAGAATCCACTTTTTGGTGTTATCTAATGTAAAAGTTAAAAATTTGGTGCTAAAAGAACACTTTTGTGAAAAAAAGAGAATTTTCAATATGACGACCTATTGTTATCAAATTCTGTGAAGTACTTGTGAGCTCAAAATGCTCACTATAACCCTACATATAATGAGGGATCTAATTTCCAAAACAGGACCAGGTGTAGTGGGTTTCTGCTGTTTAGGTACCTTAGGGTCCGGGAAATGCAAGATGGTGCCCGTCATCTATTTCAGCAAAATTTGCTTTCCCAAATTCAAAAAGTGCTCCTTCCTTTCTGAGCCCTCCTGTTTGTTCAAACAGAGGTTTCGGACCACATATGGGATATCGGCGCGTTCAAAAGAAACTGGGTAACAAATTTTGGCTTCCAATTTGTCATGCTATCCCTTGTAAAAGTAAATAAATTAAGAAATTGAGGCTAAAGCAATATTTTTAGGTAAAATAAATGTATTATTTTCAATTCCACCTTTCATGCATTCCTGTCAAGCAGCTGAAAAATTAATAATCTTCTTGAATGTGGTTTTCAGTAGCTTGAGGGGTGCAGGTTTTAGAATGGTGTCATTTTTGGGTATTTTCTGTTACATAGGCCCCTCAAAGTGACTTCAAATGTGATGTCCCTAAAATAATGTTGTTTTTTTTTCACTTTTTATGTAAAAATGAGAAATTGCTGATAAAATTTGAAATTTTAATTCTAATATTGTGCTGATGTAAAGAAGACATGTAGAAATGTTATTTATTAACTATTTTGTGTCACATACAGTAACTCTCTGTTTTAACAGAATACTAATTCAAAAGTTGAAAATTGCTACATTTTCAAATTTTTTGCTAAAGTTCCATTTTTTTCACAAATAAGCACAAAAATATTGTTCAAAATTTACCACTAACATGAAGTGCAATATGTCACAAAAAACATTCTCAGAATCACTGGGATCCATTGAATTTTTTCCAGAGTTATAAACTCTAAAGGTACTGTCACACGGGGCGATCTCTCTGGCGATGTTGCCGGCAACTTAGGGGCATGACTAAGTTGCGGCAACATCGCTCATGAGTTGCCACATGTGATGGGAAACCTGGCGATGTTGCTCAGGTGATATGCCTGTATCGCCCTGTGTGACGCTGCAACTGCGATGTTGCCGGCAACTTCCCCCATGGACTCCCATGTTATGGATCGCTGCCAGGGTAGAGTTTAACCCCGGCAGCAATAGTTGCCAGCAAGATTGCAGATGTGTTGCCGGCGATATTGCTGCGTGTGATATCGTAACAGCAGCCATGGCAGCGCGCCAAAAAAGTGCGTGCTCCCGTGAGTTGCCGGCGATATCGCCACGTGTGACAGTACCTATAAAGTGACACTGGTCGAAATTGTAACATTTGGTCTGGTCATCAAGGTGAAAATTGGCTCCGTTACTAAGGGGTTAAACTTCAGCTCCAGCCAGATGGGGTTGGGGTGGATGTGACATGCCTGCAGATTCTCAGTTCAATCCGATAAAACATCAAATAACATTAGTCCGAAATATATGCTCTTGTGAGCAAGCCCTCATTCAAAATGTATTAGCTTCAGCCCCCTGCTGCTCTCTACTGCAGCACAACTTCAGCTCAGTAGCTCTAATCAAAGTTTTTACATCTGGTTTGCACTGGAGCTCATTGGTGGCAACACAATGCTACAGACCTCCACCGATCTTCAATTGCTGACCTATCCTAGTGATATGTAATACCAAACACCTGGACAACACCTTACAGGTAGCCATCCACCTTACAAACCTATTTACTGTCATTTGAATGATAAATATTCATGTTGACCATTTACATGCATGCTAGGCACAATGGAGTGTGCATGTATTTTCAAAAGGGTTTGATAGTATGATAATCTCTTGGCTGTTGGGACATGCAATGTGTGAATGTATTTACAACAATATCTTGAAGAAGGTGAAAGGTGGGTTTACACGTTGCGATATCGGCGTCCAATTTCAATGAAAAGTCACGTGGTTCGATCATTGGAGCCGATATCGTTCCTGCGTTGTATGGTGTGAACGTCCAATACGATGCAGGAACGATGTCAATGCGATATCGGGGATTGAATGAGCGTGCTCTCCAATGCTCCGATATTGAATGGAGATTGGAGCCGGATCGTGCTGTGTGACAGCCCAACTCAGATGTGAAGTTCAACGTCACCCATTCACTCCCATGTTAAATGGTCGTTCCTGGGTTGGGGGGCGTAGACATTGTACGGACGTTGGATCCAGAAATCGCAACGTATAAACCTCCGATGCGATGCGGGAGAAACGTGCACTAAATGCGCGCTCCCGCGCCACTGAATTGCGATATCGGAACGATATTGCAACGTGTAACCCCACCTGAAGATTTGAAAGACAAAATAATACATTAAATAAGGTTCCTAAGGATCCTCAATCTGATGATGACTGATAACTCCCAGTACGCCTTATACTTATTAAGAATGTGCTGGAAATTGTAGGCTCATGCAATATAAATGTGTATGGATCTGATCTGACGTTAGAATTGATGGACCATTTACTAATAGTGGTTTTGGTTATGTATTTCTGTACTGATGGTGTTATAGGGATGTATTTCCGTGCTGTTGTTGGTTGTGATGATGAATTTATTTACCGCTGATGGATCTGATGAAGAATTTAGGTAGTTCTGATTATGAATTTCTGTACTTCTGGTGGTTATAATGATGTGTGTTCTGTACTGATGGGGGGTTCTTAGTATGTATTTCTGTACCTCTGGTGGTTCTGGTCATTTATTCCAATGCTGTTATTAGTTCTGATCCAGTACAAAAGTAACAATTCATAACTTGTAAAATTAGATTATACATTGCTATATTAAAGAGGATGTCCACAACTTTAACATTGATTACTTGACCTTAGGATAGGTCATTGATGTCTGTTCAGCCAGGGTCTTGTGCCCGGCATCCACACCAATTGACTATTCTAGATGCCTGTGGTGGCAACAGGTAGCCAGAAGTGGTCAGTTCGGGATCTGCTCCATCATCTTATAGTGGCTATGGCCAGGTACTGCACATCCGCCTTCTATTCAAATCAATAAGGCCCCTTTCACATCAGCGTTTTTTTGAATATGCAGCAGATCCGGCAGATTTACCGCATCTGCTGCTTAACAGCCATACTTGCGGCACAATTGTGGCAAGCCCCATGCATTATCTACTGGGCTTGCGGTCAGATGTGGCAAGTGCAGTTCTGCCAGATGCGGCAAAAAAATGCAGCCACAACTGCCGGATTTTCCGGATCTCGGCAAAACTGCAATTGCCATCCTTGCCGCAAGACCCACAGACAATGCATTGGATCTGCCGCAAGTGCGGCCATTAGGCGGCAGATGCGGCAATTCTGCGGAATCGGACGGATCTGGACATAACTGCTGATGTGAAAGGGGCCTAAGGTAGATGTGCAGTACCAGCCACAGACACTATCTGAAGACAGATCCTGAACTGAGCACTTCCGGCCACCTGCTGCCGCTATAGGCACCTTTTATACCCCTGAACATCCCGCCATCCTGCGAGCCGTAATTCATCTCTGAACTAGCACCTAGAACAGCTGACTGGTGGAGGAACCGGGTGCTGAATCTCTGCCAATCAGACAATGATGACTTATCCTAAGGATAGATCATCAGTGTTAAAGTAGTGGACAACCACTTTAATAAAATATTGTGCCGTCTGACAAGTTAAGAGTTACTATGTTTTTATTTCTGTTATCAGCATTAAATGGGTTGTCCAAGTTTGTCATGAGTCTGTAGTCACTTTATGTCATTGCTGACTTCTAAATTCTCACAGTGCAGACATTGCACACTGTCAGGATTCTCTGGTACCTAAGATGAGAGTGGGATGTCATGAAATCATAAGTAAGCAATTAACATACAGTGGAGGAAATAATTATTTGACCACTTGCTGATTTTGTAAGTTTGCTCACTGACAAAGACATGAACAGTCTATAATTTTAAGGGTAGGTTAATTTTAACAGTGAGAGATAGAATATCAAAAATAAAATCCGGATAATCACATTGTCTAAATTATATAAATGTATTTTGCAGAGAGAAATAAGTTTTATCCCCTACCAACCATTAGGAGTAATGGCTCCTACAGACCAGTTAGATGTCATGAGGAAGGTGAGAGATCAGCCTAAAACTGCACAGGGGGAATTTGTTAATGATCTCAAGGAAGCTGGGATCACTGTCACCAAGAAAACCATTGGTAACACATTATGCTGCAAAGTCCCACTGCTCAAGAAGGCACATGTGCAAGCCCATCTGAAGTTTGCCAATGAACACCTTGGTGATTCCGAGAGTGATTGGGAGAAGGTGCTGTGGTCAGATGAGCCAAAAGTTGAGCTCTTTGGCATTAACTCAACTCGCCGTGTTTGGAGGAACAGAAATGTGCCTATGACCCAAAAAACATTGTCACCACTGTCAAGCATGGTGTTGTAAACATTATGTTTTGGGGATGTTTACTGCTAATGGCACAGGACTACTTCACCACATCAATGGGACAATGGATGGAGCCATGTACTGTAAAATCCTGAGTGACAACTAACTTCCCTCCACCGATACATAAAAAATGTGTCATGGCTGGGTGTTACAGCATGACAATGACCCAAAACATATAGCCAAGGCTTAAAAAGAGGCACATTAGGGTCTTGGAGTGGCCTAGCCAGTCTCTAGACCATAATCTCATAGAAAACTAATTGAAGGAGCTGAAGGTGTGAGCTGCCAAGTGACAGCCTCAAAATCTTAATGATTTAGAGATGATTTGCAAAGAGGAGTGACCAAAATTCCTCCTGACATGTGTGCAAACCTCATCACCAATTACAAAAAACGTCTGACTGCTCTTCTTGCCAACAAGGGTTTTGTCACCAAGTATTAAGTCTTGTTTGCCAGAGGGATCAAATACTTACTTATCCCTGAAAAATGCAAATAACTTTATTTAATTCAGACACTGTGATTTTATGATATTCTATCCCTCACTGTTAAAATTAACCTACCTTTAAAATGATAGACTGTTCATTTCTTTGTCAGTGGGCAAACGTACAAAATAAGCAAGGGATCAACTAATTATTTCCCCCACTCTTCATGTGGTCATGTGTCGGCAAGACATGCATGAAATCACTCAACAGAAATGAATTGGGTGAGGACGGACACATTTAGTCAGAATGTGGCCAAAAGTATGTAAATCTCACACTTGTGCACACATGACATTCACTGTCGCCACTGGCCTGGGAGAATCCTACAAGTGGCAGTGCACACGTTGTGAAAAGTCAGAAGCCTGCAGCCACCTAGAGTGACTGAAGACTTTCATCTCTATCCTGGAAAAGCTTTTTAATTATATAACTAAGCAGTGCATCCTCAATTTTAACAGCATGCCATATACTCCCTGTCAGGATTCAGCTCTGCTTGTTGGTTCCAGCAGTCATTACACGGCCACCCCACTAATGTACAATCTTCATTTATTGGCATGTGGCAATTAACTTTTCTTCCTATGTGTCTCAGTTTTTTCACTGAACATTGAATGAATGAGAGAGCAGCTTGTCTGCATGTGACTAAGTGTACAAATCGTATATGAATGAGTGGTCACACGACGACTACCCAAACCACTTGGGGGGTTGCCAAACGGAATTCTTGCCCTGGGTTCCAGTAAGCCTAGATACAACTCGGTGTTCTGCTGTAGTGAACACATAATAAATATGGATCCATTTGGAATACAAAAGAGATGATTCTTTATGTTGAATGGAGCCAATCATTCCAGATAACCAAAGAGAGACGGACTGCTAGACTGCTCATTACTATTGCTAACCAGTCATTATTATTGCTAAAGTTAACCAGGATTATGCATATTGCAAATTCATTTAATGCATTTTTCAGTGAGATGCAAACCCTAAACAGAATCCCCTCCGCTCTATTCTTGTGGCTGCTATGGTAAGAGAGAGAGTTTACAAACAGAAGAACAGTGAGAGCCAGAGAGGAGATCAAGATAACAGCAGAGACAGGAGAATAGTTATGACTACGGTTTTGTTTGATACTATTCAGTAACAATCTTATGTCCTATATGTTATTAGAGACAGAGCTTACGCTGGCTTCACATCACGGTTTTGTTCCTGTCCGTGGAGATGCTGTTTTGTGCAGGACCCCACGGACAGGATCGAACAGGCCCGCATGTGTACTTCTGGATGCCACGACTGTCAGTCCGGATCCGGGATTATGAGAGATTCGGACTGACAGAGCTGGGAGCAGCCGAGCCTGCAAAGTGCAGGCATATTCAGTACTTTCGCTTTAGGAGTGTATGAACATATACTCCTAAAGTGAAATAAAAGAAAGCAGTGGGTATTAAAATAAAAAAAAAGAAATGCTCACCTGTCCCGGGATGCGAGACGTTCACATCTGATACAGCAAGGATGCTGCAAGGACCTTTATCAGCTGATCAACAGCTGACTGGCCGGCAGTGGCCACGTGACACATCAGCTGAACGCTACTGGCCAATCAGCTTTTAAGGTCTTTGCAGCATCAGATGTCTTCCTGGGACAGTCACTGGCGAGGTAAAGTATTAGATTTTTTTTATTTTTCTCACCTTTGCTTTATTTAATTTCACTTTAGCAGTGTATATAGATATACTGCTGAAGTGAAATTACACACATATAACACGAGTACAGAGAAGTGCTCTTGTTCTGAGCATGCTCTGTACCTGGAGCCGGATTCTGCTTTTTCCCGGATTCGGGTTCATGGGCCCCCATGTTAAGTGTCCTGGACTAGACCGAATTTGTTTCTGTCCGGTTTTGTCACCGGAGCCCAAAAATGGTGCAGACTCAGATTTTGGGGGCAGGAAAAAACAGAACAGAAACGAATCCGGGACTGAATTCACAAAACCAGATGGCCATTTATAACCAGGCAGTGAAATCATCAGCAAAAGTAGCTTCATGGGATTGACCCATGCCTAATATGCACTTTAAAAATATCTACCTTTCAGCATCTAACCACTTTTAGAAGTTGTTTTATTATAAAATACTCTACAATTCTCTCTATCTTCCTATTCCTTATATCTGTCCTTTTTTTTACCTCTATTGATGTTTTGTTTGAGGGAAATCTCAAATGGTAAATCACAGGAGGATGGCCTTGCAGTTACTTTTTTGCAGCTTCTTTTACCCCTCCTGAAACAAGACATCATCAGGGGGTCACATTGCCGTCAGTTACCACAGCTTCTGTCACCACCACCTCTAATGATGTCCAGTTTCAAGAATAAGGGAGATAATGGAGAAATTACTGCAGTTTATGTACTTACAACCCACATCTTCAATTGTCAATGGGACATTGTGGTCCCCCCTCTCCACAGTCCCTGCTTCTGTCACTGTTGCTTTTTCCCTGAGAAAAATCGTCATCAGGCAACGGTGATAGAATCTGTGGGCAGCACTGGTGTCACTCACGGTGCATCTACCACTGCCCCAATGATGATTAATTTCAGGGGAACGAAACAACAGTGTGAGAAGCAAGAACTATGGCAGTGACCAAAAAAGTAGGCGCCCAAAAAGTGTGTCTCCAGCCATTGAAAATGCAGTCACTGCTCAATCACCCGTCCTGAAACAGGATATCATTATGGAACAGCTATGACAGGAGCTGTGGTTTCTGATTACAGCGCCATGTCTGATGATGTCCTTTTTCAGTGCTGGTGATAAAAGCTGCAGAAAAGTTACTGTAGGGTCATCGTCTTGTGAAGTCCCATTTGAGACACCCTTTAAGTGAAATGTCACGGGAAGTAAATAACAAAAACTCATATAAAGATTAGCAGGATAGGGAGAATAGTAGGGAATTTCATAATACAGAAACTAATAAAAGTGGTTAGGGGTTATATATAACGATTTTTAAAGAGTAGCAATCACTAGAGTTCGTCTCCTTATTAGTCTCCTTATGCTGGCAGACAGATTCCTCTCCATAAGGAGAATAGCTAGTCCCCCAGACCTCAAGTAGTAATTCCCCCATAATTCTACCCTTCCTATAGTAATGCCCCCATCCTTTTCCCTTTCCTGAAGCAATGCCCCCATCCTTTTCCCCTTCCTGTAGTAAGCCCCCATCCTTTTCCCTTTCCTGTAGTAAAGCCTCCATCATTCCTCCCTTCCTGTAGTAACGTCCCCATCATTTCCTCTTCCTGTAGTAAAGCCCCATCATTCTCCCCTTCCTGTAGTAAAGCCCCCATCATTCTCCTCTTCCTGTAGTAAGGCCCCATCATTCTCCCCTTCCAGTAGTAATGTCCCCATTATTCTCCCTCTTCTTGTTGTAATGCTCCATCATTCTCCCCTTCCTGTAGTAATTTCCCCATCTTGCTTTCATCACACATACACACACATACATATACATAGATATATACACATATATACATACACATATACAGGGTGAGTCATTTATATGGATGCACCTAAATAAAATGGGAATGGTTGGTGATATCAACTTCCTGTTTGTGGAATATGGGAGAGGGGAAGACTTCCAGATGGGTGGTGACCATGGCAGACATTTTGAAGTCAGCCATTTTGAATCCAACTTTATTTTTTTTAATGGGAAGAGGGTCATGTGACATGTCAAACGTATTGAGAATTTCATAAGACAAAACAATGGTGTGCTTGGTTTTAATGAAACTTTATTCTTTCATGAGTTATTTACAAGTTTATGACCATTTATAAAATGTGTTCAAAGTACTCCCCATTGTGTTGGATTGTCAATCTGAATCATGTACTAATTCCAGGTATCCAGTAGCATTGAGGTTTCAATTGATGAAGAATGGCCCCACTATCTTTGTACCCCATATACCACACCCTACCATCAATTTTTTTGTTCGAAAAGTCTTGCACGGATCTATCCACTGTGGGTTAGTGTCAGACCAATAGCAGTCATTTTGTTTGTTAACTACACCATTCACAAAAAAAGTTTGCCTCATCACTCATCTGAAGGCAATTGTCTATGCTGTGAATATACAATATGTGCATCATCTGAAACAATGGATTCTTGGAGCCTGTGCTAGCATTTCTTCTGCGGTGTTTGTATCAATCTGTCAAGTGTGGGAGAAGAGAGTTGCATTGACAATCCAACCACCCATCTGGAAAAGTTTTCCCCCTCCCATATACTAATGTGCCACAAACAGGAAGTAGATATCACCAATCATTCTTATTTTATTTAGGTGCATCCATATAAATGGCCCACCGTGTATTTACACATACATACACACACACACACACACACACACAATTGCCTCTCTCCTGTTCTCCATTCCCTCGGCGCCCTGCACATGCGGCCTGCAGACACAGCAAACTGATTGGTGATCATGACCCAGTTCAGCGTCGATGTCAGTGCACAGATGAATGAACGATCGCCGGAATCAAGCTCTTCACAACTACACCAATGGTAGACGCTGACCAATCAGAGGCTGACAGCTGACATCAGCTGCTGACCTGTGATTGGCCGGCAGTTGCATTCATCTGAGTGCGGACATTGGCGTTGATCCGGGCCTTGATCACCAATCAGTCTGCTATATATAGCCTCTGGGGCCGCATGCGGCCCGTGGGCCACGTGCTTGAGACCCGTGAGTTAGATGATGTATTTTACTAAACACTGTCTACCTACTCTATCTACTTTGCACAATCGCTCATAGATCACAGAAACGGAACTCACCTCCACTTTCACTTCTCATTAGATTTGTCTCTAGTAACAGAGGCGGATATGACCTCACAACAGAAAGGGGAGCAGTGAGTCCTCCGGTGCAGGATACTTTAGGAAATTATTACAGAGGTACCGTAATATATTTTCAATACAGTGATATATAATTTTGCTATTTAGTACACTGGCTATCAAATTCAGATGTTTTTACTGAAATTACCGTATATACTCGTGTATAAGCCAAGTTTTTCAGCACAAAAAATGTGCTGAAAAGTCCCCCCTCGGCTTATACACGAGTATATACGATAAGTGCTTCCAAATCCCTGCTTTTCACTAATCTATTTGCCTTCAGCTGTATACAGCCCCCCCCCCCGTGGTATCCAGGGCTCCCCTTGCTGCACACCTGTAAATTAAGATATTAGTATACTTATCGCTGCCCTCGCTGCCGCCCGCCGCCGCTCCGCTGCTCGGTCACCGCGCTGCTCCGGGTCTTCATGCTTCCTTCTCCGGCGCGCAGGAAATGACGTCATTGTTCGAGCGCCGGAGAAGGAACAGGAAGCATGAAGACCCGGAGCAGCGCGGTGACCGAGCAGCGGAGCGGCGGCGGCGGCATCTTACTTTACAGGTGTGCAGCAAGGGGGGCCCTGGATACCACAGGGGGGGCTGTATACAGCTGGGGCTGCTGTATACAGCTGGGGCCCCTGTACTACTGATGGGGGGAGGTCTGTATACACCTGGGGCTGCTGCTGTATTATACCCCCTGGGGCTGCTGCTGTATTATACCCCCTGGGGCTGCTGCTGTATTATACCCACTGGGGCTGCTGCTGTATTATACCCCCTGGGGCTGCTGCTGTATTATACCCCCTGGGGCTGCTGCTGTATTATACCCCTGGGGCTGCTGCTGTATTATACCCCCTGGGGCTGCTGCTGTATACTACCCCCTGGGGCTGCTGCTGTATACTACCCCCTGGAGCTGCTGCTGTATACTACCCCCTGGGGCTGCTCCTGTATTATACCCCCTGGGGCTGCTGCTGTATTATACCCCTTGGGGCTGCTGCTGTATTATACCCCCTGGGGCTGCTGCTGTATTATACCCCCTGGGGCTGCTGCTGTATTATACCCCCTGGGGCTGCTGCTGTATTATACCCCCTGGGGCTGCTGCTGTATTATACCCCTGGGACTGCTGCTGTATACTACCTCCTGGGGCCTGTATGTACCACTGGGGAGGCTGCTGTATACCACACTACTGGGGGCTGTATACCACACTGCTGGGGGCTATATAAATGTGCTGGGGTCCACCCTCGGCTTATACACGAATCAATAGGTTTTCCCAGATTTTGGGGCAAAAGTAGGGGGGTCGGCTTATACACGGGTCGGCTTATACACGAGTATATACGGTACTTTTACCATGTACAAAGTTCAACAATGTATGCATCTTTATGTGAAGATTAATTGTATATTTAAGCTATTTTCCAATGCTAGAAGATGAAGACGTTTGATACTGTTCCAAACTAACATTTATCTTTTATAGAATTTTTTATACATTTATGATTCTAACCTTACAAAGTATATTCTGGATATGTCATATGGAGAACTAACGTGGATTTTCTAATAGTTAGTCACTAGTGTGGCTCCAGAAATAGAGGAACAGGTGAAAATTCGTATACTAAATACATTTCAAAATTGATTGTTCTACTATTTTAGGAATATGAAAGAATTTTTAGAAATCACAGAAAAGCCCTTTAGAGTGATCATTTGTGTATGTCTTATATTTTTCACATTACTAATCTAAATAGGCATGCATTAAAAGAAGATGCAGGAGACAGAAGTAGAAGACAGGAAGAGTTTTTTAATGTCGGTGTGAAAAGTACAGCAACTCAACAATGGAAACATGAAAACGTGAAGAAGGAAAATGAATCAACATGTGCCTCTAGGAAATACAAGGATGTAACTGGGGATAAATTTTTAAGTGGAAAAAAAGATGTTCTTTGATACATTCAGATACCTTTCTTATCAAAGTTATGAAACCAAAATAGTACTGTGTTCTAGCTATAGGGTGGAGCAAATTAACTAGATGCTCTGCAGCATGATTCTGCCACATAAATCACATAAATAGGCACCAGTACTATAAAATTGGGCATGACGGGATGGGGTTATGTAACTGATTTTACAGAGAAGCCTCATAGGCCGTAGGAGTTTCAAGTTACACTTTCACATAGTACCATAATACCAATGATACTATTCATAAATATATTTAATAAAGGTATTTTACCAAGTTGGGTTTCACATCAGTGGATATAATTTCCAGTCACTTGAAAGCCAGCGCTTACATATGTATCTCTAAATGCAGCACACATACTTTTGATAATTGGTATACTATGAAATATAATCCCCTCTCTAACTTTAACATGGCTCCAAAAGGGAATGATCACTCACAGTCTCTACCGGAATTGTACAGAAGACGGAGGACATCTCTGCTCATATGAAGGCTACAGTCTCAAAGGTTGACATAGTACAGTTGGTGAATAGCAGAGATATGACGGGGCTCCTGTATTGTTGATTACTTAGCTTCTTCTCAAGTGGCTGAGAAGTGGGCCCTGGTGCTTACTGGAAGCAGCTGTACATATGATATGGCAGCACTATCAGGATATGAATAGACGCTAAAGGTGTTAATATAGGTTTGTTCTCCAATCTAACAAATATAACAAATCACAAAATGAAGATGAAAAGTTATGATATGGAAGACTCAACCAAAGAATAGAGGAAAGCAAAAATTAATGTCTTATGCCACTGACTTATACAGTATATAATTAACTAGTTACTTTCCCATCTAGGATCACATACGGACATATAAAAGTGGTTTCAGGAATTGTTGTCTTCTTATTTCTTACTAATCGTAAAGTGCACATACAGCCAAGTGTGTATGCTTATTTCAATGGGGAGTGGGAAAAAAAACCTATTTTACACCCCTGATAACTGCAATGGAGGGAGAGTCAGGAGACCCTCCGACACATTAGATGCTGGTCCTGACTTCGACCAACTTTCATTTAATGTGTTTGGTCAAGTGTTACACATTAGGGTTCACGATATGTTGCTTGGGCCATTTCTAATTTAATAGTGTGATATAACTCACAAAAAGTAAAATGGAACAAAACCAAGAAAGAATAATTAGATAAAGCAGCAAAGTGTCCTGTTGACCTTGAGGTCTTTGGTTTAAGAGTGTCAAAGATGTCAAAAAAGCATATATCACGGGGACTGAAATCAGTAATATATGTGCACAAAAAACTGTCTTTATCACATGTAGGCTCCAATGGTATCGGTACCATTAAAGTGATGCCAGTAGTTAGTCTTGGGCTCAAGGTTCACCCCATCCTTTTTTTCCACAAATGGAATGTGTGTTGGGCTCATCTACTCCACAGTGACCACAAAGTTGGCAAACAAACCAACAGCTGGTCTTAAGGAAAGTCCACCTCTGTCTTGTACAATGTATGGGAAGGTGGGAACAGGGTCTAACATCTACATATAAAAATATGTATATGTTTGACCCTATACACTAATATATATATATATATACATATATAGTATGAGACTAAACATACTGACTCAGGTCATGGAGAGTTTCCAACCCAATAATTTTGAGCACAAGTTTAGCTGCTTTTTCATAAAGATGCTTTTTATTAATTCATCAAAAAGGTTAAAATGCAGATATAAAGTGCTCAGACATATAAAAAGAAGTTAAATATGGATCTGGATTACAGAGGACACTAAGGGGTAAGGGTCTTTTTGTCCCCAACTACAGGACCTAATTATGGTAGCAGTTTCCAACAATAACCATTGTGCCGTCTTAGTTTAAAAGGGCCAAGAACTGCAGCTTCTAGTGTATACAGGGTACAAAGGTTTACAGAGGGTTAATTACCATGTTATCCATTAACACATATACACATATACTGACTATTGTTGCTAACCCATTAAACATTGTATGGTAATTGAGTCCAGCTTACCCATAACGGTACCAGAGGTGGAGATGACCACTAGGGGACGCCCCAACGCGTTTCCCTGATGCTTCCTCCTGAGGAAGCATCAGGGTAACGCGTTGGGGCGTCCCCTAGTGGTCATCTCCACCTCTGGTACCGTTATGGGTAAGCTGGACTCAATTACCATACAATGTTTAATGGGTTAGCAACAATAGTCAGTATATGTGTATATGTGTTAATGGATAACATGGTAATTAACCCTCTGTAAACCTTTGTACCCTGTATACACTAGAAGCTGCAGTTCTTGGCCCTTTTAAACTAAGACGGCACAATGGTTATTGTTGGAAACTGCTACCATAATTAGGTCCTGTAGTTGGGGACAAAAAGACCCTTACCCCTTAGTGTCCTCTGTAATCCAGATCCATATTTAACTTCTTTTTATATGTCTGAGCACTTTATATCTGCATTTTAACCTTTTTGATGAATTAATAAAAAGCATCTTTATGAAAAAGCAGCTAAACTTGTGCTCAAAATTATTGGGTTGGAAACTCTCCATGACCTGAGTCAGTATGTTTAGTTTAATATGTGGGAGAGCCCTAATATCGTGTAAAAATTATTCATGTTTATCCTGGATATATAAAAAATATATAGTATGAGTTTGATAAATATTACGAACCGTTAGCAGAATTGGTGTAAAAGCCATGCTGTCAGGGATCAGTCACACAATTTGAATAAAATATGATGGAGATTTATTTATTACAAGTTTCTGAGCATGGACCTGCTTTATTAGATAAAATCATGGACCATGATTTTATCTGGAGAAGGACCAAGACCATGCTCCGAAACATGCAATAAATAAAACACCATCACATTTTTTTGAATGGTGTGACTGATCCTTGGCTTTTACACCAGCTTTACTAACGGTTCATTTGTCTCCTCATGGCGTCTGCAGCAGTCTTGGGTATACGCTGGTATAGATGGTTGTTACTCTCACATCCTTTACAGGTGAGCCTCCAGCTGTTACTTGATTCACACCTATCATAGATAATACCCTATTTGCTCTATATTTGATAAATGTTAGGCACACCTTGTTGTGACTGGTAGGCACTATGAATTGTCTAATTTGTGTGCTAAATATATTCATTTTTTAGATATATTTTGCATTGCAGTAATGCAGTCCAAATTTCACATATTCTGTGTTATCATATTAGTTAGCGCTTACACATTGCTGCTGTATTCTTTTGTTTGTATATTATGCAGTCACAGCAGCATGCACCTATTCACCCTTGCATTATTCTTTTCAGAGGTGTCGGTCAGTTTTCTAGAGTATACT
This sequence comes from Allobates femoralis, assembly GCA_033576535.1. Lineage (NCBI taxonomy): Eukaryota > Metazoa > Chordata > Amphibia > Anura > Aromobatidae > Allobates > Allobates femoralis. The sequence goes on from JARQOC010000003.1 coordinate 238,295,871, forward strand.
ATCGGAGGTGACTGCCACAATATTTGACTAAGCACTTCTGCCATAAGTTTAAAGCTTGTTTTAATTAATGATCGATACTACCTACCCTTTAAATTTGTAGACTTATAGCCCTGAAGAGGCAAGTTTGATAAGTATTAGGTTTTGGGACCCATCCAAGAAAGGTTGCCTTGTTGTTGTCAGATGGTGGGCTCACATGAATTGTCTAATTTGTGCACTAAACATCTTCATTTTATAAGTATATTCTATATTACATTAATACAGTTTAAATTTCATATATTCAATATGCGCATATACCTTACTGCAAACAGAATGCTGCTGTATTCTTTGGTTTGCACTAGGGATGAGCGAGTCTACTCGTTACTATTCGTTACTCGCCGAATAGTAGGGTACTCGGGCTACTCGTTACTCTGAGAGTTTCCTAGTGATTACTCGCACAGTAACGAGTCCAATGTAAATCAAGGGAAATGCAATTCCTCTGCTGCTGGACCCTGGTCCGATGCAAGCCGGTACCATAGAGTCCCATGTTACGGTGCGCCGGATTGCACCGGACGGGGTGAATCCGGTTTTGAATGATTTTTAGCATCGTACCCTAAACCGGATTCTCCCAGATTGCTTCGGTCCGGTGCAATCTGGCGCCCCATAACATGGGACTCTATGGTACCGGATTGCTCCAGATTAGGGCAATCCGGGAGAATCCGGTTTGAATTTACAGCTTACAGCTTTTTACCGCCGGCTTCTAAACAATGAATTAGGGAATTGCAGGTTTTTCCTCTGCTGCCAGACCTCTTTATAGGGTCCAGCAGCAGAGGAATTAATTGTAATACTCGCTTCACCATTGACTTAAATAGGACTCGCTATACTCATAATGAGTAACGAGTATCGGGACCTACTCGTTACGAGTCTAGAGAGTCCGAATATTTCAGTACTCGCTCATCCCTAGTTTGCACCTATATATTATATCCCTGGTTCGGTGGATGTGATAGTATGAACTAGGGTCAAGAGGGGCTACCTATCAATTTGCTACCCTAATAAGCCCTAACATTGTGTAAATTAAATATAATTTATATTTAGTCTTAGAGTTAGTCGGTACTTCATAAGTGTTGACTAATAAAGGTGAAAAGAAGAAAAGAATCTTCATATTAATTTTGGCATCTAAGACATCTATACATGATATTTAAGTGACTTCAATTATAAAAGTAAAGTATTTCATGTTCTAAAATATGAAAAATAATGATATCACAGTCTTTTTTGTGGCAAGAGTGATGCATTCTTATTTTTGTTATGATGGAAAAATGGCTTTTGAGAACCTATATCTTATAAGTAGAGCAAACCTCACAATAAAAGTAATGATTTCAAAAATTTCCCATTAGGTGAGCATACATGTGCACAATTCTTCTTACGTCATAAAACCGTTTACTATTTCACTACATTAAATGGATGCTAACAAACCAACTATCTTACAGTCCCCCTGTCCATTTAAAACAGACCCATTTTGATTTGAAGAGGATGAAACAGGTTACACTTAAAGGAAAATGCTCAGATAGATGTGTAACTATAAAAGTTTCTGCTAGTAAAAAAAAGAAGCTCTCATCAACTCTTGTACTATATATTTATAAAATAATCCACATTTGTAGTTGGCAAACATGGCAACAGGTAAATTGGGCTCAATTAGCAAGTTAGAAGATGCTTCCTAGGAGCATTCTATAATAGTTACCTCCATTAAATGTTGAAAGGTACTAAAACATTTACTGAACCACCCACCATAGCCTACTGTATATAAAACGCACTGAACTCAACCATAACGGACAAGCTTATTCTGATTTATGGTTGTACTTTCATTCATTCATACAATATACTATATAACCTCTCCATAGCTAGAAATGTAGGCCATTTCTAAGACTAAGACACTAGACAAATTGATTCTGGTACCTACCAGATCCTACATTGTGCATAAACCTTTTTAGGACATACTGTACATTTTTAAGTATATGCTTTATGACCAATCTTAGTTAAGAATAAATAAATTACAGATGAAAACACACATCACCCCAAATAAATTAACTATATCTTTCGTAAAAAATTTTCTCATTTTCCTAATAACTTTCTACCATGGGCTTAGACTGAGCAGTGATAACTTAATCTCTGATCTATGTAGATATAAGTTAAAAAAATGTGGGTGATCTGGATAGTTAATAAAAAGTGGTATTGCATAATTATATATTTAGTGATCAGTAGTTGCTACACTTATTGTTGAAGCACAAACCCAACAGTCCTGATTACTTAATAGTATACAAATGTATGCATCCAACTGGGACGTCAATTACTGACAAGTACTGTAATAAAGTTGTATATATGTACACACATATATAGGAAAACCAATGTGCAATTTATTTTTTAAAGATGATATAATGATTTGGACCCATTTTAAAGGATGATACAATGTTATTATATTAAGTATAGCCAGGACATATGGCAATGTCAGATCACCACCGCAAACAATTTTTTCCTTCTACAAGTGGAAATACATTTCCTAATTGAATACTATTCAACTTCTGGTTTCCACACCTGGGCTGAAACACCAGCTTTCTTTGCAGAAAATTTCGGCCTTGGAGGAGCAATCAGCGTTGCTACCGGTGATTCTTGTCTAGGTTGCATGGCATAGCCTACTGAAGGGTAGGAGTCGCTGGTAGGAGTGAAGACACTTGACTGGAAGGAAGGCTGTGCGTTGTACGCTGGCTGAGAATATTCAGGTGTTGGCTGGGCATTAATGTAAGGAGTATTGACAGGCCTTGCAGGTTGAGCTTGCTTCGCTGGAGGGAGAAAATTTGCCTTAGTAGTTTTCTTAGGTAATTCTGCATCTGCTGTGTTAGCAGAAGGTGCCTGAAATGTGAATAGCGAAGAGTTAAGCTGATATGGCTGATGTTTCATTACTTCAAGAGGGCTCATTGTTTTAGTTGGTTTCTTCTTGGCGCCTAAAGATCCAGTCTTGGATCCAGGTTTATTTGCTGCTGGGGGATATAATGGTGATTTCATTGGATTGTAAGCCAATGGAGGTGGAGCTCGGACATTAGATGAATATTTCCAAGAACAAGGTAATGATGGAGTTGGAGAGATTGGTCGAGCTGCTTTTTCTTGCACAGTGGTTGAATCAACAACAAATTTCTCCATTCGAGATTGTCTCCTGGCAAATAGTTCTGCTCCTTTTCCTTTTAAAGCTGGCATCTCATAGGCTGGACCTGCTGACCCTGATGGAGTAGTAGGTGGGGTTTTAGGCTTTGATATTTGGCTCAAACTTGTAGTTACTTTTGGTGGACCTCTAGGTGGAGCAGATAAATTAAGAGTGTTTGGAGGATTATAATTAAAATTTGAATGTGCCATGCTAGTAGCTTCTTGGCTTTGAAATGAGTTCTGGACTGGGAGTGGTTGTTGAGAAGGAGCAGCAGCAGCTGGTGGGGTCCACACTGGTGATATTGGCATTACTGTAGTTGGTGGGCCTTGGCTTGAAATGAATTCTGAACTGGAAGCGGTTGTTGTGCTGGAGCAGCAGCAGCTAGTGGGGTCCACACTGGTGATATTGGCATTACTGTAGTTGGTGGGCCTTGGCTTTGAAATGAATTCTGGACTGGAAGCGGTTGTTGTGCTGGAGCAGCAGCAGATGGTGGGATCCACACTGGTGATATTGGCATTACTGTAGTTGGTGACTTGACTGATGGTTTGGGGGCAACAGGAGGAGGTGTTTTTTGCTTGCCACCATGAACTTGCATAAAATTACATGCCTCTGCTCCAAGACTGAGATAGTCTTCTTCTGGTCCTGACTCATTACCTGTACCACGTTTACTTTCCCTATTTTGGACAAGTGTTAGAAGCGCTGGATTTGGGCTTACTTTCGGCTGCTCTTTAAAGGTGAACATTGGTTTTGTGTTCCTGCGTTTGGCTTCCATTAAGATCCCCGTTTTGCTTGCTGGAACTGCAATTCTTTCATCTCTAGATGCAATTTGTTCTGTAGAGTAAGATGGAGCCCAAACAGTTGCCTGGGCTGTAGCAGGTAATGGTGAAGACACTTGATATCTTGGCTCAGGAGGGGGAGTGACTGAAGAGTAAGGAGGTGGCGCAGGTACATCAGACATAGGGCTTGCTATATTTCTGCTAAGTGGATATGCCAGAGCTGTTTGATTTGGGTCTCCACCACCAAAGGGTCTCGCTGTTCTGTTTAAAGATGATTGAAATGAACTGTTTGACTCATTTGTTCCAGCAAACCCATTCTGCACCCTTGGCTGACTGTTGCTTACCTCAATGTAACTTTTGCTTACACAGCTCTGGGTCTTAATGGTTTGCTTTTGCTGCTGTGCCTGATATGAAATTGTGCTATTTACATTCTCTGTGAATGACACATTCTCTTCGATACTATGTTTCCTCATCTCTTCTTGCTCTGCTGATATTTGATCCATCCTCTGCTTCCTCTTTGCAAACATGAGAACCCCTTTACCTTTGGTCTCTGGAAGTTCCTCCATTGCTTCAATAGTATTTAGTTTCTTTTCAACCTCTACTAGTCCAATGTCCCAGTCAAAAGTTACAATATGTGCTCTGCTTTCAGGGTCTGATGAGAAATCTTCATCTAGATCTGATTCACTAGCCCCATACAAGGTGACCTCAAATGTATTCTCTTTATTTTCTTCTTCCTCGTTATCGTCTTCTTCGTCTTCGTATCGTTCAAGTTCCCCTGTGCCGTAGCTTGTCAACGTAAATTTTCTGGCCCTTTGTCGGCGCTTTTTAAACATCAACACCCCCTTGGAATTGGGGTTTGGAGCCGCAGTCAGGAGAAGAGCGATACTTTTACATTTAGACTTGGCTTCTTTAACTTGCTTTTCCGAAAGACTCTCACTTCTCCTGAGCCCTGAATTAAAGAATAAAATAAAGGAAATTAAATAACGAAAAGAATAGCTTGACAAACGGGTATATAGTACATTGCAAATATTTATCTGACTCAGAAAAGGAAAATTGACAATTCATTATATGTAGTTCCTTAAACAATCATTTTTGAAATTGTCATTTTTAAAGTTGATAATATCATGCAGTTGCATAAGAAATGAAAGCATGGCAGAGATAGTGTGCGACCAATTGTAATGGAGCATGAGGCATTTTTGAAATGTACTGTATATACAATGTTCAGTGTAAACTTTCTTTTTTTAGTTTTTGTGCTTTTGTTTCTCCTTCCCTGGGTCCAAGAGCATCAACTTTTACAGTGTTCATTGTGTGGGAAAATGACTTGACAGAATGATTCTTCATGTAAGGGTTTGCCCATATCTACATATAAAAAAATTGCTCGGATTTTCATCCAGAAGTGTTGGATGAGTTAAATCCAATTGGTATTACATATGACATGCCAGTGTGTGATTTTTTTTACTAACACAGTAGCCACATGACATGTGTATGCCATCTGTATGCAATGCCTTTTTTTCTTAGCAGCTTTAATTCTGCAATCATTTACAGGATTATTTAGTGTTCCATGGTACAGAATGTTAACATATCCACAAAACTTGGATGACATACGTTTGTTTGTGTGTAGTTCTATTTTTTCTCGCACCCATAGACTTACATTGGCGAGTCTCCGCCATTTTACACAGCCATACTCAGCACGCTGCAATTTTATTTTTCCTCACCAAAGACAAATCTATTATCAAGGTACATTCTTAAAGTATCAGAAAAATATATGTAGAAAACTCTAAAATAAACTAACTTTATTCGAAATATTAAATAACTAATTCAATATATATGTATTCCTGAGCTACCTACATACACAGGGATAGTTGGAAAAAGAGAACAATCTAATGGTCACCTCCTTCCTGTCTCCTACCTGACAGCGGTGGTCAGAACCCTAATTAATTGTAATGGCGTCCCCAATCCTCATTGGCACACTCTACTCTGACACTATGCCCTTACCAGGTATAGCAGAAAGAAAAGTGCAATATATGCCTAAATAATATAGTGTGTAAATAAAGTGCAGTATAGTCACAAAGGGTCAATAAAGTGCAGTGGAGTCACAAAGGGTCAATAAAGTGCAGTACAGTCATTGAGAGTCAATAATACATAAAAACCAGGTTTTTTAGCCTCAGCGCGTTTCACCAAATGGATCCTCAGGAGGACAATTCATCTTTTTGAAAAGGATAATGAATACATGATGTATAAAAAAGGCTATCTTATATACAGTTGTGGCCAAAAGTATTGACACCCCTGCAATTCTGTCAGATAATACTCAATTTCTTCCTGAAAATGATTGCAATCACAAATTCTTTGGTATTGTCATCTTCATTTAATTTGTCTTCAATGAAAAAACACAAAAATAATTGTCCTAAAGTCAAATTGGATATAATTCCACACCAAACATAAAAAAGGGGGTGGACAAAAGTATTGTACACTGTTAGAAAAATCATGTGAGGCGTCTCTAATTTGTGTAATTAACAGCACCTGTTACTTACCTGTGGCACCTAACAGGTGTTTGCAATAACTAAATCACACTTGCAGCCAGTTGACATGGATTAAAGTTGACTCAACCTCTGTCCTGTGTCCTTGTGTGTACCATCTTGAGCATGGAGAAAAGAAAGAAGACCAAAGAACTGTCTGAGGACTTGAGAAACAAAATTGTGAGGAAGCATGAGCAATATCAAGGCTACAAGTCCATCTCCAAAGACTTGAATGTTCCTGTGTCTACCGTGCGCAGTGTCATCAAGAAGTTTAAAGCCTATGGCACTGTGACTAATCTCCCTAGATGTGGAAGGAAAAGAAAAATTGACGAGAGATTTCAACGCAAGATTGTGCAGATGGTGGATAAAGAATCTCAACCAACATCCAAACAAGTTCAAGCTGCCCTGCAGTCCGAGGGTACAACAGTGTCAACCCGTACTATCTGTCGGCGTCTGAATGAAAAGGGACTGTATGGTAGGATACCCAGGAAGACCCCACTTCTTACCCCAAGACATACAAAAGCCAGGCTGGAGTTTGCCAAAATTTACCTGAGAAAGCCTAAAACGTTTTGGAAGAATGTTCTCTGGTCAGTTGAGACAAAAGTAGAGCTTTTTGAGCAAAGGCATCAACATAGAGTTTACAGGAGAAAAAAGAGGCATTCAAAGAAAAGAACACGGTCCCTACAGTCAAACATGGCGGAGGTTCCTTTGGGGTTGCTTTACTGCCTCTGGCACTGGACTGCTTGCCAGTGTGCATGGTATTATGAAGTCTGAAAAGATAAAATAGGGAGGGGAACAAGAGGCGCAATAGTGCCCTATCACTAGTGACACTTATATACAGTGGTGGTGCTGTGAAGCTGCTCACCTGGTCCAGCTGTGATCCCCACAACTGGTTTGAAGGCGTTTTTGGAAACAATGTTCCAGCTGCTGCAGGACCTCCACCAACCACTGGATAGTGGTATGTATCAAAGAAATAATGGGACTGCTGGTGTCTCACGATCCGCGCTGCTTCAGGGTTAAATAAACTCACCAAAGAGCCAAATCGATTTCCATCCTTTTATTCCTCCTCTCTCCTACGCGTTTTGGCGCCTATCCTGGCACCTTCATCAGGGACTCCCATCATTTCTTTGATTATGAAGTCTGAAGACTACCAACAAATTTTGCAGCATAATGTAGGGCCCAGTGTGAGAAAGCTGGGTCTCCCTCAGAGGTCATGGGTCTTCCAGCAGGACAATGACCCAAAACACACTTCAAAAAGCCCTAGAAAATGTTTGAGAGAAAGAGACTGGAGACTTCTAAGGTGGCCAACAATGAGTCCAGACCTGAATCCCATAGAACACCTGTGGAGAGATCTAAAAATAGCAGTTTGGAGAAGGCACCCTTCAAATATCAGGGACCTGAAGCAGTTTGCCAAAGAAGAATGGTCTAAAATTCCAGCAGAATAGAGTTCAAATAGAATATGCGGTTCTAAGGTAGAGCGCAGGTATGAGACGGGATACTTTAATCTTTATCTCCGTAACTTTATTCATAAAAAGCTCCAGACCACAACATGTTTCGACGTACAGACATCTTCCTAAAGCTTGAGGAAGACGTCTGTACGTCGAAACATGTTGTGGTCTGGAGCTTTTTATGAATAAAGTTACGGAGATAAAGATTAAAGTATCCCGTCTCATACCTGCGCTCTACCTTAGAACCGCATATTCTATTTGAATTCTATTAATCTAATTCCATTGTGGAAAGCGGTGACAGAGCTGCAGGAGGGATAGGGTTAATGGATCAACCTGGTGTTTCCTGACCTAACCCTGGAGAGAGAGTGTGGACAGCACGAGGCCAGGAGCAGAGGTGATTGAGGACACAGGAGCACTACAGATCCAAGGCTGGCAGCCTGAGCCACAAAACTACACTCACAATCTGGTTGTGCGGATCGGGCACAACCTTTAAAGGTTAGTTCACTTATAATACGACCACTTTAAAGACAGGAGAGGTCCACAGGTGGCGCAACACTATTTTTTCTTTTTAAAATTCCAGCAGAGCATTGTAAGAAACTCATTGATGGTTACCGGAAGCGCTTGATCGCAGATATTTTAGCTAAACGTTGTGCAACCAAGTGTTAGGCTGAGGGTGCCAATACTTTTGTCTGGCCCATTTTTGGAGTTTTGTGTGAAATGATCAATGTTTTGCTTTTTGCTTCATTCTCTTTTGTGTTTTTTCATTGAAGACAAATTAAATGAAGATAATAATACCAAAGAATTTGTAATTGCAATCATTTTCAGGAAGAAACTGAGTATTATCTGACAGAATTGCAGGGGTGTCAATACTTTTGGCCACAACTGTATCATATATTCATTATCCTTATCAAAAAGATGAATTGGCCTCCTGAGGATTCAATTGGTAAAACGCGTTGAGGCAAAAACGGTGAGTGTCTTAAAATCCTGTTTTTTATGTATTATTGGCCCTTTGTGACTATACTGCACTTTATTGACCCTTTGTGACTATACTGCACTTTATTTGCACACTATATTATTTAGGCATATATTGCACTTTTCTCTCTGCTATACCTGGTAATTGTAAGAGCGTAATAGGGTCAGAGTAGAGTGAGTCGATGTGGAGTGGAGGGCGCCATCATCATTTATTAGAGTGCGACCACCGCTGCCAGGTAGGAGACAATAGGGAGGTGACCGTTAGTGTCCTCTTTTTAAAACTGTCCCTGTGCACATAAGTACTGCGTATATACATAATTTGTATCATGAATATATTTCTTGAATTAGTTTTTTAATATTTGTTATAAAGATTTTTTTTCTCTGCCAGATAACAGCTGAGAAAAAACTTGCAGATCAGCACAGACTCACTGAATAACTTTGGTGAGAGTGCAATGTGATTTTTGTTAACGTATTGCATTTGGTGTATTTATATGCAGATGTAAGCAATTCCTAATTAAAATTACAGTAATATCAAACTTTTTCAGATTTTTGTTATTTTAGTGGTACCGTAATAAAAATACTAAAATTTCTAATAAAAAAGGTATTTGTTGCCATTTCTGACACTAGTAATTTTTTTTCCCTGTGGACTGCAACTTGTAAGGGCTTGTTTTTTATACCTTGTCATTTTTATTGATAGATATGATATTTTGATTGCTGTATTTTTCTTTTTATTTAGATGCGTTGCGATAATTCTAGTATTACTTTTTTTAATCTACAATTTAAATGATTTCATATTTTGCTAGAATCAGACCTTTTTTGAGCATGACAATGCCAAATGAGTTTATTTTTAAAAATGTTTTAAAGGGAGCCTGTCAGCTAATTTTTACCCCCTATCCTACCACTACCTGTCCCTGCACCTTCCTAGCATATCCCTAACCATCTCTCTCTGAGCTAAAACTGCAATATAATGCTTGAGAAAAATTATTTATTAACTTACATTTTCCTATGATAATGAGGCCTCCAGTCTACGTCCGTAGACTGACATGGGCGGTCTCCAGCGCTCCCTTCTCTCCTTCTCACAGGAGAAATTTTGAAATTCCTGTCTCCTCCTCATGGTATCATGCAGGCAGATGTTATTTCCGGTCCGGTGCATTGTGGGGTCTTATAAGGTGTATGGCCTGGAATCAATATGTGCACTGCGCATGCGCCAGAGCCCGCCTGTACAGCCCGTACACTCGCACACTGTGCAGGACAGGAAATTACGTTCCGGCTGCGCATCATTGTATGAGGAGGCGGGATTTTCAAAATTAAGCTGCAGGAGAAGTAATGATGATGCCCAGTGGGGCTTGATAAGAGTAGCGAGGGGGAAAGAATGAAGGACCGTCGATCTCTGTCTATGGACGTAGACTGGAGCCCTCATTACCATAGTAAAATGTAAGTTAATACATCATTTTTCTCAAGCATTATATTGCAGTTTCAGGTCAGACAGAGATGGTTAGGGATGAGCTCGGAAAGTGCAGGGACAGGTGGTGGTAGGATAGGGAAAGAGCTTTCAATCTGTCAATCCTTTCCGTGTCTAGGCCGAGTGAGGTTTCCCATCGCTACTACCGATTGGATGGTTTAGTGAGGTCCTTGGATCGGCCCGCCGGGGTCCACCAAGTCCCTGGCGGTGAGTCGAGAAGACTATTTAGAGGAAGTAAAAGTCGTAGTGGTAGGATAGGGGGTAAAAACGAACTGACAGATTCCCTTTAATGTCTACTTTTTAAAGGGGAAAAGGGGTAATATTTAAACTTTTATTTATACCGGTATTTGTTTTTAGGTTTTAAAAGCATTTAATTTTATTTCTTGGTCTCCTTAGGTGACTTGAAGCTGCCATGTAATGTCTGTTCCCCACGATCGCCTACAGGAACCAGTGCATAAGCCCACCTGCAAGGATGTCATTTAAAGGAAATCTGTCAGCTCAAAAATCCATCTGTAACTGCTATCATTTTGTATTTCCTTGCTCTAATCTCTCTATATTTATGTAATTCTTTTATTTATATTTCCTTCCTATCCTCTGTAAACTTCAAGTAAAGGGATTCATTTCATCTGTCAATCACAGTGAGTGATCACTTAGTTCTCTGCTGTCCACTCCCCACAGCATGAGTATGCATGTCACATATTCACAACTGCTCAGGAGATCACTGGGGGGGGCACTGTATACTCCTCTCTTCTCTCTGTGTCTGCAGCATCACAAGAGGTCAAATACAACAGCAAGGATACCTGCTTACAGAAACAAATGGTGTCTAGATAGGGTAGATCTGCAATAGCTCTCTCCCTTGTGTCCTCAACAGAACAGAAGCTCCAGTGGAAACTGAAACTACTCTGCACTTGGAGCAAACGGAGAAGGGAGGAGGGAGCTGCTGAAAGGGAGTGCATAATAAATTACAGTTTATACAGCAGCTGGACTATTACTGTTTGCTTATAATGGAGAGGACTAATCCAGAAGCTCCCTTCAGGGTCTCACAATGCAAATAACATGGAAACTACAAAGGGTAGAATAATGATTTTACATGTTTTTTAAAGGTCTGCCATGGCAATATTCAAGGGTAATATTAGTATCATACTGAAAAATGACCTGACAGTGTCCATTTAAATGTCACTGTCAGAGATTGACAGCAGTATTTAAAGGGTTAAACTGCAGCCATTGGAACACGCTGTAGTCACTGCAGGTATAGGCAGATGTCAACTACGTAACACAGATGACATCTGTCTGGTATGAAGCAGGCTCAACTTCTTAGTAAGCTTCATACTTTTCTTGAGACATATAATGAAAAAATGCTGGTTGTTAAGGAGTTAACTTATATTTTTAAAGGATGATTTTCCCTGAGAAATAATAGGTATAGGCCCTGATTCATCATTTCCAAAGACATACTTCTAGGATGTTTAGATTGTGAGCCCCAATGGGAGAGTGTTGCAAATATATGTTAAGCGCTATGGAATTAATAGCACTATATAAATGAATAAATATTATTATTATACATTTTATTATTATTATTTGCATTTTTTTGTCACTTTCGTTTCTTGCCTTGTGGTATTAGTGTTTGGCACCAAATTTGTCAAAACGGCTCACAAAATTCATTAATTTGGCACACAGACAAAAATGGACTTTCTCATTGTCTCAAACTGCTTTAACACTTTTTAGCGCCAAAAGTCACACATTGGCTTCAAAAAGTCGCAAAAAATTGACAAAAATTGTGCCACACTCAAAGATACACCAGGGGGAAAAATAAGTTGCCCCAAATCTTTAGAAAGTGGCAATTGAGGAATCACCTACAAATATCAGAGATAGTTCAACTCAACCAAAAACAAAAAGCAAAACAGACGAGCACAAATAAAATAGGTTTTAGAAAAAAAGCAAATGGAATTATGAAATGGGAGCAAAAAATAGATGAAAAACGCATAAATCGAGACAAAAACAGGAGCAAGGGCAATGATGAATCAGGGCCTTAGGTTTTTTGATACTTGTGTACAGCAGAAAGTAGCTGAAATATAATACAAATACATAATTTGTTTTAAGGGGTTGTCCAGTGAAAACAAGTTATCACCAATTCTAAGGATAGGTGATAACTTGCTGAACGGTGGGTGTCCAAAAGCCGGGACCCTCACAAATCTGCAGTGTTGGATGCCCAACGTCTCCTTTATTCATTTTATAGGGTTGCCAAAAACAGTGGAGCACACTGCTCGGAATACCCATAGGGAAATAATGAAGCAGTAATCGAGAATGTGCAGTGCTATTGCATTCTAACAGGGCTAAAGGTTCCTAGTTATGTCGCCCGATGCAAATCACAGCGGTCCAACCCGAAAATAATTAGTTAAAAGCTATCCTATGTGTCTTGGACATCCCCTTTATTTATGATACATTCAAAGAAATATTCTACAAGCTGTACATTTACTGACACATCCTTGCTAAAAAGGCAGAAAGTTCACATCTCCTTCACTATGAACATATTAGCAAGCTGATTGTAGCCAATTAGTCTAAGTACTGAAGACTATTCTGGATTTAGTAGAGCTCCCTAAAGTACCGTCACACAGGGACATATCGCCGGCGATGTTGTCGGCGATCGCGGGAGCGCGCATCCCTGACAACATCGCCGGGGAGATGTCAGACGGTGCAACTTACCGGCGATGTCGCCGGCTAGTTGCCGCGGCTATCGCTCGCTGGGTTGCCCAGCAACCCAGCGAGCGATAACTCGCAATGTTGTAGATAGGCATAATCGCCCGCAACATTGCAGGTTGCCGCGTTACACAGGGCGATCAGGCATGATCGCCTGACCAACATCGCCAGGTTTCCCAACATTGTTGGGAAACCTGGCGATGTTACTCAGGCGATTCATCGCCTGATTATCGCCCTGTCACACGCAGCAATTCGCCACCGATGTCGCCGCAACCTGGTCACGCCCCTCAGTTGCCGGCAACATCGCCGGCGATATCTCCCCGTGTGACGGTACCTTTACATTATGCAGAGCGGGTGACATAAAGTTTGACCAATCTATCTCCACTATTTGGATGAAGTTGATAAGAAAGGTTGGAAAAGAAGGAGCTGGTCAGAACATTTTGAGTTGCTAGATATATGCAACTTTATTCAAATTTAAACTCTTAAAACTGTGTAGAAATTAAATATGGACATAATATTTTAGGCTGGGATAATGGAATTTCCTACATATTAGATTAAAGAGGTGGTTCAATGATTTTATATTGATGAACGGTGGGGTCAAGATAATCTCAAAGCTGTTCTGGTGGCAGCTGTATGTATACAGTGTAGGGGGTCACAACAGCACAGTTCCGTACAAGGTGCAGTGATCCTTCACAGAGACTGCAGCTCATATTCTATTCACTTCAATGTGAGCTGCGGAACCAGAGAGTGTTCACTACACAATATCTGGAGCTGTTCTGGCCCCATACTCAATTTACATCTGGCCATTGTGAAATAAACCCTGATCTGATATCAATTATCTATCCTTAAAAGAAGCTATTATAATCGTAATACTGGAAAACCCTATGGGTGTAAAAAAAAGTGTTAAAGGGGTTTACCACAAGCAAAGTTCATTTTAATCAATACATTTTGGAATAATAATAAGTTCCACAATTGGATGTGTTTAAAAAAGTTTCTGTGCTGAGATAATCTTATATACATGTCCCTGCTATGTACTTTGTAATGGATGTGTCTGACCGTACAGGACATGGTCTGATCATACCACATCCCCTGTGCTGAAATAATCTTATATATGGCTAGGGTCACATTTGTGTTGTGACCCTAGCACGACGCAAGCATTAAAAACTTAGAATTTTTACCTGCAGTGCATAGCGTTAATGCTATGCGCTTCCAGGAAACGCAGCCCCATAGTAACCCGGTGTTTACCTTAGCAGCCGGCCACACACAAAGCCCCAGGATGTGCACTTTACAACAGCACACAGGAAACGCTGCAGACAGCGTTTCCTGTGTGCTCAGCTAAAGTGCACATCCTGGGGCTTTGTGTGTGGCCGGCTGCTAAGGTAAACACCGGGTTACTATGGGGCTGCGTTTCCTGGAAGCGCATAGCATTAACGCTATGCACTGCAGGTAAAAATTCTAAGTTTTTAATGTTTGCGTCGTGCTAGGGTCACAACACAAATGTGACCCTAGCCTATGTGTCCCTGTTATGTACTGTGTAATGGATGTGTCTGACTGTACAGGGACATGGTCTGATCATACCACATCTCCTGTGCTGAGATAATCTTATATATGTGTCCCTGCTATGTACTGTGTAATGGATGTATCTGACCGTACAGGGACATGGTCTGATCATACCACATCTCCTGTGCTGAGATAATCTTATATATGTGTCCCTGCTATGTACTGTGTAATGGATGTATCTGACCGTACAGGGACATGGTCTGATCATACCACATCTCCTGGGCATGGGAGGATGCAAAAGAGTATACCGATAGCATTGGGTCACAGATTATTCTTTCTTTGAGGTAAAACATTTTTAAACAACAGAGAAATTATTAACCTCACAAAAAAATAGATATGATCTCATGCCGTAATGTCTTTATACTCTGTTTTGGGTCCTTCCCTACTGAGGATGGTATGATCAGACCATGTTCCTGACACGGCCATTACACAGTACATTGCAGGACACATATATAAGATTATCTCAGCAGAGGAACATTTTTTTAAACACGTCCAATTGTAGAACATATCATTACTAACCCTCTGATTTCTGCAATGGATTTTCAGGTCGAACTGCCTCAGGGCCGCAAGCGACTTTAACCCCTTTCGATGGGGCTAATTCAAATGTCATTACCCACAGAACTTGGCCTAACACCGCTTCACTATACCACAACATTTAGTGTAAATTCACACATGTGAACCTGTATGAGGTTCTTTGTGGGTAACATTTAAGTAGGTATTGAATAAAGTAGACATGAAACATTATTTGTGGGAACGTAGCCTAAAAGTGCCAGGTAAAGCTGACCATTGACATGAAAATTAAAATTTTCTTGGTCAATGGTGGTATAATTTTACAATAACAATATTTAAGTTTTTTATAAGCCAATAAACACATCTATGAGGTGATAAATATGCATTATTTTTTAAACAGTGCAAATCATTTTGCTCTGGATAGGTTCTGAGAAATATCTTTATGTCAATGGTCAGCGTAATGGCAGGATGATTTAATTGCTTGATTGATTGCTTCCGAGTAATTAAAAAAATAATTTCTTCCAACTAAACTAAATCTGTTCCACCCTCGTTATTTGAGCTTTATCATTTTTTTTAACTTTGTTGTGGGTATAATGCTCTAACATTGCAATTAATGTTTAGTTTAATATCGTCTAAAAAAAAAACATATATGGGAGATTACTTTTTCCATTTTTTTAATAATTTTTCATTATATATTTATTCATATATATACAACTATTAATTCCACAGCACTTTCCATATATCAGCAATAGCGTCCCCTAATATAAGCATCCTATCAGTATGTCGTTTGGAGTGGGGAGGAAAACGGAGAAACCCCTTGCAAACACAGGGAGAGCATACAAACTATTTGCAAATATTGTCCTTGGTGGGATTTGACCCCAAGAGCCCAGCTCTGCAAGGCTGCAGTGCTAACCACTGAGCCACCATGCCGGCTGGGATGTATGCCCAGTATAAAGGGGTTGTCTAAGGCATAGATGATACCATACTGATGGGTGAGGTTGCAACCACTTGAAAGACGACGGCAGAATGGGCAATTTTTATCAATGACAGAGCACTTTTATACTCGTGACAAATGGAGAGGTAAGTGAGATGCCTGACTGCTGCTCTGTTCATTCCTATGGAGGTCTTGTAAACAGTCAAGTACAGCACTCGACAGCCCCATAGTTAATTACTGGAGCTTTGGTCAAATATGCGGACTTCTACTCCATTCTAAGGGCAGAGACACACTTATGCAAGCTGCATGCGAGTATCTCGCATGCATCTTGAATGACCCCCTGGAACAGCCCCTGTCTCTCTGGACGGGAGTGCTTCAGTTGATTCTGTTTCTATGGAGCTGATGCGCTCCCATTCAGAGACAGGGGCCGTTCCGGATGAGCCATACTCACATGCATCTTGCATTGTGTGTTTCCACCCTAATGGGGATAAAATTGCCCTATACTGTTAAACTTTACAGGTCCCAGGAGTTGAACTATAACAAAGTGATACCTTTCCAGGACAACCCCTTTAATGACTGTTTGATTGGTTGGAAAATTAATTAATTTATTTATGTATTCCTTGTGTATTAAAAATGGTTAAAGGTTTTCATGCAATCTAAATAGAGGCTATTTTTCTAGGGGTTTGGGGAACTTTTGTATGTACTCTTATAAAGGAGGCTATTATTAGAAAGAGGAAGCACAAGTGATTGAACCTTATAGTTTTTCTCTTCTCCTAAATTAATCCATCAGTCTATTCAAGCTCGGTCTTCAGGGCACAGGGAAACACATGTCAGTAGGATATACATATTAGATACATTCAGTTTTCACATTTCACACAAGATATTCTTAGTAAACCCAGAACACAACTGTGTCAAAACTCTAAGAAGTGCTGAAAAGTATGCCTTGAATTCTTGCCTAAGCTTTGGGGCTAGCTTCTTATTTCCAGACCCTTACCTCAGCACTGCATTCCAACAGTTACTCCTGTCCCTTCCCTGAGGTTTATGTGACAGCTCCTAACAGCTGATTAGATAAACAGATCATCCTCTGGCCGGACACTTCGGGGGCGCAGTCAACGCTGCTTTTACTTTGCAATCATTCTGTTGAAAACTGACTCAAACACTAATAAGTTATTTTATTATAATTATTTATTATTCTTTTTAAAACTATTTATTAAAAATATATTATTAAAATATTGGCTTTTAAAATGTTTGTTAAAAAATATATCAAACTTTTAAAATTGTAATTACTGATTGATTGACACCGCATTCATATTCAATAATTCCTACATAACATAATTTCACTACAGTCATAATGAACATCAATATAATGAATACATACACATCATATAGTGGTCTTAACTAGCTATTGAAGAACTATGACTCCCAGCATGACCTTACAGCCACTATCGGTAAATACAATACTCAACAACTTGAACATCATCAATACAAAAGAATGCACAGAAGTAGTAAAAAAAAATTTTGTTCAACAACCTGATTTTGTTACAGTGATTAATGATAATGAATAATATAAAAATGTCAGAGATATAACGACCACTGTGGTCCGATCTGTCGAAACCAATGATTATGTCTTGCCTATAAGAATTATAGACCATTCACAATTGCAGCAGTAACATTTATATTGATAGACCAGAAATATCTGTTATAGTAAATAATTGTTCCAAACCAGGTTTGCATGTCTTGGGGTAATTAGTAAGTAAGCATTACAACATTCAGTAGCTCGTTAGTAGCCAGTGACATAAATGAGGGATATTGCCTGTGGCTCATGTCTAAGACACACATCCAGACTATTCCTCATTGTGAGTATTCTATGGTCCTTAAATCTACAGAGATCATTAACAGAATGATCAAGACCTGTATACAATAATCATCTACACATAAAGATTAGTACTCACCAATTACTTATAAATCAAGTTAATTCATAGTCTACTCTAGTTTCAGTCTACGATTTCCAGCTTCCACTACAACCATAGTAAATTTATCCAGGAAAGTTAAGTGAATATTGTAAAGTCAGCATATAGTTTTGGACTACGTCAGGCTATTTCTCAGAATAGAATTTGTGTCTGACCTCTAAAGGGATCAAGGCAGAAGAAATAGTAAGTTCATTTCACAGTCTAGCAGACTCACAAAATGGAAAGGATCATGTAGCTACCCAGTGCTCCACATGTTAGTGTCTGTCAAACTGTCTTCTGCAAGGATCATCAAGCTTTTCATCCAGGCGAACTCGTAGGCTAACTGTCCATTTCAACAAGTCTCATCATTATACTTTACAATGAACTTTCAATTAATCTATGATGCACTGTCAAGCCATTGTATGCAGAACACATTTCATGCAATGAGAAATATAGCAAGCCTTTTTTTTTTAGTTCTAAGTACTGGCAATTAAAATTAGGAAGAAAATATTTTAGGTCATCAGTGCAAATGTCATGTTACTATACAACATGTAATGAATGGCCAAATATATACTACTTACTGGCGTGCCTGGCTCGGTGTTTGTTAGGTCTGATGTGATCCTGCTGATCCTCCTCGCCGTGCTCTGAGTCTTCTACTGTGATTCCAAAGGAGACAGTAGAAGGCGGTTCCTCTGAGTGCCCTCCTTCCTCTACAGACTTATCACTGCCCTCAGCAGGCAAAGAGCTGGACTCAAATTTTCTACCAGAGCAGTCTAAGATCAATTCAACCTTGGGGAAAGTTGTTTCTAGTGCTTCTTTTAATGGGATAATTTGTGGCTGCTGCTTGCCTGTTATCTGGAATGTGGTAGATGCCTTCTGTATAGGGATATAAGAAGCTGGGGCATCATCATCACTTTTTTGTACAATGTGGTCTGTATTAGAAGATATGTCAGCGCCCAAAAGAGTCACAATGGGAACACCTCCAGTATTCAAATGCATGTCTTGTGAGAGGGACAGTTGTAATTCTACCATTGCACCCTGTTGTCCTTCCTCTATTCTTCGTGTGACAGGGATGTCAATTGTTGTGTCACCTTTGGGAGTTTCGATCACTTGAGGAGTAATTTTATGGCACACAATGATCTCTTTTTCTGCCTCCATCACATTCATACCAGATTCTGTCCTTGAGTAAAAAGACTGGCGGTTTGTTTCAGAGATTTCATGTTCTCTGGGTACAGATTCTGGGCCTGTCCGGATCTGCAATGTGGTACTTTCTGTGTATACTTCCTTGTTGACATTTTCTTCCCCATTTTTATTTTCCGCTGACAGGGCCTTACTTGATGACCTGTGATAAAAGTGAAAAAAGAATTATTCATGATTACATCTGTTCTAAATATGTACACATACAGAAAATTATATCATTGTCTGAACTGTAGCATCCAAGTGCCCGTTCCTCTGATACTTAATGAAACAGTTGTCTTGTGGCATTAAATGTATTCCAGTGTGCCACAATTACTTTGGGCATTGTGAGTTAGGAAATGTTCCTGTAAGCTGGTTCAAATCAGTTCTTTCTAGTCTAGTCCAGGGAGAGAAAGGAAGCACTACTATTCCCAGAATTTCTATGTCAGTCTACGAAGAAGGAATACCAGCTGAATATAGTTGACTTCACAAAGAATTGAAGCTTTCTATAGTCAGCATTGATAACGCTGAACAAGTGCTCTCCAGCAAACTGGTTTCTCTACGTGCCTTGGGTGGGAACCAATGCGACATCACTTCCACAACATGAAATTTGTTTGCCATACCTCCTGCAATAGGGAATGGTATCACCTTAAACCATAGGTAACTCCATACGTCTATTGTATCACTACGTGGATCCAACCTGTAATGGTCCCTAAGTATTACCTGGACTGCACTTTTCTTTACTAATTCCTCAAATGACAAGTAAAATGAACTATACTGCAGCTGAACTGAGAAGCCGTAGACCTCAAGGAGACAAAACCTTCTCTCTTGCACAATATACTGAGTGTATCCTATTTTGTGAACTACTATCCATTGACTGTGACCTTAAGAGAGGCTGTATCATGTTAATCCTCTCAGTAAAGAAGTGTCACATTTGCAAGTTCACATGTGTGTCTGGTTGCTTACAATTGCACTAACATCACAGGCATCCTATATCTGTACCCGGACATCGCTACTACAGGAGTATCTTTGGTGAACCCGAACTGTAAAGATTGGGGTCCGTATCGAACACCTAGTGTATAGGCACGGACCCCAAAAGTGGACTTCATTCAAAATTCCGTGTTACAGTTTGGGTTCAAGTTTAGTAAGGAGTAGTGATGGGCGAGTCCTAAATTACTCGGAATCGCTTGACTCTAGCGAGTCCGAGCCCGGGACTCGCTACTCGTTGCGAGTCCAATGTTAATGAATGGGGAAGCGAGTAATAGCGAGTAATGTGCGATTTACAAATCGCAGATGTCTCGGAAAGCGCTCGCATTGCCGTTTTGGAAACCCCACTCGCAACAGTTTTTTGCTGCTGTGTCCGTGTCTGTGGTTTTTATCCAAATTATATGATAACAAGAGAACAAGAGACAGGGTTTAATAGGGATATTGTCCCATCCCTGTCTGTAATGTGTGTTTTATAGACACTAGGTGTGGGAGAACACTTTTTTATTATTTTAACAAATATTTATTAAAGGTTATATTTTAAAAGTGCACCTTAAGTAAGAAATGTGTCCGTGTCTGTGTAGCAGCACACTAGTCCCTGCAAAAATTATTAATTGCGCACAAGTAGTCGCACAAGCAGGTGGCGTACGTGCTATTTGCAGGTAGGAGAGCAGCAACGCACTGGTCTGCCACAGAGAAAATAAAGCTGAAGGGGTTATTATGACCCAAAATCTATCAGGTGCAAAAAAATAGGAAATAGTACCTCAGCTAAGCCTCTGACTTCAGCTATTAGGACAGCTGATTGAGTAAGCTAAGCTATGAGGTCGGTCCTGTGTGCACTGTAAGGCTGCTCCTCCCTGCCTGCCTACAGTCCTCTACACAGTACTCCTCTGTCCTCCTGGTAGCTCTCACAAGAGCTTTTTGGGTTAAACATAAGGAATCTTGAGGTTTCCCTACACTGACTGACACTCCCTATGATCTGCTCCAGGATCTACCTCACCCTGCTCTAGCTCAGATCTTCACAGGAATGTGCCCAAAATGGCGGTGGCAAGGCTTATATACAGCCTCGCCTCTCATACATGACATAGGCATCACGATGGACAGAAGCCAATCATAGTCCTGCCACAACCAACATGGCTATGGCATTACTGAATATGATTGGCTAACATGCTTGTCCATCTTCACATGTTTTCTGACCTAACACGCTAGGCTGTCTCTGAAGCTTTGTCGGAACATAACAGATTCTGTATTCGCGAGTCCCGAATACAGTATACAGGACTCGGATTTGTAGACTCGCTCAGACTCGCTCAGACTCGCTGCTGACAGCGGGTATCCGTGAAGCGGTGCGATTGTTTAAACGATTTGGGGAGATTCAAGCTTCATAGCGATGTGATATAGCGAGTCTAGCGAGTGAGAAAAAGTAAACTCTGACAAAACTAGGATTGCCATTGACTTGCATTGGACTCGTTACTGTGCGAGTAATCGCTGGGAAACTCGCCGAGTACCGAGTCCTGCGAGTCCCTTACTACTCGCCGAGTAACGAGTCCTAGCGAGTAGACTCGCCCATCCCTAGTGAGGAGCTGTAAAAATAAACAAAATAGTGATTAAACATCAGCTCATACTTACCAGGTCATGCATTTGTACTTCAGTGGCCCTTAACTCTCTGATTCACTGGTGAGGGGCATAACAGCCAATCACAGATACTGTGACATAGAGTGGGAGTCTGTGATTGGCTGTTGGAGCCAGTGCAGATTGGCTGTTGTGACCCACAGCAGTGAATAATCAGGAAGTTAATGAGTGGCCCCAAAAATACAAGCGTGCGGACACTGGTAAGAATGAACTGATGTTCAATCAATGTTTTCTTTTTTCCACAGCTCTCTCAGCCCCCTTTTTATAACTTTAAAGTCCGAGTTCAGGGTTTGGACTCAAGTTCGGGTCAAGTCCAGCCCCAAACTCAGACTTTAAAAAAAGTACGTCCAGTTCCGCCAAATTCAAACATCGGCGGGTTCACCCATCACTATTCACAACATGTTTTGGCTTGTGCTTACTATATTTGCTTGGACATCTTTGTTAAAGATACTAAAAATGGTGTCTGTCGGTACTTCAAAAGGAATCTCTCACCAGTATTTTACTAACCTGAGAGCAGCATGATGTAGGGGCACAGAAACTGATTCCAGAGGTTATTTGACTAAGACTGTTAACGACTGAAAAATTATCTAAAGGGTTGAGAATGCGCAAATAGGGTCTTATCCTTTATAGACAGGTATGAGATGGTAATATCAGAATTGCTTACCTGGTGCGGTTGTGTAGCACACAACCAGCGTAATCTCTTAAAAAGTGCAGCTTCTGCAGGGACTGTACTTCCACAAGATGCGGTGCTTTAATCACAAGGTTTTTGGACGAAGTACCTGTATGTCCGTGCTGCTGCCAGGAAGATATAGACACACCAATGACACTGGACATCTGGGTACTGGTGATATAGGTTTATTTTCCGATGCGTTTTGGAGCCACATGCCGAGCTTCTTCCTCAGGGAACAGGAAGGAGCTCGGCACGTGGCTCCGAAATGCATCGGAAAATAAACCTATATCACCAGTACCCAGATGTCCAGTGTCGTTGGTGTGTCTATATCTTCCTAACAGCAGTGTGGACATACAGGTACTTCGTCCGAAAACCTTGTGATTAACGATTGAAACATAATTTTTTACTACTTGTCCCTGATATGTATACATAATTTTAATAAAGATAAAAAATACATATTTTTATATATATCCAGCAGCACTTTTTCTATTTTTATATTCATTTGCTGAAGTTGACAGGTGTTTGCTGCAGATTTCAAAATTGCTGACTGTATGTTTCAACCTGTTATTGATGAGCATATTTTTCAAAAATTATTTCTCACAGCATGGTTATGTGATGGACAAAACAGCAAATGGCTCATTATCAGAGAGAGTCCTGAAATTTTATGATAGACTATATAACACACACACAGTCCTGCTCATCATTATTGGCACCCATGAAGTTTAAGTACATATTGTGGAATATCTCCTGAAAAAAATGAATCAAGTGAAACAGCTTTTTTTATATAGAGCACTCATGTTAAATACAAAAGAGCAAATGATAAACAGTAATTTAAAACAAAAAACAGTGGGAGGGAAAAATCTAAATTTCTTAAGGGTATAAGGCCATCTCCAAAAACCTTGTTATCCCAGTTTCAACAGTGCACAATGTTATTATTAAAAATTTTGCCAAGCATGGAACAGTCAAGAAAACTCCCTGGACATGGTGGGGAGAGGAAAATTGACAAGAGATGTCTTTGAATGTTTATGCGAGTGGTCAAAAAAACTCCATATCAAACATCCAAATACCTGAATGCCAACCTGGAAAAGTCTGGAGTCATTGTTTCAACAAGTACCATATGCTGCACACTAAACCAAGCAGAGATTAAAAAAGACAGAGGAACGACTGATCATTGCCAATGAGTACCTTGACAAACCATAATTCTTCTAGGAAAATATTCTGTGGATAGATGAAACAAAAATAGACTTTTTTTGCAATGCAAAGCAATAGTTTTTTTTACAGACAGCACAATGAAGCTTATAAGGAAGAGAACACCCTGCTAACAGTTAATCATGGTGGAGGATCCGTAATGCTGTGGGTTTGCTTTGCTGCATCCAGTACTGGAGGCTTTGACCATATCACAGAAATAATTAAATCAGAGAATTAAGAGAGTTTAGAGTGAAATGTCCTACCCAGTGTAAGAACACTTTGTTTGAGTAAAAGATGATGCCTCCTTCAGCAAGACAATGACCCAAAGCACACATCCAAAAGTAAACAGGAATGGTTGAAAAAGAAAAAATGGACTGTTTAAAATGGCCAGCAATTAATCCCATTGAAAATCTTTGGGCTGAGCTGAAATCTGCCATTGGGAAAATGAACCTTGCAAACATTCAAGAGCTGAAAAGGAACTGCAAAGGAAGAGTGGGAGAAAATACAAGCTGAGAAGTGCTACAAGAAACAATTGAAGGCTGTCATCAATGCCAAATAGTACAACCAAGTATTAATTAGGGACCTTTATTGCTGCACATGCTGTTTATTTTGTTTCTTCTTTGAAATTGCAACATGTAAGTTGACAAAAAATGTTTTATTGTTGTATTACTTTGGATCACTAATTAAAAATCCTGAGGATATAACTTTGGTACATTTCCATTTATTTGTGAATCTGTGGGCTGATCCTACTACGGTACTTAACTATTGCTTGCCCTACATTAAGTGGCTGAACAAGCTGTCGAACCAACTATACCTACCTGTCTTAGGCCTTACACATCCTAAGTTCTACATCATATATTATCTTACACGCTATCTTTACTCTTTATATACTTTACACACACTACTGTATCATATACATGAAGACACTACATTATGTACATAAATGCATGACACAGTTCACATTACTATAAAACACAGTGCAGTTGGTATGTTCAGGGCAGGAGCATCTAGGTTCAGTTCACTACTATATATATATATACGGTGTATATATATATATATACATATGGTATTCAATTCCGGTTTCAGTTACAAATGACACAAATGGTATTTTATTGTGCCCTTGGCCTCTTTCTGTATTCTGTACACTGTCTCATTTCACTCTAATGTTTATATATATATATATATATATATATATATATATATACACCGTGTATCTATATGTATATATCTATATATACATACCGTGTGCTGTAAAGCGCTGCGGAATATGTTGGCGCTATACAAATAAAGTGTTATTATGTACCATTATTATACCGTATTTTTCAGATTATAAAACACACTTTTGTTCCCCCTAAATTTGGGGGGATGTGGGGGGTGCGTTTTATAATCCGAATATACGGATTATATACTGCAGTGGAGGTGGGGGCAGCCCTGGAGCCTGTCCGGGTGCTGGGGTGGGCTGGTGCAGGCTGCAGAAGGCAGAGGGAGGTCACGTGCCCCCGCTCATGTAATATGCACTGCCGCTGTGCATCACCATGGTGCTGAAACCACATCGAGGTGATTGACTGGGGGAGCGACGCATAATTTATGTGCCTGTACACAACCCATAGATTGCAACTGCCCCCCTGTGCTGGCTATGGCCCCCCATGTTGCTGCCCATAGTAAAATAAAAAAGACTTTACTTACCTTCTCCAGCACTGTCCTCCCCGTGGCAGGAAAGCGCTGGAGAAGGTAAGTAAAGTATTTTTTATTTTACTATGGACAGCAGCATGGGGGCCATAGCCAGCAATAGAGGACTTGTGCCAGCAATACGGGACGTGTGCCAGCAATAAGGGATGTGTGCCATCAATAGGGAACGTGTGCCATCAATGGGGGATGTGTGCTATCATTGAGGGATGTGTGCCATCAATAGGCGAAGTGTGCCAGCACTGGGAGACGTGCACCATCAATATGGGACGTGTGCCATCAATGGGGGATGTGTGCTATCAATAGGGGATGTTTGCCAGCAATGGGGACGTCTGCCAGCACAGGGGAACGTGTGCCATCAATAGGAGACTTGTGCCACCGATCTTTACTTTTTGTACATTTTGCTTACTACTGTACTCCTGTGTGGTAAGGCACTCACAGCGCTGGAGTCTTCAGCAAA
This sequence comes from Allobates femoralis, assembly GCA_033576535.1. Lineage (NCBI taxonomy): Eukaryota > Metazoa > Chordata > Amphibia > Anura > Aromobatidae > Allobates > Allobates femoralis. The sequence continues at coordinate 238,321,654 of JARQOC010000003.1, forward strand.
TCACAGCGCTGGAGCCCTCAGCCAATCACAGCGCTGGAGCCCTCAGCCAATCACAGCGCTGGAGCCCTCAGCCAATCACAGTGCTGGAGCCATCAGCCAATCAGAGGCTATGGACTAATGTCAGCTGGCCTCGGATTGGCTCAAGGCTCCTGGGCGGAGCTGTGATTGGCTGATGGGCTCCTGGGCTGTGAGCGTGCCCCTCATGTGGCACAGCAATGCAGCGGCGGGCAACGGACAGCGGGGACAGCGGGGGTGGCGGGGACGGCGGAACTTGTGATCGGTGGCTGGTGAGCGCGTCCCCGCACAGCGATGCGGAATACAGCGGCGGGCACCGGACACCGGGGACAGCGGGGATGGCAGGGACGGAGGATCTTGTGGCAGATCAGGTATGCCTTATTTTTTGGGGGGTGCCAAATATTTGCAGGCAAATGGCACCCCCTTAGCATATATCAATTTTGTCAGAAAAAAAACGTATATTAGGAGCACCGCACTTATGATTTCTGGGAAAATCTTAGTCTTTTAGGTGCGCCTTATAGAGTGGAAAATACGGTACTTTCTTAAATATTCAGGTTTCAGGTTTATTAACCTTTTAGATTAACCGATAGCACTGTAGTTGTTCAATAATAAAGCTAATAATCAAAAATGGAAATTGCCTAATAACTGTGCACACAATGTAGACATAAAATTTGTAAACCCAATACAGTCCAGTAAATTGTCAATATATTAATCAGAAAAAGAAAGGTAGAAAAATGTTGGGTCTCTTAACCTGCAACATAGATATAGGCTGTATGAACTTCAGACGTAATAATGTTGTTGTACATCCTTATTATCATCCATATAATAACCTGGTTTTCTCATTATTTAGTCATTTTCCAGCACAACACCCTGTCATTAAATAGCAAAATGTCATAATAATGTAGCTCCAGGTTGCCCATTTGCAGATGTTTTATTGTCTTATGTTAATAGTTGACAAACATTAACTTAATGCCAGTGTGTATTCCTGCTAAGTGTAGTGCTCCTGAGATATCTAACATATTAGAAAATATGTGTTTGTATATTAAATATATTTAGATGTTTGAAAGTTTTGCTTGACATCTTCATCTTCATCCATGTTCATAACCTGCCACATCTTAAAGTAGTTCTCTCACTACCAGTTTTTTGGGCCAAAACATATGTACTGTATACTCAGGGCCGTATCATCCATAAGTCAAGTTGAAGTGTTTGTCTCAGGTGGCTCCACCTGTTGGTAGCCAGAGGGCAGCATCAGCAGGGGTCCTGGTGGTAGCGTCAGCCCTGCGGATGCTGCTACAGCTCATATGGTCCCGCCACTACTGCAGTCTGCCCCATTCTCTCCACTCCCACAGTAGAATGATGCCATGTTGGGCGGCTGTGGAGGGCAGGACTGAGGACTCTGTGAAGCTCTCAGTGGGATACAGCTGCACTAGACCAGACTGTGAGCTCCTGCTGTGAGAATCCTCTGGAGTAAATGGTAATCCTCAGTATAGAGCTCTTCACAGCCTCCTGCTTACATAAATATCTTTCCTCCATTTAACTCCTTAATTGCTGTCTTCCTGCTGATCTTTCCACATTACAAGTGTGTGCACAGAACCCCCACAGGCCAGGCAGACACCTCAGCTCCTCTACAGTAGATCTGTGGCTTGTATTTCTGGCTCTGTGCTGCCTGTAGTCACATTATCAATGTGAACACTGCAGGGAGTCCGGATAAATTCTGTATTATACATTAATAATTTACGAGAGATTACAGTGAACATTCCCATACTTTACTAAAGCATTAACACCTTTCATTACCAGCATAGAATAGTGCAACAGACAGCACCAAGCAATAATGTAAAACACTTAAGGGCCATTCCATGTCAAGTGAACCAATGATTATTACCTCTATATTTTTAATTCTTTTGAGATTTTGTTATTTGCTAATAGCATGTCAGACAATGCAAAATGTGAAGAGAAAAAATTTTTAAAAAATTTTTTTTTTTTTTAAATGATTTTCAAAGTTCGAAAAAAGTGTGAATTTCGCTGTTGCCTGCCTTTACATTTCTCCTCATAACTCAGGCTACAAATAAGATAGAGAGACAAAATAAACACCATTCTACTCAGAACTGTCCAGGCTTTCACCAGATATGTCACAAGAGGATCTTTGTTAATATTTAACCCATGTGATCGCAAACAAAAAATTTTAAAATGCATTTACGAAAAATTGGCATCATTTAAACATTTTAAAAACTGCTGTGCTCTTAGCCACATCTGTACCAAATTGCAAGTTGGGATCACGATGGGATCATATTTTAAAATATTTTACTATCAATAGCGTCAATGGGTCATTCCATATCAAGTGATCCAAATATGAATATTTTTTTTTACCTGACATCTTTGGATTTTTAAAATTTTTTTTCTATTTGAAGTATTACTTTTGTTAATTACAAATTAAAAGTTTTGAATTTTTTTCTTAATCAGTTAATTTTTTACAGATATTTAAAGTTTTAAAAAAGTGTGAATTTTGGCCTGGTATGGCTTTACATTTTTTTTTATCTCGGGCTAGAAATAAGATAATGAAGCGGGAAAGGCATCATTTTACTCAGAACGGTAACAGCTTTCATTTGATATGTCACAAGACTATATTTTTTTATATTTTGTTTGGGAAAAATAAAATTCAATACTTTGATGCGCAATTGTGAAATAAATGTAAGTTTGAAAATTGTGAAAAAATGCCTGTGTGTTACTTGTCTTCTTGGTTATATTTGTGTAGAGATTCAACTTGGGACCTGTCAAATTTATATATTTTTTATTTTATGGTTGTATGATTTATTACAACTTATTGAATAAATAAGTTGTAATAACTCATACAACCATAAAATAAAAAATATATAAATTTGACAGGTCCCAAGTTAAATCTCTGCACAAATATACCGTATTTTCTGGCGTATAAGACGACTTTTTAACCCCTAAAATTCTCCTCCCTGGTCGGGGGTCATCTTATACGCCGGGTACAGGTTGAGGCTGAGGAAACAAATGCCGGCATCGGCCCGCCGTGCATAATATAAGGGCCCGACCCCCGAAAATGAGCGGTGGCAGGTGGCAGGCAAGAAAAAAAAATGATACTCACCTGCCTCTGCCGTCCATGTCTTCCGGAGCTTCCCGCTGCCACCACCGCTGTGTACATAGCCGCCGGGTGCCATAGATGTATGATAATAAGCCATCAGCCAATCAGGAGGCTGCTGGTGTCTGATTGGCATTACCGTACATCTCCTGAACGGAGGTAACTGCGCCGCTCAGTGTGTATGTACGGTAATGCCAGGGCCAATCAGACGCCAGCAGCTGCCTGATTGGCTGATGGCTTATTATCGTACATCTACGGTGCCCGGCTACGTACAGCGGCGGTGGCGGTGGTAAGCTCCGGCAGGGTCCAATGGCACAGCAGTGGCACAGTGTGTCTGGCTGTGTGTATGTCTGACTGTGTGTGTGTCTTACTGTGTGTGTGTGACTGTGTGTGTCTGACTGTGTGTGTGTGTGTCTGTATCTGACTGTGTGTGTGTGACTGTGCGTGTCTGTGTCTGACTGTGTGTTGTGTGTCTGTCTGACTGTGTGTGTGTGACTGTGTGTGTCTGTGTCTGACTGTGTGTGTGTCTTACTGTGTGTGTGTCTGTGTCTAACTGTGTGTGTGTGACTGTGTGTGTCTGTGTCTGGCTGTGTGTGTGTCTTACTGTGTGTGTGTCTGTGTCTGACTGTGTGTGTGTGACTGTGTGTGTCTGACTGTGTGTGTGACTGCAGAGGAATATTGGGGGTTGATGGAGGCTGTACTCCCCCACCACCACTGTAATACTATAATATATGGAGGACTACTGGGGTGCATTACACTATATGGAGCACAATGGGGTGCATTATATTATCTAGAGGACTATGGCGTGCATTGCACTATATGGAGGACTACGGGGGTGCATTACACTATATGGAGCACTATGGGGTGCATTATATTATCTAGGGGACTATGGCGGGCATTACACTATATGGAGGACTACGGGGTGCATTATAATATATTGAGGACTTTGATGATGCATTATAATGTATGGAGACAATTATACTATATGGAAGCCATTATAATACTTAGAGGGCTCTGTGGGAGCATGATAATACTTGAAGGGGTATGAGGGAGCCTCTATACTTTATGCAGGGCTATTTTAGGGCTGTGTGGTGGCCATAATACAGTGTGAAGAGATGTAGGGGTCATTATTCTATATGTGGGTCCATTATATTGTGTGGGGGTCATAGTGGGAATCATACCGTAGAAGAGGGGGTAGTCTTATACGGCGAGTATATCCCAAACTCCATATTTTAAGTGGAAAAGTTGGGGGTCGCCTTATACGCCCAGTCGTCTTATACGCCGGAAAATATGGTACATTTACATGCAACAAAAAAGAAACACAAAAAACAAATCCCGTAAGTGCCAGGATAAATACATCTTAATCATCAGAACACAACGCTCAGCATTTTCAACCTGAATGCATTGAACAAACCAAAAGAAAAAAGGTGATCATATCCTCAAGTTTGATTAAACAAGATTAAAAGAACCAAAAATGATAACCCCTATTTATACATGTAAATTTGTTTTCTATTATATCACTAAACATGCCATTTATTAAGTGTTTAATAAGAATAGTGCAGTAGTTAAATCATCATTCTATAAAACATGAACTAATCAAACAATTAATAGTACGTTTTTAAAGTGGCCTTTTATCATCAATTTGTCCCTTCTAGTGGGTAAAATGTAATCTTGTCCATAAGCGCTTACTAGCAATCGCCATTTCCTTTTGTGTCACAGTATGTACGGCCTGTCTCTGTGTTCTGCTCCACAGTTATTATCTGACTTTTGTGCACTTTTAAAATGTCTGGCTTTCTTGGATACACAAATGATGGTGCCTGACCAGAAGGATGCAATAAAGTCAATTCTACTTCTTCATTTTCACAGTCTTTGGAGAGTACAGTAGCCAGCCACCAGCGCCAACTATATTCACAGGTCACATAGCCAGTTATGTCATCCATTGTCAATCTTGTGCTGCCTTCTACCACTTCATGGACTTCACTGTCTTTGCTGAATGAAAACATCCTTGTTTTTATTTCTGTTTCACTACATGGAAAGTGTCGTATTGCTGAGCCCCTTTGATGGGTTCTGCTTCCTGTAACCGATGTTTTAACAAACTCTCCTCCTCTTCGTAGTCTTGGTTTGTACAATATTCAATACAATATTGTTCATTCTCAGGTTGAGCCCTAACAAAGCTTTCTCCTATATGTCCTCTCCTGCTTCTAAGCTGTAACATATCAAAATAATACAGTAATGTCTAAAAATCATGGATTATTTGGTGAATATAGACCCCACACTTTTAGACCACAGGCTGAACAGATCTGAATACAAGATTTTCGAATTGACACTATAATAGTTAAATATTTTAAAATATGATGCCATCGTGATCCCAACTTGAAATTTGGTACAGATGAGGCTAAAAGCATAGCAGACACATGGGCAGTTTTGGAAAATTTTAAATTATGCCAATTTTTCAGAAATGTGTTTTAAAATTTTGAGTTTACGATCGCATGGGTAAAAAATTAACAAATATACTCTTTTTACATATCTGGTGAAAGCCTTGACAGTTCTGAGTAGATTGGTGTTTATTTTGTTTCTCTATCTTATTTCTAGCCCGAGATATGATAGAAAATGTAAAGCCATACCAGGCCAAAATTCACGCTTTTTTTAAACCTTTAAAAATCTGTAAAAAATTAACTGATGAAGAAAAAAATTCCAATCTTTTTATTAGTAATTAACTAAAGTTGTACTTCATATAGAACACTTCATAAATGTCATGTTTAGTGATATAATAGAAAACAAATTTACATGTATAAATAGGGGTTAACATTTTTGGTTCTTTTAATCTTGTTTAATCACACTTGAGGATATGATCACCTTTTTTCTTTTGGTTTGATCAATGCATTCAGGTTGAAAATGCTAAGTGTTGTGTTCTGATGATTAAGATGTATTTATCCTGGCATTTACGGGATTTGTGTTTTCTTTTTTGTTGCATATAAATGTTTTATTCAATAAGTTGTAATAACTCATACAACCATAAAATAAAAAATATATAAATTTGACAGGTCCCAAGTTGAATCTCTACACAAATATAACCAAGAACACAAGTAACACACAGGCATTTTTTCACAATTTTCAAACTTACATTTATTTCACAATTGCGCATCAAAATTTTGAATTTGATTTTTCCCAAACAAAATATAAAAAAATATAGTCTTGTGACATATCAAATCAAAGCTGTTACCGTTCTGAGTAAAATGATGCCTCTCCCGCTTCATTATCTTATTTCTAGCCTGAGATAAAAAAATGTAAATCCATACCAGGCCAAAATTCGCACTTTTTTTAAAACTTTAAATATCTGTAAAAAATTAACTGATTAAGAAAAAAATTCAAAACTTTCAATTTGTAATTAACTAAAGTAGTACTTCAAATAGAAAAAAAATTTAAAAAAATCTAAAGACGTCAGGTAAAAAAAAATATTCATATTTAGATCACTTGATATGGAATGACCCATTGACGCTATTAATAGTAAAATATTTTAAAATATGATCCCATCGTGATCCCAACTTGCAATTTGGTACAGATGTGGCTAAGAGCACAGCAGACATATGGGCAGTTTTTGAAATATTTCAATGATGCTGATTTTTCGTAAATGCGTTTTAAAATTTTGCGTTTGCAATCGCATAGGTAAAATATTAACAAAGAATTCTGAGTACAACGGTGTTTATTTTGTCTCCCTATCTTATTTCTAGCCCGAGATATGATAGAAAATGTAAAGTCATACCAGGCCAAAATTTGCACTTTTTTAAAACTTTAAAATTCTGTAACAAACTAACCGATGAAGAAAAAAATTCAAAACTTTTTTTTTGTAATTAACTAAAGTTGTACTTCATATAGAAAAAAAATAAAAAAAATCTGAAGACGTCAGGGAAAAAAAATATTCATTTTTGGATCACTTGACATGGAATGACCCTAAACAACTAACAATTAAAAAAATATATACATAAATCGGCCCAGTTCACATCTGCACTAGGCTGCATTTGGCTGCATTGCGTTAACACTGCCACACCGGGGTATTGCACTTGTAAAAGTGGTGTAATCTTCCCCAGCTGTTGGTGAATGCTAGGCTGGTGGGTGGGACCCATTCCTGCACTCCCACATTAGAATAGAAGTGGGCGGTTACCCGGGAGGGATCTAGCACCTCTTGGGAGAGTGTAGAAGAGTTGGAATTGGAGAGGAGTCGAGGAGGAGTGTGAAGCAAGTCGGGAGGTCTAACAGGACAGCTCCAGGCTGATCCTGAGGAAATATGAAAGGGGATCCTGAGGGGATCCTGAGAGAGGGTGCCTGAGGCGTGAGTCTGGGCCCGAGAGAGAAAGGGGGAACCCCAGCGTGGAGCAACCAAACTCCAGGGAATTCCCCAGTCCACCACGGGAACACCAGACCTGAGGAAATGGCCAGAGTCTACCTCTGAAGTCGTCTACCTCTGAAGTCGGCTGCTGCTGTCTGTTCACCAGCTGCGGCACCCTGCCAGACGGAGTGGTCTGCCTGCTTCTTCACTTCGAGGGAGGGGAGCCCCAAGACTATGTATTGCCCTCAGGGCTATGGGTTACTCAGGACCGGTCCTTATTCTCTGCTTACAGGGGGATGTCACAGTGGTGGCTGTGGACCGGTTCTGTGGCCCTGGAGGGACTGCAATTAAAAAGGGAAACAATAAAAATACAAATAAAAGTTTGTCAGTGAAGCCACCTGTGGGATGCGGCCAGATATGACCACCGCTGCTTATCTCAGCTTCAGGGGATGATGTTGGGATGCAGCACGATGATAAACCCTCCACAGGTAAGAGTAGGATGATCCCTGAGCTGGTGATAATAATTGTTATTAGTTTTGATAGGGATGCAGGAATTAGCTCAAACAATGATGTGGAGACACAAGAGTAACAGTCTTTTCTTTACCTTTAATGGTGGAACTCAGGTAGTATCGGGTACTGTTTTCTAAAGTTCACGGGGTCCGGAGCTTGGAGGTAATTTTAGGCTTTCCACGCCAGGCAAGTCCTGAGGCTTTCCTTTTAGATTGTGTCTGTTGGGCCCTGGCTGCATAAAGCAATGCTGTGACCCTCTCTGTTCTGTACTAGCTGTAGGACAAGCAGCATGAACCCTTCTCTTGGCTGTATTTCTACTTCGCTCTCCTTGGCTCTGTATTGTGGCTGTGTCTCTTTAGCTTTACAGTGAACGAGGCGGTGTATAACTATCCGTTCTCTGGATTTGGCCTCTGGGTGTATAATCCCTTAAGATCTTGGTCTCCGATGACCGTACTATACTTAATTCTGGGCTTGCTGGCACTACTACCACTCCCAGATCTTCCTTCTCTCCTTCTCAGGCCCTCGCTATAGGCTCCACACACTGTCAGTTTCCTTGAACCGATCTAACACGGCTCCTGTTCCCAAGATCACTTTCCTCTCCTCCTTCTGCTCTGCTCAACTGTCACATCAGCTCTCCTGACAGGAACTAACTAGCTCCGTCCCCTGCACCTGCATATCTGGGGGACCTCTACTGATGTCAGCAACTGACCTGACCTCAGCTGTGAGAGCTCCCCTACAGGCCCAGGTTGGGATATGTTATATGTGTGCTTCACCTGGTGGATGCCTTGCCTCCAATCTTGTAATGTGATTACTGGACCCCGGGGCACCACAACTATCTTCAAGGAGTAATTGGGTATAGACTCATCCTAGGCGGGGAAGAAAGGACATGGATCGTCAACTAAGGCATACCACGGGTACCACCATACCATCTGCAGCCACCCGTAGAGTTACCTGTTTTTTTAACAACTTTTGCTGAACTGTGGACTTGTATGCTGATGACTGTTTACAGTAAAGTACTCGGGAGAGTGATTTTGCCTCAGTATCTTTGTGCCGACAAATCCAACCTTTTTGCTTACAGCAACCCTGCCCCGGAGGACCAGCTCCTCCTTTAGGGAGCTTTGCCATCCTTGCCACAATACCATCGCCCTCCGGAGGACTGTGGCGGCGCTGGTGACCCATCACCAGGTACTACAGGTGGCGTCACGTTACAATAACTCTTATCCCCTGTACATAACCCCCCTATTGAAGTGTCACCCAGGCCACGGGCTCAGGCACCGCCACCCTTTGACATCCCCGTGAACCCCTCCAAGCCTGATACCCGAATACCCCAGGGCCTGGGGCTCGACACATCCAAACGCAACCCCAAGCGCAAGTGCAAAGTGGGGTTGTGTTTGAACGCATGCATTAGTCCTAGCACACAGGAAACGTGCCCTGCTATGTTTTCTGTGCGCTAAGACTAGCCCATGCGTTCAAACACAACCCCACTTTGCACTTGCGCTTGGGGTTGCGTTTCCTTGTGTTCGCCCATAGCATATAATGGCAGTGTTAACGCACAGCATTAGATTTGCGTTTGACTGCGTTTACACAGCGCTAGCACAATGCAGCCAAACGCAGCTTAGCGCAGGTGTGAAAAGACCCATAGCGTTTGGAATCTCAACTCTAAAAGTTTGAGCTGAAAAAAGATCAAATTATTTAACCCATGCGAAACATGTAAAAAAAATATAAAAACCCTACAAGAATTGCTGTTATTTGTTCACTGCATCCAGAGATACTATGAATATCGATTAAGGGTACGTGCTCAGGGTCCGGAGACACTGCGTCTTGGACCTGAGGGAACCCACAGGTGATCACAGGGAGAACGCAGCCACCCTGTGCCCATGATCTGCAGTGAGTGCAGGGCAGCTTCTCCCTGTGTGCATCTGATGGTAATCATTTCTGACTCCGCAGCTTGAAATGAACATGCTGGGAGATGCAGAAGTCCGGAAACCTGTACTGCAGGTGAAAACACACTGCGGTGGGGAGAAGCACAGTGAGCATGGGACCCAAGTTAGTTGCTGCTGGCAAGCAGAGGGCAGCATCCGCAGGGGGCTCGATGGCAGCCCCAGTTCCCCGCGGATGCCGCTGCTGGCCGCATTCTCCCAAGTCTCGGCCACCGCTGTCTGCACTCTGCAGCTCAGCACGGCAGGGCACGATGACGTCATGAGTGAGCGCACCTGTGCTGACCCATGCAGAGGGAAGACGCACTTTGGGGAGACCAGAGCTGTGACATGAGAGGTGAGTATTTACTTTTATTTTTTAATCGGTGAGTACACTGGTGGGAGACTATGTAGCACTATGTAATGTGCAATATAATATAGGAGGACTATGTGGGTGTATTATACTATATGAAGGATTGTGAGGGTGCATTATATAATATGGAGGGCTATAAGCATACATTATACTATATGGAGGACTATGGATGGTGTATTATACTAAATGGAGGTCTGTGAGGTGTGCATTATCATTATTATTATTATTATTATTATTATTATTAATAATAATAATAATAATTTACTATTGATATGGGGGACTTTGGGGTACATTATACTATATGCAGAACTATGAGGGTGCATTATACTTTATGGAGGACTGTGGATGATGCATTATAATATACTGAGGACAATGTATGATGCATTATGATATATGGAGCCAATTATACTATATGGAAGCCATTATAATATTTGGATGGCTCTGAAGGGACATGATAATACTTGAAGGGTTTTGTGGAAACCTTAATACTTTATGGAGGGCTGTTTGAGTACTGTGTTGGAGGCCATTATACAGTGTGAAGAGATGTAGGAGCCATTATACTGCATGTAGGTCTATTATACTACATGGAGGATTGTGTGGGGGTCACAGTTGGAGATCATACTGTGTCGGGGTAGTTGAGGGGGGTACAGTAGGGTCATCATAGTGTGCATGTCGAGGGTACTGTGGAGAAATCACTTTGGGGGATCATACAGTTTTTGTGGGGCACTTTTGCTGGCATCATACTTTATGACTGCAATGAAAGAGGAATCCAGGGGCTTCAATCGGAGGAAAATTTACCTTCTGTGTGGTTCTTGTATGTGCAAGTGATGGCGCTGACATCTGTTTGGACATCTCTTTCTCTGTTTCTCTAAATTAAAAATGTCCAATATTGTCCTCATATTTAGAGGATATATATATATCTGTATGAACCAGATTTATTTCTACCAATTCAAAAAAATTACTGGGGGGAAGGGGGGGCGCCGTTTTGCAGTTCGCCTCAGGCAGCACAGAGGCTAGGTTTACCCCTGTGTATACTTGTATGTACTGTAGTATGTGTGTGTTAACATACTCACCGCCATCTTCTACAGTACTGCGTGTCATTCTACTCCTCTTCTAAGTGCTCTTCAGACTATCCAGATCGGTCTATCACTTATGTGTGAGCCGGATTTCTCTTTTACAATGGCAGCCATGAAGCCTCAGTCTCACACTCCATCGACTTGCACTGTAAAATTAAATTCCTCACTCAGAAGAGGAGTAGAGCAGTTCTTTATACTGGAGAAGATGGTGGTAGGTGAGTATATTTAACACACTGACAATACACTATGTACTCATACACAGGCTCATGCGGAAAAAAAAGGTAATGGGCAGGCTTCTTTCAGAGGATTATGATATTGTATGGCTGATTCTTTTACATGTACATATTTATGGTTATTACGGGTTTGGACTTAAAATCTACTTTCCACCTTAAATACTATGAAACTATGAAAACATTGAAACACACCCCTTATATTCACATGCCTGTGTTTTTTTTACTAACCATGTGTCTGTTGAAAAATCCAAGAGATAAGTCCAATTTTGATCTGAGTCACATATCAAAATCACCCATATAGGTGTATGGGTCTTTGAAAATCATGAATTGCACATGCATGCTCTTTCTGTGCAACCAGCATAGTGTCAATTTGTAACATTGCAGTGGTTAGGAGAAGCTTTGAATTTTTTTTGTTTCATACAAGAAAATCACTGATGACACATGATGTTAAAAACTGATAAACTGACCAAACACTGATGAACATGTGATCCAAAGCACTGATGACAACTGGACCATTTTTTTAATGGGAGAAAACTCACAACATTAGGTAACTTTACAAGAGCCATTGACCAATGTTGAGTTAGATGGCAAATTAAACTTTTTTTGTGCTATGGTATTCAAGTGTTGTGTTAACCACATTAAAGAGGGCCAGTCTCCAAATATTTCATGTTGAACTGGACATAAAATGTAGAAGTAGCTGCAAAGTAGAATAAACTATTATTATTATTATTATTTTGACTCTCAATTTACATATTATTTATTTGTGACCTAATGAGTTAACTTTTATTAAGTACAGGTGGGTGTTAACAGATTGTTTTCACTGGGGCATACACTTATTCTCCCTTTATGAGTTGCCCAATCATAAGCCAGCAGAAACATAGCAGAAAAAGCACACGCCCCCACCATAGTTTAGTTTTCTCAGTGTGTGAGATTAATGATATATCTCTGCTCTCTTGGTCTTAAGGCCACGTTACACACACAGATATATTGGTCACAGATCTCTGGTTGCAGTGAAATCACGGACATATTGTTCCATTGTACACAGCCACAAAATGGAGCAATCTATCCATGATTTCACTGCAACCAGAGATCTGTGACCAATATATCTGTGTGTGTAACGTGGCCTTTACACTCTTGCATGATTTAAAAGTGTAGCTACGTTTAGCTGTGTCACATTACAAATCATTTAACTCTCCTCCTCTCACAGCACTGTCATATTTGCTGTACTGCCCTTCCCCCACACTGCCTGTCCAGAGATGTGTCTGTTGTGCTCAGGCATATTGTAATTTCTCTGCAGTGAAAGCAGAGCTGGGTGTCATTATATCTCACACACACCTATATTGTACTCTAAGTAAAACTTATTGTTTTGCAGTTAGAGATAAAGACTAGGGAAACAAAAAAGGCACACATGGATTCTTATCTAAGTGGGATCAGAAAAGTGGGTAAATTGAGGGGTTGTTCACCTGGGATGGTTGTGAGCAGTCACAACCACTGTAGAAAGCATATAATCAAAAACAACAGCTGCTGCTGTCCCGTGATAGTGTCAGGACACTGGATGTATAAGGGGTTAAAATTCCACGTTACTGTTGCAGTTAAAGTCTTGACATGGAATTTAATTTAGAGTGATTTTATTTCAACACATTTCGGAGTCACAACTCCTTCACCAGGAGATAAATCACAGATGTACATCCTTACAGTTAACCAGTGTGGGTATACATAGGATTCATAATTCAAAAAAGGCACACAGGTAACCGACTAATCACCTTATACATTTGTATATATACAGATGTACCGTACTTTGCGGATTATAAAGGGCACCAGATTATAAAACGCACCCCAAATTTAGAGGAAGAAAATATGAAAAAAAAATATTTTTTACATGATAAAAAGGGGTCCAATTTATAATCCTGGAATGCATTTTATAGTCTGCATATGGTTTACTAGAGGGGTGTGGAGGAGTCGGGTCACTGGAGGCTGGGTTGCCAGTGATAAAGTCAGCAACAGTGGTGTGTATGGGGCAATACTGCGGGCCGAGATGGGAGAAGGGGGTGTTGCGGTGACATGATACAAGCGTCAATGATATCTGGTCAGTCTACGCGATGGACATAAGAAAAAAGGCTGCTGATGCACAGATGTACATCTGTGATTTATCTTACTGATGAACGAGCTGTCTCTCTGAAACGCATCAACATTAAATCACTTTAATTCTAAATTTTATCTCAAGATTTTATCTACCACAGAGGCGTGGGATTTTAAACCCTTTCTTTCTCCACTCCTAACAAGTTTCAGATAGCACAACAGATATAAGTGTGACTCATTTCCGGACAGACATTATGGAGAAAGGGGTAGGACAGCAGAGATGACAGTGCTATAAGAGGAGATCTGATAGAAGGGTTTGTAATGTAACAGAGCTAAACTCAGTTGTACTGCACCTTCTCTCATAGAGCAGGGTTATACAGAGAAGGAGGACTACATGGTACAAGACAACTAAACGTCTACGGTAATAATAATCCAATGCTGATAAAACATTGATTTTATTGAAGCTTCAATATACAACCTAGTAAGTGACATATTCCTGGAATCAGAGTTTCTTTCCCTACAACAGTCTGCTCTCAGATTACATATAAATACATAAACTCCACAGCACCTCGTGGCAATCGGAACCAATTGTGTTCCCAATGGAGGCGCACGTCAACAGCCAGGGAGCTCCACCTGGCATAGGTATATAGACATAAGTAAGAACAGCGCCTCACCAGCCGGTATATTTCAAAGTATCATGATTTATTCCGTCATCTCAGCACGACGTTTCGGTCTGGCGACCTTTTTCAAGTGCATAAATACATCTGCTGACAGTTTCCCCTCAATTCTAAGGGCCGTTTTACATGTCACTATATCGCAACACAACATCAATAAAAAGTCACGTGGTACAGGAGATGCAGTTGTTATTGTTGGTGCGTTGTGTCGTGTAAAAGGGCAACGTGACGCGATAACAACGCAACTACGATATCGCAAAGAGATTGTGCATGCTCTCCAACCGTGCAATATTGCATATGCGACCTGGCATGATCGTGCTGTGTGACAGCGCAACTACGATTTGGAGCGCAACATCCCCTATTCACTCCAATGTTAAATGGTCGTTCCCTGGGTTGCTCATACCCAGCGCAAAAAAGGGGCGTACACCATCGTATTTGCGTTGCCTGCCGATATCTCCCTGTGTGACATCTACTATGCGATCATGGACAAGTGCCAAAAACGTGTGCGCTCCCGTGAGATTGTATGCAATATCGTAACGATATTTCGACATGTAAAGCGGCCATAAAACACGTTTCAACCATCAGTCATCAAATAGCAACAGCTTGCTCAATACAAAAACCAGTGAACTTTTAGATCTACAGCAAATAATTTCAACGTTGTAAACCTGTCTGGATAGAAAACAAGATGTGTTCTGCCTGTGTTGCATCCTTAAAAGGCTGTGAACATTTGAGGATGCTTTCTGTGCTGACAATAACTGCTGCCGCCAGCCAAGTCTCATTTCTCAGGGAACCTTCACTGAATAAACTCAATTTATAGTTGGCAGACAACAGGACACTACTGAGTACGGCTTGTATCAAGCAAATAAAACAGACTGCAATAAAATGAAGAGTACACATATCTTTGCCACCATTACAGTATATGATTGAAATTCACTACATCATCATTGGAAATTAAGTCCTATCAAAAGACTCAAAAACTTTTGCTTACTGCTCTTTGACTATTCAATATCTGACCTAGGATCCTAATGTCGATTTAGCAGTGGAAATGGCTTCCCCATTTTGAGAACGGTGCATCCATGGATTTTTATTCCTCAAGACTGATAACTTTACTATATATTTCATTTTTCTGTAAGAAAACTAAGGACAGTGTCCACATGCAGTTGAAATATATACCGTAAATAAAACTAACTACTTTTATTTTCCAAAGCAGCAATTTTCATAGGGTCTCACCATTTAACAACCAAGGACCTCTTCCAACCTTCGATGACTACGACTCAAATACAGTGGGGAGAAAAAGTATTTAGTGAGCCACCAATTGTGCAAGTTCTCCCACTTAAAAAGATGAGAGAGGCCTGTAATTGACATCATAGGTAGACCTCAACTATGAGAGACAAAATGAGAAAACAAATCCTGAAAATCACATTGTCTGATTTGGAAAGAAATTGTTTAGTATTTGGTCACCTACAAACAAACAAGAATTCTGCCTCTAACAGACTTGTAATTCTTTTTTAAGATGCTTCTCTTTCCTCCACTCATTACCTGTAGTACATGACACCTGTCTACAACCTCAGTCACACTCCAAACTCCACAATGGTGAAGACCAAAGAGCTGTGGAAGCACACCAGAAACCAAATTGTAGCCCTGCACCAGACTGGGAGGACTGAATCTGGAATAGGCAAGCAGCTTAGTGTGAAGAAATCAACTGTGGGAGCAATAATTCAAAAATGGAAGACATAAAAGACCACCGATAATCTCCCTTGATCAGGGGCCCCACGCAAGATTTCACCCAAATGATCCCAAGAACAGTCAGCAAAAATCCCAGATCCACACGGAGGGATCTAGTGAATGACCCGCAGAGAGCTGGGACCAACATAACACAGGCTACTATCAGTAACATATTACACCGCCAGGGAATCAGATCCTGCAGTGCCAAACGTGTCCCCCTGCGTAAGCCAATACATGTCCGGGCCAGTCTGAAGTTTGCTATAGAGCACTTGGATGATCCAGAAGAGTATTAGGAGAATATCTTATGGTCAGATGAAACCAAAGTAAAACTGTTTGGTAGAAACACAACTCATCGTGTTTGGAGGAGAATGAATGCTGAGTTGCATCCAAAGAACACCATACCTACTGTGAAGCAGAAGCATGGGGGTGGCAACATCATACTTTGGAGCTGTTTCTCTGCCAAGGAACAGGACGACTGATCCATGTACATGAAGGAATGAATAAGGCCATGTATCATGAAATTTTGAATGCAAACCTCCTTCCATCAGCAAGGGCATTGAAGATGAAACATGGCTGGGTTTTTCAGCATGACAATGCTCCCAAGCACACCATCAGGGCAACGAAGGAATGGCTTCATCGGAAGCATTTCAATGTCCTGGAGTGGCCTAGCTGATCTCCAGATCTCAACCCTATAGAAAACCTTTGGAGGGAGTTGAAAGTCTATGTTGCTATGTTGAAAGTCACTGCTCTAGAGGAGATCTGCATGGAGGAATGGGCCAATGTGGCGCCCCACTATGTAGGTGCCACAGAAGGGGTACTGCACCCAGAAAAGCGGTGTAGTACTCCACTGCAATTGGGACAATGGTCACAAGATGGAGCCCTAGAGCTGACACCCACACACTAGGACAGTAGCTGGGAGGATAGAGATAGTGGCTTCTAGGGGGAACCAAAGAGCAGTAGAGCAGTAAGAGGAGTCGGAGAGAGGAGAGGAGAGAAGAGGGAACCAGGCAGCCAGCCTGAGAGAGACAGAGGGGCCATCTCAGCTGAGAGGTCCAAGAGGAACAGATCCCACAGAAAGGAGAAAGAAAGAGAGGAATAACTCAGAAGCAGAGTTTACTCTAGAAAGGGGAATCGAGTAAAAGTAGAGTTTGCCCTGAAAGGAAAGAAACCGGGTACCGGAGCCCGCACCTGTGAGTTCTTTAAGGCTCATAGAAAATCCGTACAACAGGGATATTACAAATACAGCCATGACTCCCACAGATCCCAAGAGAGGGAAGCCAGGACTAGCAAGGAACTGCAGTCCAGACAGAAGTTTGACCCGGCGGGTACAAGAGAGGCGAAGAAAGTAAGAAACAGCAGGAGGCCAGATCATCTACAGGAGATCAGGCCTGCATTCTTCCAACCTAAACTGTTTTATTACAGCAATCCTGCCCCGGTGGTCCTGTCCTGCCTGCGGGACGATTCCATCTAAGCCACCATACCATCGACCACCGGAGGACTGGAGCAGCACTGGTGAGCATCACCAGACTCAGCAGGTGGCATCATGACAAAGACAGACTTGTAAATAATCCCTTGTAAATATTCCCAATCCCCAATTTTTCAGTTGACCCCCAGGGCGACGGCTTCGGGATGGCCACCCGTGACTTCCCGGACTGAAAGAGAGAGAGAGAGCCCGAGAGCCGAGTACCCCACAGCCCTGGGTGTGGGCGTGTCAACTTCTGGCGCTGTGAACAGGATCTCGTGCTCGGTACCACCGGGTACTGTGTGCTTTGAATTGGACTTAAAATTGACTTTAATTGACTTTTTCCACCATTACTGGGCGCCCAAGATGGATTCCCGCCACTGCCGCGTGGGTACGCAAGATGGCGCTGATGCCAGGGAGTAAACAACATGTGCAGGCCCGGGGGAGTGCCTCAGCCCCTAGAAGAAGGAGGGCCTAGCCAGAGGCGTGAAAAAGAGTGGCTGCCCCAAGTGCCATCAGTCAACCAGGGGGGTGGCCCACAGGAAGTTTCAGGGGAATGCCCGCCCATAGCTGTACAAACTGGAAGAGAAGGACAGACGCCATTAGACTTCTACGTACCCGGCAGCATGGCAGCACCCTGATGGAGAGATGTCATCCGCGAGCTGGAGGAGCAGGCCCACGCCGATCGAGGCGATCCGGCAGCTGTGTCCCTACTCACGCTAGAAGAGGATGCAGACTACTGGCGGGAAGCTTTCACCAGGCTCCGGCAGGAGATGGAGCAAACCATAGCATGGGTGTGCCGGAGATGGAGTGCGGAGAGGACGTATGAATTATTGGCAAGAGGGACGGCCCACAAAACGCGGGAAGCAGAAGTCGCCGCCAAAGCCGTGGAGCAGTACAAAGCCTCCCTTCCACCACCAACAGAGACCCGAGACATGGGGACGCAGACGGAGCCCCTGATACCACCACAAGCACCATCACCGCCCGAAGTCAGCAGTAGTCCCCGGCCGGAGACTGCATTCGTGTATGCACCGGAGCGGATCTTGCTAGATGTTGATGTGAAGGAGCTCTACGAGGAGCCAGAGGAGCGTAATGATGATGACGATGACTATGAGGAACCGGCTGGAGCCTAAGGAACAAGCACCCCAGAAGAAGCCTGGTGGACAACGTGGCAGCAGTACAGCCAAGGACCCCCCGCCATAGCAAGCGCTGCATTGGTATGTGTCTGTGCAAGTCCTAAACGCAATAGTGTTAGCCCATCACCACCCCCATACCAACCCCTGCCAAACACCTGGTCGGACCCAGATGGAAGGAGCCCGGTGTCAGGCACAGGAAAGGGGAGGAATGGTATCAGAGAGAACGCACCACTAAAAGACTAGGAGACGAAGCCCGTGCACAGCCCCCATTACACATGGAACTGCGTAAACTGGGTATGGTCGTATCTGTGTATCACAGAGAAGGATGGGGCTTTATAAGAGAACCAGGACTGTTAGATTATGTCTTTTTCACCCGGAGGGATGTTGAATCTTTTCTAAGACAAGGACACCCCCGACGTGACTTATATTGCGGAGAGCAAGTGACATACGAGAGATATCCTGCCCCGCTTGGATGGTTCGCATTAAGAGTTTCAAAAACTGATTAATGGACTCCCGATGAGAGACATTGTTTACCTGTATATACCCCTTTATATCTTGCTGCAACCTTGTAAATGAAGAGTGTGTCCCTGGAGACCCTTGGTAACTTTTATATTGAACATTGACCCCTGCTATGAGTGATGATGTGAAGAGCGGCCCAGCAGTGATAATGCACACTGGACTGTGTAGGACTACAGGTTACCACTGGGCCCGCATGCGAAGTCGGTCCCGTTGGGCCAGAGTGAATAATGTGTTTTATATGTAACGTTTAAAGAAATGTGCCTCCCCGGACGGGGAAGAAACCTAAATATTCTTAATTGTATATAGTTTACCCATTGATGTTGATGATTACATAAATATAAAAATGTTTTTTCACTTCCCGAAGGGCGAGTGTGATGCTCGGGGACGAGCATGCTTAACCAAGGGGGAGTGTGGCACCCCACTACATAGGTGCCACAGAAGGAGTACTGCACCCAGAAAAGCGGTGTAGTACTCCACTGCAATAGGGACATTGGTCACAAGATGGAGCCCTAGAGCTGACACCCACACACTAGGACAGTAGGTGAGAGGGAACCCTGGGAGGATAGAGATAGTGGCCTCTAGGGGGAACCAAAGAACAGAGCAGTAAGAGGAGTCGGAGAGACGAGAGGAGAGAAGAGGGAACCAGGCAGCCAGCTTGAGAGAGATAGAGGGGCCATCTCGGCTGAGAGGTCCAAGAGTAACAGATCCCACAGAAAGGAGAAAGAAAGAGAGGAATAACTCAGAAGCAGAGTTTACTCTAGAAAGGGGAATCGAGTAACAGTAGAGTTTTCCCCGAAAGGAAGAAATCGGGTACCGGAGCCCGCACCTGTGAGTTCTTTAAGGCTCATAGAAAATCCGTACAACAGGGATATTACAAATACAGCCCTGACTCCCACAGATCCCAAGAGAGGGAAGCCAGGACTAGCAAGGAGCTGCAGTCCAGACAGAAGTTTGACCCGGCGGGTACAAGGGAGGTGAAGAAAGTAAGAAACAGCAGGAGGCCAGATCATCTACAGGAGATCAGGCCTCAGGAAGGGAACAGAATAGAAGGAAAAGGAAAGGAACACGAAGGAGGGTTCCATCTTAAGCCAAAATCCTAATTTCAGCCTACAGCATTTGCCAGAATACCAACAAATGAACTGTTGAACTGTAAGCTGAGAGAAGGAGTTCAAGTAAAGTAACCCAGTGAAGTGAAGCTTTGACTCTGCTGCATTCTTCCAACCTAAACTGTTTTATTACAGGAATCCTGCCCCGGTGGTCCCGTCCTGCCTGCAGGGACAATTCCATCTGAGCCGCCATACCATCGACCACCGGAGGACTGGAGCGGCGCTGGTGAGCATCACCAGACTCAGCAGGTGGCGTCACGACAAAGACAGACTTGTAAATAATCCCTTGACCCCCAGGGCGACGGCTTCGGGATGGCCACCCGTGACTTCCCGGACTGAAAGAGAGAGAGAGAGCCCGAGTACCCACAGCCCTGGGTGTGGGCGCATCACCAACATTCCAGCCACAGTGTGTGCCAACCTTGTGAAGACCTACAGAAAACATTTGACCTTTGTCATTGCCAACAAAGGATATATAACATAGTATTGAGATGAACTTTTGCTATTGACGAAATACTTATTTTCCAGTAAAATTTGAAAAAAAATTCTTTCCAAATCAGACAATGTGATTTTCAGGATTTGTTTTCTCATTTTGACTCTCATAGTTGAGGTCTACCTGTGGTGCCCCTATGGCTAGGCGCCACAGGGAGGTACTGCACCCCAAACAAAAGTTGTAGTTCCTCCGTAATCATGGGTTTGGGGTTTCCTGGTAGACTTTGCCCTAAGCACTCATAGACTAGCCCACATTAGCATAGGGACTGTATATTCAGTAGGTCCAGAGGGTGGAGCTTAGAGTAGGGTGGGAGACTAGAGTGACAGTTGAGCTAACTTGGAAACAGTGCTGGGAAGTCAGCGAGAAAAGACGTGCCTGACAGGGCTGCTGACGGGAGGGCACCTCTCTTCAAGAGGGTGGCTCGGGAACTGAAGGGGACGAACCAGGCCTGGTTGGAGCCAGCTGGGGAAGTCCGGGGTCGACACCGGCATACCGGAGCCGTGGTAACCAGTGGTCCATCCTGGGTTGCAAACCGACATGCTGTGGGACCGACAGAAGGGAGCCATAGCACCACAAACCGTACCTCGACCTCAGTCCGATACGAGGTCCAGGACACTTTAGGTAAAGGGCTGAATTCTGGTGGCAGGAGAATAGACTGGGTAACTCCTGTCCGTACCGGTAAGGAACAATCCGTACCTACCAGTAATAGACCGCAGGACTGGCGTGGGAGCTCTGCAGAGTGGTTACGAGGGTGAGGAAGGAACACAGACCCCAAAAGCCATTAGGAGGGATCATCAGCAGACTCTACGGGATAACCTCAGAAACCTGTTGCTACGCCCCCCCCCGTTCAACCAGACTGTGCCTGAGAACCGACTGTGTACTGTAACTTCTACCCGGTACCAGTAAAGACCTCTTGAGTTGAATCGGTGTCTGTCCTACTTTCCAGCCGATGCCCAGAGGGCCTCAGCATCATCGGAGGGGTAAGAACTACAACTCCCCTCATCCATCCCCGCTGCCCGGAGGTACAGCTCCAACTGTGGGGAGCTGTAACACCCAAGCTGCATCACATCACCTCAGCGGACGGACTGCAGCGCTGGTGTCTAACTTACCAGGTACCACAGGTGGCTTCACGACAACATTTCCTTCTCCCACCACCATCATTATCATTCCCACACCATCCCCGCCACTGAGGGTCCAGGGCACGGAACCAACCAGCCCTGAACCCTCATCCAAGTAGTCATCAGTCCCAGTATCCAAGTACCCCCCTACCCTGTCGACCGCCTTATCCTATGGTGTCAATTACAGGCCTTTCTCATCTTTTTAAGTGGGAGAACTTGCACAATTGGTGGCTGACTAAATATTTTTTTCCCCACTGTATATCATGGTACCAGACTTATTTAGCTTCAGCTGGAGCATTATAACTCTCATTTTCCAAACAAAAGAAAAGTTGCAACAAGTTTCAATAATGTTAGCTGATATGTCGCTCATAGTCATTTAAATATCTGTGTCTACTGCGTGAGTGTGTATTGATCACTACTGTTGAACTTCATATTTTATGCACTGTTAACACTTGCTTCGTGCTGTGACAGATTTATTTTCTAACAGACCCAAACGGACAATGCGTACCCTAGTGATTAATGGATATGTCAAGATTCTGTCAGGGTCAATGCATTTTGTAGGTAACAAAAGCTGTTGAACACTGCAGGCTAATAAGGGTCCCGTCACACTTGCTGACGTTCCAGCGATCCCGACAACGATACGACCTGGTAAGGATCGCTGGAACGTCGCTATGTGGTCGCTGGTGAGATGTCAAACAGTCAGATCTACACAATGACGCAGCAACGATACGGCGACCCATATAACGACCTCGGCGGTCATTGGGACCCTGTCACACAGCATCTTGTCTGACGACTCAGATCTACATTTCTGAGTTCTGAGTCACCAATGAGGCCGATGCATGCTGCCCAGCGGGAACCTGACGATCAAAAAATGGTCCAGGCTATTCCGACACGATCAGTGATGTCATAGCGGGGGCCCAGTCGCTGCTACGTGTTAAACATAGCGAGATTGCTGGCGAGGTTGCTGTTGCGTCACAAAACCTGTGACAAAACAGCAATCTCACTAGCGATCTCGCTATTTGTGATGGGGGCTTAAGAGTTGTTACAAGGTTATCCAGGTCAATTATTATTATTTATATAGCACCATTGATTCCTTGGTGCTGTACATGAGAAGAGTTTACATACAAAATACAGATATAGGTTACAGTGAGCAAATTAACAATGACAGACTGGTACAGTGGGTAGAGGACTCTGCCCTTGTGGGCTTACATTCTATAGAATGATGGGGAAGAGACAGTAGGTTGGGGGTTGCAGCAGTTCTGGTGGTAGTGAGACAGCTGTGTGGGGGTGGTGGTTGGTGGTGTTGACGTGGAATCTCCAGTGGTGGTGATGGTGAGATGACCGCTCCAGCAGTGGTGGTGGAGCGCCAGCTCCGGTAGCAGTAGGGTCATTGAAGGCTGTAAGCTTTCAATGAATAAGTCAATTAAGCATTTGGCTTTGTCTAATCTTAGGGATGTCGCTATCTCCATGTAACTACCGCCTCTGGGCTGAAACCCCATATGGTGCGTCTCTTCCGGGATATTTAAATGTGAATCACTGTATTATCCCAATAACTAATTGAGGTGAGTTTCCTGGCTATTTCCTGTAGACATTTCTTCTAAATCTTGATGTTGGACTCAACTCATCTGACTTTGCTTAACCTGGCCATCAGTGTAGCAACATCGGCCCAACCTTATGATCCTGTGTATCTGAAATATACCTGTCTTTTTCCAACTAAGTAGGATAGGCAAAAGACATTGTCTGGAAACAGCTATCATCTGCCTGATTAAGGAAGTGTAAAGAAAGTGCTGCAGGCTGGGCTATGTTTCCTGTTAAAAATTAAAAAAAAGCCAATAGAAACTCCAATAAGATCTCTAATTGCAAATGTAAATGAGTCGGCCGGGGCAGTGGGGGATTTGGGTATCCGGGCCCCTTTCCGCTGTGGTTGGGGATGTCACTGGTGGCCTGCCCGAACCTGTGGCCCTGGAGACCGAACTTTAAAAAAAAAAAGGGAATATATGTACAGGGGAAATAAAGTTTATAATATAGTTCACGTGACACCACCCGCAGCTTCTGGTGATTGAGCATCAGCGCTGCTTCAGTCCTCCAGAGTGTGGTGGTATAGCGGCCTTGATGGTACAGCTCCTGCAGGTGGAGATAACCCCCCCAGGGCGGGTATGCTTCGGTGATGATAGGGGTGCTGGTGAAGGATGGATGGAGCCGAGCAGGGTGTAGCAAGGAAACGAAAACACGGAGATTTGATCACTCTACCCGGGTACGTTACTGGAACAATGCAGGTGATGATACAGTTCACAGTAATAAACAGTCTTAGGACGGAGTTGCTGTCCGGGTAGTCACAACAGGCTGCAAAGCCTCCGGAAGTTTCCCATGGAATGCCTACTTGAATCTGGCCTGTGTCCTGCACTCAATGCATGCCCTGAGGTGCCCGCTTAGTACCAGGCCCGTTGGGGTGCTTGGCGGATCCCGGTGAGAATCCTGGTGTAACAACTCCTCTGGACAGGGTGTCGGGGCCGGTAAATGGACCGCGACCTCCGGTGTTCTCGGTGAGGGGCTGAACTCCCTCGCCGTCTTCAGAACCGGTGCTCCGGTAAAACAGACCAGGGCTCCCTCCTGAGTATGGGCGCTTTTCTCACTAGGAGGATCCCCGTTCTCCCTCTTCCCTCAGTGCCGTCTGAAACTCACTGTGTGTCCTCCCTCCTCCCCTAACTCCCCCCCCCCGTAAGGTATGGGCCTTTCCCATCTGCCTAAGTGGGTGTGTGTAGGAGTGCTAGGATGGGAGCCTCCCAAAGGACATTTGCATTCCATTGTGACAGGGGTAACCGCGCACTCATTTATGGGTAAAGTACCCCAATTGTGACGCCTGACAAGGTGTCACAAACATCCCCTTTAAATATAAATCTAAGGAAGATCACATAGAAAGACATTACTTTCACAAATATTTGCACCAAATTCTTAAATAATTCAAAGCATATTTTTTATTGCTTCATGCCAATTTTTATTACCAGCTGAATGGATGCAATTTTAGCCTTCCGCCAAGACATGTAATTATAGGGTCTTCATGAGGATTAAGTCCCAAAGGCTCCTACTTCTGTACAGAAGAAACCAGTATTGTAAAACACATATGGTGTATCTGTGCACTGATGCAGACTTTGCATTGAAGCCACAGAGCTTCAAGGTCTGCCTCTTCCTACAACTGATCTATTAATTGCTACTGTAGAATGTCATATAATTCCAGTAGAAGCACAGACATCATCTTCATACTCTCCACAATTATTATATTGGCAAGAGATAAAGTGAACCCTAAAACCACTATAACAAGACTTTGGTAGTTATATATTTAAAGGGATCCTGTCACCTCCAAAATGCCTCCTAAGTTACCAAAACATGTCCTTGCAGCATCCTATCACTAATCTCACACTCCTTTTGTCTCCTAAAAGCATCCTGTGAAAGTGCATAAAAACGATTCAATACTCACTCATTAGGGATTATAATTAGCAGGGGCTATATTCTTTAGCCCTTAGGGTGTGTTGTTTTGCAGCCCTCTCTGTGCAGCTTCTGCTGTGATGTGGAGCTGAAGGCAGGACAAATGATTTGCATTCTGTGAGTGACAGAGAGGGGGAGGACAGAGCCTGCACAACCAAAACACACAGACAGAGAGAGGGTGGATCCTGGAGCCTGCAAAACAACACGACCTAAGAGCTAAAGAATATAGCCCCTGCTAATTATAGTCACTAATGAGAGAGTATTAAAATGTTTTTATCCACTTTCACAAGATGCTTTTAGGAGACAAAAGGAGTGTGAGATTAGTGATAACATGCTGCAGGGACATGTTTTGGTAGCTTAGTAGGCGTTCTGGAGGTGACAGGATCCCTTTAATTCCTAAAAAGTTCTAGGAATTAAAATAAATGGATTCTGGGAGATTTAATGCTGTCCAGTAAAGTATTTCAGTATTACAAAAGGGTCCTCAAATAAGTGACATATTGCTGGAATCACTATGCCAATGTGCTTCAAAAGATAGTGCTATACTGTTCTCAAATCAGAGTGCCAGTTTACTTGTTTTATTTGTTTTACATGTTTCGTACCTTTTCACAAGCATCTGGAGATTCTCTGGTGATTGTTCAATAAGAGCCACAACCTCAGAGTAGGGTATGTCCGTGCAGGTTGTCCATTGATAGAGATCACCTCATCTCCCACACATAATCCTGCGTTAGAAGCCTTACTCTTACTGCGAACCTGAAACAAGAAGTCATGTGAAGAGTTAGGACTTTTATCAGGTTAATATTGCAATTTAACTTCTCAGATCAGCATATGGACTATGACAAAATTGTAACTTAGTGTAGATTCCCAATATTAAAGTCCTGAAAACTCATTATAACCCTTGGTGACCACCAATTCATCTTTTTACTGACCTGAGATATGAGAGAATAGCATTCCCCATTGGGTTAAAATACAGCAGCTTTCAGCTGTATACCCTGCTGCATCAGTCACAATCAGCGTTGGCACTGACCATGGCAACTTAACCCCTTAGATCAGGGGTGGGCAAATCCATTCCTCAAGGGCCTCAAACTGTTCATGTTTTCTGTATATCCTTATCATTTGACAGTTGGAATCTTCTCCTGTGCAGAAGATTAAATTACCAACTGTCAAATATTAAGGAAATCTTGAAAACCTGTACTTGATGCGGCCCTTGACGCCTGAAGTTGCCCACCCCTGCCTTAGATGCTGCTGTCAATAGTGACTATGGCATCTAGGTGGCCTCCCTCTTTGTCTCCATCCTGAAATTATGGTTGCGTGGTCCTGATGGTTGCCATGGCAATAAACGGACAAATAACGCCCTTCCAGTCTGCCGCTATAGGGACCTGTTCAAAAGTTAACAACATTTAAGTGGTAAAAATAATATTTTTCTTTCCTGCTATGCCACTTTGCATTAATTCCTGAAATTCCTGGAGGTTAATAAACTACCTGACAGCAGTTTTTAAAATTTTGTGGAGGGGCCATTTTTAAAATGATATCACTTGGGGGGTTCAATATAAAGGTCCCCCAAAGTCACTTCAAAACTGACTAAATAAGTTTGGTAGATTAGCTTGAAAAAATAAAATAAAAATTGCTACTACAATTTTAAAACATTGTAAAAATGAAATGTCAGATCACTAAGCCTTCTTTATGTATTTTATACAGATCCCTATGCCACCTGGGTCACTTGTTGCTACTGCTCAATGAGTCAATGTAGGAAAATCGCTGTTTGCTCTAAACAAAGCGATGTTGATTATTTCTAAAGAATTCACTGATATAATGCACCAAACAGGGAGGCATTTGGTCCGGCAGCCAGTAGCTTCTTCTGTAATTCCAATCAAACCAGAAAGACACAAATCATTTATTTACACTAGAACGATATGAATGTCTGCTGGATGTTACCAGACAGCTATTATATTTGTTTTAAGCCTCACCACAATATTTTGCCAAATAAGGCCACATTCACACGTTGAGTGTTTGTTGAGCTTTTTTTAGTGCAGTAACAATCAGAGGAAAAGTATAATAGAAACATATCATCACTTCTGCAATTTTTACCCACACCTGGTTTTGGCTACAAACACTGACAAACACAAGGTAAAAAACTCACCAAATACTCATTGTGTGCACCTGGCCTACGGGTGCAACATCATATTTAAGATTTACTTTGTTTTCACTAAAGCAAAAGAGAGGCAGTACCCAAGAATGACTACTACACAGTCTATGGAATTGTGCTGTTGTGACTCTATACATCCAGCTGCATTGAAAGCAGCAAACAGTTGTTTGATCAGCCAGGTGTCAGCCCCCACACCAATCTGGCATTATCTATTCTACGTATCATCAATATGTACACCCTGGACAACACCTATATTCCTTTCCTGTTCCATGACGTACGATTACGTAATGAAGCTCGTGCAGGTATATGATGCTGGCTCAGAAGGTGAACTGCATCCATTCAACTAAAGGCAGATGCCAGCTGTGTTATTCATCCAGTATCTGCTTCTAAAGGTACCGTCACACGTAACAATATCGTTGCCGATATTGTTCAAAAGTCACGTGTTTTGTGACGCTTGAACGATGTTGAAATGAAATCGTTGCATGTGACACTGCAAACGATGAACGATCAGTCGGCTGATCGTTCATCGTTTGATTTGAGGTCCTGTCCTCAAATCAATCGTTGGTTGCCCGGTGGACACGCAGCATCACTGAACCACGAGCACATGGGCCAGGCATGGGACATGTGTGAGCTCGCCTTGCCTCAAAGCCGCCACCAGGTTCAATGTCACACATGACCATGCCTGGCTGTAGGTTCAGCGATATGAGCCAGTGAGCTGCCTGCTCTTTCAGAGCTGTCCACAACTCTTCAGCATTGTGCGGTTTGTCACCTACACATATTAGCTTCAGCACAGCCTGTTGCCGCTTGGCCAAGGCAATGCTGGAGTACTTTCAGCTTCTGATTAATGTGGATTGTGAAGAGGAGGAGGAGGCTGCGGAGGATGACGTGCAGGAGCTGTAGACTGTGGGGGCAACCCTGATTGAGTTAGGGCCCACAATCCTTGGCGTCGGGAGGACATGTTCCGTCCCAAGATCCGATTGGGTCCCAGCTTCCACTATATTTAATTGATACCAGTATTGCCTTCTGGTAGGTTTTTTTAGGGCTACCATTTCCATATTGGTTTTATTACAATTTATACGAATGGTGTTACTTATCATGACCCTTGTATGTCTATATATACTACTATAGACACCTTACGTTTTATTGAAGGATAATATGCCATACATAGTTTTTGGTTCCCCTTGACAACTCATTTGACACTCTTGGTGTAGATTGTTCATTATATGTTGTAGATGAATATTGGTCCTTTAACGTTGCCTTTGTACATATCATGGTGATTACTGCTTAACAAAGTATACCCTTTGAGGTATGTGGATTGCTTTACAAGCATTGTTTGCTTTTCATCCTGGCCAGGAACCCCTCGATGTTGTTTTTAATTGTTTTTAAATGTAAATGTCAGCATATGTGTTAAATAAATCACTTGTAAATACTTTTTCAGATACATTGTGTGCTCCTAGTTCTTATATATGCCATGTCTTTTTCTTGTATGCTCATTCTAGTTTCCGTGGCATGGTGAGCACCTACTGCTCTTGACTTTTTTACTATTGTGGTGCTCCTCTTCATCCTCCTTTCCAGCTTCCACTATATTAACCCAGTGTACCATCAGCGAGATATACTGTCCCTGCCCACAAGCACTTGTCCACGTGTCCGTGGTTAGGTGGACTTTGCCGGAAACTGCGTTGTTAAGGGAATGGCTAATGTTTTGGGACACGTGCTTGTGTAATGCGGGGACAGCACACCGGGAGAAATAGTGGCAGCTGGGGACCGAGTAATGAAGAACGGCCGTCACCATCAGTTTGCGGAATGCTTCCGTCTCCACTAGCCTAAAAGGCAATATTTCAAGTGCAAGTATTCGCAAAATCTGGGAATTGAGTAGTGTGGCCTGTGGGGCGTTGGCAGCGTATTTGCGCTTGTGTTCAAAAGACTGGTGTAAGGACAACGCTGTGCTGGGACAAGGACGTGGAAATGCTTGCTGATGGTGGTATTTATGATTGTGCAATGACAGGTGCATGACAGGAGGCATCTTCACATGCACTATGGACAGGGGATTGCCTTGCACGCACAACAGTGGAAAAAGCAGTGGTGTCACCCGCAGATAATGCTCCTGGACCCTGCGGTTCAGCCCACAAAGTTGGGTGCTTTGCTGCCATGTGCCTGATCATGCTGGTGGTGGTCAGGCTGGCAGTTTTGCTACGCCTGCTGATGCTGGCATGGCAAGTGGTGCAAATGTCCTTTTTGGAATTATCAGCAGAGTCCTTAAAAAACAGCCAGACTCGGGAATACCTAAGAGTTGTACTGGCAAATTCCGTCGTGTTTGTGTTACGGGGAACCGTTGCCCACCTTCTGTCTGCAACTACCACACTGCTTTTTCCTGCCTGTTGGGGTGCTACGCCTCCCTCTTCCTGTGTGCAGCTGTCCTCACTCTGCATGTCCTCCTGCTAGGTTGGGTCAGTTACTCGATCATCCACCACGTCGTCTTCCACTTCCTCACCCTGGTCCTTCTCCTGACTTTCTGGCAATTGTTTCTCATCATCATCCACCTTTTGTGACACTTTCCCATCATCGCCTTTGTGTGACCGTGGCATATTTGGGCATCACTACATACAATCTCCTCATGCCCCACTACAAGTGGAGCGGGTGAGAGGCCCGAATCTATGAATGGAAAAGTGAACAGCTCTTCAGAGTGTCCAAGTGTGGGATCATTTTTGTCCGGGCACTTGTCATGGTGGGAGGAAGGAGGATAAGGGTGAGGAATATGCGGTCCAGACTCACGGCTACTGATACTTCAACGTGTGGAAGACAGGGTGATTGTAGTGGTGGCAAACTGACTGGAAGCATTATCTGCTATCCCACTAACAACCTATTGACACTGCTCTGGGCTTAATAGTGGTGTGCTGCAGTCAGAATTGGGACAGGAAGGTCGGGTGAGAAGATGTGAGTGTTTGTTGTGACTCAATTCTAGCTTGCCCATAGCCTCGGCCTCTGCATGCACCATCACCATCATATCCAGTTCCTCGTCCCTTGCCACCGGCTTTGCGCATTTTAAATGGTGTGCTAAAAGTGTTTTAAAAGTGTGCTATATACCCAGCCTGTATACAGTTAAATTAATCCTAAAAAGAACTGTTGTTTGGATGGCTAGATAGATATTAGAAGCCTGTACAACAACCCCAGATGTGCTGACTGGTATACAGCCTCTTGTGGTACAAGGAAGTGTGCTACATACCCCTCCTGCCTGTATACAGTTAAATTAATCCTTGGAAGGACTGATGTTTTGATGGATAGATATTAGAAGCCTGTACACCAGCATCAGATGTGCTGACTGGTATACAGCCTCTTGTGGTTCACGGAAGTGTGCTATATACCCCTCCTGCCTATATACAGCTAAATTAATCCTTAGAAGGACTGTTCATTTGTTGGATAGATAGATATTAGAAGCCTGTACACCAGCCCCAGATGTGCTGACTGGTATACAGCCTCTTGTGGTACACCGAAGCGTGCTATATACCCTGCCTGTATACAGCTAGATTAGTCCTCAAAAGGACTGTTGTTTTAATGCATTTTGTATCCCAGCACCTATACTACCTTAAAGACCCCAAATTTGTCCCTCACTCAGCAGCACCTCTCCCTACACTAGCTGATAATGTGGAGCAGACTGATGACAATGTGCAGCCAGCCAATCACTGTAATGCCACAACCAACATGGCTGTGGCATTACAGTGTATGGCAGCCAATCCCTGCATGTAGACTGGCTATGTAAAGAGCGCCAACATGCATGGAGGTGGACCTGAGCATGTGCCCTAGCATCTCGCCAGTACTCAGTGCTCGCCAAGCATCGCGATTACTGTGATGCTCGAGCAAGCACCGAGTATCGGCGAGCATGCTCTCCCATCACTAGCCTTCATCTTAATTTTATGCACGTGATACAGAATGACTGTCCTTTGTATGAGAAAGAATAAAACAACATTCAATGTTTTAGGCAATTAACTGGGTGGCATCTGAAATTGGAAAAAATATCTCCACCATTGAAAATGAAGCAAGCAGCTTCAAAAGATCTTTATAACATCATTCCTTGGTAAATGATAAGGCCCCATTACATGGTATGATATCGTTAACGATATCGCTTAAATGTCACAGGTTTGGAGTCGTTCAAGCGACATCGTTACTACCTTGTTGTGTGTGACTCTGAGATATGGATACGATAAATCGTTGGATCGCTGAATGCAGATGTTTAGAACATGTTCTCAAGTCAGAGGATCTGTCTGACACTGTGATAACGATGTCATTAACGATTTCCTCTATTCTCAGCAATGAAGAAGTATCGTTCGCTGGGTTGTGCGAACGATACCTGCTTGCCGCATAGTTGGTGCGTCGTGCACAATATCTAGACGTGTGACATCTCACCATCGATGTCAAAACGATGTCCTAATGACAGCGCGTTCATGAGATCATTAAGGATATCGTTTCAACATTGAAGCATGTAACGGTACCTATAGAGAAGCATGAAAGCTTCCACTAACACTCGAACATTAGAAACATTTCCTGATCTCACCAGTGTCAGAGGAAGGTGTACAAATTCACATTATTATTCTCCTACTTTTCATCACCCTGTTTATTGGGAACATTGTCCGGAACATGAATTATATGTCTGATGTCATCATAATAGATGTTCTTTACAAATGCCTTCTGAAGATGCTTATCACATTGGAGCAATGCAAACAAAGCAAGACCCGCCTAGGCCCAAGAGAAGGGTTTTTATTCCCAATCTCTAGATCAATGCATCAAAGTGTTTACACCAGAAATCTGAATTCTGTAAAACACTTAAAAAATGGTAAAAATTTGGTGCAATGCATGGTTATATAAATATTTATGACTTCTGGCATTTTCAAACTAGTTGTGCCCAGCTCTACCAAAATAAGCTTAGCAGTGATGGGACGGAGGCAGGATGAGTCATGCCAACACACACTTGTCTATTTCATGAAAAGTTGTAGCAAACTTTATGTCACAAATTGCACTGCAGTTTAAGACTAAAGTAAGATTTGTGGCAAGGAGCACAAAGGGGTATGCCGCTTTTCAGACGTGCTGATTCATTAAGTGGTGTACAACTTAATAAATCAGATGCCTCAAGACTGGAGTGAACACTTTGAATCTTGATGAATCGAGCAATTGCCTTTAGGTTGGTACAGTAAGGTTACATGGATACAAATATTTTGAAAGATGTGCATTCAAAATAGAAAAATTTAGGTGGATGGCAAATGTTGAAAATTCTACTAGTTACAAGAAGGTTGTACATGGAGAAAACATTAAGTGTTAGTTATACACTATTCTTATATTTTAACCTTAGTTTACTTATTGTACTGTTTTTCTGTATAAAACTGTCCATTCTCTCACTGTAGTTGTACATAACTACAAATGTGATGCCATACCAGAGCAAGAAACTGCTCGGCATGCGGCACAAGAGGACAGGTAAATCAGAGAAGGTGTATTGGAAGACCTTGATGACAGGGAGAAGGGAGTGGGTCATCACCTAAACTCTCCTGAGGCTGATCCATGAGCTCCCTAAGGTCTCAGCCCTGACTCACCCTGGACTTGCCGTGATTAGTGAGCAGGCCAGCAAGATGCTATTCTTACTACTATTATAAAGACAACATGAGGAAGGGAGACAGACAAGGAAAACAGATTTAACATAGATTCCAAATTTTCTCTCTCCAGAGATACAGAGATACTCCCCTGCATCAGCTGGAAAGATAACCACTGCTTTCTCCAAAGACAGCTCCTTCACAGGTCAGCATAGATTGAACTATAGCCAGTATAGAGTGGATCAATCAGCAGGTATATGTAGTGGAAGGGAGTGGAATTACAACTACCAGTTTAAACCCAGCAGGAAAGAAAGGAACCTTGACCCCTTCAGCACTGGATGGAATTGAATGGGCTACTCAGGACAAATGACAAGCGGGTACTTAAGAGGATTTGTGATCAGCTAAATACTGTGACCTTCTGAACCCAGATCCCCACGAGGTCACATCAGGCCAAGACACTCTTGTGACATCTGAATGCTACAATTTCAGTAACACGTTGTTTTTCTTGTAATTAAAATATATAGTGCATGATATATGACATGATATGGATGTTTGATAGGAGCAGAAGATGCCAAACAGAATAATAATAACATTTTCAAATAAGGAATGGTATTCTTGGTTTATTTCCTCTATATAAGAATGTAAATAGCCTAGTAATTTTGAAAGCACTAAGGAAAGAGACTGTAAGGCAAAATCTTCTGAAAACGTTTCAACAGCCAGATGTTTCCATTAAGATCTAAGTTTCCAGTGTCTGTGACCAAGAAATATAAATATTAGCATTAATGATTGTCTGGAAGTGATGCATAATTAGATGCTGCATCAAAGCAGTTGCACACTGACAAGAAGGCATTAGGCAGGTTTCACATTGCGGGTCAGATCTGATCTGAGGCTGTTAGGATGAATCTGACAGCCCCGGATCAGATCAGCACACAGAACCGGAGGTCTAATATGCCCTCCGGTCCGGTGTGCACCCGGACGCAGCTGCCGCTGCTGCTGAATCAGGACCGCGGCTGGCAGGGAGCTAGCCGAGGTCCTGAAACAACTGCAGCATGTAGCCGCCGGTGTCCGGTTCCCAGACCGTCCTGGATCAGGGCAATCTGGCCCATAGGCTCCCATGTTAGGGAGCACTGGATTGCCCTTGATCCGGGAGGATACGGGCGAATCCGGGACAATCCGGGAGTAGGCAATTAGAGGCGATATTCTCCTCTCGGACACAAAAACGCTGCAAGCAATGTTTTTGTGTCCGTGAGAGAATTCTGAATTCTCATGGATTGTCCCAGACAGATAGAAACCGGATGGCAGAGAGCTGCCATCCGGCTTTTATCTGCCCCATAGGCTACTATGGGGCCAAAATACGGTCCGGGGCTGTCCAGTTTACACGGACGGCCTCGCATCGGATCAAACCCGCAATGTGAAACCGGCCTTAGTTTTTCACAATTAAAGAGGACCTGTCAGCAGGTCAAAAGCAGTTTGTTTTTTTCCTAAATCCTCCATACGGTTCAGAGATATGTGCCTTTTAATCTAGTACTATTGTGTACAGCCACCAATGGGGGGCTGTTCACACAATTCTCTGGGGACGCGTCTTTCGGCTGCTTTGCATTATTATCCTGTGATAATAATGCAAATGTCCTTTCTAATTGAATCAGCTGTAGGATATGCATTCAATTGAATGTAGACATGAGGATCGTTCTTTACAACACAAGACTTTTCACAGTTAAAGTAAAAATAAAAAACGATTACGTATGTATTAACTTGGTAATTGAAGGGGTGTCAGTAACCAGTTCACTACCTTGCGATTTTCCATTTTTGCACTTTAATTTTTTCCTCCCTATCTTCTAGTAGCTAAAACTATTTTATTTTTCCATCCCCATAGCCATATGAGGGCTTGCTTCTTGCTGGGCAAGTTGTTCTTTTGAAAGACATCATTCATTTTATCATGAAAAACACTGGAAAGCACGAAAAAATCCAATGTGTTGAAATTGCAAAAAAAAGTGCAATTTCACAATTATTATTATTATTATTATTATTATTTATATTATTATTATTAATGATTATTTAATTATTATGTTCACTGCATGGTAAAACTGACTGGCAAATATAATTCTCCAAGTCAGTATGAGTAAGCTGATACAAAACTATTTTTTTTTTAATTTAAATGGTGAAAAAAAAATTGTAAATTCCAAGTACAATTTTTTGCGTTGGTTGCTATTTTCCTTGTCTATATAACGTTTTTATTTTTAGAGGACATGGGCTAGGTGAGGGGATTAGTTTTTGCATCCTGAGCTGACATTTTTACTTTTTTGGTAGATACGAATGTTTGATCTCATCTTATTGCATTTTATTGTAATGTAATGACAACCAAATAAACTTACGATATTTTGGACATTTAGATTTTTTTTCTTGTTGTGCCATCTACTGATTGGATTAATTATTCATATTTTGATAGGTCAGAGATTTTTTGAATGTAGCTATACCAAATATGTATTTTTACAATTGTTTCATTGTTTTACTTTTAATGAGGCAAAAGGGGGGTGATTTGAAATTTTCTGATTTTTGTACATCATGATCTCCTCTTAATGTCGGCTCACAACCGGTATTCACAGGAGGGTCATAATGACAGACATCTGGGGTCATCAGTTGCCCCAGGTTGTCATGACAACCCATCAATGCCCAGTGAACACATCATGAGAGTGCGGTAGGCGGGAGGGATTATGCGGCCACAACATATCAAGTTAATCCCTGCAGTCAGAGATTGACAGTACTTAACTGGTTAACATATGCCTGTTAGAGGCATATGAAGGCTGATTAAATTAGTCATTATCTGCAGAGAAGGATGCAGAAACAGCGTGTGAGCTCGCATAAAAGGCAGAGACACGACCTTTAACACATTAGTATGTCAAGGATTGTGAAGAGGTAAAATGTTAATTGAGCTTACATTTGTAGTTATAACACGTTATTATATTTTATGTCTATAAAGGGCCCCTATCTTCATTTACTGGCTCTGGTTTCAATGGATCCAGGAGGTTTCCATATAATTTATGCGGAAACAGGGCGGTGTTGTGTAGGGGCACTGTGTAAAGGGGCTATCTAACTTCTTATTTTAATAGTTAAGTCATTTCTCTCCTTGTCTATACATCAGTCTGTCACAAGTCTCTTGGACGTCTTTCGGGAGTTAAGCTTATTAATAGCAATAAAGTACCAATTTATTCTCAATTCCACCTTAATTTCCTTCAGCTAGACAACCATTGACTAATTAAAATTTAACTTTTTTCAATTAAATACTTTTCTACACATATTAATGGTTACTGACAAATGTGGCAAGTTGATACGACGCCTTCATCATGGTGAAAAGGCCTCTTTCCAAAAACATCCTACTAGTGACTGATAACAACCCCCAAATATGCAAATATAGAAGAAGATAAGCAGAACTAGTTCATAGAGATAGGGTATAAAGTATGGGTACCACAAACCCAAACAAAGCCAAATTACAAGTTCTGTAAGGAAAGCAGAGTTGTTGCTCTAAAGATGACAATCCCAAACAGGAATCCCCTGTAACTAGTGTGTACTGAAAAGGCATTGTTAGTAAAAAGGCAAGATACCATACCAGGCATGCTAAGAATTCCACTGTTCAACAGGTTAAAAAGCACATCCAGTATCCAATAACAGTGGATGATCCACAAATTAAGCCATCTTATATCCCACCAAGTGTTCCCAGTATCACTAGTTCATCACGTGACAATAGCAGGCAAGCATACAGTGCCTTGAAAAAGTTTGTTTTCAACATTTTTTCAGGGTACATCTACAAACTTAAATGTTTTTATCAGAATGTTATGTGATATCCCAACACTAAGTAGCAATTATTTGTAAAGTGTAAAAAAAGATATATTGTTTTAATATTTTAAAAATATGAATATGAAAATTGTGTATTTGTATTCAGCCCCCTAAGTCAATACTTTTTAGGACCATCTTTCTCTGAAATTACTGCTGCATATCTTTTGGGGGTATGTCTCTACCAGCTTTGCACATCAAACCCATGAATATGCTTTAATTTAAACTATTCCATTGTAACCCTGCCAGTATGTCTAGTGTCAACGGCCTGCTGGAAGGTGAACCTTTGCCCCATTCTCAAGTATTTTGCATCTTCCAACAGGATTGCCCAGCATCTAGTTCCATCCATCTTCCCACAGCATGATGCTGCCACCACCATGTTTAACATTGGGATGGTGTTTTCAGGGAGATGTGCAGTGACGGTTTCCCACCACATGTAGTGTTTTGCATTTAGTCCAAAAAGTTTTACTTTTTTATTAGCTCACCAGAGCACCTTCTTCCACATGCCATAAAGGGGGCACAGTCAGTTTGAGTTAAAGTTCTGTAAAGAACGGTTTGTCTGATCACAAGTTATAAAAGGATAATTTGTAACCATTTTTTTAATTGAAAAAAATAAAAACATGAAAAGTCTGAAGGTGCGCGATGATATTAAAAAGAAATTGGGTTACCATCCATTTATATGGCAAAGTTGATTTGACATTAGTAAGGCTGTGTATATTAAAGAGTTTAAAGACTATATCTGGAATTTAAAATAAATGTACCCAAGCACTAATAGGCAGATTGCTGCCACCTACCTGCCTGTTGTGCTCAGCATCGTTCACCCCTGCGATAGAACAGTTACAGACTGCTCCTACCATGGACAACATGTCCATGTAAACAGCGGTAGCTGCTTTTCCGCACTGCCATGTGGAAGGGGCGGGACAGCCAACGTCATACTGATTGACAGCCGACTTCTCGCTTCCTAATTGGGAGCTGTCAATTAGCATGATGTCTGCTCTGATGCCCGTTAACATAGTGGAGAAGCTGCCACTCAGTAGATGTGAGATCAGCGGAAGCTGCAAAATCACCGACTGGAGCGGTCTAGTGAACGGCACCAGGCACAACAGGTCAGTAGGTGGCAGCTACCTGCCTGTTAAGACCCCGTCACACGGGGCGACATCGCCGCCAATTACATAGGCGACGTAGGGGTGAGGCCTATCGGGGGCGACATCGCCCCTACATCGCCTCATGTAAAGGGGCGATGTCGGCACCACCGGGAGGTCACCTGGTTTCAGAGCAGGGCTCTGAAACCAGGTGACTGATCTGCATGTAACCGGCCACCGGCGACCTGTCAGGCGATGGGAGCCGTAGGCTCCCATTGTCGTGCATCGCCGCTGGGGTTTTCAGACACCCCGGCGGCGATGCCGCCTATCAGCTTGCCCGCACGGGGCTGGAGATGTTGCCCCATGTAAATGGGGGACGGCGACGCTGGCAGGGCTCCAAAAACGTTCGCCAAAAACGTGCGCACACCAGCCAGTCGCCGCCTACATCTCTATCCCCGAAGCCAGGTGTGACGGGGCCTTTAGTGCTTAGGCACATTTATTTTCTAATTCCCGGATAACTCCTTTAAAAGACATCAGAGTGTTACACATATATTTTCAAGCCGCTTGAAGACTTTGCAATATTGCGGTTTGCTGGAAATTGTTTAACTCCAAATCAAATTTTTAGAAAAATTAGATAAACTTGTCGTACACTGTGGACTAAGTGTACAGATGTAGTGAAAACTTATGGCCATTTTACACACACCAACTTATCTGTCCAACTTCTGACCAACTTACTGGTTGCAGTGAAATCATGGACATATTGTTCCATTTGTACACAGCCACAAAATGGAGCAATGTGTCCATGATTTCACTGCAACCAGTAAGTTGGTCAGAAGTTGGACAGATAAGTTGGTGTGTGTAAAGTGCCCTTAGTCTAGCCTTGTATAGTTTAGAGTGCAATTATTTCTCAAAAACAGGAAGTAAGTACAACCACAATTCTCAGAATTACAACTACAGCAACTGCAGAAATCATTCACAAGAGGCAGTAGCAAAGACAGACATACTGTAGGTGCAAGCTTGTTTACAGTGGAGGTGTTGAAAATCATTAATGCATGTGTGACTAGAAAAGCCAGGCAGATTTTCTCTATAGCCCCTGGTATGAAGATGGGATCGCTGCCCAGTATGAAATCAGTGACAGGAGATTATTGACAGGTATTCAAAGGCTCTGACAAAGTGCATTTATTGCTTGATAGCTATTTTATCATGTACACTGTATTTGAAAGGAACCCTTCACTTAATGGATAATTTCTATATACACAAATGCATATATGGTCCGGGGTGTGAAATAAGTATTGGACACTTCACCAATTTTCAAAGTAAATATATTTCTAATGGTTCTATTAACATGAATTTCTCACTAGATGGCAGTAACAACCAATCCAATTCTCACAGGCAAATAAATCAAACTATCGATGTCCATAAATTTAGTAATGTGTAATAATGAAAATGACTTAGGAAAAAAAACTATTCAACAGAAGAAAGAGAGGTGCAAAAAGCCATGAAAAATCATGATCTAGGTAACTCTGCCACTGTGTTAATAATAATATCAGATTGTTCAACTAATCTACTTATATAATCGGGAGTTGGGCACTGTAGCC
The DNA here is from genome assembly GCA_033576535.1 of Allobates femoralis. Lineage (NCBI taxonomy): Eukaryota > Metazoa > Chordata > Amphibia > Anura > Aromobatidae > Allobates > Allobates femoralis. The sequence continues at coordinate 238,361,226 of JARQOC010000003.1, forward strand.
CAATCCCAACATGCTTTGCGCGGGACTGCGAGTGATGACGCGCAGCGTCATCACGAGCCGCAGACCCGCACTACTCTAAAAAAAAAAAAATCCTCACCTCTACCCGAGCCCGCGCTGTCTCCCGCCCTCTCCCGCCGTCTTCTGCCGTGTTCCGCTAGGCTCCCGGTGGCTGTGCAGGCTCCCGGTGCCTCCAGTGATCTTCTATCTACTGAGACTGAAGGACCTGTGGTGATGTCAGAGTCACGTGACACCAGCTTACTCCAGGCTAATCGCGGGTCACGTGACTCTGACATCACCACAGGTCCTTCAGTCTCAGTACATAGAAGATCACTCCAGGCACCGGGAGCCTGCACAGCCACCGGGAGCCTAGCGGAACACGGCAGAAGACGGCGGAACACGGCAGAAGACGGCGGGGGCTCGGGGTGAGGTGAGCATAATCTTTTTTTATTTTTTTTAACCCCTGCCTTGCACGAGCGCACCACAGACACCTGTATACTCCACCACCACACACGCCTCTACACTCTGCCACCACCACACACGCCTGTATACTCCACCACCACACACGCCTGTATACTCTGCCACCACACACGCCTGTACACTCTTCCGCCACCACCACACACGCCTGTACACTCTGCCGCCACCACCACACCCGCCTGTATACTGTGCCGCCACCACCACACACGCCTGTATACTCTGCCGCCACCACCACACACGCCTGTATACTCTGCCACCACCACAGACACCTGTATACTCTGCCACCACACAGATGCCTGTATACTATGCCACCACACAGATGCCTGTATACTATGCCACCACACACACCTGTATACTCTGCCACCACCACCACACACGCCTGTATACTCCACTACCCACAGACCCACCTGTATACTCTGCTACCCACAGAGCCGCCTGTATACTTTACTACCCACAGAGTCACCTGTATAATCTCCTACCCTCAGAGCCGTCTGTATACTCTGCTACCCACAGAGCCCCCTGTATACTCTGCTACCCACTGGCCCGCCTGTATACACACAATTCATTTCACCCTGCTCCCGATGCAATTGCATCGGGCCTTTTTACTAGTGGCATATAAAAAGGTGCATGATGGCCTGTAACAACGTGCATGATTATAAATAAGGATGTTTCCAAATCATGCACATTGTCTATGTTTTGCAAAAAACTAAAAAAACTTTAAATAAAAAAATCCTTCACATAGAAGAGCTGGAAGCATTTCTTTCCATTTATTGCATTTCATTGGGTCAAGGCAGGACCTTGTTCCGTGCTCTGAGGGAATTATCAGGAGAAACCTTAGGTGAGCTGGATTCTATGTGATTTCTATAAAAAGGTGTCTCCTTACCAAGGTGCTATACAAGAAACATCTCATGATGGGTAAAACCAGTGAGCTGTCTCAAGACAAAACATACCGATGGCATTGGCTACAGAAGAATTTCTAAACCCCTGAAGACTCCAGTGAACACCATTAAGGTCTTAATCTGGATGTGGAAAGAACATTATTTGACCTTAAACTGGCCATGACAAGGTACTTTCTGCAAGATTTCAGACAAAGGAGTGAAAAGAGTTATCAGAAGAGTTGTCTGAGAGCCAAGAACCATCTGTACAGAGCTACAGAAGGACATAAAATCATCAGATACAATTGCTTCAAAGAAAATAATAAGTAATGCGCTTAATCTCCATGGTAATGTATGCACGCTCACCACGCAAGACTCCAATACTGATCAAATAGCATGTTCAAGTACATTTAAAGTTTGCTCAACAACATTTAGACAAGACTGCAAAATACTGACAGACTATATCTGGCCAGATGAGATCAAAATTGAAGTCTTTGGATGCCATAATACACACTGTGTTTGGAGACCAAAGGGCACTGCATATCACCCCCAAAACACCATACCAACAGTGAAGTTTGGAGGTGAGAAAATCATGGTGTGGGGCTGTTTTTGAGGCATAAAGTGTGGGCCCCTGCGTCCAGGAGGCCACAAAGGGAACTGCATCCAGGCAGGTAGGACAATGTTGCACAACAACACCCTCACAGCCCACACAACCCACGTGTAAGAAGAGGTTAACATCCAGCCCTGACATTAGAACTCTATGAGATTGAGGGGTGGTGGATCAGAGGATTGGGTTGGGCACACCAGAAGTCAGGTGACTGACAGTATATAGTGAGGGGGAGGAGTGAAGGAAGTTAGTAGGCCCAGGGTGCCGAGCTGTAAAGACTGAAGGACAATCACACGTTCTGTGAGTGCAAGGCTAGGAGCGCAGAATCCGTACTGAGCCAGTGTGAGCCAGAGGGGAGAGAAAGCCCGTCCGACGCTGATGCCACCAGGAGTGTGAGAGAACGGAGAGGGGCGGTGTAACCCGTGCCCTAGACAGCAGCTAAAGCCACTGACTGCAGGCAGAGAGGTCCCTCCTATGATACTGAAAGGAACAGAAAGGAGAGAGCCTGGTAGAGCCTCGTGCTGAGGACTGCTGGAGGCTGGGCTGAGTAGAGTGTCGACTCTAGAGGGGACCGCAGTTTACCCGGGATCCCCAAACAACACGACAGGGGACCACAGCTCAACGTTAGGGTCCCCAACCCAAAGGACAGGCAGCTCAGTGACAACCAGGAGGGCCCACCAGGGGTCCGAGTCACCGCCATACTGTCCAGTGCACCACACACCACCCGTACAGACGGAGACCGTAGACAGCCCGGAAAGGACACTAAAGACTGTGTGAGGGGTCACAGAGAGAGAGGCCTGGCTGCAGGGAGCAAAGGGAACCCGGAGAGGGAGAATGTGCCCGTGTACTTGAACTGTGTACTGAGAACTGTACTTAACCTTGTAAGAACTGCAAACTACCTGTGAACTGTTGGAACAACTAAGAGTAAAGCTTTGGAAAACCCTGGAACAGTTTCCCTTGTGTCTCTGCGTGCAAGCTATTCCCTCCATACAGGACACAGCCTGTCAGCACCAGCCAGGGGGAGAGATCCCTGCAGCCTGCAAAGTAAGTGTCCTGGACAATTCCACAATCCTTAACTCTTACTGCCCCGGGGGATACAGTTCTTCCCACTGGAACTACACCATCTCCGCTGCCACTCCATCACCCCCGGAGGTTCTGCAGCAGCGTTGGCCCCCATCACTGGCCGCATCAAGTGGGTGGCGTCACAGTGACATTTCCCCTGTAAATATTCCCCTTTATTCTGCCGAGCCAGGGACACGGTCCAGACCAAGCCACCCGTGACTTCCCCGGCACCGTCCGGTCCGGTACCGAGTACCCCTGTCCCGTGGGGCCCGACAAAAGCAATGGCAAACTTCATGTGTGCAATGCTTTTCAAACATTTGGTGCCTAGTACCTTAGCACACTCTTCACCTGAACAACAAAATGACAATCAATGCATCAACCCCTAAGTTTTTTTGTACGTTTTTTTACTTAGATTTTATTGACAGAAATATCCATATCCAAAATTTCCATGTGAAAATATTCCTAGGCTTCCTGGATAATTCCTGCCTGCCAAATATCCAGTAAACGAGAATGTGTGCCTACTAGCTACTGAAAACGTAGGCTCATGTACTGTACTTGAATTTGATGTGTTCAGTAGATCAAATGAAAACTGCATTCATCAGATCATCTAGATAATCTTTCTCTTACTCCAAGGGAAATAAAATGTATGTACACACTAAACTATGCACTCACAAACCTAGAAAGCAAGGAATAATAATTAAGAAGCTTGTTACATCTAAGAAAGTGGATGAGATGACCACATATGCTGCTCAGGAGACATACACATATCTCTGTGCACATGTCACATAGTTTTGTAACCTAATTCAGTGCATTCAATTCTGCATTTAACTAGGCTGTAATCACAGAGGAGTAATATTTCCAAATGTAAATGGAGCTCTACATGTGAAGAAATCCACAGCATACTTATCTTCATTTTTGTTCCTGTTCCAGGGAAAGAAATTGAAGTAGTTATGAGGTAATGTCACTGTATTAAGGACTATGCCGGCAACGCTAAGTATTGAGATGTGAAAATTAAGTCTTTGGAAGCGGCTCAGTGAGACATGATATATTTTGTCTGTTGCCATTCATTCACCTGCATCCCTGACTATAAATGTGTATTTCATGCTCTAGTTTTCCTTTCTAGTGTTTTTATGTGTTTTTTTCATTATTGTAAATTGAATATTGTAGGGTTACTGTTTTTTTATTTTACTACGAGTTATATTATAAATTAATCAGTGTGCTAATAATTGCCAGTTATCAGTTTGATCGGGCCGAACACGTGATCAGCCCCCACAATGCACCAGGCCAGATATGACATCCAGCCAGCGCACCAGAGTAACATAGGAGGCGGGAATTTGAAAAAGAGCTGACCGCTTGTCTTTAAGGGAAGCCTGTCACAGACTTAGGCTGTTCTAATCCCTGCCCACCACCTTATACATGATGTATTTGGGGTTCCTGTGACCCTTCTATATGCTCAGCGGTCCCCCTGCTTACCTGACAAATTAATTTTTAATATCTCCCGAGCGGTATGGAACTTCCATAATGGAAATTAGTTGAAAATGGTCCAGGAGGATCTGCTCAATCTAGTCCTCGCTGCCCTGCTTGTTGAAATGCCCGCCTCACTTCCCTTGCCTTTAAGGGGAGCCTGTCACAGCCTTAGGCTGTTCTAATCCCTGCCCACCACCTTATACATGGTGTATTTGGGGTTCCTGTGACCCCTCTATATGCTCAGCGGTCCCCCTGCGTACCTGACAAATTAATTTTTAATGTCTCCCGCGCGGTATGGAATTTCCATAATTGAAATTAGTTGAAAATGGTCCAGGAGGATCTGCTCAATCTAGTCCTCGCTGCCCTGCTGGTTGAAATGCCCGCCTCACTTCTGTGAAAAGGCCACCGCTCCTGTGTATGAGTCACCCATGGGGTACTCGGAACCAGGTCCTCTCATCGTCGTCTGGGGCTGCAGGATGTCACAGTGTCGTGACCCGGCTTCCTGGTCCCGGGCAAGTCAATAAAAAGGGAAATACAGAAAAAACAATTTTTATAAAGAATTGTCGTGACGCCACCCATAGTTTGCGGCTATAGGTAGCCAACGCTGCAGTTGGCACCTCTGGGGATGATGGATGTTTGTAGCAGAGATGTTGCACCCTCTATGGCTGGTCCCCAGGGTAACTGCGTAGAAAGTGTAGGTGAAGTGTAAAGTTCTCAGTAACTTCAGACAACCTCCTGCTGCCAACTTGCAATCTCAGTCGGCCACTTCTCAGGTGCACAATCAGAGTCTTACACAGTTCTGAGCTTTACCAGGTTTGCTTTCTTGCTCGTCAGATTTAACAACATATACAGTTCAGTGCAATAGTGGCTCCGGTCTGGTTTTAACAGCTTGGATGGCTTGTCTGCGACACCCCCTTTCATGTTCCTTTCGGGCCTCTTCAGTCTATTCTGCACACTAGCTACCATCCAGCGGTCCTGGGCTTTCAGTTGGCACTCTCCTGGATCTCATAGTCCTAGTTTGACGCCCTTCCTTTCACTGTGCTGGAGGTTGAGTCTCGGGACATAAAGACCCCGCACCCCACCAGACTTTGCAGTTGGGGCATACAGCTTCCCTAACACTTCAGCAGAGCCGGCACTCTAGTTCCGGCTCGGTCTCTCGGGTCCCCGCTGACTTGGACACACCTTGGACCCCCTCTGTCTTTCCTCAGTTCTCAGCCTGGGACTCGGGCTAGCCATTCGGTGGCCCAGGCTGCTGGGTCTGGGTTCTCTCAGTCTTGTCTCACTGACTACTTAACTGACGGTACTCAACTCTTTCTCACTCCGCTCCTCCTCCACTCTTTTTTCTGTCTCTGCTGTTGTCTGGTTTTGTCGTTGTGCTCCCACCCCTTACCGGATTCTTTCCTAACTCTCCACCCTCCAACTGGCTCCTCCCGCAATCCCGTTGCTAGATATAGAGTAACTTAGACTTGGGATCGGGGGATTTGTTGGGTGTGTGTGTGGAGTGAATGACTTACCAATTCCAGCTGCTGCGCCATCTCACTGCGACTGGTCCACAGGGACACCACATGTATGTCACAGTGCTCTCGCACCTGCACAGTGGCGTAAGTCTCCATGCTCAATGTATAGTAAACAAAAAGAAGATAAGGAGTGCTAAGTAAAGATCTCTTTGACAATTGTTAAGGGGTTCTATCATAGAGTTTCTCACCTGTGTCTGTTGGGCACCGCCCTGCACAACTAAGGTGAGAGATTAGACCAGGGGAGACACTACACTTCTCTGCTTAACGTCGCTTCCTGGTTCGGGAGGCGTCGTCCTGTGATGCGATCATGTGACCAGATGGGTGTATACTTGTGACATCATCGCAGGTCTTCTCTGCCCAGAGCAGCTTCACCGCTCACAATGGTTGAATATTCCATATGAAAAAATAATACCGCGGTATTAAGAAGCGCTAAGGCACTGGGTGTTAGTAATTAATACACACCTTTATTAAGCTTCCACACTCTTCTATGTTTCAATAGACCAGCTATCTTCCTCAAGAAAATCAAAGGTTCTGTACTAACTCTCCTCCCTCCAACTGGCTCCTCCCGCAATCCCATTGCTAGACATAGAGTAACTTAGACTTGGGATCATGGGATGTGTTGGGTGTGTGTCGGGGTGACCGACTTACCAATCCCAGCTGCTGCGCCATCTCATTGCGACTGGTCGCACGGACACCAAATGTATGTCACACTGCTCTCGCACCTGCACAGTGGCGTAAGTCTCCATGCTCAATGTAAGCGCACCTGTGACCGAGTCTCGCAAGACTTCACAAATGCACCCCTCCATACGGCTCCCATGTCATACAATGCACCCCTCCATAGGGCTCCCATATCATATACAGCACCCTCATAGGGCTGCCATATCATATAAAGCCCACTGTATGGCTTGCATATCATATACAGCCCCCCATAGGGCTCCCATCTCATATACAGCTCCATATCATATACACCACCCCTATAGGGCTCCCACATCATATACAGCCCCCCAATAAGGCTCCCACATCATAAACAGCCCCTGTAAGGCTCCCATCTCATATACAGCCCCCCTAGGGCTCCCACATCATATACAGCCCCCATAGGGCTCCCACATCATATACAGTCCCCCATAGTGCTCCTACATCAAATACAGCCCCCTATATGGCTCCCATCTCATACACAGCCCCCATAAGGCTCCCACATGATATACAGCACCCCATAGGGCTCCTATCTCATATAAATCCCCCTTCCATAGGGCTCCCGAGTCCCACATCATACATAGCCCCCCATAGGGCTCCCATCTCATATACAGCCCCGCATAGGGCTACCGAGTCCCACATCTATACAGCCCTCCATAGGCCTCCTGAGTCCCACATCATATACAGCCCCCCCCATAGGGCTACCGAGTCCCACATTTATACAGCCCCCCATAGGGCTCCTGAGTCCCACATCATATACAGCCCCAATAGGGCTTCATCTCATATACAGCCCCCCCATAGGGCTCCTGAGTTCCTCATCCTATGTGGTAAGAAAATTTATTTTCTATTTGTGTCCTTTGCTCACTTTAGATAAGAATTTAGTGGATAGGACTTGTGATATGTGGGGAGCCGTGTAGTGGCTCACAAGCTTAAGTGTTTTGGACCAAAAGACAAACCAATACCCCACAATTTGCTATATGTATAGAAATCAATTGGCTGGAAGTCCTATGTGAGATGGCACGATGAAATGCAAACTGTCCACCTCTATTTTGCTGTCCACCTATATATGTGGATTGTATATTGCATTCCACATTACTCACTTCCGGGAGTGCCTATCCTTCCAGTGTGGGGAATGCATTTTGTGTTCCACTGCAGAGGGCTTGGTGGCTGAGGAGCACGATCCTTGTTACTCACTTCTGCATCTGGCGTATGATGTGCTGTTTGTGTTTCACCATGCCATCACACATGGCACTTCCTCATCCAGGATATGACAGGCTGTTTGTGGTTCATTTCACATGGCATGTCATTGTTTACAGCCACGTAGTTAGCCTCTATATTGAACTCTTCATATCTACATGTAAGATTTTTTTGATGGTTTCACCACCCATTTCTTGCTTGCTGCATAGTACACTTCCTCTGTTGTAGATGGCCGTAATACCAATTATCATCTGCATCTTTTAAACCCTCCAATGATCTAGTTTCCCTAGTCCAATGAAATTACTCTCAAATAATTTACATGCATAAGGTGTTCCCTATTTTGTACCTCCCCATACAAAGGGCCGTATTTTCCATTAGACACCCGAGGGCACGTGCCTGTGGTACCATGTTTCAGGGGGCGGAGCCAGGATCAAGTTAAAAAAAAACTTTTTTTAAATCTCCCTCCTCTAAACTCATTATTAAATCCGGAATAGTTTTGGAGGTGGGAAGGGGACACGGCATTAATTTGCAAGCGTGCCTTTTGCAGGATTTCAAATTAATCTGAGCCCCCCTGCACTGCCGGAGCAGAATGGCACATATGGGGAATGGAAGGGATCTGCAGAATGGCACATATGGGAAATGGAGGGCATCAGCAGAATGGCACATATGGGGAATGGAGGGGATCAGAATGACACATATGGGGAATGGAGGAGATCTGCAGAATGGCACATATCGCTATGCATCGCCCTATTGGTAACACATTATATTGTAATGAATTGAAATTCTGCACTGCTCAAGAAGGCACATGTGCAGGCCCATCTGAAGTTTGCCAATGAACCCCTTGGTGATTCTGAGAGTGATTGGGAGAAGATGCTGTGGTTAGATGAGACACAAAATTGAGCTTTTTGGCATTAACTCAACGTGCCTTGTTTGGAGGAAGATAAATGCTGCCTATGACCCATAGAACACCATCCCCATATTCACACATGGGGGTGGAAACCTTATGTTTTGGGGTGTTTTACTCTAAGGGCACTTCACCGCATCAATAAGACAATTGATGGAGTCATGTACCATAAAATCCTGAGTGACAACCTACTTCCATCTGCCGGATATTAAAAATTCAGTTTTAAAAAATGCCAGTCTTGTAGGACGGCGCCTCCTTAGGAGACCTGAGGTTTGTAATCAAATGGTTTCCTTATTAAGAAATATCATAAAAGGCAGTACAACACGTTTCAACTCTAGTATGGGTATAATAAGGAAACCATTTGATGACGAACCTCAAGCCTCTTAAGGAAGCTACAAGATTGGTATTTTTTAAAACTGAATATTGTCGAATCAGGACTCCTTGTATTGATGACCTAATCCACCATGAGAGGCGAGCTGCAAGCCTAGGGAGATCCTCATATTTATCCTTGCAATCCAGCAAAGACACCAAAAAGGTGAGCAAATATCAGCCTTTAAACCGCCTATTCTAAATGAATTAAACTACTGCACTTAGATGTGCCAGTTCTTTTCTTTATATATACCCCTTTTTAGAAGCTTTGCTAAGCAACTATACCTACTAGGATACTAAAAATGGGTTATGCCTGGGTCTTCCAGCAGGACAATGACCCAAAACATACAGTCAAGGCAACAAAGGAGTGGCTCAAAAAGAAGCACATTAAGGTCATAGAGTGGCCTAGCCAGTCTCCAGACCTTAATCCCATTGAAAACATAAGGAGGGAGCTGAGGCTTCAAGTTGACAAGCGACAGCCTCAAAATCTTCACGATTTAGTCATGATTGTAAAGAGGAGTGGACCAAAATCCTCCTGACATGTGTATTCACCACATCATTAACTACAAGAAACGTCGATTGCTGTGATTACCAACAAGGGTTTTGCCACCAAGTATTAAGTCTTGTTTACCAGAGGGATCAAATACTTATTTCTCTCTGCAAAATTCAAATAACTTTATATATTTTAGACAATGTGCTTTTCTGGTTTTCATTTGTGATATTTTATCTTTCACTGTTAAAATTAGCCTAACCTTAAAGTTCTAGACCGTTCATATCTTTGTCAGTGGGCAAAGTTACCAAATCAGCAAGGGGATGAAATACATATTTCCCCCACTGTACATATGTAAAAAAAAAAAAAGAATAAAATATAAAACCAGATAATAAATAATAATAGGACCCACAAGGTGGCAGCAGAGATATATACAGCTGACTCGGAAGCTCCTTACAATGCATGGAGGTTTCCACCCCAACTCTAACACCCAAAGATTGTATACCAATATAAGAGGGGTACAGGGCTTGTGCCCCCCACCCTGGGGAATGCTGTGTTCTTATACATATATTGATGTATCACAGATTTATATGAATATTTGTGATGACATGTCACATGCTTTTATGTATGCTGTAACCCAGTTGCCAAGATGAAAGACTGTTCCCTGCTATTTAAAGTAAAGCAAAAGTGAAAGTATTATTGATTTAGCTAGTGAGCACACCCATTAGGAGTGGAGAGTAGTAATTATAAAATTACTAGTAAAAAGGCCCGATGCAATTGCATCGGGAGCAGGGTGAAATGAATTGTGTGTATACAGGCGGGCCAGTGGGTAGCAGAGTATACAGGGGGCTCTGTGGGTAGCAGAGTATACAGACGGCTCTGAGGGTAGGAGATTATACAGGTGACTCTGTGGGTAGTAAAGTATACAGGCGGCTCTGTGGGTAGCAGAGTATACAGGTGGGTCTGTGGGTAGTGGAGTATACAGGCGTGTGTGGTGGTGGCGGCAGAGTATACAGGTGTGTGTGGTGGTGGCGGCAGAGTATACAGGCGTGTGTGTGGTGGTGGCGGCACAGTATACAGGCGGGTGTGGTGTTGGCGGCAGAGTGTACAGGCGTGTGTGGTGGTGGCGGCAGAGTGTACAGGCGTGTGTGGTGGTGGGGGCAGAGTGTACAGGCGTGTGTGGTGGTGGCAGAGTGTACAGGCGTGTGTGGTGGTGGCAGAGTGTACAGGCGTGTGTGGTGGTGGCAGAGTGTACAGGCGTGTGTGGTGGTGGCAGAGTATACAGGCAGGTGTGGTGGTGGCGGCAGAGTATACAGGCGTCTGTGGTGGTGGCAGAGTGTACAGGTGTGTGTGGTGGTGGCAGAGTGTACAGGCGTGTGTGGTGGTGGCAGAGTGTACAGGCGTGTGTGGTGGCGGCAGAGTGTACAGGCGTGTGTGGTGGTGGCGGCAGAGTGTAGAGGCGTGTGTGGTGGTGGCGGCAGAGTGTACAGGCGTGTGTGGTGGTGGCGGCAGAGTGTACAGGCGTGTGTGGTGGTGGCGGCAGAGTGTACAGGCGTGTGTGGTGGTGGCGGCAGAGTGTACAGGCGTGTGTGGTGGTGGCGGCAGAGTGTACAGGCGTGTGTGGTGGTGGCGGCAGAGTGTACAGGCGTGTGTGGTGGTGGCGGCAGAGTGTACAGGCGTGTGTGGTGGTGGCGGCAGAGTGTACAGGCGTGTGTGGTGGTGGCGGCAGAGTGTACAGGCGTGTGTGGTGGTGGCGGCAGAGTGTACAGGCGTGTGTGGTGGTGGCGGCAGAGTGTACAGGCGTGTGTGGTGGCAGAGTATACAGGCGTGTGTGGTGGCGGAGTATACAGGCGTGTGTGGTGGCGGAGTATACAGGCGTCTGTGGTGGCGGAGTATACAGGCGTCTGTGGTGGTGGAGTATACAGGCGTGTGTGGTGGTGGCGGCAGAGTGTACAGGCGTGTGTGGTGGTGGCGGCAGAGTGTACAGGCGTGTGTGGTGGTGGCGGCAGAGTGTACAGGCGTGTGTGGTGGTGGCGGCAGAGTGTACAGGGGTGTGTGGTGGTGGCGGCAGAGTGTACAGGCGTGTGTGGTGGTGGCGGCAGAGTGTACAGGCGTGTGTGGTGGCAGAGTATACAGGCGTGTGTGGTGGTGGAGTATACAGGCGTCTGTGGTGGTGGAGTATACAGGCGTCTGTGGTGGTGGCAGAGTGTACAGGCGTGTGTGGTGGCAGAGTATACAGGCGTGTGTGGTGGTGGAGTATACAGGCGTCTGTGGTGGTGGCAGAGTGTACAGGCGTGTGTGGTGGTGGAGTATACAGGTGTCTGTGGTGCGCTCGTGCAAGGCAGGGGTTAAAAAAAATAAAAAAAGATTATGCTCACCTCACCCCGAGCCCCCGCCGTCTTCTGGCGTGTTCCGCCGTCTTCTGCCGTGTTCCGCTAGGCTCCCGGTGGCTGTGCAGGCTCCCGGTGCTTGCAGTGATCTTCTATCTACTGAGACTGAAGGACCTGTGGTGATGTCAGAGTCACGTGACACCAGCTTACTCCAGGCAAATCGCGGGTCACGTGACTCTGACATCACCACAGGTCCTTCAGTCTCAGTAGATAGAAGATCACTGCAGCCACCGGGAGCCTAGCGGAACACGGCAGAAGACGGCGGGAGACGGCGGGAGACAGCGCGGGCTCGGGTAGAGGTGAGGATTTATTTTTTTTTAGAGTAGTGCGGGTCTGCGGCTCGTGATGACGCTGCGCGTCATCACTCGCAGTCCCGCGCAAAGCATGTTGGGATTGGGCTACAGTGCCCAACTCCCGATTATATAAGTAGAAGGTGTCAGGCATGTCTACACAGGTAGTGCCACCAGAGCAAAGAGTGTGTGCAGAGCACGTAGTAATGTGTCTAATAAGAGCCCCAAAAGAGTAATGAGGCCAGATCCTCTAGATCAACCCGAGACTGTAAGTATGGGAATGAGACCTCTATTCAGGACAAATGTGAGTGGGACTCGACCCTGCCCTGTGTTGGTCATCCAGGAGAGCGACTGTTCCCTATGGAACATATGCAGTGGACTTTCACATAGACTTGAACAACTGGGTCCGCAACATGTTTGCATCAAATGAGCCTTGTTTCAACACTAACCCTGGTTGGTCCCCTGGATGGTTCCTTTTGAATGGGATAGAGCTGGTGCCATGGAAGAGAATATATAGATTTGAGGCAAGGCCCAATGGTGTAGAAAGGGCGGCATAATTGCGTTGAGGTGCCAGAACAGAGAGAGCAGTTTGCACTAAATTCTATTACAGTCACAAAATATGTAACATTGAAGAATCATGCCCGTGATGTCTCTGTTCAATGGGATTCATGTGTTAATGCACGTAAAAGACTGTTTATTAAGAAAACAGACTTTCAGGAGGGGTACCAGGAAACTCTACAAAGCCTTTTTATTTCAAGGACACAAAAGTAACTGGAAAAATAATGAAATTCCAGTCCTGGATTGGCTTCTTTAGATATTTTTTGGCAAAGTCTAATCTGGCCTTTCTATTATTAATGCTGATTAATGGTTTGCACCATGTAGTGAACCCTCTATACTTGTTCTCATGAAATCTAATGTTTATGGTAGACGTAGATTTTGAAACACCTACATCATGAAAAGTGTTTTTCACTTGGGTGGATGTTGTGACAGGGCTGCCATCAGGTCCTCACAGGTCTGCCTCCAGTGAGGGGCCCAGGCAGCAGAGGCCAGGAGGGGGGCCCGGAGACACTGACAGCCCCACCTCTGTCACTCTGCTGCTGCCCAGGTCTCAAGGGCAAGGGGCGGAGCCCTGCAGCATACCTGAAGGGGGACTGGCAGGGTGCCCGGGGGCGCAGCAAGGTGGGTGGGCACTGTCAGCAGTGTGCTGTGTTTTCCCGGCAGCTACAGTGTGAATCGTATATTCTTTCTCTGAACCGCCATCAAGCTGATAGCGGCTCAGAGAAAGTGCTGCACTGGCTCCAACTGATCAGCTGTATTAGTGTCTAACTCGTACAGTTGAAGCCATGACCGCGGACACTTCCGGGTCAGGGTGACGTCATCAGGGTGATCATCTAATCACACTGCAGATGTCATAGTGTCGCAGAGGCGCGTAAGACCGGCAGTGGAAAGTGCTCCAGTCCAATGGAGCTGAAGACACCGAAGATGGAGTCCTCATATCAGAGCAATTAGGGGAAAAGGAGAGGGTGGGGGAGATTACTATGCTCAGTAAACGGAAGGAGGGTGGGGAGAGGCGAGTGATGGTTAGCAGAGGGAAGGGCAGAGGAAAGTGATGGTTAGCAGAGGGAGCGGGAGAGGAAAGATGATCAGCAGAGTGAGGGGGAGAGGAGAGTAATGGTCAGCAGAGGGAGGATGGGAGAGGAGAGTGATGGTCAGCATAGGGAGGAGGGGAGAGGAGAGTGATGGTCAGCAGAGGGAGGGGAGAAGAGAGTGATGGTCAGCAGAGGGGGGAGAGGAGAGTGATGGTTAGCAGAGGGAGGAGAAGAGCGGAGAGTAATAGTAGAGGGAGGAGAGGTGAGTGATGGTCAGCAGAGGGAGGGGGAGAGCAGAGTGATGTCAGTAGAGGGGGGAGAGAGGAGAGTGATGGTCAGCAGAAGGGGAGAGGAAAGTGATGGTCAGCAGAGGGAGGAGGGGAGAGGAGAGTGATGGTCAGCATAGGGAGGAGGGAGAAGAGAGTGATGGTCAGGAGAGGGAGGGGGAGAGGAGAGATGATCAGCAAAGGGAGGGGTAGAGGAGAGTGATGGTCAGCAGAGGGAGGAAAAGAGAGGAGATTGATAGTCAGTAGAGGGAAGAGAGGAGAGTGATGGTCAGCAGAGGGAGCGGGAGAGCAGAGTGATGGTCAGCAGAGGGGGAGAGAGGAGAGTGATGGTCAGAAGAGGGAGGAGAAGAGAGTGATGGTCAGCAGAGGGGGGAGAGGAGAGTGATGGTCAGCAGAGGGGAGGAGAGGACAGTGATGGTCAGCAGAGGGAGGGGGAGAGTGATTGTCAGCAAAGGGGGGAGAGGAAAGGAGAGTGATGATCAGCAGAGGGAGGAGGGGAGGAGAATGATGGTCAGCAGAGGGGGAGAGAGGAGATTGATGGTCAGATGAGGGGAGAGAGAAGAGTGATGGTCAGCAGAGGGAGGAGAGGAGAGTGATGGTCAACAGAGGGGGGGAAAGGAGAGTGATGGTCAGCACAGGGAGGGGGAGAGGAGAGTGATGGTTTGCAAATAGAGGGGTGTGTGTGATGGTCTGTAAACGGAGGGAGGGGGGAGTGTATCATGTTCAGCAAATGGAGGAGAGGATTTGAGAATAGAGAATGGCGAGCAAGGGGGTGATAAGTGCAGACACATATGGGGAGCCGTAGGCTATATCTGAGTAAACAGTATAGGCATGTGTGCAGACAATATGAGTAGTTGGGGGAATGGGTGCGGAGAAATTATACGAAGTGGGAAGGGTGGGTGCAGACACAATATGGGGAGTGAGGAGAAATGGGAATGGACACAGAATGGTGGTTGAGGGGGTGTTGGGTGCAGTCACAGTATGAGGAGAAAGGAGGGATGTGTGTGGACTCAGTATGGGGGTGAGGGGTATTGTGTGTGCAGACATAGTGGGGAGCAAGTGGGTGATGAGTACGGAGGTAGTTTGGAGAGAGTACAGGATAAGAAAAATATGAGGTCAAACATAACAGAGACTGAGTAGTGTGGGGGTGTGGGCGGGATGGATGCAGACACGACTGGGTAGTATGTGTTTGTATTTGGGGTTGCATGGGGGAGAGGGGGCTGCATGGGGTGATAGAGTGAGGCCACAGCAAGGATGAGACAGTATGCTGAAGAGGGAGTGTGTGATGAGAAGGTACAGTATAGAGGGACACAATGTGAGAGGAAAGTGGGGAGAGCATGTGGAGAGACAGTGTGGGCGTTATTTTGGGCAGGGAAAACATTGAAGAGCAATTATTTGTTCAGGAGCGCAGTGTAGGGCAGATATTTTTATTTAGGGAGAATTAGAATGACACATTTTTAAGGGCACCATGTCAGGATGTGCTGCAGAAAAGTGCAGAAGATTGAAGTCTGCAAAGACATGAAAAGTCATCATGGTGTCAGGACAAGATGAAGAAAAGAAAAAGACGACCCGATCAGAGGCAAGGGCATCTATAAGGTACCTGGACGGAAATGATTATTTGCGATAATAACTTTCTCATCAGTACTGAGGTTCCTGTATGGTCTGATGAGGACTGGTAACAACAACTCCCAGTAGTTCTTACCATTAGTATGGACATACTGGAAGTTGTAGGTTCATGCGATACAAATATGTATACAGGGTTGCCCTGCCATTACAATTGACGTAATATTGATTAATGTTTTTGTAGAGATGGTGGTTCTGATAAATTTCTGGAATTTCTGTACTGATGAGGGTTGTGATGCTGTGTTTCTGTACTGATGTGGGTTCTAGTTATGTATTTCTGTACCTCTTGTGGGTCTGGTGAAGTATTCCTGTACTGATGGTGATTCCAATGATGATTTTCTTGGTGGTTGTTGTGATGTTTTTTCTGTACTGATTAGGGTTGCGATGCTGTGTCTCTGTACTGATGAGGGTTCTGTTGATGTATTTGTGTACCTCAGGTGGGTCTAGTGATGTATTCCGTTGCTGTTATAGGTTCCGTTATATTCTGTGCCATTTGGCAAGTTAAGGGTTACTAGGTTGTTATTTATGTTAAGAGCATTAAAGGGGTTGTCTGTGATGAGTGTGCAGTCACTCTACATGTCACTCTTGTGAATTCTTACAGTGCGCACACTGCGCGCTCTCGGGATTCTCTGGAGCCGGCGGTGAGAGTGGAAGATCACGTAACCATAAGTATGCAATTTATATACATGCAGTCACGTGCTGACTAGACATGCGAGGCCTTGATCAATGAAAATGAGTTGAGTGAGGCCGGTTATGTCTAGTCAGAATGTGGCCTAAAGTATATAATCGCATACCTGTGCTCACATGACCTTCCAATCTTGACATTAGCACAGGAGAATCCTGAAAGTGTGCAGACCACACGCAGTGAAAATTTAGAGGACTGCAGTCACCTAGAGGGACTACAGACTCATCTCACACATGGACAAGCCCTTTAAATATAACATTAAGCGGTTTAGCCCAATCCTAACAGCGCGTAATATACTCTCTGTCAGGATTCAGCTCTTGCTGGTTCCAGCGGTCATCACATGGACACTCTACACATGTGATTTTCATACTTGTGACAGCTTTTTTTCATGCATTTCTGTTTTTCACTGAACATTGAAAGAATTAGGTAGAGCAGCTCATCAGCACCTAAGTATGAAAATCATATATGAATGATTGGTGACATGACAACCACTCAGACCGCTTTGTGTGTGTGTGTGTGTGTGTGTGTGGAAGAAGTGCAGAAATTGAGTTTTTCTATAGTGGGCATTACTACTGCGGAAGCTTCAAGGGCTGGAGGCGGAGCTGAGGTGGAGGTGGAGCTTGAGTGGGGCCTGGGTGGAGCCTCAGGGGGGCCCCAAAATTTTGCCAGTAAGTGCCCTGAAATTCCTAGTGGTAGCCCTGTGTTGTGAAGGGGTTTTTATTCACCATGAAATTTTGTTGGGGTGTGGGCCCTTTTTTAAATACTTTCAGATTTGACTATCATTAGTCTTTGTTAGCTTGGCAAGTTTTAATTGCATAACAGGAGTCATATTGATCTGCATGGCTTGCAGAAACTGATAAAACTGTTCATTCTTCCTCGCTTTTTCGGCTTCTTGTTGCCGCCATTCAAATCTGTGTTGCTTCTACTCTTTTTCTTTTCTGTAATGCTCCTGTTCATGGTAGCACCTTTGACCTTCCTTTCTACAGGCGTTGTTTTAGATGATGCACATCTCGTATCTTCACAGCATAGACAATTGCCTTCAGATGAGTGATGAGGCAAACTTTTTTGTGAATGGTGAAGTTAACAAACAAACCCACCGCTATTGGTCTGACACTAACCCACAGTGGATAGATCCCCCCAAGACTGTTGGAACCCAAAAATGTATGGTATGGTGAGGTATATGGGGTACAAAGATAGTGGGGCTATTCTTTATCAATGGAAACCTAAATGCCACTGGATATCTGAATCATGTAGCAATTTCAGATATCCAGTGGCATTGAGGTTTACATGGATGAAGAATTGCCTCAATATCTTTGTACCCCATATACCACATCATACCATCAATTTTTGTGTTCCAACAGTCTTGGAGGGATCTATCCACTGTGGGTTAGTGTCAGACTCATTGCGGTGGTTTTGTTTGTTAACTTCACCATTCACTCATCTGAAGGCACTTGACTATGCTGTGAAGATACGAGATGTGCATCATCTGAAACAACGGATACTTGAAGCTTGTGCTAGCATTTCTTCAGCGTTGTTGCTATCAGTGTGTCAATCGTGGGAGAAGAGGGTTGCATTGACAATCCAACACTATAGGCAGCACTTTGAACACACTTTATAAGTGGTCATAAACTTGCAAATAACTCATGAAAGAATAAAGGTACGTTAAAACCAAGCACACCATTGTTTTTCTTATGAAATTCTCAATAGGTTTGATGTGTCACATGACCTTCTTCCCATTGAAAAAAAATAAAGTTGGATCCAAAATGGCCGACTTCAAATGGCCACCATGGTCACCACCCATCTGGAAATGTTTTCCCCCTCCCATATACTAATGTGCCACAAACTGGAAGTTGATATCACCAATCATTCCCATTTTATTTAGGTGCATCCATATAAATGGCTCACTCTGTTTATATCCTGGTGATTACAATTAGAGAACAACACATCATTTCCTTAACGTTAATGTCATTGTGTTGTCCTAACATGTATAAATTAGCAGTATTTTAAGCTTATTTAATAAATTGAATTTATTCTAAAGCACAGAATAAAAAACTTTATGAGATAAATCAAAAAGAACACTGATCAAAATTACAGAACACTTTTAGATACCTGCAAGTTATTGGTGTAAATCTGGCACCAGGTGTTTAATTTTTTTATTATCTGACAAACCCTATTTCTCTGGCAGCCTAACTTTCCAGTTTGTACACACTTTGCAAAAACAGTGTGCTGTTCCAAAGTGAATGAAGCCCTTTGACAACAGGTTGCCCAGATGAAGACCAAAGGGGTCACCCTATAAGCAGTAGAGAAAAACCCTATCAGCTTTAGAAAAAGAAGTTCATCTTTCCAAGTTTGTGATTTCTAGAATATTGCATCTTTACAGCATCACAAGTAGTGATGGGCGAGTCCTAAATTACTCGGAATCGCTTGACTCTAGCGAGTCCGAGCCCGGGACTCGCTACTCGTTGCGAGTCTAGCGAGTCCAATGTTAATGAATGGGGAAGCGAGTAATAGCGAGTAATGTGTGATTTACAAATCGCAGATGTGAGAAAATCTCGCCCCCATACAGCACACGGTGCAAGTTTGTAGCACCATGCTACAATAGCTAAATCATGTTTAATAGGCTCCCGCTGTTACTTCCGGGGCCGCCTATTAAGCTCATTACATATTCACTGCAATGTCAAACTAACAGCCAATCACAGAAGCTCACACTCTGTGGGAGCCTCTGTGATTGGCTGTTGTAATCAGACTTGATTTTCTCAATCTGGACAGTGATTCTGCTTGGTTGCCATACACATTAGTGTATGGCAACCAACCTGGCGTTGTAGGGTGTAAAATAAATAATTATTTTAAAAAAAAAACGCGTGGGGCTTCGCAGCATTTTTTTTTAAAAATCAGGTAGATTTTTATTGAACATTTTAACAGGTTACATTAGTAGAAGGTACAACCCCTCCCGCCCCCGTCCCTGACAGCAAATCCAGCCAACAGCGGCCAGACAATAGGAATCAAACATTAGCGTAAATGTGAAAACATGTACAATCGTCTTGTCAACTATCCTACCCCCGGTAAGTATATCAGGAATATCTTCTCAGCTCACCCATATTGTATCCATGATGACCACATTTTCTCAAACATTTCCGATTTTCCTCGTCTCTCACATACACCCCTTTCCAATCGGATTAATTCCTCTACCATTCTCATATACTCTCTTCTACTCGGGGGGTCTTCCCGAATCCAATGTCTCGCTAACAATTTCCTTGCCACAAATAATAATCTCGCGACGACCACCTTTAGTGCATTGTCAATCACCACCTCCTCCACATATCCCAGCAGACAGACAATAGGATCACTTGGAATCACACACCCGAATGCTCCCTCTATCCGATTGATAACTGTGGTCCAATATGAGAACAATCGTGGGCAGGACCACATCATGTGGTAAATTCCGGCTCCCTCCCCACTGCATCTCGGGCATTCCGAGTCGTTTCTCAATCCCGCTCGGTACATTATTGCTGGCGATCTATATACTCTATGTAACACATATAATTGCGACAATCTAGATGATTCACATATAGATAGTTAAGGTATATATTCCATAATACTGGTCCATTGGTCATCAGATATGGAGCCCACATCCTCTTCCCACTTCTGACGGGACTTAATAGGAAATGAAAGGAGAAAAGTATGCAGTAAATCCCTATATATGCAGGAGATCACTCCTCTTGTCATCCCGTCGTGACAGATATAATCGAGAACAATATCAGAGTGTATACAGAGATTCCTCCCAATGCCCTGTGCTTTAAACGCATGTCGGACCCTCAGATAGTGATACCATTCCTTGTCGGACAGGCCAAACCCCAATCTCAACTGTTGAAAGGATTTCACCCCCTGTCTATCCAATAATTGGTGTACATAGAGAATACCTCCCCGCATCCACTCCGGAAGTCCGCTCATAGATTTCAAGCCCGGAAATCTCCCGTTGTTCCATACCGGTGTATATTTTGTCATGCTCGTCACTCCTCTCAGTTGTTTAATACATTCCCAGAGTTTGTGAGTAAGGTCAAGAGTTGGATATCTCTTTCCCAAAACCCCCATTGACCCATCCTCGAGTCCATCCACCAGAGGGGATCTACCCGTCATGTCCTCCAAGACTCTCCTAATTGAAGTATGCCCAACCCCGCAAATGCTGACACTGCGCTGCAAGATAGAAAATCCCAGGATGAGGCAACGCCAACCCACCCTCATCTTTTGGTCTCTGCAACGTCTCCAGTCGTCTCCTGGGTTGTCTCTTTCCCCATATCAAGTCCCGAAATATGTCGCTAATCGGCTTAAGTTTCCGCTGTGAGATCCACAAGGGGAGTTATGTAGCACATATAGTACCTTGGGCATCAATATCATTTTGATTAGATTAACTCTCCCCACCACCGATAAACACAGCTTGCTCCAAGCGTTAACCTTACGCCTCAGTATCAGCAACAAAGGGGCAAGGTTGAGCCGCAGGAAATCCGTGATGGGTAAAGCCACCTGAATACCCAAATACTTTAATTGCCTCACTCTTTGCAACCTTTGTGCTTCTATCGGTATCTCAACCCCATCTCCACTCTCATCAACCTCAAACAAACTTGATTTAAGCCAATTTATACAAACTCCTGACAGTGACCCAAACTTCTTGATGGCTTGCATGGCATGGCTCAGCGAGCTCCCCTAATCTTCCAAAAACAATAACACGTCGTCCGCGTATAAAGCGATTTCTTCCTCAACTCTACCATATTTAAACCCCTTAATCTCCTTAGACCCTTTGATCATAGCTGCCAGGGGTTCCACCGTAAGGGCAAACAGCAGGGGCGACAATGGGCATCCCTGTCTGGTTCCCCTTTGTAAATCAATCTTACGAGAGGTAGTCCCGTTCACCCGAAGCTTTTCTACTGGCTGGGTATACAGGAGCTGGATCCAAGATATAAACTGAGGACCAAAGCCCATGTGATGTAATACTCTCCATAAGAACCTCCACTCCACACTATCAAAGGCCTTATGGGCATCCAGCGATATTACCACCCTCCGGCCCGCGTTGTCCGACGGCAGCTGCAAATTTAAAAACAACCTCCTAATGTTGATTGCAGTAGACCTGTTAGGCATAAAACCAGACTGGTCTGGGTGTATCAACTTAGATATTACTGTTGTTAACCGATTTGACAATACCTTCGCAAGAATTTTTACATCTGCCGTCAGCAACGAAAAAGGCCTGTATGACTCCGGATGGGTAGGATCCTTCCCCTCCTTCAGGATCACCACTATAGTAGCTTCTCTCATAGAGGCAGGTAACCTCCCACATTCCCTGGCCTCCTCAAAGACTCTTAACAATTTAGGTAGCAAAAATTCCTCTAGATGTCTATAAACCTCCGCTGGCAACCCATCCGCCCCCGGGGCTTTCCCGCCGGCCAAACCATGCTACGCCATCGCTAACTCCTCTACCGTGACAGGAGCCTCTAATGCTTCTCTATCCCCATTAGACAGAGCAGGTAATGCCGCAGTCTCTAGAAAATCATCTATCTCCACCCCCTCCTCCGCCCCCATCTGTGAAGTATAGAGGTCTCTATAAAAGGCCACAAACAGTTCCAAAATGTCCCTCGCATCCGTGACCTCCTCACCACCCTGACCCCGTAATCGGTGAACGAACTGGCTACTCCTCTGTGCCGCAGCAATTACAGATAGCAGGTGTCCCACCTTTTCCCCCTCTTCGAAAAATTTTGACTTCTGAAACGACAGTTTTTTATCCGCAGTTCCCATTAGGACTCTATTAACTTCCTCCTGTGCCTCCCGTAGAATTTTTCTTGATTCTTGGTTGGCCCTTTGCACTGCGTCTAACTCCGCCCTCTCCAATTTTTGTAAACTATCTTTTGTCACTTGTTTAGTCCGGGATTTACACCTACATATATCCCGAAACAGGAGTCCCCTTAGAAATGCCTTCATAGTCTCCCACACCACTAATGAGTCAGCACTCCCCTCATTTATCTTATAAAATTCCTCCAGTTCCTCCCCTATCTTAGCCATATCAATGGAACGCAACCACATCGGGTGTATCTTCCATTCTCTTGCAGCGCCCCCCTGTGATCTCGGACGGCGGACAGACACGAGGACTGTGCAATGATCTGACACGGTTCTGGTCAAATATTCCACATCTTCTACCAGCTTATCAAACAAGTCATTTCCAAGGGCCATATCTATGCGGGATAGTGAGTCATGCGAAGTAGAGAAACACGAAAAGCATTTTCTCCCAATATTTCTAGCTCTCCATAGATCTCTCAGACCTATTTCTTGTACTAAAGTACCGAATGGAGTCACAGTGCCCCTCCGTTCCTCTCCAGATATATTGCTTCTATCCCATTGTGTATCCATCACATTATTAAAGTCTCCAATTAACAGGAATGGCATTGCCCCCTTTTTCTCCGCCAGTCCTCTAATTTCCCGTAATTTGATACTGGAGTATGGTGGTGGGATATACTGTATATAGCCCCAATACACAGTGACTGTCCAGCCAGCCTACAAACCACCAACACATAGTGCCCCTCCTTGTCTATGTGAACCTCCAGCTCCTCATATTGTGCTGATGAATGGATCAGGATCGACACTCCCCTAGCATATGAGGAAAAGGTAGAGTGATATGCCCTCTGAGCCCACCTTTTGTTCAAGACGTCAACTGTATCTTTTGTTAAGTGAGTTTCCAGAAAACACAAAACTGCTGGCTTATGATCCATCAGATATTGGATAACCGCTACTCTCTTTGCCTTTCCTGATAACCCCCGTACATTCCAACAGACGATTTTAGTCCTCTCCCCCATAATATTCAAAGTTCCGGGTATGCGACCCTGTTCCTGCTATTTGCTGTCTTCCCAAGAGTCAGCTCCAGCAGCAGGCTAAAGTTCCAGACAGCCCCGCCATGGATCATGTATCCCTTTCAGCTTCCTTAATTCGGGCGGCATTGAGGTCCAACCATTGTGCTGCGTCCTCAGGATCCACAAAAAAGGAAACCTTTCCCAATGCTGCCACCCGCAACTTTGCTGGAAATATCATCGAGTACTTGACCCCCAGGTCTCTCAAGCGTCTCTTTATGCCTGAAAATTGCATTCTTTGCTTCTGTACCACCACCGAGTAGTCTGGGTATATAGAGATCCTCTGGCCATTGATGGTAAGATCTTCCATATTCCTGGCTTTTTGCAGAATTGTATCTCTATCTCTATAATTGAGGATCTTTGCAAGTATTGTGCGGGGGCCTTTTCCGGGAGGCTGCAGCTGCATAGGGACTCTGTGAGCCCTCTCTACTGCAAATAATTTGGACAGGGTATCTGAGCCAATCTTTTCCTTAAGCCAATCCTCGATATATTCTGTGGGGTTCCTCCCCTCTGACTTCTCTGGGACCCCTACTATGCGCAAGTTATTGCGTCTAGAGCGGTTTTCTAGATCGTCCGTTTTGGCCTCCAATGCAGATATTCTCTGTATATACCGTATATACTCGTGTATAAGCCGACCCGTGTATAAGCCGACCCCCCTACTTTTGCCCCCAAAACCTGGGAAAATGTATTGACTCGTGTATAAGCCGAGGGTGGACCCCAGCACAGGTATACAGCCCCCAGCAGTGTGGTATACAGCAGCCTCCCCAGTGGTATATACAGGCCCCAGCAGTGTTACAGCAGCAGCCCCAGTGGTATATACAGCAGCAGCCCCAGTGGTAGTATACAGCAGCCCCAGAGGTATATACAGCAGCCCCAGTGGTAGTATACAGCAGCAGCCACAGTGGTAGTATACACGCAGCCCTAGTAGTATATACAGCCCCAGTGGTAGTATACACGCAGCCCCAGTAGTATATACAGCCCCAGTGGTAGTATACAGCCCCAGTGGTAGTATACAGCAGCCCCAGTAGTAGTATACTGCCCCAGTGGTAGTATACATCCCCAGTGGTAGTATATAGCCCCAGTGGTAGTATACATACAGCCCCAGTAGTAGTATACAGCCCCAGTGGTAGTATACATACAGCCCCAGTGGTAGTATACATACAGCCCCAGTAGTAGTATACAGCCCCAGTAGTAGTATACAGCCCCAGTGGTAGTATACATACAGCCCCAGTAGTAGTATACAGCCCCAGTGGTAGTATACAGCAGCCCCAGTGGTATATTCAGCCCCAGTGGTAGTATACAGCCCCAGTGGTAGTATACAGCCCCAGTGGTAGTATATAGCCCCAGTGGTAGTATATAGCCCCAGTGGTAGTATACATACAGCCCCAGTAGTAGTATACAGCCCCAGTGGTAGTATACAGCAGCCCCAGTGGTATATTCAGCCCCAGTGGTAGTATACAGCCCCAGTGGTAGTATATAGCCCCAGTGGTAGTATATAGCCCCAGTGGTAGTATACATACAGCCCCAGTAGTAGTATACAGCCCCAGTGGTAGTATATAGCCCCAGTGGTAGTATACAGCAGCCCCAGTGGTATATTCAGCCCCAGTGGTAGTATACAGCCCCAGTGGTAGTATATAGCCCCAGTGGTAGTATATATACAGCCCCAGTGGTAGTATATAGCCCCAGTGGTAGTATACAGCAACCCCAGTGGTATATTCAGCCCCAGTGGTAGTATACAGCCCCAGTGGTAGTATACAGCCCCAGTGGTAGTATATAGCCCCAGTGGTAGTATATATACAGCCCCAGTGGTAGTATATAGCCCCAGTGGTAGTATACATGGCCCCAGCAGGGCCCCCCTCATAATTTGGCGCCCCTACCTCCCTTTCTGGGCCCCCCCGCATGCAGCGCTGCACATATACATTACCTGTCTAGCAGCTGTCACCCTCCGATGGCGGATCGCGGCTCCCGGCTCCGGGCTCCATCTTCCTCGCTGTCTTCCTGCTTTGTGACCGGGGCTCAGCGCGATGACGTCATCGCGACGCCGGCCGGTCACCTGACAAACAGGAAGTCAGCGAGGAAGATGGAGCCCGGAGCCGGGAGCCGCGATCCGCCATCGGAGGGTGACAGCTGCTAGACAGGTAATGTATATGCGCAGCGCTGCATGCGGGGGGGCCCAGAAAGTGAGGTGGGGGTGCCAGTGAGGTGGGTGCGCCGTATTGACTCGCGTATAAGCCGAGGGGGGTACTTTTCAGCCCAATTTTTGGGCTGAAAAACTCGGCTTATACGCGAGTATATACGGTACTTCTTTTCTGCTCTCTCCAGTTTATCAATACGGTCTTCTGCTGAGCTCACTCTCTCCTCCACCGCTCCTGTCCTTACATCCACCTTCTTCAAATCCTTTTTAATAGTTGTTATCTCTCCCTGCATTCCCCCTACTTGTTGTGTCAGTGTCTTTAAGGCCTCTTTACAATAGGAGACCACAGTATATACATCCTTTATGGTGGGATCCTCCTGCACAGGGTCCTCAGCCTGACTCTGCCCAGCAGCCTCCCCCTCCTCCGTCTGATCTGGGCCCATCGCTCCTTCCCCCACCATTTGGTGGGTCTCAGCCTCCTGCCCAGTCTCCTCACCTTCATCATTAGGATCCCCCGGGTGTTTATCTTCTGAGCGGGCGAATCGCTCCAGCTTTGCAGCCGTGGCCATGCGCCGCTGACAGGCTGCATTAGCTCTCTCCGCCTCCTCTCTTGCCTCGGCGCCATCTTGGAGGCCGCATCCCTCTCCGGCCCCTAGCTCTTTTTGTCGGTGGCGGTTCATTCTGCTTTCCTCACCCCGGCTCCAGATGTTGCTCACTGCTCCCGACGCCTCTAGGCACTGTTACAGCCCAGCGGTAGTGATTTGCAGGCTATTAGCAGGATTATCAGACGGGCACACTGTGGGAGCTCTCCTCACTTGCGGCCGCTCACATCGCCGTCCTGGCCACGCCCCCTTCGCAGCATTTTTAAGTCTAGCCCGATGAAAGCAGACAGCTGCGAGCTGCCACCCTCAGCTGCTTAATTTCCCCTTGGCTGGCAAAAAAAAATGCGTTGGCTCCGCCCTATTTTCCATGCCAGCCAAGGTAAAACTAGGCAGCTGAGGGCTGGTATTCTCAGCGGGGTGAGGGCCCATTGCTATAGGGCCCCCCACGCTAAAGAATAGAAGCCCGCAGCCGACCCTGAAAATGGCGCATTAATAATAAGCGCCATTTCCAGGCGCCTTACCGGGCTCTTCCAGCGGCCCTGGTGGCGGTGGCATGCTGGGTAATAAAGGGGTTAATACCAGCTTTGTTATACAAGCTGGTATTAAGCCCGAGATTCTTAATGTCAGGCCTGGTTTGACCCGGCCACTAAGAATCTCCAATAAAGGGTTAAAAAAAAACACCACACAGAGAAAAATTCTTTATTAAAAATAAAGACACAGACACCATTAGGGACTCCATCTTTATTACCACCACATATCCCTCCAAAGACCCAGGTCTTCTCTCTTCTTTCTTCTCTCTTCTGTCTTCTGTCTTCCTTCTTCTTCTTGTTGAACTCATTCAGCTCTGCTACATCATACATCACACAGTAGGGGGCGGAAATGCGCTCCCCTGCTGTGTGATGAGTCAGTGAGGCTGTGAGCATTAAGCGGTGACGTCACCGCCGGCCCCGTTGCTATAGTAACCAAACTATCGGTTACTATAGCAACGCTTCAGCAGTGCCAACAGCACAGCGCCACGACTCATTCATAAACTGTTGGCTTTAACTCCCTGCTTACCGATCACTGCAGCGCCGGTAAGCAGAGAGTTAACTCTGCTGTGACCGCGGCTGCAGTATGAGCGAATGCAATTTGCAGCAGGGGGTGCCCAGAGAGCTTGGGCCTCCCTGCGCTGCGGATTCCAGCCCCCAGCTGCCTAGCTGTACCTGGCTAGACATAGAAATTGCGCGGAGCCCCACGCATTTTTTTTTTATTATTTCATGAAATTCATGAAATAATAAAAAAAAGGGCTCCCATATATTCTTGTGTCTGGCCAGGTACAAATAGGCACCTGGGGGTTGGGGGCAGCCCGTCGCTGCCTGCTGGATCCGGCTGGTTCCAGAAATACGGCGAAACCCACATCAAATTTTTTTCTGACAAATCCATAAAACAATATAAATAAAAGGGACTGCATCTTTATTAACCCCTGGACCATGGGTGAGGGGTTAATAAAGATGCAGTCCCTTTTTTAGGATTGTTTTATTGATTTTTCAGAAAAAAAATGACGTGGGCTTCGCCGTATTTCTGGAACCAGCCGGATCCAGCAGGCAGCGATGGGCTGCCCCCAACCCCCAGGTGCCTATTTGTACCTGGCCGGACACAAGAATATAGGGGAGCCCTTTTTTTTTATTATTTCATGAATTTCATGAAATAATTAAAAAAAAATGCGTGGGGCTCCGCGCAATTTCTATGTCTAGCCAGGTACAGCTAGGCAGCTGGGGGCTGGAATCCGCAGCGCAGGGAGGCCCAAGCTTTCTGGGCACCCCCCGCTGCAAATTGCAGCCCGCAGCCGCCCCAGAAGATGGCTGTTCATTGAAACGGCATCCTCTGGCGCTGAACCCCGCTCTTCCAGTGGCCCTGGTGGCGGTGGCTCACTGGGTAATAAAGAGGTTAGGGCCAGCTTTGTATTATCAGCTGGCCCTCAGCCCGAAATTTATGGCGGTCACGCCAATATTAGACATGACCGGCATGAATTTCTATTAAATTGTTTTAAAAAAAACACAACACAGAGAAATTTTTTTATTAGAAATAAAAAAAAAAAGCCATTAGGGACTCCATCTTTAATTAAAAAAATCCTCTTCCGTCCGACGTAGTCCAAAACGCGATGTCCTCTCTGCTACATCCCTGTGCATAGATATAGATGTCTATGCACAGGGAGTGAGCAGACTGAGAACAATCTCAGCTCTGCTACATCATCTCTGTGCACAGACATTCATGTCTGTACACAGGGAGAGTAGGCGGGCTCTAGGACCCTGGAGCTGCGGCAGCCCGCAGGACCCGAGCCCGGCACAGAGCAGACAGCCGGACTCGTTACTGTGCGAGTTTCCCTGCGATTACTTGCACAGTAACGAGTCAAATGCAAGTCAATGGCAATCCTAGTTTTGTCAGAGTCTCTGACAAAACTAGGATTGCCATTGATTTGCATTGGACTCGTTACTGTGCGAGTAATCGCTGGGAAACTCGCAGAGTACCGAGTCCTGCGAGTCCCTTACTACTCGCAGAGTAACGAGTCCTAGCGAGTAGACTCGCCCATCCCTAATCACAAGCTCTTTCAAGTCCCCCAAAAAGGCTGGTCGCCCTCAAAAAACAAATGCAAGAGAGGACAGAATAATGCGGAGAATCTCCATGGGTAATCGTTTCAACCCTTCAGTTAGAATAGCTCGCCAGTTCAGCACTGAAAAGGGTAAGGAATTTAGTGATGGGCGAGTCCTAAATTACTCGGAATCGCTTGACTCTAGCGAGTCCGAGCCCGGGACTCGCTACTCGTTGCGAGTCTAGCGAGTCCAATGTTAATGAATGGGGAAGCGAGTAATAACGAGTAATGTGCGATTTACAAATCGCAGATGTCTCGGAAAGCGCTCGCATTGCCCACTCGCAACAGTTTTTTGCTGCTGTGTCCGTGTCTGTGGTTTTTATCCAAATTATATGATAACAAGAGAACAAGAGACAGGGTTTAATAGGGATATTGTCCCATCCCTGTCTGTAATGTGTGTTTTATAGACACTAGGTGTGGGAGAACACTTTTTTGTTATTTTAACAAATATTTATTAAAGGTTATATTTTAAAAGTGCACCTTAAGTAAGAAATGTGTCCGTGTCTGTGTAGCAGCACACTAGTCCCTGCAAAATTTATTAAGTGCGCCCAAGTAGTCGCACAAGCAGGTGGCGTACGTGCTATTTGCAGGTAGGAGAGCAGCAACGCACTGGTCTGCCACAGAGAAAATAAAGCTGAAGGGGTTATTATGACCCAAAATCTATCAGGTGCAAAAAAATAGGAAATAGTACCTCAGCTAAGCCTCTGACTTCAGCTATTAGGACAGCTGAGTGATGCAGGGTTCACATTTGCGTTTCCCTCCGCAGCATTCTGCAGATGGGATCCGCAATGTGACCGCAGCGGCCGCGAGCTTCTATCTTTATAATGGGAGCGCACGGTGCTGCGCTTGACCGTGCATGACCGTGCGCACACATTCACTCTTACATGTGATCTGTGCGCAGGCGGACGCCTGAGCACAAATCCCACAGTCTCGTCCGCACCAGGGACGCGACATGTTGCATTCCTAGTGCGGACGAGACTGTGTGATCTGTACGCAGGCATCCGCCTGCACACAGATCACATATAGGAGTGAATGGGTGCGCACGGTCATGCGCGGTCAAGCGCAGCACCGTGCGCTCCCATTATAACGATAGGAGCTCGCGGCCGCTGCGGTCACATTGCGGATCCCCTCTGCAGAAGGCTGCGGAGGGAACGCAAATGTGAACCCAACATGAGTAAGCTAAGCTATGAGGACGGTCCTGTGTGCACTGTAAGACTGCTCTTCCCTGCCTGCCTGCCTGCCTACAGTCCTCTACACAGTACTTCTCTGTCCTCCTGGTAGCTCTCACAAGAGCTGTTTGGGTTAAATATAAGGAATTTTTAAGTTTCCCTACACTGACTGACACTCCCTATGATCTGCTCCAGCATCTACCTCACCCTGCTCTAGGTCAGATCTCACAGGAATGTGGAGAAAATGGCGGTGGCAAGGCTTATATACAGCCTCGCCTCTCATACATGACATAGGCATCACGATGGACAGAAGCCAATCATAGTCCTACCACAACCAACATGGCTGTGGCATTACTGAATATGATTGGCTAACATGCTTGTCCATCTTCACAAGTTTTCTGACCTAACACGCTAGGCTGTCTCGGAAGCTTTGTCGGAACATAACAGATTCTGTATTCGCGAGTCCCGAATACAGTATACAGGACTCGGATTCGTAGACTCGCTCAGACTCGCTGCTGACAGCGGGTATCCGTGAAGCGGTGCGATTGTTTAAACGATTTGGGGAGATTCAAGCTACATAGCGATGTGCTATAGCGAGTCTAGCGAGTGAGAAAAAGTAAACTCTGACAAAACTAGGATTGCCATTGACTTGCATTGGACTCGTTACAGTGCGAGTAATCGCTGGGAAACTCGCAGAGTACCGAGTCCTGCGAGTCCCTTACTACTCACCGAGTAACGAGTCCTAGCGAGTAGACTCGCCCTTCCCTAGTAAGGATCTCTCTCGTCATAAAGTGTCACAACGTTTAAGAGCATTTGGACTGAAAGCCCACTCTGCAGTGACAAAACCTCCCACTAGCAGAAAGAATCAAAAGGATTGACACTCATCAATGGTGAGGAGCATGTTGTGTGGACAGAGAAGTGGTCCACACTTCATTTTAGTGATGAAAGTGACTCACCGTGGCCGGGACTCCGTTGTAGACAGGTAGTAGCTTCTTCCTCCTTGTCACGGGTGGACCGCGCCTGCCGGTAGTGGGGACCGGTTGAGTGCAGATCAAAAAGCTGAAGACGTCTTGTGGGAACAGATTAAGGGGTTAATTTGTCGTGACGCCACCTATGAGTATTTCGGTAAGTCTTACTGACGCTGCGGGGCCTCCGGGGGATGGAATGCAGCAAGATGGAACGCTCCCCACAGGCTAAAAGATGATCCCCGGAGGCTGGAGCTGCTGAAGATGTTGTGCGGCAGCTGCGGTTACCTTGAAGTGCAGACAGACAGTTCATAAGAAAGCACGGACACTGTAAGTCTCTGTAACGGGTGCTTTACTGTAACCAGCAGGCAATACATGGCATACAGTTTGTGGGCAGCAGACCGGGTGGACTCAGCAGTGATAGGTGTCCCTCAGAGATCCGGGGTGTTCCTCCATTCTAACTAAGTAAGTTGCCGTTGTCGCCCAGGAATACCAGGTCGGGTACAGGGAGGCTGCTTGAATGCCCTATCCGGGGTATACGTTCCGGATGCTTTGGGGAGCCTTGGGTCCCTTGGTGGGTACACCGCTGGTTAGATGACTGGATTTGGCAGTGGTGGGGTGCTCCTGTAAAGCGGCTCCTCCACTCTTCTGGTTCGCATAGCAGAGCTGAACTGCTGCTAGCTTTGGTACCAGCAAACCGGCTGTAGATGGGCACGGGATGATTTT
The DNA here is from genome assembly GCA_033576535.1 of Allobates femoralis. Taxonomy (NCBI): domain Eukaryota; kingdom Metazoa; phylum Chordata; class Amphibia; order Anura; family Aromobatidae; genus Allobates; species Allobates femoralis. The sequence goes on from JARQOC010000003.1 coordinate 238,392,857, forward strand.
GAGCCCGCATTTTGACGCCCGTAGTCCGGTTGGTAATGCACCGGGAGTAATGGTGCTCAACCGTGGTGACGGTAGGGAGATGGCCGGTAGAAGATGGCCAGGGGGCCGCACGGGACTGTGCGAGCCCCCTCTCCTAGGTTGCAGAACTGGGATTCTGCAGAGGGTCTTCTAGGTTGCTGTTACACCTTCAGCCCTCGAACTCCAACTGTTCTAGACTTTCCACTACACACTACCCTTGCACTCCGCCCACCAGGACCTTGATTGGCCCTCTATGCTAAGTGATGCATGCAGGGTATGGATCTCTGAGTTAACCACATGACTGCTGGGTCAGAGAATATTGCTGCTGCATTTGTGGCTGCAATACCCTCCTGTGACACACTTGGTGCGGGGCGCCACAAAAGCAAGTTAATTAATTTAGGTCTGATGGGAAACATTATGTTGGTCAACAAACGGTGGAAAGACTGAACGCAAAATGTGTAAAGATGTCAGTGAAAGGTGGTGAGTAAGTGTTGTGGTTTGGAGAATGTTTTCTGCTACAGAAGCTACTGTATCTCCTTACTTGGTCCTTACTTGAGTTAAGCACTCAATCAGCTAGCGATTTTCATGCAAGATTATGCCCCCTGTCACACAGTAAAATGGGTAAAGCAATTGTTTGAAACTGAAAACATTGAAACAATGAAGTGGCCACCCTGAGTCCTGATGTAAACCCAATAGAAACCTCTGGAAAATGCTTGGTGACAAAGTTATGACCAAGAAATCCACAACAGTCACAGAACTGTGGAAGAGACTGGAAGAAGAGTGGACAAAATCACACCGGAGCAGTGTGAGAGACTAGTGATGTCCTGTGCTGCAGATGTGCTGAATTCAAAGGCCTGTACACGTCCTACTGATTGGTGACTGTTGTAACCTTCACAAAATTTAGTTTTATTCTTTCTCTTTGCTATAGTTATTACTGTTCTCTAATGATGATCATCACGTTTTTTGTGTAAAATAAATATTTTAAGTTGATAAACTTTGGTTATTTTTGGAAACATTGTTCTAGTGGCATGGTGTACCCCTTACACAAAAACCTTCAAATGTTCATCAATGTTCTCTAAGTTTGCTCGACAGTGTAAATGTGTACATATACTGTATATATATATATATATATATAATATATATATATATATATATATATATATATACATATATATACGGTATATATATATATATATATATATGTTATATAACTTATTGATTACAGATATAATAAGCAATTGTTACATTTCTAATTTACTTTAAAATTAGTGACACTGTAGAACTGGTCTTGAGTGTCAGGGTATTGGCTTATCAGGGCTGCATACACTGTTCATAGAGGGTTTGGGCTTCTATACTGTCTTGCACCTGATTGTGGCAGGCACTACTATTTATAGGATAGTGCTCCTCTCAGCTATAAAAGGATATGAGAGCTGATGACAGCTCTGTACAATAGACAGGGACACATAACCTGAAACCTTCTCCAGCCCTGCGTTCCTCTTCTTCATTATAAACCTTTTTTGTCTCCCCCCTCTGTTGGAGGCCAAAAAAATGGCAAAGATGATAATGAATTCAGGCCAAAGCACTTTGCCAATGCAAATATTAGGACAGGGCTGTTACACTGAAAGTATGAAGTCAGTAGCACGGTAGTGTAATCGGTATGAGGACTTGGGAGGCATTTGGAGTCATAGATGATGATGTACTGAATAAAGTAGAATGCATATTATTAGTTTGAGCACTATAATGAGGTGTATATCCAAACTAAAAACATTACTGAGCCTTATAGTGTATCTTAAATGCACTAAAATTAAATAAATAAATGAGACTTAATAGTATTAGATTTGTAGATTGCTGGATTATCAGATTCCAGACTACAAGATTTTCACTATAAATGGATTTATATTAATTCACACCATCAGAAATGTTGTTCATTATTGTATGTTAACTTTCATAAAATGCAGTGTTAATGAGTACTACAGATAAGGTGTAAATCACTTGACTTGTCCTCAGCAAAAGTGAACTGAAAGGGTCCACCACGGACATTTTTCATTTTGCCTTCTTTCAAAAGTCATACCTCTTTTTTATGTTCCCACTGACATAGGCATGCAAGGTTTTTTTTTCCCAGAACAAGTTGTAGATCTGAATGACGCCATTCATTATGGTGAAAAAAGGGAAGGAAAAATTTGATAAGAAATAAATGCAATTCTGACAATTTTTTCTTTATAATGGTCAGTATGTGGTAAAAAAAAAAAAACACGGATATTGGAATCAAATTGGTGAACATGTTTTGATCGCCTTTTATTGAATTTTGGGGTACACTACAGTGACCATAAAAACAAAAATGCCATGATTATCATACAAATTAAATATTAGATTTTGATAGAATTAACTTTTTGCAGATGGTCAGGGATCCAAGACTGACCCTATTTGAGGCAGGGCCCTGATCCTCAGGCTGGATGAGGGAAGAGGTACAGGGGTTGGGAGAGAAGCAAAGAGAAAAGTTTAGAGAGAGGAGGAGGAGGAGTGAGTTAGTGGAGTGTAGGAGTAGAGAGAAAGAGTCCTAGGGGCATGGGAGTGAGGAATCACCCATAGCACCACAAATCCACCGCCGGCTGGAAGCGAGTGGAGGGACTAGATTGCAAGAGGGGACCGGCTCCGATCTAGTGGAAGGACTGTACACCTTAGCTGGGAAACTGGAGGCCTTTGGATTGCAAGGCTGGTGGCCGACGCCATGGACCCATCCAAGCACAGTGGATATACGAGGGTCAGAGGACATACCTTGCCATAGTTCGACAGGGCCAGTAGCCGCCAGCCGTGGGATGTGTTAGGCCACAAAGACGCAGGAAAGATCAGTGTGGGAGAGAGTCAACTGGGAAAGGTTAATGGGAAGGTGTCTTGGTGGAGCGACCCCGAATCAACTGAGAGCTGCCCAAGCTGCATCCTGGGAGAGCACAGCACCCGGCCGGCCGTATTTGCCTGATCACCAACTAAAAGGTACCAAACTGAATTCCTGGTGTCCTCCAGTTATTGCCACGTCTTCCCTGCTACCTCCCGCACAACATCATCACTGCCCTCATTATCTTACAGTGACTGATTGTTTATCCCTGGGGCCTCGCTCCACCTGTGGGGAGTGATACCATCCCAGCTGCACTACCATCTGCCCCAGCGGTCATATTCTGCAGCGTCGGCCATCACTGGCCGAACACCACAGGTGGCATCACGATCATCCCCTGTAAATACTACCCCCCCTTACTGCGCACACGGGGCAACGGATTCGGGTCACAGCCAACATGTCCTCCCAAAGAACTGACCGACCCAGCTACCTAGTATCCCACGGCCCTGGTGGGCATTGCATATAACACAGCCAGCACATGCCTTGGCTGAAGTTTAGCTCCTGAATTTGCTACATAAACAAGCACCCATCATGCATCATATATGAGGTAATGAATATTGGCATAAAGCCTACATAGCCTTGTCTCCCAGCACTGTCATATGAGCTCTGTTGGATTGTATGGCATGATAATGTACATTAACAGGAATGTTCTTGGAGGAGAAGACATCCAAACATAAGAACTCTACTAGAACTTGTAATTTTTTTTTCTGAATCCATATGATATGGACAACGACATATGGACTCACCATAGGTCTTCTGACCTGAAGTTTGCAGCCTTGTTTATGAACAGGAAGCGACCAAGTTTTGGTCAGGACATCCACGACTAGGGTGCAAAATACATATATGTCTAACCGGCTTTAGATTTATGCACTTCTATGGACGCACTATTACCATTTTATGAAAAACAGAACTATAATATAACCATATGCATAAGCTAAAGCTCTAAATTACTAGATTACTGTATCTTGAATCTAGTATACACTGTGCAGCATAATAAATGCAAAGCATCAGCACAATGAAAAATCTTTTTGAGACCTAGTATGTACTGTATGCCCTGGGCTACATAGGTTGGAATCTATTCACTAAACCTGCAGTCTCGTCCATGACCCGGCTGGGAAGGGAGCAGCTGTTTCTATTCCACCCATATGCCAGATGCAGCCCTGACATTACTATTTCAATGCAGCTATGAGAAATCTTGGACATTGGCACACAGAGTTGTTGAGGCATTCAAAAACAAGAAGTTTTTCAAGCAAAAACAGGGAAAAAAGCTAAAGGATTTCCTGATTTCCTGTTATGTTCCTTAAAAATGATTAGAAAGCATTTTACAGGTGTTTTAAAGGGTTTTTAGGTGCATTTTTCCACTAATCCACCAAAAAAACACTACCAAACTGTAAGTTCAATAAAACACAGCCTTAGTGTGCCTTAAAATATCAATGTTATCAAATCTGAGACTCCAGGATATTATATAGCTAAACATTTCTAACCATGCTGACTCGGTATTGGCCTATAATACTTCAATATTTCACTACCATATGGCTCCATACAACTCACTGTGACCCTCATTCATGAAGACTGGTGTTTCACATCAGAATTCTGGCAAAGACTGTTGGAAGATTGGGATGTAGTTGTCGTTAAGACTTTCCTGCCCATACTGTCACAAAACGGTCCAAATATGGTTGTTCACAAATGGGTGTGCAAGTTGACATCTCCAGAAGATGGTCTTATCAGATATGATGATTACTACATAATCTTTCAATCAATTGATATAATCTTAGTTCACTTGAGTCAATAATATTTTTCCATCTTAGGCTTATTCACACATCAATATTTGGTCAGTATTCTGCATACCAAAACCAGGAGTGGAACGTACAGAGAAAAAAATCTATATTGAAAGATTGAAACGTGTTCTTTGTTTTGGAGACACTCTTGGTTCTGGCATAGAAATACTGATCAAAAACACTGATGTGTGATTAAAGGCTTATTCTGTGTCACTACTTGGTCAGATTCTTTCAGCTAATTGCCCACCATCCATCCATTCCACCACACCATTTGGTTAGGAAAGATAAATGTGAGAGACAAAAAGAGCACATATGGTTTCTCTGTAACCAATACATATATGTAATGGGTGTAACCCAACCCTGTTTTACTCTTCTTCACATTTTTATCCCTGACCTCTCTGGTGTGTTCCTTGGTTCTTTTGGTTCTGTTTAATCCCTACATTTGTAGCCTTCACAGAACAGCTGTAGTTATACTGAGAATAAATTACCCATGGTGGATTCAATTTACTAATTATGAGACTTCTGGAGGCAATTAGTTACTCATAATTTTAGGGGTTCGAGCCACAACCACTGAACAAGCTTGTAATATAGACCCATTCCTGCTGCAGCTCCCCGTAATCAGATCATGAAGGATAGAAACAGAGGCAAAACACAGTGCTTCTAGGATAGCTGATTCTCCGAGGCCTCTTTCTATCCCGGTAGCACGATGCTATGCCCTTTCCAGTGGCGTAACTTGAAGCTCATGAGCCCCAATGCGAAAGGTCCAACGGGGCCCCCAATTATTACAAATATTTATCAGCAATAGTCTTTTTCTATAGGCTAAAGGGACTTTTGGGGCCCCTAGGGTCCGGGACCTGGGTGTGATTGCAACCCCTGCACCTGTTGTAGTTACACCCCTGGCCCTTTCTCTTTCTATCCTTAATGACCATTTGGTTTGGGTGATGACGGACTAAGCCGCTATTTTTTTTTTATAGATATAACAGGTTGGTGTCCAAATGGTATTTGCATCAACCCTGCACCAATGTTTCTTGTTACCTAGCTTCCCTATCTCACATGGTTTACACATATATTGGAAAATACAGAATTGTAATATGAAGGTAGGCATATCCATTGGATGAAATCGGCAACTAAGTAATGTGTACGGTATTGTACCGACTTTCCCATGAAGGCAGATGTCAGCAAGTTGATAGAATAACTGTGTTGCTTTTTGCTCTCGCCAAAATAACAAGGCAAGTCAAGCATGCATAGAAAAGAGTCAGAGGGAAGACAACTATCTAAAGCACTATTCATCAACTCCAGTCCTCAAGACTCAATAACAGTGCAGGTTTTCCATATTTCCTTAGCATTGCACAGGTGATGATGATTCCAACCCCTGTGCAATACTAAGGAAATCCTGAAAACATGCACTCTTCTTGAGACTTGAGGACTGGAGTTGAGGAAAACTGACCTAAAGTAAATAGCTACCTTTACTGCTTATATGTTGCAACATCATTGTAGAGAACTCTTTAAGCTATGGTGCATCTATAAGCATTCTAGTGACTGGAGTATACTTTACTCAGATTATGCAGCTTTGTAGATTAAAGAAAAGGCCTATATAAATAAATATTATGTAAAAACATTAAATTCTAGGGTTTATGCTGAATAAAAAAAAGAAAAGAAACAGCAATGAGGTGCAGCCAAGTATTTTACATATTTTTTAATAATGCAACACTGCCATCTAGTGGATGTGAGAATTACAGTAATGTTCAATATATCATTAGTGTTTGGAGTTTTATGGACTAAGTTTATATATTTTCATATTACAATTTTATATCTAAATCCAGTTGACATTTTTTCAAACTGGTCACCCATAAAAATAAGTTGAGGTGTCATCTAATACATCTCCCTTAAATGGGGATTAACAGACTGCATCATTTTGAGCTCAAACATGCATACCCTATCATGCCCGGTGTGCACAATCCGCCAAGGATGTAAAATGTATCAAACTTGTTTAGGGTCGTTATTCTGGTGGAAGGTGAACCTACGCCCCAGTGACTTCTTTTAGCAGTCTCTAATGGGTTTTCCTCCATGATTGTCGTGTATTTTGCTCCATCTATCTTCCCATCAACTCTGACTAGCTTCCCTGTAAGAAAAGTAATGACCAAAAGTATCCCCACAGTATGATGCTACCACCACCTCTTTTACATTGTGAATATAATGTTTTCATGTTTGTGTAGTGTTAGTTTTTAATTAACCACACATTTGTATTTATCCCCAAAAAGTTTTACTTTGTTCTCATCTGAGCACTTTCTTCCACGTGCTAGCTGTATCCCCTATATGGTTTTAATCAAGCTGCAAAGAGGACTTCTTATGACTTGCTTTCAAAAATGGTTTTCTTCTTGCCACTCTTCAATAAAGGCCAGATTTGAGGAATATATGACTAATAGTTGTCCTGTAGACAGATTCTCCTACCTGAGCTGTACATCTCTGAAGCTCCTCCAGAGAGACCATAGGCCTCTTGGCTGTTTCACTAGTTGTGCTCCCATTGCTTGGTATGTCAGTTTTAATTGGATGGCCATGTCTTGGTAGGTTTGCAGTGGTGCCATAACCCTTTCATTTTTGGTTGATGGCTTGAACAGGGCTCTGGGAGATGTCCAGAGCTGGGGATATCTTTTTATAACCTACTCCTGCTTTACTTTTCTCCACATCTCTATTCCTGACCTCTCTGTTGTGTTCCTTGGCTTTCATGGTTCTGTTTACCCTCTAATTTTCTCAAACTTCTGTAGCCTTCATAGAACAGCTGTGGTTATACTGAGAGGCCCTTTTCACATCTATGCACCCGTGGGTTTGCCTGCATTTGCCTGCCCTGCGCTAACGCAATTGCAAGCGCAGCTGCATTCACAGGCAAGTGCAGGCAAGCGTATATTCAAATAGATGCACTGCCCTTGCACTCGCTGGAAACGCGTAATGTGACATTTCTGGGTGTGTCTGGCCAAGTGCATGTGGAGTGACGTCGGCACAGTCACACTCGCGCTTCCGGGTTTTTCGCTCCTGCGCTCGGCTGTGCTCGGCCATAGCAGGTAATTGGGGCACCGAGCGCAGGCGAGCACAAAGGCAGTGCATCTATACGCCTATGCGCTTGTTTGCACTTGCCTGTAAATGCACCTGCGTTTGCATTTGCGCTAGCGCAGGGCAGGGAGGGCAGGCAAACACAGGGGCTGCATAGATGTGAAAGGGAACAGAATAAATTACCCATGGGTGGATTCAATTTACTAATTATGTGACTTATGGAGGCAATTAGTCATTCATACATTTTTAGAGGTATGATGGCGGGTTTACACGTCGCGATATCGCAGTACAATTTCAATCAAAAGTCACGTGGTTCAATCGTTGGACCCGATATCGTTCCTGCGTTGTATGGTGTGAACGTCCAATGCGATGCAGGAACGATGTCAATGCGATATCGTGGATCGAATGAGCGTGCTATTCAATGCCCCGATATTGCATAGCGATTGAAGCCAGATCGTGCTGTGTAAACACCCAATTACGATGCGATTTGATACGTCACCCATTCACTCCCATGTTAACTATGCGATCCTGGATTGGGAGGCGGAGACATCGCACGGACGTTGTATTACGATATCGCAGCGTCTAAACAGTCAATGCGATGCGGGTGAAACGTGCACTAATTGCGCGCTCCCGCGCCATTGAGTTGCGATATCGAAACGATATCGTGGCGTGTAAACCCACCATCAGACTACAGGGGATTGAATACAAATAAATGCACATCACAATTTTCAGGTTTATTTTTTTTTAATCACTTAAAAAAACAGGTATCATTTCCTTTTAACTTCACAAATACTTGCTGCTTTGTGTTGGCATATCACATAAGTTTGTTGGTGTAGCATGAAATAAAGTAGAAAACACTGTATATACCATTTACACCTTGTCTTGGAGGTTAGATTCTATGATATCATGCTGGTCACTGGTACCATACTATACTTGGTTCTATATCATGCTTCTTAAGGCACCCAATTGGACTTACTGTTTCAGAGAAATCATTTTGAATAATATTAATTTTAAGCATTGACTCCATTATAAATCTCTCACATTTATTAACCCCTTCACGATCCATGACATACATGAACGTCATGGGTCGGTTCCCTCACTTTGATGTGAGCTCCGGTGGTGAGCTCACATCATTTTCCTGACATCTCAGCTGATCTCATCACCTGAGATTAGGGCTAACAGCACCGATTGGATTTATGATCCAATCGATGCTGTTAACCCTTTGGATCGTGCTGTCATTCACTGACAGCTTGATCCAAAATCGAAGCTGCAGGGACCGCGCTATTCTCCGCCGAGATCGGAGATCTCTGTGCATCACCTGATAGCCCGGGGTCCTGCAATGACCCCGTATACCATCAGGGATCACTTCCTGTGAGTGGTTAAAAAGCGCTGCCAACCACACACAGAAATTATCTGTGCCATGTTCCGATATGCTGCAGCTCATTTATAAAGATTAAATTAAAAAATAAAGTTTTTAAAAATATGAAAAAAACCCACTAAAGTTCAAATCACCCCCCTTTTGCGCCATTCAAAATAAAAGTATTGAAAAAAAAAGTTAGACACATATTTGGTATCACCGCGTTCAGAAATGCCGAATCTATCAAGATATAAAATCAAATTAATCAGAGCTGTAAAGTGCGTAACGGAAAAAAACACCAAACGCCAAAATTATGCTTTTTTTGGTTGCCGCAACATTGTAATAAAATGCAATAACGGGAGATCAAAACAGCGCATCTACTCAAAAATATTAGAAACATCAGCTCAAGCCGCAAAAAATAAGCCATCACTCAGCCCCAGATCCTGAAAAATGAGGACGCTACGGGGCGCAGTGGAAAAAGTGTGATACTTTATTTTTTTCAAACCCCTGAATTTTTTTTCACCACTTAGATAAAAGTATAAGTATACTTTTGGTATCTTCGAACTCGTATTGGCCTGAGGTATCATACCATCATTTAATTTTTACCATATAGTGAACATGGGGGATAAAAAAAAAAACCAAAAAAGGGTAATTGCACTTTTTTTGCAATTTCACTGCACTTGGAATTTTTTTTCCCATTTTCCTGCACATTATATGGTAAAATAAATGATTCCATCTGAAAGTACATATTGTCCAGCAAAAAAAAAAACCTTATATGTTTATAATGATGGAAACATAAAAAAGTTATGGCTCTTGGAAGAAGGGGAGGGAAAACGGAAAACGAAGGGGTTAATGCCGCAACATTTCATGGCAGTTTGCTTACAGGTTACAATGATATAGAATGGGATTTTTTTATCTTCCCTGCATCACTTGTCTTTGAATGTTTTTACTAATGATCCATAATATGATAAAACAAAGATTATTTAATCTTACAAAACTGTGGAATAATGTCCCTTGATTATAGGTTTATGATTATATTAGGAGCTACCAGTGGCGTAACTAGAAGCTCGTGGGCCCCTATGGGAAAGCTCCAGCAGGCCCCCCATTTATTGCAAATCTTTAATAACATTAGTCTTTTTCTGTAGGCCAAAAGGATTTTTGGGGCCCCCTATGCTCCAGGGCCCGGGTGCGGCCCCATCCCCTACATCTGTTGTAGTTACGCCCCTTGGAGCTACTATTAATCTTCATGGAATTTGCACTTCTCCCCTCTCTGCTTTCTTTAAATAAAAAAGGTAGAAAAAGTCAGTATAATAGGGTGGGTACATTTTGCCACCTCTAACATGGGCAACAATATGATTTTAAAGCCCAATAAAATAAAATAGCCATTATAGTTTTGTAATTTAATATTTTTTAAGTTTGAAGGCAAACTTAAGTCCCTGAAGTTCAACCTACAATCTAAAATTATGACCTCACTAATGATGCAGCCATTTATCCTATCAATACCTTAGGTACCTATTGATGTTGGCACTGTCCATATTAATACTTTCAACATCAATGATGTCGGAATTGACTCCATCAATGTATCTAGGCCACCAAGGAGGCTGACATTAACTCTTTCAAAATTACTAATAAACAATGAATGCTAGACACATTCCTCCACTACTTTACACCACCAAGGGTTTGGGCATTAACCCTTCACTATCCTAGAACACTGAAGAGACATTAACTATCAATTTCAGTGTGAATAGAGGGGAAGATCCAGCTTAGCTTTTGCAGTTTGGGCCTACAGGCCTTTTTAAATCATTTTATGTTGTATGTTGCTTTAGTAAACCCCAATGCTAACACATTTTTTGAGTACAAGAAAAATCAATGACGTGTCACAAGATGGTCAGTGGTCAGTTTTTACCATTAGAGCTTAGGATGCGTTTCATCAATTTTTCTCAGATGAAAAAAATTGAAGGAGGTTTCTCGAGCTTCTCCTATCAAACAGTCCATGACAAACAGTCAGCACACGGATGGCTTCCTAATGCTGTCTGATTTTTTTCATGATCCATAGATTTGCATTAGTGAGTTTGTTCTGACACTTGGATAAATGTACACCAGACAATTATTTGCATTTTATGCTGTCAACTTGGTCTAAGGAAAAAAAAATTAAAATCAGACCAGTGAACCACTACATAGTGGATCACCACCCGAATCCTAAATTCAATGGGTCTGCTCATCTCTATACATAGGTTTGAGTGCTATATGTTAAAAACATGGATAGTACTCATATGAGAAAAACTGACGTGTGAATGAGCCCTCAGGTCCATACATGCTGCAAAATTGTGTCAGTTTTTCCATCAGACTTTGGTTAGAGATTCATTAGTTTTTTTCAGATGAAAAAAACAAATGCTGAAGGTTTCTCAAGGTTCTCATAACAAATAGTCCATGAAAAATGTTCATCACTTGGATGTCATGCAAGTGTAATTTCGGTAATTTCATGATCCTATAGAATTGCCTTGTTGAGTTTGGTCCGAGACTCGGATTAAAATTGGTCATGCTTCCATGATTTTGTGTGGACCAGTCAGTCTACAAGAATACACATGTGAACAGGTCCATAAACTAAAATAAATGCAAGGTCTATCTGTGAAAAACATAGTGTGAGGAGCTATCAGACTTTTCCAGCACGGATGGCTAGTAAAGTCAATTTTATTGGTCACAACGTTGAGGGGGAAAGTTATGTACCAGAGTGTCCCTTCCAACCTGTGTTCATAGACCATATTACAATCAGGCTACATTACCATTGAGTGTACCTGATGGTTAAGGGGGTTTGGTGTGTTTTCTGTGTTTGTCTTTGCTCAACTAGGAGGCTGGAAGGAGAATAGAAGAAGACATGGGTGTGGCTGGAGTCAGTTGGTGTTGTGAATTGGAAGTCTGAGGATCAGCGCTAAGGCCGGTCCTGAAACCCATGAATGGACTATAGCACTTGGAACTTAATTCACGTTGCTATGGTAGTGATAACTACATATTGGATTTTAGTAATTTTCCTATGAACTATTTTGGCGGCTAGTTTCTGTCCTTGTGTAGTGGAGGCATTGCATTGTGGTCATCTACCTGGATTTGCTGAAATACCCTGTACGGATACAAATAAAACTTGTTGCATCGTTGACCTGCCTAGGTGATTATTGCAGCTCACAAGTTCAGATCTTCACACATAGGACTCATATGTGAAAAATTAATGTCTGAATAAGCCCTTAGGCCAGTGGAAATGTTTTCCATCGTCTTTCAGGTTTATTTTAACAAAACCTACATCACCGTTTCCCGCATATGCTTCTTATTTAGTCTTAATGATGAGTGACGTAAATAAGGTCAATTTGTCTCTGTATATATCACTTTAATGTCATCGTGCCCCGTGCCTAACTTCAAGCCAGTGTCAGGCGCTGATTAAACTCACTATACTTAGCTGGCTGGAGTGATACATATTCTGTTTACATTGAATATAAACTTTCTGTGACAAATGCTCCCAAGGCGGTATTTATTTTCCCTTTTCTAAAACCATTATCTTCTGCAGAACCATTTTCTGACATCAGCAAAGCGCTTGTTTGTCTTTGAAGTTAGAAAATTTGAACAGTCTGGTAACAGGAGTCATGTTTTATTCTGTTTTGTAGCTAAGAGCTATTGCCAAATGTCTTTACATTAAAAAATATTTATACAATGCAAATGGCAAGGAATCTCTGAGCCCAGTGATCGGTAAGACCTTGGTCCCAGCTCATGTAAAACTACATGATTGTAAAGTCAAAGTGAGATACAGACATGGCCAAAAGTGTTGGCACCCTTGAAATTATTCCAAAAAATGAAGTATTTCTTCCAGAAAATTATTGCAATTACATGTTTTGTTATACACATGTTTATTTCATTTGTGTATATTGGAACAACGCAAAGGAGCAAAAAAAAAAGCCAAATATGATATTGAAACCCAAAAAATGGGCCGGACAAAATTGTTGGAACCTTTCCAAAATTGTGCATGAACAACTTTGTTTCGAGCATGTGTTGCTCAATCAAATTCATGGGTGGCAAGTAACAGGAGTGGGCTATATGAAAATCACACCTGAACACAGATAAAAAGGGGAGAAATGTACTTAATCTTGGCATTGTGTGTCTGTATGTGCTACACTAAGCACAGAGAAAAGAAAAGGGATAAGAGAACTGTCTAAGGATTTGAGAACCAAAATTGTTGAAAATAACAATTTGAAAACAATTTTAAGGTTACAATTCCATCACCAGAGTTATTGATGTTCCTTTATCCACGGTGTACAACATAACCAAGAAGTTAACAACATATGGCACATTAGCTAATGTCCCTGGACTTGGATAGCAGGGAAGAATTGATGAAAGCGTGCAATGCAGGATAGTCATAATGGAGGATAAGCAGCCTTCATCAATTTCCAAAGAAATTCAAGCTGTCCTTCAGGCTCAGGGTGCATCAGTGTCAGTGCAAACTATCCATCAACATTTGAATAAAATGAAACGCTATGGCATAATACCCAGAAAAACCCCATTGCTGACAAAGAGACATTGCCTTTGGAATTACATTGAACTATAGGCTGGTTTTCTGCTAAAGGGAAAAAAAATCATCTTTAAATCTTGTTCCTTAGTGAGTGTGACACAAGCTGAGTGTGACCGGAGTGTAAGTGCGAACGGAAATAAGTATATGACTTGTGATTCAGTGAGGAGGTATTTGAGAATCCTGCAACAAATACCTGTGTGAATTGCTGAGTGCTTTTCTACCTTTTTCATTTTATTGGGCTTTCTTAACTTTTTTTTCTCTCTACAAGTTTATAGTCTCTTACTTTACTATCTGTAGGTTTAAGGGTTATCTACATTGCACTTAAATCTTGTGGTGTAGCTATACTCACAAGGGCTTAGTTAAGGGTGGGGGTTAATAATTAAGCGGTTATAAGTATCAGCTGGTTGGGGCTTCCAGTCCTTTGGAAGTGCATTGAGCTGTAGGCTGATTTTCTGCTAGAGGGAAAAAATTCCTCTTTAAATCTTCTTCCTTAGCGAGTGTGACATGAGCTGAGTGTGACCGGAGCGAATATTCAAAAAGGGGAAAAAACTAAACTTGGAAATTATAGGCCAGTAAGCTTAACCTCTACTGTGGGTATAATCCTAGATGGTTTTCTAAGAGGTGCAATACTGGAGTATCTGAAGAAAAATAACCTCATGACCAATATCAACATGGGTTTACGAGGGACCGTTCCTGTCAAACTTAACTGATAAGCTTCTATGAAGAGGTAAGTTGTGGACTGGACCAAAGAAATGCAGTGGACGTGGTGTATATGGACTTTTCAAAAGCTTTTGATACGGTGCCACACAAAAGGTTGATACATAAAATGAGAGCAATGGGGATAGGGGAAAATATTTGTAAGTGGGTTAAGAACTGGCTTAGTGATAGGAAACAAAGGGTGGTTATAAATGGATCACACTCAGAATGGGTGACAGTTAACAGTGGGGTACCACAGGGATCAGTATTGGGCCCACTTTTTTTAACATATTGATTACCTTGTAGGGGGCATACAGAGTAGAATCTCAATATTTGCAGATGACACTAAACTCTGCAGGGTAATCAATACAGAGGAGGCAATTTTATATTACTGGAGGATTTATGTAAACTAGAAGCTTGGGCTGATAAATGCCAAATGAGCTTTAATGGGGATAAATGTAAGGTCATGCACTTAGGCAGAGAAAATAAAATGTATAATTATGTTCTTAATTGTAAAATCCTGGGAAAAACGGTCACTGAAAATGACCTGGGTGTATGGGTAGATGACAAATTCACATTTAGTGCCCAGTGTCAGGCAGCTGCTGCAAAGGCAAATAAAATAATGGGATGCATTAAAATAGGCATAGATGCTCATGAGGAGAACATAATTTTACCTCTATACAAGTCACTAGTGCGACCACACTTAGAATACTGTGTACAATTCTGGTCTCCGGTGTATAAGAAAGACATATCTTAACTACAGTGGGTGCAGAGAAGAGCGACCAAGGTTAGTAGAAGACTGAGGGGTATGCAAATACCAAGACAGGTTATTAAACTTGGGGTTATGTAGTTTGGAAAAACGAAGGCTTAGGGCTGAGTATAATAATGTATAAATATATGAGGGGACAATACAGAGACCTTTGTAATGATCTTTTTACTCTTAGGCCTGAGACGTGGACAAGGGGGCATCCTCTACGTCTGGAGGAAAGAAGGTTTAATCATAATCACCGACGTGGATTCTTTACTGTAAGAGCAGTGAGACTATAGAACTCTGTGCCACATGATGTTGTAATGAGTGACTCACTACTAACATTTAAGAAGGGCCTAGATGCCTTTCTTGAAACTATAATATTACCAGTTATATATACTGTACTAGATTGATAGGGCGTTGATCCAGGGAACTAGTCTGATTGCCGTATGTGGAGTCAGGAAGGAATTTTTTTCCCCAATGTGGAGCTTAGTGTTGCCACATGGGTTTTTTTTTTTTTTGCCTTCCTCTTGATCAATATGTTAGGCTATGGGTTGAACTAGATGGACTTAAAGTCTTTCTTCAACCTTAAAAACTATGTTACTATGTTACTAAGTTACTATAAAAAGAATAGACTGCATTTCACCAAAACATATGTAAATAAGCCAAAATCCTTCTGGAAAGCATCTTGTGGACAGATAAGACCAAGATAGAGACCAAAAGCTTC
Source organism: Allobates femoralis (assembly GCA_033576535.1). Taxonomy (NCBI): domain Eukaryota; kingdom Metazoa; phylum Chordata; class Amphibia; order Anura; family Aromobatidae; genus Allobates; species Allobates femoralis. The sequence continues at coordinate 238,408,668 of JARQOC010000003.1, forward strand.
ACCGAAAATGGAATGAGACCCACAAAGAAAGAACATAGTACCTACAATCAAATATGGTGGAGGTTCAAAGATATTTTGGGGTTGTTTTGCTGCATCTGGCACTAGGTACCCTGACTGTGTGCAAGGTAGCATGAATTCTGAAGAGTACTAAAGAATTTTGAATCACAATTAGAGATGAGCGATGTTCGATTCGAATTGTTCGGCAACCTCAAATTCAAGCTGTTTTTGGCGATGTTCGAGTCATTCGTCGAATTAGAACAATTTACTTGAAATTCATCAGTTCTAGTATATGTTCGATAACACTTCGATCCACAAAAGCTTAATCTTCCTAACCCTAAACCTAGCCCTAATACTGCAAATGAATGTTAATATCCAGTTTGTGTGTGTATTGTGCAGGTGGGCTTGTATCAGAGCTGCAGCAATAAGGTCGAGCTCTTTTTTTTTTTTTTTCTAAAGCATGTACAGTGGGGCGGTTCAAGCTGCTAGCCAATCACAGTGCCACACTGCAAAGTGCATTTTTTCACACAACTAATGTCATCGTTGGCTGTGTCTGTCACATGTCCTGGCCCTATAAAACCCGGCCATCTTAAAGATCGCCACCATTTTGCTGATAGCTGCTGCAGGTGTTAGACGTCACCCGCGGCTGCTGCTGTGTGCGACCACTAAACAGTGCAAACTGAATTGTGTTCTCTCAGCTAGTGAGCGAATACAAAGTAAGGCTAGGGTCACACTGGGCATGCGTTTTTTTGCATGTTTTAGGCAGCATGCGTTTCTGGGATGCGTTTTTGCTGTTAGGTGTGGAGCACCCTTAAAAAACACATGCAAAAACGCATAGTACATTTAGACTAAGTTCACACTTGCGGACCCCTCCGCAGCGTTCTGCGGAAGGGATACGCAAGCTGAGTGTAGCCTCCGCAAGCCCCTATGTTTATAATGTGAGTGCACGGTGCTGCGCTTGACTGCGCATGACCGTGCGCTCACATTATAAATATAGGGGCTTGCGGACGCTGCACTCATCTTGCGGATCCCCTCCGCAGAACGCTGTGGAGGGGTCCGCTAGTGTGAACCCAGCCTTAGTGCCTTGCAAAAACGCATGCGTTTCCCCATAAGGCCCCATGTTAAAAACCGCATGCGTTTTTGAAAAAGCACCAAAAAATAATGCAAGCAGTATTTTTTGGTGCTAAACCAAAAACGCATCCCAAAAACGCATGGTACATTTAGACATGCATTTTTACTATTGGGGCATGCGTTTTTTGCATGGGGGCCTATGGATGCGTTTTTGCATGGGTTTTCGCAAAACGCAAGTCTCAAAAACGCATGTAAAATCTGCAAGTGTGACCCTAGCCTTAGATAGATAGGTTTAGGGAGTAGGGACTAGTAATATCAGCCCTTTTTAGGGCTGCTCCATAGGAGTAGCGATTAGGGATAGGGACTAGGGACTAGTAGTCTATCAGCACTTTTCATGGCTACTTCATAGAAGCAGGGACTAGTTTTAATTGTGAGAGAAGCTACACCTTCAGTGTAGTTGATTCTACTAATGTTTTACTGCAACATGCTAACCTGTCATTTTTTGCTTAAAAGCAGTGTTCACGAAACCTTCACTGTAGGCCACGTTTAATACAACCAAATACACCTTGAGTGTAGTTCATTCTAATAATTTTTTACTGGAACAAGCAAACGTAATTTTTTATGCCTAGTACCACTGTCTGGCCAATCAGCTGTGCTCGATTTCCATCAGAATATTTTTTGCCAACAACTGCAGAGTTGCCAATTTGTTCACATACAAAATGAGTGGCACAAGGCCTGCTGCTGGTGGAAGGGGGAATAGGCGTGGTGGAAAGGGAAAAACAGTTTGTGTCTGTGGGGTACATGGGAAAGCAAGAGTAACATCTGCTTGAAAAAGAGCATCTTCCAGCCAAAGTAAGATGTCTACTCCTTTCCTTAGAGATTCTGAAATGATCCCTTTCGTACAGACACAACTCAGACGACGATCAATACCAATTCTAGATGAGGCACAAAAAGAGCAGGTGCTTGGATGGATAGCAAGTGCTTCAGCAAGTGGGCTCTCCTCCACCTCAACTTCTACTTCACAAATACACCAGTCTTCAGAGGTGTCACCACAATCCCACTTGCTTCCGTACAGCTCCCAAGACAGAGTGGTTGACTATGCATCGCTCTTCACTCATACTATAGCCAGGGAATCAGAGGTCTGCTCAAAAGCTTTTGTGAGTGAAGACGAGGTAATGATCTGCACTGATGCCCAGAAGCTTTTGGAGTCGGATCAAGGCCCAGATAAAGAAGGTTCTGAGCAAGCATAATGTAGACCCTCATTCATAAAGTGTCAACTGCATCTTGGAGATCTTGTAAGCCGTTCTGCATACGACTCCTCCTATACTTCCTCCCCCTCCTCTAGTGCCACCACCTGACTCCGAATACTGTTTAAAGTGTGCTCCAGCATGTAAATGAATGGAATAGTCATGCTGATAAAGGCATAATCATTATTATTATTAAGTATTTATATAGCGCCATTAGGGCATATGGCGCTTTACAAGTGAAAGGGTAGACAAAGAAAGGTAGTAAAACGACGACAATACAGTCACACTAGTACAATAGGGCAGAGGATCCTGTCCACGAGGGCTCACAGTCTAGAGGGGGTGGGTTGGGAAACAGTATGAAGGGGAGAGGACAGGGTGAGGTGGTGCAGTGGATGTGACTTACTGCGGGCCATAGGCTTGTAGGAAGAGGTGGGTCTTTAGGTTTTTCTTGAAGGTTCCCAGGGGAAGTGTCTGATGTGGCAGGGGAGGGAGTTCCAGAGTAGGACAGAAGCACGAGAGAAGTCTTGTATGCAGTTATGTGAGGAGGAAATTCAGGGGGAGGAGAGAAGGAGTTCCTGGGAGGAGTGCAGGTTGCGCAAGGGGAGGTAACGGGAGACCAGGTCGGAGATGTAGGGAGGGGACAGGTTGTGTATGGCCTTTAATGTCAGAGTTAGGGTTTTGAAGTGGGATCTTTGGGAAGTGGGGAACCAGTGAAGGGCTCAGCAGAGGGGGGAGACGGGGGAGTAACGGGGAGATAGGTGGATGAGTCGGTCAGCAGAGTTGAGGAGGCGGGGAGGCTGGTGAGCAGGAAGGTTGCAGTAGTCCAGACGGGAGATGATGAGGGTGTGGACAAGTGTTTTAGTAGTGTTGTGGTCAAGGAAGGAGGATAACGGGTAATGTTTTTTTTTTTTTTTTTTTAGCTGGAGTCGGCAGGTGGTGGCGAGGCTTGGATGTAGGGCTTGAAGGAGAGGGAGGAGTCAAGGATTACCCCGAGGTACTTGGCGTTGGGGACGGGGGAGTAACGGGGAGATAGGTGGATGAGTCGGTCAGCAGAGTTGAGGAGGCGGGGAGGCTGGTGAGCAGGAGGTTGCAGTGGTCCAGACGGGAGATGATGAGGGTGTGGACAAGTGTTTTAGTAGTGTTGTGGTCAAGGAAGGAGCGGATACGGGTAATGTTTTTTTTTTTTTTTTTTAGCTGGAGTCGGCAGGTGGTGGCGAGGGCTTGGATGTAGGGCTTGAAGGAGAGGGAGGAGTCAAGGATTACCCCGAGGTACTTGGCTTGGGGACGGGTGAGAGGGTGCAGTCATTGACAGTGATGAATAGGTCCGGAAGAGGGGGAGGGTTGTAAGGGGGGAAAGACGATGAATTCGGTCTTGTCCATGTTGAGATTAAAGGAATCGAGCAGAGAAGAATGATGCAATGGCGGATAGGCAGTGAGGAATTTTGGATAAAAGAGAGGAGATATCAGGGCCAGACAGATAGAGCTGGGTGTAGTCAGCATAGAGGTGGTACTGGAGGCCATGTGACTCAATGAGTTTGCCTAGGCGAAGGGTGTAAATGGAGAAGAGTAATGGTCCCAAAACCGAGCCTTGGGAAACTCCTACAGAAAGGGGGTGGGGCGAGAAAGAGGTGTGGGAGTGGGTGATGCTGAAGGTGCTGTCCGTTAGGTAGGAGGAGATCAAGGAGAGGGCTAGGTCAGTAATGCCAAGAGATTCAAGGATTTGAAGTAAGAGGGAGTGGTCAACAGTGTCAAATGAGACAGAAAGGTCGAGAAGGATGAGGACAGAGTAGTGTCGCTTGCTTTTGACGGTCAGTAGGTCGTTAGTGACTTAGGTTAAGGTTGTTTCGGTATAGTGGTGAGGTCGGAAGCTGGATTGTAGGTGGTCAAAGAGGGCGGAGGAAGAGAGGTGGGAGGACAGTTCGGGTAGGCATGTTGTTCAAGACGTTTTGAGGCAAAGGGAAGGAGAAATATGGGGCGAAAGTTGGAGACTGTTGTAGGGTCGAGGGATGATTTTTTAAAGATGACTGTGATTAGGGCGTGTTTGAAGGGTGAGGGGAAGGTGCCGGATTTGAGTGATATTTGAAGATGTTGTTAGGAGTGAGGATGTGGTGAGGTTAGGGCAAGTGGGAAGTGGGTCAATTTAAAGTGTAAGGGTTAGTGATAGTGGTGAAGCATGTCTAGGATATGATAAGAGAATGTGTTAGAGGCAGGAAGAGCTGGTGAGTTAATCAATGGCGCAGGTGGTGAGTGGGTCAATGCGCAGTGTGAGGTGTGATCATGCTAGAAGGGAGGAGAGGTGATCTTATGTCATGGGGGAGAAACTACTTTTGGGCGAGGAAGGTTGGGTGATAATCATCACTAAACATCTTCGTTGCCATTTCAATACTGTACAGAATGGTGCATAGGTCCTTAAACCTGATGCGTAGGCCCAGTTTACACGTCATGATGTATTGCACCAGGGCTCGTTGGTGCTGCCACAGTTGCTGCAACATGTGCAGAGTTGAATTCCATTGTGTCGGCACATCACATTTCAGTCGGTGAACTGGCAGGCCGAATTACTTCTGTAGAGATGCAAGGCGTTGAACTACGGGATGCGAACGGCAGAAGTGAGCACACAGCGACCGTGCCCTCTGCTGAAGACCATCTAGGGATGGATAGTGTGCAAAAATTTGCTGGACAACCAGGTTTAATACGTAAGCCATGCAAGGCACGTGTGTCACATTGCCCCAGCGGAGGGCTGCACCCAGCATTGCAGCATTGTCGCACACGGCCTTACCTGGCTGCAGGTTCAGTGGACTCAAGCATTGATGAAACTCGGTCTCCACAGCAGACCACAACTCCTCAGCTGTGCGACTCATATTTCCCATACATTTCAAGGTAAAGACCGCCTGATGCCATTGAGCCCTGCTGCCATCATTGTAAGGAGGTGTGTAGGATTCCTTGTGCGTAGTTAGAACGCGGGTGGCATTACCAGACAGGCTTTGGGTGCAGGAGGAGGACCGAGATGAGGTTGAGGAGGCAGTGGAAGAACTTGTACATACAGAGGATGACGCACAACTTGTGGGGATGGCAAGACTTGGACAGCAGCCCCTTCTCCTGCTGTCTTCATAGTTACCAGATTTTTTGGCCGCTACCTACATTTTGGTGACAAATCTAAAGGTACCTTTAGACGCTGCGACAGAAGGTAATATGGGAGGACCTGGTGCAGCAGGGACAACACATAGGCGTGCCAGAATTGTGGATTACGAGACGTTCGTACGCTGATAGGACAAAGCAATAGCATCATGATTGGCCAGCCAGTGCAGGAGGCTGACTAATACATGACGCTCGAGCAATTGTGTAGTGTGACTGGTTATCTCCTTAAATCTGCCGCCCTATGCAGCGACAACCAATCGCAACGCAGGAGCTTCCACCAATAATCGCTGAAGGGGGGTGCTTTCCCGGAGGCAGTGTCACGCCCCGGGGAGTTATCTAGGTGACAAAAAACCTTACCCTACCGTATTTAGACGCCGTTACCATCGGGTTGAAATCAACCTGTTTTAGAGCACTGCTCTGAAACAGGTGCCGAAAGTGATGGCTGGCAACAAGCTACTTTACACGCCGCTACCTCGGGTTGATTTGACGGTGCAAGATACATTTGTCTCCGTAACCCGGTTGTTCCTAACCTTCTGTAGTGCGTGTAAAGGTACCTTTAAGGTACATTTACACGCCGCTACAACAAGGTGGAAACAACCGGGTGCTTCACGTGCACGAGCACGCACCAACGGTTACAAATGGTACCCGATACCGCCTTTACACGCCGCTACAAGGTGCTTTACAGAAGGTTGAATCTATCTCTGGATGCACCGCCGGGTGCCTAAAGTTACCTTCTGTAGAGCACCTTACCTCATTTACACGCCGCGACAGAAGGTAATATGGGAGGACCTGGTGCAGCAGGGACAAAACATAGGTGTGCCAGAATTGTGGATTACGAGACGTTCGTACGTTTAATAGGACAAAGCAATAGTATCATGATTGGCCAGCCAGCGCAGGAGGCTGACTAATACATGACGCTCGAGCAATTGTGTAGTGTGACTGGTCAGCTTCTTAAATATGCCGCCCTATGCAGCGACAACCAATCGCAACGCAGGAGCTTCCACCAATGATCGCTAAAGGGGGGTGGTTTCCCGGAGGCTGTGTCACGCCCCGGGGAGTTATCTAGGTGACGAATAAACCTTACCCTACCGTATTTACAAGCCGTTACCATCGGGTTGAAATCAACCTGTTTTAGAGCACTGCTCTGAAACAGGTCCCGCCAGTGACCATAATGGTACCTTTACATGCCGCTACAGCCGGATGGAAACAACCGGGTTTATGAGACAAATGTATCTTGCACTGTCAAATCAACCCGAGGTAGCGGCGAGTAAAGGTGGTTGTTGCCACCCGTCACTCGCGGCACCTGTTTCAGAGCAGTGCTCTAAAACAGGTTGATTTTAACCCAATGGTAACGGCGTGTAAATACGATAGGGTAGGGTTTATTCGTCACCTAGATAACTCACTGGGGCGTGACACAGCCTCCGGGAAACCACCCCCCTTTAGCGATCATTGGTGGAAGCTCCAGCGTTGCGATTGGTTGTCGCTGCATAGGGCGGCATATTTAAGGAGCTGACCAGTCACACTACACAATTGCTCGAGCGTCATGTATTAGTCAGCCTCCTGCGCTGGCTGGCCAATCATGATACTATTGCTTTGTCCTATCAGCGTACGAACGTCTCGTAATCCACAATTCTGGCACGCCTATATTTTGTCCCTGCTGCACCAGGTCCTCCCAATTTACCTTCTGTCGCGGCGTGTAAATGAGGTAAGGTGCTCTACAGAAAGTAACTTTAGGCACCCGGCGGTGCATCCAGAGATAGATTCAACCTTCTGTAAAACACCTTGTAGCGGCGTGTAAAGGCGGTATCGGGTACCGTTTGTAACCGTTGGTGCGTGCTCGTGCACGTGAAGCACCCGGTTGTTTCCACCCGGCTGTAGCGGCGTGTAAAGGTACCTTTACAGATAACATGGGGAGACTAAAGGCTTGTGGATTTTGGAATGTGCTGCATGAAAGTCACCTCATCAACCATTTTCAGCTTGCAACTGTGGGGCAATTGATGCCACTGAGGTGGTGTCTGGGCCCAAATTTTTGGGAAAAATTAAGACTCTTGTTGTAGTTCCCTAAATGTGACACAATGCTCAGCGTGTGCACGAGGCCTTCCAGATGCTGCGTTAAAAACGCACCAAATACTCATTGCCTGCACATGGCCTTACATATACTGAAGTAAAACACACCAAATAATCATCATCTGCAATGGCCTTACAGATACTGAAGTGAAACGCACCAAATAATCGTCATCTGCAATGGCCTTACAGATACTGAAGTGAGATTCACCAAATAATCATCATCTGCACATGGTCTTACAGATACTGAAGTGAAACTCAACAAATACTCATCTTCTGGATGTGGCCTTACAGATACTGAAGTAAAACGCACCAAATAATCATCATCTGCACATGGCCTTACAGATACTGAAGTAAAACTCAACACTACTCATCGTGTGCATGATGCCTTACAACTACTGTAGTAAAAAATGATTTTGTAAGGGCATGACATGCTTATATCTGTGTCTCCTCCCCCTTTTACTCGTCTATCTCTTTTCTTTTCATATTTTTATATGTAGATTTCACTTTTCCACATGTTTCTTGTATCTTCTGAGTAGTTTTTCACCTTTTGGACACTTAAGGTGTTTTCTATGTGTTTTCTATGTGTTTGTATGTGGTTGTGTTTGGCTGCCATTGTTTTCAACGGGATTCGACGGTGTTCAACGAACATTCGACGAACAACTGCACAATTCAGAAAACCGAATAAATTCGAACACTAGCGTGGTGGCTCATCTCTAATCGCAATGTAGTGTCAAGGACCAAAAGCCTGGTTTGCATCCTAGGGTATGGGTGTTCCAACAGGACAATGACCTCAAACATACCTTTCATGCATTAACTCGAGGGCTTGATCCAATGACCTCTGGTTGTTTGGTAATGTTTCCTTCTCTGCTGGACCACAAGATATTTTGACAATTGCTGATAGTTCTCTTGTTTTTCTTTTCCTTTTCCTGACACCGCCGCACACAGACACTGCCGCACACAGACACTGCCGCACACAGACACTGCCGCACACTGCCACCACTGAACACCAACACCGCTGAACACTGACACCACTGCACACTAAGGGTACCTTTACACGCCGCTACTGCGGGTGGATACAACCAGCTACATGCAACAAATGTAGCTTGCATCGGCAATATACCCCGTAGTAGCGGCGTGTGAAGACGGTAGTAGCCACCCGGCAGTAGCGGCACCTGTTTCAGAGCACTGCCCTGAAACAGGTGGCTACCCAGGCGATTGTAGCGAGCTGTATCGGCGTGTTAACACCACTGAACACCAACACCGCCACACAGACACCACTGCACACAGACACTGCTGAACACCGACACCGTTGCACACTGACACTGCTGCACAGTGACACCACTGAACACCGACACTGCCGCACACCGACACGCCGCACACTGACGACGCCACATGCAGACACCACTGAACACTGACACTGCTGCACACTGGCACCACTGAACACCGACACTGCCGCACACTCACACCACCGCATGCAGATACCACTGAACACCCACACTGCTGCACACCGACACCACCGCACACCAACACCACCGCGCACAGACTCCACCACACACAGACACCGCCACACACCGACATCGCTGCTCGCCGAACACCAACACTGCTGCACACCGACACTGCTGCACACCGTCACTGCTGAACACCGACACTGCTGCACATTGACACCACTGAACTCCAACACTGCTGTACACCGACACTGAACACTGAAACCACTGAACATTGACACCGCCGAACACTGAAACTGCTGTACACCGACACCACTGCACACCGACACCGCTGAACACTGACACTGCTGCATACTGACACTGCTGCACACTGACACCACTGAACTCCAACACTGCTGTAAGTATCTACTATATAATTGTCTAATTCTGTCTGTTTGCCTGTAATGGAAATCCCGTGTTGCTAATTGGTGGCGCCAGCCGCCCGCGACCAATCAGCGACAGGCACAGTCCGGCGGCGAATTAGTGCGGGATTTAAACCCAGCTTCGCATTGCAATATTCTTAAATATTCAGAAATAAACTACATACATATTCTAGAATACCTGATGCGTTAGAATGGGGCTACCATCTAGTGGTACATATATGTACCATGCATTAACGAATGCATTTCGCATAGACTCCCATGTTAAAAAAAAATGCAGTTTTGCAAACGCCCCTAAAAATGCTGCTTACCGCGTTTTTTGGTGCTTATGCAAAAACGCCTAGCGTCAAAAGTGTTACATTTTGACCATGCGTTTTTTGCATGGGAGCCTTTGGAAGCATTAAGTCTAGCATTTTTCACAATTTCAACATGAAAAAACCCCTAGCTTTTAGCACTTCCATCACTCTAATGTGACAATAGCCTTAGGCTGGGACAAATCAGGGTCAGATTTAGGGCTTCTCCTAGTCTGAATAGGGACCTGTGGATTGCAGGTTTAACATCTCTCCAGATTTTTTTTATCATATTGTGAATGGTAGGGCTCAGACATAACAGCACTCAGAAATAGATGGAAACAAGGCGCTGGAGAGTTCTGCAGTGGCAGCAGTGAGTCCAGGTCTAAATCCCATTGAACCCATGTGGAGACATCTTAAAATTGCTGTTGGCAAAAGGCACCCTTCAAATTTGGTTGCAACCATACCTGCTTTTATTATCTTAATATATAATACATGAAGCACTTTGCTATTTACATTAATTGATATTCATGTTTATAAAAAGTTTTTGCTTCTAATCCCTAGTGTCCATTGTCCCTATTAGGTAAACTGCTTTTTATTATTTATTACTACCCTGTTTCCCCAAAAATAAGACACAGTCTTATATTATTTTTTGCTCCCAAATATGCACCACGTCTTATTTTCAGGGGGTGTTTTATCTGCATGAAGAAAAATTCACATTTACTGATGAACAAAACAAAATGAACATTTATTATATACTGTACAGTAGTTGTCATCACAAACCAGCATAACCAAACTATGTCATCCATCCATCCACTATCCATCTGCAGCCCCCATCATCCCCCAATATTACCATCAACCATCTGCAGCCCCATCATCCATCTGCAGCCCATATCATCCCACAATATTCCCATCAACCATCTGCAGCCCCATCATCCATCTGCAACCCCCATCATCCCCCAATATTCCCATCAACCATCTGCAACCCCATCATCCATCTGCAGCCCACATCATTCCCCAATATCCCCATCATCCATCAGTACCCCCCATCACCCCCCAGTATCTCAGTATCATCATCCCTCAGTATCCCTCTGTAACCTTTATCATCCTCCAATATCCCTCTGTAGCTCCATCATACATCTGCAGCCACACACGCAGCCAGCCACACACCCACACAGTTCCACTATTGCCAGAGCCTGCCGGAGTCTGCCACCACTGCCACTTCTTCATTCCTTCCCTGTCCTCCTGTGTGTACGTATCCAGGTGCCACTCAACTTAGATGTACGATAGTAAGCTGCCAACCAATCAGGTGGTAGCTGCTAGCATCTGATTGGGCGCCGATTTACCGTACATCTACGCTGAGTGACGCCTGGATGATATCAATACAGGAGATGTACAGTAATGCAGCGGCCAATCAGACACCAGCTGCCGCTGCCTGATTGGCTGATGGCTTACTACTATACAATTACATTGAGCAGTCCACAGTGCATACAGGAGAACATGGAGGAACAAATAAAGTGGTGGCAGCGGCAAGGAGTAGCAGAGGCAGGCAGGCCCCGGCAATACCGGTACCATGAGGTGAGCATCAATTTTTATTTTTTCTTTTGCCACGTTTTATTTTCGGGGTGTCTTATTTTCGGGCAAACATGGTATTAATAAAGTCATAATAAAGATGTTTTTATTCTAACTGGGCTGGATTGGAAAGATTTCAAATTTTTCCTCAAATAAAGATGCTTGATACTTCACAAGCATTTTCCATGTATAGAAGATTTAATTGTCCGTGGACGTGAACAAACAACAAATATGCATTTTATTGGGAGGAGCTGTATCTACAAAAACTAATTTTTCTCTTGTATACTTACTAAGACGTTCTATACACATTTACAAATATAGATAGGAGATGCATACTGCAGAACAATAAATACGGAAGACATCAAACTTATTGTAATAAAATACATCCTGTTATTACCATCAGGATCCCAGTAATAGCAATTTGTAATGCATAAACAAGTAATGGTGCCGTCACACGCATCAATTTTCAGAACGATATCGCTTAAGCGACGTGCTTTTTTGATAGCTTAAGCGATATCGTTTGTGCGTCGCTACATGTAATCAAACGATTTTTCTTTGCAAAATCGTTCGATTGTTTGGTTGCAGATTTGTGAACATGTCTATCGTTGGTCAGCTGGTGGACACCCAGCATCGCTGCGTGTGACAGCGGCAGAGCAACGATGAACGAGCTCCCAGCGCCTCGCAGCCTATGCTGGGAGCTTGTATCCATGGTACACATCGGGTTACTAAGCGCCGCGCGCCGCCTAGTAACATGATGTGTACAATGGTTACCAGCGTTCTTGCTGGTCAACATCGTTGGTGAGTCTGCCTGTGTGACAGCTCACCAACGATGTGAACAATATTGTTAGCGATCGCACGTGCATGTGATCGCTTACAATATCGTTCACTAAATTGATGCTTGTGACAGCACCCTAAGGTCATCCTATATTCATAGAATCACAGAAAGGTAGAGTTGGAAGGGACCCCTGGGTCATCTTGTCCAACATCCTGCTCAAAGCAGGATTCGCTAAATCATCCCAGAAAGATGTCTGTCCAGTCTCTGTGTGAAGACTTCCATTGAAGGAGAACTCATCACGACCTCTCGTGACACCCTGTTCTACTAGATGATCTCCATCACTGTCTAAAAGTGTTTTCTATTATCTAATCTGTGTCTCTTCCCATTCAGTTTCATCCCATTGTTTCTAGTCTTTCCTTATGAAAATAAGAATAAAGCTGATCCCTTTACAGTGTGACAACCCTTGAGATACTTGTGGACAGCTATTAAGTCTCCTCTCAGTCTTACTTTTGGCAAGCTAAACATTGCCAAATCCTGTAACCATTCATCATAAGATAAGGTTTGCAGACCGGTCACCATTCTGGTTGCTCTTCTCTGAACTTCCTCCAGTTTATTGATGCTTTTTTTTAAATGTGATGCTCAAAACTGGACACAATATTCCATATGAGGTCTGACCAAAGAAGAGTAGAGGGCAATAATGACTTCACATGATCTAGACTTTATGCTTTTGTTCTGCATGATTCTGTTATGATTCTGCATCCCAGAATTGTAAAGGATCTACTTGGATCAATGATCACTGAAGATGCAGCGCTAACACTGGAAGTCAATAGGAGAATAGCTATGGGCAAATCAACAATGAAGTCACTGGACAAAATCTTCAATTCAACGATCATTTTAGTGGTGACAAAGACACAGCTCATACATAGTCTGGTCTTTTCTGTAAAAACATATGGAAGTGAAACATGGACGATAAAGAAACAAGGCAGAAAGAAAATCAACACCTTCGAAATGCAGTGCTAGAGAAGGATGGCAAAGAAAGCAAACAAATCCATTTTGGAAAAGATCAAGCCGGACATGTCATTAAAAGCAAGAACCACAAGCTATGACTTGCCTACTTTGGACACATTATAGGTAGAGAAAAATTACTAGGAAGGACATTATGGTAGGAAGAATAGAAGAAATAAGGCGAAGAGAAAGACCAGCAACTCAAAGGCTTGATACTGTCAAGATAACAGTGGAGAAGATGCTGTGGATCTATTTAGGCTTGCGCAAGATTGATCTTCTTACAGAGCGTTTATCCATCAAGCCACCATGTCTCAAAATCAAGCTGACGGTCAGTAAATAATAAAATCATAAATTTAGGTTATAATAAAGCCCAACTGGGTGTTAGGCTGCCTTCAGACTTGCAGATGCCTCCGCAGCGTTTTGCGGAGGCATCTGCAAGCATCTGCATGCAGACCGCAGCCCCTATGTTTATAATGGAGCGCACAGCGGTCTGCAGATGCTTGCAGACCGTCGTGCGCTTCCATTGCCCACCATGACTGATCTGTGTGCAGGCGGATGAATCACACACTCTCGCCCGCACCAGGGACGCAACATGTCGCGTCCCTGGTGCGGACGAGACTGTGTGATCTGTGCACAGGCATCCGCCTGCGCACAGATCACTCATGGCGGGCAATGGAAGCGCACGGCGGTCTGCAAGCATCTGCAGACCGCCGTGCGCTCCATTATAAACATAGGGGCTGCGGTCTGCATGCAGATGCTTGCAAAACGCTGCGGAGGCATCTGCAAATCTGAAGGCAGCCTTATCAGGGATTTGTTTCTGGGAGTGTGTTGCAGTCCTTCCCCTATATGGAGTTAACCAATCTTTAGCAGGCAGGAGCAGCCAGGTGAAATGGAACACGCCCCCATCATAGCTTAGAACAGGTGCAGGGGTTGCGATCGCACCCGGGCCCTGCAGCCTAGGGGGGCCCCAAAAGTCCCTTTGGCCTATAGAAAAAGACTAATACTATTAAAGATTTGCAATAATTGGGGTCAGTTAGTTGTATGTTTCACAATAAAGGAAGTTTTCACATTATCATGACTTTCTGTCCACACAGTCACCACACATTCAATGGAATATTGGTACCTTTGTCAGCAGGAATTGTATACTGAGCGTGCATCAAAATTGCCTGCTGACCCATGCTTAGGAGAGCAGGGAGTGCCCAGAGCCTGATGTCACTGAGTCACTGATGACACTTCATTTAAGGGTGAGGAAAGCAGTTGCGGGAATTACTGCATCTTATGCGGTCTGATGACATCTCGCTTTAGTATCCCAGCATGCACTGGAGTTTCTCAAATTAAACATTATCAGAACAGAAGTAAAAAATACAGTAGAGAGTGAACCATGAATTAATAAAATTCAAACTTGGTTAGACAAAACTCATCCCTACGATACCTGTTACACTCTACCTCATTTTTTATATCCTTTAACAGCTTCATGACCATGGACTTATAGGAGCATCCTTGGTTGCGTCCCTCCCTTGGTGTGAGCTCACGCGCTAAGCTCACATCATTCCCTGCATATGCCAGCTGATCTAATCAGCCAACATGTGCAGCTAACAGATGCAGACAGATTGGCGATCAACCCATCACTGTTAATCCCTTAGATCACACCCTCAAATAATGACAGCACAATCTAAAATGAGATTGTTGGCCTCTGATTGGCCGCCAGCAACCATTTGTATATCTGAGCAATCCTCATCCCTGGTGACACCTGCAATACAACTGAAGTAAAGTACTGCTGTCAGCGGTCCATTGACCAACTGCGATACTCAAGGGGTCTAACAGTGCCTGAGGGCAATATTAAGCAGCCGCAAGGGTCGCATGTGGTCAGCAGGCCACGCGTTTGAGACCCCTGCTTTAAAGTAAGGTAGGAAATTATCTACTTAAGTATGAAGCATTGTTTTGTAAGAGGAAAAAGTCAACTCCAGTCAAGTTAAAATAAACCGTTTTCTAAAAATCTACTAATTTTGAGCAAAACAGCTAAATGTCATAATCTTGTGAGCTCATATGACATTTAATTCTGGGAATCCTTCCCAAATGAAAACACTTTGACAGGTTAGGGGTTTGAAAATTGAAACTTTCTCACACTAGTTGCCAAATAATAACACAACAAAGAACAAATACTGTTCTTGCAAAGGAAGCTTGATAATAAAATCATTATTTTGTTAAACGGTATTTTATGGAGTTCTGTTCTACTATGTGTATAAAAAATCAGATGAAGGCAGAGACAAGGATTCTCTACTGTAAAAGTAAAGTGATTTTGTAACTCTTTGCAAGAGGGTGAAATGAATTGGAAAATTTTAAATGGCTTACTGATATGGAATTCTTGAAAGTATCGATACTTTAAGTTACGTTTACTATATTTTCATATATAATCTATTGATAGATATATTCTAGTATACCATGCCTTGAAAAAGTGTAGAAAAGTTCATATGAATACTTTTTCAAGTTACACCCACAGACTTAAATGTATTTTATTGGGATTTCATGTGATATACCAACACTAAGTAGCAAGCATTTGTAAAGTGTAAAGGAAACAATTAGGAATTTATTTTAAAGGGAACCTGGCAGCTCGTTCTACCCCCCTATGCTATCACTACCTGTCCTTGCACCTTGGTACCTGATCCCTAACCATCCCTGTCTGCTCTAAAAGTGCCCTATAATGTTTAAGAAAAATGATTTATAACTTACATGCAGTCTCCATCCGGAGACTGGCAAGGTGGGCTCCGGGGTTCCATTCTCCCACCCTTGCTGACTCCTAGCACGCACCACTGGGTGTCATCATTCCTTGTGCTGTGCCACCTCTTTTTGAAATGTCTGCCTCCTTTGCTAGTATGATATGTCATAACTGGCCCAGTGCATTCTGGGGTCTTATAACGGAGCCGGGCCGTACCATGTGATCAGCCCCACAATGCACTGGGCCAAGTATGACATTTTGGCCCAGCATATCATAGTAGCAAAGGAGGCGGGAATTTCAAAAAGAGGTGGCACAGTACAAGGAATAAAGAGGCCCAGCAGGGCGTGCTAGGAGCCAGCGATGTGGGGAGAATGGAGAACCAGAACCCGCCTTTTCAGTCTCCAGATGGAGACAGTATGTAAGTTTACGTAACTAATTTTTCTTAAACTTAATAGGGCACTTTTAGATCAGACAGGGATGGTTAGGGATCAGCTACCAAGGTGAAGGGACAGGCAGGGATAGCATAGGTGGGTAGAACGAGCTGACAGGTTCCCTTTAAGAAGAAAACTCTGAAAATTGTGATGTGCATTTGTATCCCCTTGAGTCAATACTTATAGGATATTACACTGCAATTACTGCTGCAAGCCTTTGGGGCATGTGTTTTCCATCTTTGAAAATCTGACTGCTCATTTTTTTGCCCACTTTTACTTGTAAAATAGTCCTAATTTAGTGGGATTGGATGGAGCACATAAGTAAACAGTAATTTTCAAGCCTTGTCACAGATTTTGAATGGGATTTAGGTCTGGACTATGACTAGGCCATTCATACACAGGAATATGCTTTGATCTAAATTCTAAACCATCCATTGCAGCTCTGGCAGAACATTTAAGGTACCATCAGACGTTTCAACATCGCCGTCAACATTGCCGGCAACTGATGGGAGCGCGCACATTTTTGGCCGCTGGACAAGATCGCTGTGCTCCTGTCAGACGGAGAGACATCACCAGTAATGCAGCGGCGATGTTGAAAGCAACTATCGCTGCCAGGGTTAAATTCAACCCTGACAGCGATCCTTAACATTGCACTCAATGGAGGAAGTTGCTTGCAACATCGCTGTTGCGGTGTCAGACAGGGCGATTCAGGCAGATCGCCTGAGCAACATTGCCAGGTTGCAGGACATTGTCCTGAATCCAGGCGATGTTGCTGAAGCAACTATCGCCGTTGATATCACCCTGTTACACGGGGCAATTCTCCAGTGATGTCGCTTCAAAATGGCAGCGCCGATGAGTTGCCGGCACTGTTGCCGGAGATGTTTCCCCATATAACGGTACCTTTAAGGTCGTTGCACTGGAAGATGACCTAAGCCCCATCTAAGTCTTGCATCCTAAATAGATTTTCTTCAGATGTCTTTATTTGCGCTATCATTTCCTCTTCTATGACCAGCTTCTGTTATTCACCTGCTATGGTCCACTAGACTTTCTCGTGCTGCACGTCAGGATTTTCAAGTAGATTGGCTTGCCCCCATGTGTTGCATTTCCGAGGCCTATATAAGGCCTCCTAAAAATCACATCTTATGGTCACTTTACACACACCAACTTATCTGTCCAACTTCTGACCAACTTACTGGTTGCAGTGAAATCATGGACATATTGTTCCATTTGTACACAGCCACAAAATGGAGCAATGTGTCCATGATTTCACTGCAACCAGTAAGTTGTTCAGAAGTTGGATAGATAAGTTGGTGTGTGTAAAGCAGCCCTTAGTCTTGGTATTGTATTAGGACTTTCTAGCAATTCTTAGTTGGTCTGTGCACAGTTCCTATCAACTGGTTGCTTGTGGTTTTCAGTTTTTGAATCACTTATTTGCAGCCTCCAGTAAGGGTACCTTTACACGCGGCTACATTTCTAGGGTGGTTACAGGTTACTTACTGGTTGCAGTGAAATCATGGAGAGATTATTCCATTTGTACACAGCAACAAGATAGAACCTTGTCTCCATGATTTCACTGCAACCAGTAAGTTACCTGTAGCCACCCTAGAAATGTAGCCGCGTGTAAAGGTACCCTAACACTGCTGAATGTCAACCATCTTCAAGACTTCACCTGTTTATCTGTGGCAACTAGTAATTGTGCTATCAGTAGTCTCCAGGGCCTCTTTAATGGTGCCGTCACACGGGGAGATATCGCCGGCGATGTTGCAGGCTAAAGAAGCGATTGTTGGAACACATGTCTGCAGCTAGTCCTAATTCCAAATGCTTACGGAGAGGAATGTTGGGTTTGTCCGTCACTTTAGTGATATACACGAAGGCAATTTATCAACAAAAGGTAAAAGGTATTGAATGTGTTTTGTGTCCTTATCGAGGCGGAGACTGGGAGAGAGCTCTGCACAATAGAGAACTTTAATGGATTCTCCAGTTGGACACACAGGTCCCCAGTGGTACGAATTTTCACAATTATCTGATGTTCTTTAATTAGGCTGTATCTATGGTACGAGCTCAAAGTCATGTAATGGGTTTGGTGGTAGCCATTTATTTATGTTCACAATAAACACCCCCTTGTTTATTTAAATCTAAACACACATATAAAAAGTTTATTTGAAAAATAAGTATATATTTCATTATAATTGAATTTTATGGTGGTAATGGGAGGATTCCCGAAAAAATCAGTGCGCAATTGAGATTGCACAGACATATTACTTTAGTGAATAAGTTTAAAATCGTAGCAAAACAATATAACAAATTATACTGTACTAGATGGTGGCCCCATTCTAACGCATCGGGTATTCTAGAATATGTATGTAGTTGACATACTGTGACTGACAAAACTTGTTCAGTCAACGTGAGTGGACTACACACATATATATATATATATATATATATATATATATAACATCGCTATAGTATATGGTGGTACATTACAGCATATGTAAAGCAGCACTATAGTATATTGCGGTACATTACATTACGTGTATAGCAGCATTATGGTTTATGGCGGTACATTACATTACATGTATAGCATGTATTACATGTATGACTTGTTGGTCGCCGCATTCAGCGCTGACCGATCAGAATAGCAGCGCTCGCCATGCCGCCATATTTGAAATACAATGTACGCCATGGCGAGCATCGCTATTCTGATTGGTCGGCGCTGAACGCGACGACCAATCAGAGAAGCGACATTCAAACCGTGCGCCGCTCCTCTGATTGGCCGCCACGTTCAGCGCCGACCAATAAGAATAGCGGTGCTCGCCATGCCGCCATATTTGAAATACAATGTGCGCCATGGCGAGCGCCACTATTCTGATCAGAGAAGCGGCGCGCAGCTTGAATGCCTTCGGCGGCAACCAATGAGCTGCCTCTGTGTGGCGCGCGATTTTGGCGACAGACACACTCAAAGAACCCTTAGACAATTATATAATAGAAGTGTAGTAACTTCAATACACCTTTTGTGATTACATGGAATTTATTTCCTTCTATCACATCGGTAACCGTTATATGTTTGTTATACATTGCTTCGACATTCATCCACTTTGTAGGACACACAGTTTGGCTTAATAATTTTTATTAATTTGCTCTCACTATATACACTTGCAGTTATGTATTTGCATTGCTGTAATTGCAGTTAGGTTTGAGGCTATTGACACATTCCAAAGGAATTACACACACAGGTTGTGGTAGGTTTACTTGGAAAATAATTACACTCTTTATGGTCCAAGTAAATTGTGCTAGTGGGAAGAATTTTCTATGTGAACTGTGGGTAATGGTAATCATATACATTTTGGAGACTTTTTTCATTAATGTAATATTTTGGTATGAATGGTGATATTATTCAATATAACAGTTAAGGTACCTTCACACGTGGCAATATTGCTAGGCAATCTCACTAGCAATTTGCTGGTTACAGTGAAATCATGGACACATTGTTCCATTTGTACACAGCAACAAGATAGAACAATGTGTCCATGATTTCACTGCAACCAGCAAATTGCCAGTGAAATTGCCTAACAATATTGCTGTGTGTGAAGGTACCTTACACTAATAAATCACGTGCGATTATATAGAATTAATTTATTATGTGATGCATATTGTGTGCCGGGTTCACTATTTATGTGTTCACTGGATATATAACAACTTGTATTGCAGTATACTTCATGACAATTTTAATATGACATCATTGTTGTCACATCTATTTGTATGTAATTATTAATATATGTTACTGTAATTATTATTGGTACCAAGTCAATACTATTGTTTTGATTTGGTATCTCCCCTTTCTCTTCTTTCTCCCATTAGATGATTGTATATTTAGAATAAATATGTATTCGTCATATTTTTGACGTAGGACCCAGTTTGTGAACTGGGTCCTACTTTCATCTTGTACTTGTGGAGTCAAATTATTTGAATCGATCCTGGTTTTAATCATTCAATGGTTGCCAGCTGTTGTAGGGGTTGTTCTTTTTGTATATGTAGCTGTGCATTTTTTTATGTTTTGTGCTGAAGAATAAGGGGGTTTCCTCGAAACGCGTCCAGTGTGCCCTCTATACGTGTATGATGATTTTACATTGAAATTAAGGATCAAAAAGTAGATTTGCACCGGTCCTTTTTTATATTCATTAAATAGTACCCGCCAAAGGTCTGCAATCCTGTAATTGCTGCAAAGGGAGCATTCGTTGATGAAAGCCATGTTTGGAGGAGAAAATTATTATTTCAAATAAAAATGTCAATGTCTGGACTATATTTTCTATTCCTTTTGCAACTCATTTGATAAATAAAAGTATGAGTTTTCATATAAAAAACAAAATTGTCTGGGTGACACCAAACTTTTGATGGTAGTGTATAAGACGCACTTTTATTCCCCCAAATTTTGGGTGAAAGTAGGGTGTGTGTCTTATAATCTGACATTAACGTTTCTGTACTGTAGGGGTGTTGGCTCTGGAGCGGTGTCCGGGGGCTGGAGGAGGCTGGCTGTGGGATGTAGCGGCAGCCCATGGTCATGTGCCCCCGCTCATTATACTCATAATATACACTGCATCCCACTGTTCACCTTTCAGTGCTGAAACCATACTGAAAGATGGAT
The DNA here is from genome assembly GCA_033576535.1 of Allobates femoralis. Taxonomy (NCBI): domain Eukaryota; kingdom Metazoa; phylum Chordata; class Amphibia; order Anura; family Aromobatidae; genus Allobates; species Allobates femoralis. Next base: position 238,429,480 of record JARQOC010000003.1, read on the forward strand.
TGGAGAGAGCGGTCCATATAACATGAGCCTGCTCTCATCCCCTCCATTCTGAATATGCCACCGTCACTGTATATTTCCCCATGCTGGTGCACACAGTAAAATAATAAATGGTTGATAACTTACCCTCCATTTCTCCATGCTCACAGCCTTCTTCCTGTCTTTCTGTCTTTGTGCTGCTCGGTATACGATCATATGACCGGGGCCCACAGCGATGATGTCATCACTGTGGGCTCTGGTCACATGATCTAATGCTGGACACAAAGACAGGAAGAAGGCGGCAAGCTGCAGACAGGAAGCGATGGAGGGTAAGTTATCAACCATTTATTATTTCACTGTGTGCGCCAGCATGGGGACATACACAGTAATGGGGGCATATCCAGAATGGAAGGGGTGAGTGCAAGACGATGAGGCAATGTCCAGGGTGGGGGACTATGTACCATTATTTGGGGCCATATCCTGGATGTAAGGCTGTGTGTACCATCACTGGGGGTTATGTACCATCACTGGGGGCAGAGCTGGTTTTAGGCAAAGTGGGGCCCTGGGCAAAAGGTTAAAGTGGCCCTAAATGCTTACATATTGCACCAGGTTTTTGTATTACCTGGATTCCTCCGTGCTGACCTCACGAGACAATTTTGATTTAATTCTTTATTCACCACACACACCAAACAGAAGGAAGCGGACGCGTTTCGTAGCCATATGGCCACTTCATCAGGGCATTAGTTCTAAATGCCCTGATGAAGTGGCCATATGGCTACGAAACGCGTCGGCTTCCTTCTGTTTGGTGTGTGTGGTGAATGAAGAATTAAATCAAAATTGTCTCCTGAGGTCAGCGCGGAGGAATCCCGGTAATACAAAAACCTTGCTTTCTTATCCTGGACGGGATCTGCAGCGACCCTTTACGTTTACAAGGTTGGTTGTGAACCCTTCACAACCTGAGTAGGTGAGTGGATTACTGCAATATTAACCCCTGGTATCCACATTTATTGCTCTATTGTGCGCTCCCCCTCCCCTTATATATTTTTCACATATTGCACTGTCACACTCAGACATTTGGGTTACATGCACAAGCACCTTATTTAGATTAGTAAATGAGTGCGATTTATAATATTCAAGTCATTCAGCGCTTGTTTCCGGACTTTTTACACAGGATGATGAAGAATGATGGGTGCAGAGCAATCACCGGTAGAGCAATCTGTCCTCTACATTATCATGTTACCGGCAGAACTTCTGCAGTTTGCAGCAGGGGATGTGCTGTCGAGAGCAAGGATTTTTGTTCCTCCATAAACATCCAATCACCCAATGATGAGCCGCATTTTGCTCATTTGTTGGGCGATTGCCAACATGTTTACGCCTAGGAACTTTCGTCTGTGCATTCGGGATTTATAAATGTAGATGTTACATACACGCAACATACGGTATGTGACGCAAACACTATAACACGTTTAAACCGAGCACATACACACACACACACATCCATTCCCATCATTGTCTGTCTGTGTCATACAGCCGGCTCCTCCAGGGAGAGTCACTCTTTCTAACCACTTATCCTCTCACCAAGAGTTGGGGATTGTGAACTCAGGACTCCTTATATTGATTAAAAATTGCCTACAAGTGTTTACCAAAATAGGATTTACAAACTGGAGATTCAGTAAGGAAAATGTTTCCATAGAATCATCTACTTAAATGTCATCTTTAACAAAGATCTGCTATATTCTTCATATTATAAAAAAAAAATACATTTGAATGAAGCCCCATCCTGGTGGTCGTGTGTTGTTCTGGGGTCACTAGTGGAAATATTGATCTTAAAAGAGTTATCCAGAATTCTATAAACATGACTGATTTCTTTCAAAAACAGTGCCACCCCTGTCTACAGGTTGTGTGTGATATTGCAGCTCAGCTTAATTGAAGGGAATGGGCCTATGCTGTAATACAACATGCCACTTGTACACAGGGGTGGTGCTGTTTTTGAAAGAATGTAGTAAAGTTTTATTAATCCTGGACATCCCCTTTAATGCTTGTAAGTTCTGCTTGATAACTGGCTACAAATGTAGGAATTAAGGAGGTCCCCAAACTAATTACTCCCATCATGAACATGTGAAGATTCAAGCCTGTGGGGGGCGCTCCTGCTGCTATTATATGGCAATTACAAGGGTTTTATAACTTTTAGTACTGAGCGATTTTTTGTTTTAGTTTTTTTCCTCACCTCTTCCAAGAGCCATAACTTTTTTATTTTGCCTTCTACATAGCCGTATGAGGGCTTGTTTTTTGCGGGAGGAGTTGTACTTTTGAAGTACATCATTCATTCTACCACAAAGTGTACTGGAGAATGAGAAAGAAATTCCAAGTGCTTTGAAATTGCAAAAAAAAAGGCAATTCCACAATTTTTTTTTGTTTTTTATTTACCATAACATATAACATGTTAGGCTATGGGTTGAACTAGATGGACTTAAAGTCTTCCTTCAACCTTAAAAACTATGTTACTATGTTACTATGTTACCATGTTAACTATATGGTAAAAGTGACTTCATAAGTTGATTATCTAGGTCAGAATAAGAAAATACTGAACATTTTTTATATTTCAATCATAAATACAGAAATACAGAAATTTGTAAAAAAAAAAAAAAAAAAAAGAAGAGAAAAATAAAAATTTCCTTTATTCGTCATTTTCTGAGACCCATGATGTTTTAATTTTTGAAGATACAGGGCTATGTGAGGGCTTACTTTATGTGCCCTGATCTGACATTTTTACTGATCATTTTGAGTCAGAAACAACATTTTCATCACCTTTTATTGCATTGTATTGTAACAACATGGTGGCCCAAAAAACATAATGCTGGCATTTTTATTTTTTTCCCGTTACGCCATTTACCAATTGGATTAATTTACTTCATATATTGATAGCTTAGATTCTTACGAACGCAGCAATACCAAATATGTGTATTTTTTTTTTTTAAGTGTTTTATTGCTATTTTCAGTTCAGCTCCTTTGCGGGCCCCTAAGAGAGTGGGGGCCCTAGGCAACTGCCCAGTCTGCCCCCCCTAATGCCAGCCCTGACTGGGGGCTATGTACCATCAATGGGGGCTATGTACTGTCACTGGGGGCTATCTACCATCACTGGGGGCTATGTACCATCACTGAGGGCTATGTACTGTCACTGGGGACTATGTGCCATCACAGGGGGCTATGTACCATCACTGGGGGCCATATCCAGTATAAGGGGTCCTTGTACCAGGATGTGGGGATATATATACCTGGATGGGGGATATATATACAAGGATGAGGGACTTATATACTGATTGTAAGATGGACACTGGCAGTATAAGACAGACCCCATTTAACATTAAAAAAAAATTATCTTTTCCTTCACCAAATTTGGGGTGTGTTTTATAAGCCCGGTGCATTTTATAAAACGAAAAATATGGTACATTCCCAGCAAAGACACAAGATGGTGCATGTGACAGAATCTCACCAACACCCTGATTTTGGCCGAAACCCAATGAGAGGAGGTAGCAGCAAGCTTAGGAAGCCAACTGAGCACTCTGAGTTCCTAGGCTGAGGTGCTGTAGAAATCACACTGTAAACAGGAGCAGGAACCTTTTTTATACCCTTCAGCTTTAATTTTAGGGCATTTTGCCCCCACAGGATTGGTGGGATATGGCTGTTCCCTCATTGGCAAATAATTCAATCCAACTACACAATTGTCCTCTTAATGATGCAGTTTAGTACACCACAGGGGTCTGATGCAATCGGCAAACAGTAGGCTGTCCCTGCACAACCCGGTAATACACTTGATAAGGCGCCCTTCACAGGCTCTAGCTCATCCGCACACCGCGTGCTCCGGGGGCTCCGAGCATCCGGTCACGTCACCGCAGGTCCTTAAGTTAAAGCTCCTGTTGCCAGGCGACACCAGGTCCTCACGTTAAGCTGCACTCTGCGCCTAGCTGCTCACCGCCGCTTTACCCTCGTAGAGGGATTTATATTAGAAGGTAAACAAACTGTAAGTAGTCTAATTGGAGGCGCTCAGGCACAAAGGCAGCAGGCACTGGGATGGTTTTTCAACAGACCTTTATTCAGGCTCACCTCCTACTCCACAACATGTTTCGATAGATTCTCTATCTTCCTCAGGTGGGGTCAAACCTGACAATCCTGTCTTGTTACCTGTGGTTTCCAGTCCTTGAGTTACTTGTCTGCAGCCTTCAGAAACCATGATGCCTGTCAGGGGACTTCGGGACTTCACATGCTTATCAGTGGCTTCCTGTAACCCTTCTGCCTGTCTGTTATCTGTTTCCCATGTGCAGGGTGGTATTTATAGTTCCTACCACCCTAGGCACTTTCAGTGGTCACGCCCCTTACTATCAGTCAGACTAAGGGCCTTTTCAGATCATGTTCAATTTGCGTTTTGCTGCAATGCGTTTTTTCAGCAGCGTTAACGCATAGGAACACGGTGAAACCCAAGCGGTACCGCACCCATAGACTTGTATGGATGAATGCATGCAAACGCAATACAAAACGCAATGCAAAACGCGGTTCAGTTTGAACGCAAGCATTGTTTGAACCCAGCGCACTGTAAACTGGAAAAAATGCATTGCAGCAAATTGAACGTGATGTGCACTTAGCCTAAGCGTATGTGCACAGACAGAGCATTTTATTTTTCTGGTAAATTGGCTCAGTATTCCGCCTGAAAAAGCAACAAATAAATGTTAATAGGAATTAACTCATGCACCCATGCATGGCAATGTAAAAATGACTTGCTGTTCATATGTTTAGTCTATTTAGGTTTTTTAACTGTGTGTCCTAAAGCCTTTCATCTGAATTAGGAATCTTTCACATCAGCGTTTTTGCTGAATTGCTGCAGATCCAGCAGATTTAGCTGCATCTGCCACGTAACAGCCGACTTGCGGCAAGCCCCGTTCATTGTCTATGGCACTTGTGGTCAGGTGCTGCATGTGCGGTTTGCTGATCAAGTAGAAAAACTCGTAGCTGCTTTTTTTTTTTCGCACTGCCGCAAGTGGCGGATCCAGCAAAACCGCACAGTGATGAGGCAAACTTTTTTGTGAATGGTGAAGTTAACAAACAAAACCACCACTATTGGTCTGACACTAATCCACAGTAGATAGATCCCTCCAAGACTGTGGTATAAAGACAGTGAGGCCATTCTTCATCGATGGAAACCTCAATGCCACTGGATATCTGAATCATGTAGCAATTTCAGATATCCAGTGGCATTGAGGTTTCCATTGATGAAGAATGGCCCCACTTTGTACCCCATATACCACGCCATACCATCAATTTTTGTGCTCCAATAGTCTTGGAGGGATCTATCCACTGTGGGTTATTGCCAGACCAATAGCGGTGGTGTTGTTTGTTAACTTCACCATTCACAAAAAAAGTCTGCCTCATCACTCATCTGAAGCCAATTGTCTATGCTGTGAAGATATGAGATGTGCAGCATCTGAAACAACGGATACTGGAAGTCTGTGCTAGCATTTCTTCTGCGGTGTTGCTATCAGTGTGTCAAGAGTGGGAGAAGAGGGTTGTATTGACAGTCCAACACAATGGGCAGCACTTTGAAAACATTTCATAAGTGGTCATAAACTTGTAAATAACTCATGAAAGAATAAAGTCATGTTAAAAGCAAGCACACCATTGTTTTTCTTATGAAATTCTCAATAGGTTTGATATGTCACTTGACCCTCTTCCCATTGTAAACAATAAAGTAGTATCCAAAATGGCTGACTTCAAAATGGCCACCATGGTCACCACCCATCTAGAAAAGTTTCCCCCCTTCCATATACTAATGTGGCACAAACAGGAAGATGATATCACCAACCATTTCCATGTTATTTAGGTGCATCCATATAAATGGCCCACAATGTGTAATGTTTTAGGGGCTTTAGTCAATTAATTGTTTGGCTAATATTCAGCTGTATTTTTAGTCCAGCTCACTTACCCTATAGTGTTTTAGGGTCAAGTCTGTTAAGTTAAAGATTACAACATCCACATAACTACATCACCAGAATCCCCATCAATACAATAATACATCACCAGAACTCATGTCAGTATATCACTAGAACCACTGTCAATACAGTAATACATCACTAGAACCAGCATCGGTATACCACCAGAACAGTACATCCTCTATAATACAGGGAACCTGTCTACCCCTTTGGGCACTCTAAACTATGCCCACCAGCTGTAACAAGATGTAATTGGGGTTCCTGTAACCCCTCTATATGCCCAGACGTACCCTTGCATACCTCAGAAATACATTTGTATTCTCCCCCACGCTGTATGGTAATAACTCCTGAAAAGGTCTGGGAGGGTATTCTCTATACCTATATATATAGGGTATTCTCTATGTGGTCCTCGACACCCCCATGCCTTGAATACCCTCCGCCCTCTTTTGAAACTGTTGTGCAGCTTCCATTCTCCTTCTACCCCCATTCCATGCTGTGCAGCACCAATTCTCTCTCTCCCCCATTCCACGCTGTGCAGCCCCCATTCTCCCTCATTCCATGCTGTGCAGCACCCATTCTCCTTCCATTCCACACTGTGAAGCCCCCATTATCCACTCCCCATTCCACACTGTGCAGCCCCCATTCTCCCCCCCATTCCACACTGTGCAGCCCTCATTCTCCCCCCATTCCACACTGTGCAGCCCCTATTCTCCCCCCATTCCACACCATGTAGCCCCCATTCTCCCCCCCCATTCCACACTGTGCAGCTCCCCAGGCTTTGCTTCTTCTCTATCTTCGGCTGACACAGCGCTACCTGCATTGGCTTCTCCTCCTGTGTGGCGTTCTACAGAGACACCAGCAGAGTGAGGAGACCTTGTGACTCTGGTGTGACCCCTGGAGCGTCAGTGCACTGCTGCACGCCAGGTCAGGAAGTCACTGGGAGTTTCACAGAACCCAGAAGTGCCGCGGCGCTGTGACGCTGAGGAAAGTGCCAACACCGCAGTTGCACCAACACCCCCTCTCCCCTGCAAAGACTCTGGTTCTCATATAGAGTCTGGGGGAGGTGAGGGAAAGTAAAAAAAATTAAAATGACCTCTACCATGGTGCTGCCCCTTATGACCTGCTGCCCCAGGCACAAGCCCTCCAGTGCCTAATTGGAAATAGGTTCTGTCAATGTTCAACACCTGCTTGCTGCACCAATAACAATGACCCCTGTGTCCACTCGGACCTAGGGCTTAAGTATCCACCTCACCTAGTGTACCTGTTTCTGTAACAGCTCACATGCTGAAGAAAAGCATCCCTACAGCATGGCGCCAGCAACATAATATTTGACAGTGGGGAGAGTGTTTTCAGGATGATATTCAGTGGCAGTTTTCCATCACACATATTATTTTGCAATTAGCCTAACAAGTTCTACTGCCTGAGGACCTTATGGCTCACTTTCAAAAAAAATTTGTTCTATCACTGTTCCATAAACGTCAAATTTGTGGAATATTTGTGGACTATGTGACTAATTGTTGTCCTGTGGCAAATTCTCCCACCTAATCTGTGGATATTTGCAGCTAGCCCAAAGTGACCATGGGCCTCTTGGCTGTTTAATTAGTGCTCTACTTTATTGACATGTCAATTTAGGTGAATTTCCATGTCTTGGTAAGCTTGCAGTAATGCCATAGTCCTTCCATTTTTGATAATAAATTGAACAGTGCTCAATGAGATGTCGAGAGCTGGGACCTTTTTTAATATTCTAACTGAGCTTTACACTTCTCCACAACTTTATACCTGACCTGGCTGGTGTGTTGTTTAGTTCTCGTGATGCTATTTGGTCCCTAATGTTCATAAACAAACCTCTGAGGTCTTCACAGAACAGCTATAGTTATACTGAGAATAAGTTACATACAGAAGGACTCAATTTACTAATTAAGTGACTTCTGGAGGCAATTTATTACTCAGGATTTTATTTATGGGTATCAAGCTACAGGCAGCTAAGAAAAAAAAGTCACAATTTTCAGATAAATTTTGAAACACTATCATTTTTTTTACACTTCACAAATATTTGCGATTTTAGGCCCCTTCACATCTAAGGCCACGTGCACATGCTGAGTATTTGATGAGTTTTTTACCTCAGGATTTGTAGCTAAGGGCTTGGACACACTTTCCTAGTTACATCAGAGTTACACTGAGGAGACTCTGAAAGGGCTGGAGTAGTGACCCTGAACGGCCTCTCAGTTTTCCTGATCAGTATTCATCAGTCTGTGTGCCAAAACCAGGTGTGACTCCAAAAGCCACCACAGGTGTCAATCTTTCAATTATACTTTTTCTCTGCAAGGTTCACTTCTGGTTTTGGCACTCAAACTGATGAACACTGATCAGGAAAACTGATCAGGAAAACTGATCAGGAAAACTGATCAGGAACTGAAGTGTGTCCCTACCCTTAGACTTTTCTTCTGATTACTCCACTCCTGGTTTTGTCTACAAATCCTGAGGTAAAAAACTCATCAAATACTCAGTGTATGCACGTGGCCTTATGCAGGGCTGCGTTTTGCTTCATTTGCGTTTCTATGCGTTTTTACCGCTAAAAACGCATCAAAATGCATGCGCTTTTGCCCCCATTGATTTTAGTGGAAATTTGAATGGAAAACGCATTAAAAACGCATGCAAAAACGCATATGCGTTTGAAAAAATGCAAAACGCATGCGCTTTTGCAAACGCAGACCAAAACGTTAGAAGCAACGTTTTGGTCTGCATTTGCGTTTTTGAAAATGCACATGCGTTTTTGCATGCATTTTTAATGCATTTTCCATAAAAATATCCATTAAAATCAATGGGTGCAAAAACGCATGCAATTTGTGTTTTTAAAAATGCACATGCGTTTTTGCATGCATTTTTACATTCGTTTCCATTCAAATCAATGGGGGCAAAAACGCATGGGTTTTGATGTGTTTATTTTTAGCAGTAAAAACACATAGAAACGCAAATTAATCAAAACGCAGCCCTGCATTAGATGTGAAAGGGGCCTTAGTGTTGGTATATCACATAAAATACCATGAAAATACATTTACGTTTGTGGGAGTAACATTGAAAAAATGTGGAATAGTTTGGGGAGTTAAATACTTTTTCAAGGCACTGTATATCATCATATTCATCATAAATTAAAATATTAATTCCTTAAAGTGAATATTAAGACATATTCCTACCCCTCACAGGGGGATGAACGAATCAGGAGAGACTTTAAGACTGCAATCTACAGATCCCTATTCAGACTAATAGGAGCCCTAAATTTGACTCTAATGTATCCCTGCCTGACTAAGAAGGTTGGCACCCTAAGATTACTGGGTGCCCTCAGCCAACATCAGCAGACCCTGAGAGTCTTTAACTGCATTCTCAACTATACTTGTGTATAACTCAACTAGAGCTTGTATATAACACAAAACAACAATAACAATAAAGGATGTGCAAACAAGGAAAGGGTGTAACACAAGGCAAAGAATTTGTTCACACCATACAGGGAAGATGGAGGAAAACAGAAATAACCCAAAAAACTAACAGAAGGTATAGAAACCCTCCAAACCCTAAACATAACAGATTGAGGAAAATGTTGAGAAGGGAAGCACACAAACAAATTGAAGGGAAAAATGATGGATAATACTGCAAGATAATCCTTTACTGAGGAGCTGGGAATTCAAATATCAATCTACCTAGGTATGTGCATAGTGAGTTTAAATAGCTCTTCTCAAGATGTAATAAGGCCAACAATACAAGAAAGTGAAAACACCTGAATAGCTGAAAAGAAATAAAAAGTAAAACAAAACAAAGGAAAGGCAAGAGAACTATCAACAAACACAAAACAGGCTGCGGTGTAACAGGGAGGAAAACCAATCACATAGCCAGAGGTAACCTGGAGTAAACCCTTGAGTCGAGGCATGACAGAGAAACCATAACTTGATTTAAAAAAATTGAGTTAAATACCTTTCAAAAACCCATAAACTTCCATGTTTATGCTGCTCTTTTCAGTTTTGTGCTTTTCAGAGATATTCACATTCCCTTATATATAAAGAGTGGAATAAAGACATAGGGAATGTTTGGGGTCATGGGGAAGCTATTAGGTTCCCTAATCCTCTATAAAGAAGTTAGTTTTCGTAATCTAAAAAATAGGAGGAAGCGCACACAGGGGTTTATCTGATGGAAAGAGCAATATAATCAGGCTGGTTTCACACCACAGTTTTTTTCCTGATCAGGTTCGATCAGGTTTGTGTGTCAAAACCAGGAGTGTCTCCAAAACTCAGAACAGGTGTCAATCTTTGAATTATAGTTTTTCTCTGCAAGTTCCTCTCCTGGTTCCTCTCCTGGTTTTGACACACAAAACCTGATCGAACCTGATCAGGGAAAAACCGTGGTGTGAAACCAGCCTTAGGCTCTCCTTGTATGGTTGAGAGAGCCATAACCTACTTAAGGGCTCACAATGGTGGCTGCAGACACCCACATGGTGAATAAAGGATCAAGAGGAGAATCGAGTCTTCAACTCTGCGCTGTCAATAGAGCAGACGAGTCAAGTTTTTATTGAGGCCAACGTGTTTCGTAGTGGTCCACTACTTCATCAGGGCACATTCATGAATGTATCCTGATGAAGTAGCGGACAGCTACGAAATGTGTTGGCGTCAATAAAAAATTGAAATACCTCTGGACGCGTCTGCTCTATCAACAGTGCACAGTTGAAGACCTCATTCTCCTCTTGATCCTTTACTTTTTGTATTCTATAATTTTTTAACGTTCACATTGTAATGCAAATGATTTTAAATACAGTTTATGTTTTCTCTTAAGTCTCACTTGCACCCACAAGAGTTGTAGAGGCCTACTGTATTTATGGACAAGTTAAGCGATTTTTGAAAATAACAATAAGCCTATTTCACAAACGAATGATCATCTAAATACATTAAATACATGAGAATTTACTGCTGCATTCTTTAGTTTACATGATTTAGATTAACTTTTCCTTTGACTTTCAATGTCTTGCTCTAACTATACAAGAAGCATTTGTGTCTCTCCCACCGGTATTTCCTGCAAAGATTTTCCTAATCCAGTTTCCCAGAGAATAATTCAGATGATAGGGAATCTTTAAAAGACACTTCTAATTTTAGTATGGTTTTCATGATTTCCATTATGTAAACTAAAATGATTCAAAAAGCTCTTTGAACATTAATTATTGTTGAAACCAATAATGTCTTAGCTCACATCTGTTATGGATATTGGTACCATAAAGTGCAATAGCTTTAGTATCATACAATGTATCATTAAAAAAGAAGATAAAAAGGGAAATGACCAGCTCACCCACAATATAAGTTCTTTACAATTCAGGCAATTTGGAAGCACAGGAGCTCACCATTTGCAGTTATACAACAGATTTGATGACGTGGGGCCGCTCATTATATATGCACTGCTTCCCCCTGTCAATCAGCGGCAGGGGGAAACAGTGCATATATGCCCCCAAATGCTGGCACTCGCCCCCCTTGTAAGGGCCCCCCCTTCCGCTGCTTATCTTACCATCCCGGTCTTCTACACAGCGCTGCTCCTCAGTGCTCCGTTCTTCATGCTCCCGTCTGGCTACATCCGGGATCCCCGGCCATCGCAGGCATATGACGTCATCGTGCGACGGCCGGGGATCCCGGATGCAGCGAGGACAGAGCATGGAGAACGGAGCACCGAGGAGGGGCGCTGTGCAGAAGACCGGGATGGTAAGATAAGCAGCGGAAGGGGGGGCCCTTACAAGGGGGGCGAGTGCCAGCATTTGGGGGCAGCTGTATACCCCCCTGGGGGCTGCTGTAATCCCCCCTGGGGGCTGCTGTAATCCCCCTGGGGGCCGCTGTATACCCCCTGGGGGCTGCTGTAATCCCCCCTGGGGGCCGCTGTATACCCCCTGGGGGCTGCTGTAATCCCCCCTGGGGGCTGCTGTAATCCCCCTGGGGGCTGCTGTAATACCCCCTGGGGGCTGCTGTATACCCCCAGGACTGCTGTATACCCCCAGGGCTGCTGTATATACTGCTGGGGCTGCTGTATACTACCACTGGGGCTGCTGTATACTACCTCTGGGGCTGCTGTATACTACCTCTGGGGCTGCTGTATACTACCTCTGGGGCTGCTGTATACTACCTCTGGGGCTGCTGTATACTACCACTGGGGCTGCTGTATACTACCACTGGGGCTGCTGTATACTACCTCTGGGGCTGCTGTATACTACCTCTGGGGCTGCTGTATACTACCACTGGGGCTGCTGTATACTACCACTGGGGCTGCTGCTGTATATACCACTGGGGCTGCTGCTGTATATACCACTGGGGCTGCTGCTGTATACTACCACTGGGGCTGCTGTATATACCTCTGGGGCTGCTGTATACTACCACTGGGGCTGCTGCTGTATATACCACTGGGGCTGCTGCTGTATACTACCACTGGGGCTGCTGTATATACCTCTGGGGCTGCTGTATACTACCACTGGGGCTGCTGCTGTATATACCACTGGGGCTGCTGCTGTATACTACCACTGGGGAGGCTGCTGTATACCTGTTCTGGGGTCCACTCTCGGCTTATACACGAGTCAATAGGTTTTCACAGGTTTTGGGGGCAAAAGTAGGGGGGTCGGCTTATACACGGGTCGGCTTATACACGAGTATATACGGTACTTTAAATTACAAATACTGCATTCAATGATGTAATCTGAGTTGCAGTTTAAAAAGGTACTTATTGAGTATTGTCCACTGTTATCATTGTTGTAAAAATGCTAGGTTATTTTTTTGAAACTTTGCAAGTTTTGCATGGTGATAACCCACATGAAAACTCTTGACTGTCAACCAGGTATGTGATTTGTTTATGTTTTTAGTATTATTTAAGGCTGGGAGATAGAAGGCTTCCCAAAGTGGGTGCTCTGGAGGAACAATCAATATTTTGTTCTGCAATACCAAGTCCATGGTTGAATTTACCGTCAAAATATGTAAGTTACATCTAACAATATCTGAAATAGCCCTAAAATGTGGATTATATGCCAAGACTAGGGTGAGGTTTTTTCACTGTATTTTTAGCAGAATTAATCGTTTGTTCATTATAATTTTTAGTGAACATGTATGGTTCAGTAAAGAGGGTCTGGATTTCTTTTCTACCAAATTCCTAACATGATCCAATAACCATTTAGGATACGTTCTATTTTGAAGTCTGTGGACAATATTATCAGATTCCTTATTAAAAGAAGCAATGTAATTACAATTATGTTTGGCCTCTGTAATATCCCCAATCGGGATCAATTTAATATTATGTGCAGGATGAAATCTCTATACATCAGTATGCATACTAGCCGAGAATAAGAACACAGGAGCGCTCGAAACGCATCCAGCTTTTCTCCTACAGTTTTTCTCCCACTATTTTACCCCTCCATAATATGCTAAATAAGAACTGATATTTGTAGTGCGTACTTCTTGTTTTTTATAATACATGCTTCAATAAACTATGTAATTTTATACTTCACCTGGAAGCTGTATCGACTTCTTTCTCGGATCACTAAAAAAAATCTGACAGTGAATACATGCTGCCCAAACCCTATTTGTATGCATGGAAAGAGACCTGTCACTAAAGAACAGTGTGTTGAGGAAAACACTCCGGGGTCTTCTCCTTATCACTCGGCTGGGAACAAAAATATAGGGAAGCCCTTTTTTTAATTATTTCATGAAATAATTTTAAAAAATGACGTAGACTTTGCCCTATTTTGGTGTCCAGCCAGATACAACTATGCAATGGGGGGCTGGAATCCGCAGCGCAGGGTGGCCCAGGCTTTCTGGGTTCCCTCCTGCTGCGAATTGCAGTCAGCAGCCGCCCCAGAAAATGGCGCGTTCATAGCTTTGTAATATCAGCTGGCCCTAAGCCCAAAATTCATGAGGTCACGCCAATATTAGACATGACCACCATGATTTCTAGTAATCATATAGAAAGAAATGCAACACAGAGAAAAATATTTTTGTTAGAAGTAAAATAGAACACAATTAGGGACTCCATCTTTATTAAATAAAAAAAAAACAACCCATCCAACGCAGTCCATGTTCGAGGGTCCCCCAACATCCAATCCGGGTCCAATATCATCTGATCGGTTTGCTGGCCGTCAAACTGATCATATGATGAATATCAGGTTCAAGGACCTGTATCAGCTGTAAGACCAGCTGTGTTTAAATTTCCCGTGCTGACTCCGAACAGCTGATGTCGGCACGAGCAGCTGATCTGACAGCTGTTTAAATTTCCTGCGTCGACACTAAATAGTTTATGTCGGCGCGGGAGATTTAAACAGCTGTCAGATCAGCTGTGTTTAAAGCTCCCAAGACACTGCCGGGCGATGAGCGGCTACCGCTCCTGCAGCCCCCTGGTGCCATCCAATCGCCCCTTGTCCCCCATGCCTGCCACCTGTGCAGCGGGGAACAGGGGGTGATCAGATAGCAACAGGGGCCTGCAGGAGCTGTCGGCAGCAGAATCGCAAGTGATAATTTTGGGGTGCCACCGGCAAAATGCTTAGGTTTCCCCATAGGATAACATTGCATCTCGATATCCTCGACCCATCGAGCATCGAACACACAAGCATTTTACTGCTCGCTCATCACTACTCTGTATTTTATTGAGCCAACCTCTTTGGAACAATAGTGGACAACCTCTCAAGGGTAAATTTCTGTTCTCACCAAGATTTTTTCTTCATGTTTGAATTATATACACAGGAAAAAACTACAGAACATGTTCTAATTAAAACCATAGTATTCCATGGACACATAGTGTTCTTTTGGCACTGGACAAGTATTTATTTATTTTACTCATTTATACAGTGCCATTGTATTCAACACATTAATAGACATCATCATCACTTTACAGACATCATACCAAATAGGGCTCACCATGTAAACTCCCTATTAGTTTGTCTTAGCAGTATACACCCATATACCCTTTTGCTGTATTCTATACTGTTCCTTTAACTAAAGAAGATGCCAAAATAGTAACACTGGGTATGATCAAACTAATACTGTACATAACATTTTCAGAACTGACAATCAAGTGAATAAAGAGAGCTGCTCATGTATCGCCAGTGCTACTACACCCTTTGTTTTGCATATAACAAGATAAGACAGCTTGAACGTGTTCCCTCTTGCTTCATTCTTAGGCTATGTTCACACATAGCATAAATATCGCGTTTTTTACGCAGCGCTTTTCCCCAAAAGCGCATCTGCGTCTGCGTTTCCAGGCAAAGTGAATGGATTTTTTTTTCAGCCACACTTTTGGGGGAGAAAGCGCACGCATAAAAAGAATCAACATGTTAATTCTTTGCACTTAATAGCGCACACTTTCTCCCATAGGCGCCATTATAAACGCTGGAATATGCATTGTCATTCAGAGAATGCTCTATTCCAGCACCTATAAGCGCGGGCGCAGGGGAAAGTGATGTAACACGGGGGAGGAAGAATCCTGTGTTTCTCCCCCATGTGACATGTCGGGGCTGTAGTTTCGCTTTCACAGTGTATATATATACACTGTGAAAGCAGAATAAAAGTGAACAAAGGTATTAACAATAAGAAATAAAATACTCACCTCTCCGCCTGCTGTCCGGGACCCGAGGGGAAAACGTCCAATCGCTGCAAGGATATAAATCATCTGATTGGCCGATAGCAATCAGATGATGTCAGCTGATGTGTCACGTGACATATAACCTGATCGCTACTGGCCAATTAGATGATTCAGGTCCTTGCAGCGATTGGGAGTCTTTCCCTTGGGTCCCAGGACAGCTGGCGGAGAGGTGCATATTTAATTTTTTTATTTTTAATACCTTTTGTTCAGTTTTATTTCGCTTTTACAGTGTATGTAGATACACTGCGGAAGCGAAACTACAACCCTGACATGTCACACGTGGGGGAGAAACACAGGATTCTTCCTCCCCTGTGTGACATCACTTCCTGTTCCTGTGCTCTTGGGGGAAGAAT
Organism: Allobates femoralis; assembly: GCA_033576535.1. Classification (NCBI taxonomy): domain Eukaryota; kingdom Metazoa; phylum Chordata; class Amphibia; order Anura; family Aromobatidae; genus Allobates; species Allobates femoralis. The sequence goes on from JARQOC010000003.1 coordinate 238,445,426, forward strand.
GCAGAGGTAAAATAAATGCAGTGTGTGAACGTTATAAAGCGCAGCTGCAAAATAAGCCTGTGCAAAAAAACACTGCAAAAACGCGGCGTGTAAACGTAGCCTAAGGAGGTGCTGGTCAGTTGTTTTAGTAGAACATGTTTAGAGGTTGTGGCTGCACTCTTTGCTGATCAAAACTCTTGCAAGACTAAGGGCTCTTTCATAGGCGATGTTCACACATCTCCGCTGCTAGTATTTAGCGAGTCTCCGCTAAATACTTAGCTTTTTTCAGTGAAGCGGAGATGCGTGAGCGCCGACGCTTTATGCAGACGCAGCCCTGGTTACCGATGTTGATTGTGGTAACCAGGTCACACATAAGGCTGCCTAGTGTCCGCTTTCCCAGAACGGACAGGGAAACGCTGCTGAACACTTTGGTTTGCATGTATGGCCAGCAAAGTTGGACATATCATTGGTGCAACCTGTGCCGAACAGGATTTTCCCCATACACTTGGATTTGGATGTAAATGCAAGTAACCTAACTTAGGGTGCTTTCACCTCAGCGGTATTGCAAGTTCACGGTAGATCTACCGCGTAATGGCCGACTTGCGGCACTGATCCGGCAAGCCCCATTCATTCTCTATGGGGCTTGCGGTCGGGAGCGGCAACACTGCTAGCAGCGTTTTTTTTTTGCCCGCCTCAAGTGCCTGATCTGCTGGATTCAGCAATACCGCACTTGCCGCACCCAACCACAAACCCCATAGAAAAGAATGGGGCTTGCCAGATCGGTGACACAAGTCATCCATTACGCAGTAGATCCGGCAGGTTCGGCGACATCTGCCGGATCTACTACAAAATTGCAATACCACTGATGTATAAGCATTCTTATATAATAGGTGCAGAAATTCTTTAACAGATACTCATCGCGGGAACATAGCCTTAGGGGGTAATAAACATTTTTACCTTTATCGCAATAGTGCAAGAAACCAGTAATGGAACAGATCTGTCCTTCCCAATGCAAAAAAGTTTTGGTTTTAATTAAATCTTCTCTAATTTGTTGAATAAATAAAAATATCAGAGTAAAATCATTGTGAAAGCACATAAGATGTTTTGTATTGATCTTGTAGGGAACGTTTCCTTCTTTGGCTGTCATACAATATCCTGTGGGATTTCACTGTGACCTCTGACTCCTCTGAAGCCCACAGAATAAAAGCAGAATTTACTTCCAAAACCATCACAGTGAATGAAAGCAAGAAATGTTTATATTTAACCTCGGAACATTCTGATAAACAAGAACATGAAATACTTGGTCATTTAGTTTTAAACTTAACACTTTGAAGAAAAGTAACAGATTTGGCAAAATAGTAATTTCATAATAGTTTATTTATGTATCATTTCTATTTTTTTGGTAGGTAATCTGAGAGCAGCATAATGTTGGGGCATAGACCTTGATTCCAGTGACTTGACACTTACTGGGCTTGCTTTAGTTTTAAAATCATGGGAGAAGAAGGTTGGAGCCTCTTTAATATCGACAAAGAGTGTGTGCGTAAGATGGCAGCTGAAGAGTGAAGCCGGTGTGTACCATGGGATAAAACTCACTAGAGAACTAGTAAATCTGCTGCAGGTAGTCCTCCTTATTCATGAGCTCGGTATAACCCCGCCTCTACCACTGATTGGCAGTTTTCTGGCTATGCACAGTGTACACAGAAAGCTTCCAACAGTGATTTCCTAAAAATTACAGCAAGCAACCCATTAAAGGATGCATCATTAGAATCAGGGACAATACCTCTATAGGGTAGCATTGGGTTCTCAGATGGCTAGCAAAAACCTGTTGACAGATTCCTTTCAAATTCAAACTTGAGCAAGTCGATAATGGAAATATAAAAAATGTAAAAGCTGATTTCAAGGATTTTGAAAGCCATAGTAAAATTGGACAACTGCATTTTACAGTAGAAAGATGACTATTTTATGAATTATTATGAATTTTTCTAATTGAGATAGAGCTCCTTGTCGCATTTTCCTGTTCGCTATGAAATAGCGCGAGATTTCAAACTCCGGCACTTACATGCCAGCATTTGAATGCACTTTGGGTCTCGTCATTCATAGGATTCTATTGGCAGCATTAGTGCAGCGTTACACTATGGTAAGGCTGCACTAACGCTGCCAATAGAATTCTACGGATGACGAGACATCATGACGCTGCCCCTTTGATGGACCCCCCAGAACGGAGGCCTCAACGCTAGTGTGGCCCTAGCCTTAGAAAAGGTGGAATAGTTGTGTGAAGGGGACCCACATGCTGCTTAGTAAAGGCTAAGCATAGTTTTGTAGCTCACTCTCAACTCCTTAAATGGAACAAAAATGTAGTAAACTGCAACATATGACAAAAGACATTAAAAGCATACCACTAAGGTGGGAGACTGACCAATATGACACTGACTTATCACAGTGGCAATGGCTGACCAGTGTACGCGTATATAGCCTTCAAAATAAGTCATCATGGCATTATGACCTTCCTGAATTAGGAAAAAATAGCATGTCCTATGTTGATTTACAGTGCATGGAGTAAGCTCAGGAGCTGAACCTGCACTATACCCGGCAGATGTTGACTGTGTTACATTGCCAGCATGTTCCTGTAACTACAGTGACTGCAGCTTGATTATTTTCTGAGAACTGCATTTAAATTACATCAATGCGGATGTGTGAATCCACAAGATTCCACTGCTCCTCTGTTCCACAGTTGTGGGGAGCCAATAGGTTTACACACCAGCAAGGAACCTGCTGGATGTTTCCAAAACTGCCATCTTAGTCGTCCTGTGAAATTCAACTACATATGAGTACCAAGATTTTACTATATATTTTATTTACAGTGTATAGTATAAGCAATAGGGGTCTAAAATATACAGTTAAACGAAATGTGTAAAAATATCTAAAAATTTGAATCACCCATCTTTTCCCTTATTCAAAATCTAATATATGAAGCTGAATATGTGTATGTATGTGTATGTATGTATATCGGGGATTGGCATCTACACCGTCGCAACTACAGCCATAAAATTTTGCACAGTCACACGTCTGGACCCCGACAGCGTCATAGGCTATGATGTGAGGCGAAATTTTATATCTGCACGTTCCAGTTCACCAAACAATTTTGCCTCTATCTACATAATGGGGAAAAAGTGAAAGGAAAAGTGTGGGAGGAAAATCGACAGCTGCCAGCTACAGCCACAAAATTTTGCACAGTCACACGTCTGGACCCGAGAACGTCATAGGCTATGTTGTGAGGCAAAATTTTAACCCCGCGCATTCCAATTCACCAAACAATTTTGCCCCTATCTACGTAATGGGGAAATAGTGACAGTTACAAGTTGGCAGTTGTGAATGAGAGGGGCTTAATGACAGTGCCAAAGACTAACAGCATATACCAGCATATAGTCACTAAGGTGGGGCCCCAACATGGGATATTCACCACGCATTGGGACATGTATACACAACACACGCACACAAAGAGTAACAGCAAGAAGCCTGCTATATAAGACAGCAGGGCATCTGTGCATGTTGCCATGGAGGGGGTTTGCCACCCTACAAAACTACGATTGCTGTGATTGGCTGTTTAATGCTGAACAGCGAATCAAAGTAATTTCAATGTTTCATCAAATTAAATGGCCTAAAAACTGAAGCTCAGGTATGATCAATGCTTTAACAGCAAAGTGTGGCACCCCAGCGTCCGGATGCTACAATGTCATTGCCTTCCTCGGGGGTAGTGTCATACCTGAGAGCAACAGAGGGTATTCTCATCAGGCAAAACCCAAAGCACACAACACCTTTCTGCCTCCAGGCCTGAAGGGGGAGCTCTAAGCTCAGGTTCAGGGTAGCTTCCCTACAAATTCTGGTCTGGGGCCGAGTTAGTCAGTTCAGTTCCTAGGAGGACTGAGGAAGACATCCTGTGGACTGGAGCAGTGCTAAGCTCATCCCAGGATAGCTAGACCTAGCTTGAGTGACCCGTAGGCAAGGGTCTGAGGAAGTCGAGGAGCCTGGGGAGAAGAGCGGTGTCGAGCTCACCCTAGAGGAGTAAGTGCCAAGAATCAGACACCGGAGTCTGAGGCTGTGCAGGGCCTAACGTCCCGGCAGCCAATACCGGAGTGGAGGATTCCAAGTCCCCCATCCACACCAAAGTGCCCGGAGGCAAATCAGCGTGAAGAGCCCAGGAGCAGCCGCCTGAGAAGTGGGCTGGAGAGGACTTGAGCTGCCTGTCATATGGCACACTGCAGGAGAGAGAGAGGGCAGCCGGTCAGCTTTAGCAGCCGCAGGGGCCCGCTAGGAGTGCGCAGCAGGGAGGCCTCAGAAGTTGCTGGCTGAGTAGAACCCCGACTTGCTCCCGGGTTGCCGGATTTCAGCCATATCATCTATCCTTGTGCCAGTATTACCAGCAAAGGACTTGAAGAACCAACAAACCGTGAATCTGTCAGTTACTTTGCGCCCTCCATCCTGCACCCTACACCCCTTCAACATCTACTGCTCTGGGGATCCGCTCCATCCGTGGGAAGCCACTACATCCTAGCTACCCATCCATCATCTCCAGAGGTTCTGCAGCAGCGGTGGCCACTTATAGCACAAACCTCCGGTGGCATCATGAATAATATTCCCTTTAAACCATCCTATTCCGAAAAACTCTTTGAAGCTGAACCCAGGGTCACGGAGCCGGGTCTCGACCTCTGTGACTCCCCGGAAGCACCGCACCCGGTTACGAGTACCCCACGGCCCTGGGGCGCATCAAAAGATCATAGGCTGGTGCTGGGAGAGCACTGCGTTAGCTGCTCCAGTGCTGATTGGAGCAATTGAACAACGACATCCAATCACACCAATCAGTGAGCAGGAGGGCAGTTTGACCTCTCAATGACTGCTCAGCTACACTTCATTTCAGCTTGAAGATGTGTGCAAAGCAGTCATTGTTCAGGAGTTAGTTTGCATGTATATGCATGCCCTGAAGAAGTGGTCGGAGGACCACCAAACGTGTCGGCAAACCCTGTGTGCTGTGTGTCGTGTGTCAAATAAACTCTGTCATCGTCTTTCTGGTCAGCGCGGTCTATAATTCCCGGATTTGCAAACTAACTCCTGAACTTATCTCCTACGGGATCTGCAGCGACCAGGCAATCTTTACCAGTTGTGGGTTCACAACAGAAAGAGATGAGTGGTACCTGAAAACTCCCTTCTGTTGTACCCTGGTGACCACTCTATGTGTGCTCCCCTCCCCCTCCCTTCTTGTCTCAAGCAGTCATTGTGTCATTCTGCTGCTGATCTGCTGGGACTTGTGGTCCCACAGATTATTTTAGCCTCTGCCACCACGTCTGTGCTGCTGCTAGTGCTTACAAATCTGAAGAACAGAACACTAAAGACATTCCTGTCCTATTCTTGTCCCCTGCTTATTTCTAATCCATACTCCTCCTTTCTCCTCCCTTTACCTCCCTAACCCTTCCCCAACTTTCCCTCTAATGCTAAGCACTTATTAGTACTTGATCGCTGATCAGCATGTAGCGACCGGTGGTAAGGCCGCGGGTGTGTGTGTATGATCTTTCTCAACAGAATCCCCATACTCAGATTTAACCGGTAGTAACATTTCTTTACTGTAAAACATGTCTATAACACAGTCAACTGATCTAGCTGCACACATGTATATGGTGGGGTCTCTGGATCTTCACTTCTTCCGGGTACGCAGCTAGCAAAGAAAAAAACACAACAATGGAGATATCTTTCCCTAACTTTCCCTAAAATCACGTACCAGTCTATCACAGAAGAAGGTGTCGCTCCCACGTAGCAGGCCTGGGGATCTCACGATGACGGGTCCCGGTGCAGCGCTGAAGGGGGAAACTCCTCAGTCTTCTTCTGTGGTCTCCTTCCGCAGGTAACAGAATCTTTCTTTGTTAGTCTCTCCCAGTCTCAGGGCACACCGAGCAGCAGACGGGAGCCCACAGCAGCACAGAAGTCTCTCTCAGTCTCGGGGCAAACCGATGAGCAGAAGGGAGATCACAGTAGCACAGATGGCTCCCTTATGTCAGTCACAGCCTCTGCACATGTAATCCAGTGGCAATGTCCTGAATTCCGGAGGCAATGTCCTGAATTTGAGTGGGACCCTCGGTAAGGCAAGGTCCTGCAGACCGGGGGTTGCAGCAACGATCTTCACAGGGTATTTCTTCCCAAGAATCTGGCTGCAAAAGAGCCCTATGTCTGTCCTGGCTGCGCTCTCTGGATCTGCACTGTTTTTCTGCTTTCACTTCCTGGGTAAACAACAGAGATGGTGGGGGCTTTCCACCCTCTGTGATTGTACAGTTCACTGATGCCCCCTGGTGGACAAGTGAGGACTGTGCACAGTTCATTTCAGTGTCAATTTCAATAATACAATCTGAATTGTACACCTCATTACATACCCCCCCCACTTAAAGGTTGACAGTCCCTGTCAACAACCATCGGCTCCAAGGCAGTGATGGCCGTTGATATCACAGGGATTGATCTCCGGCGGAGTAGGGACCTTTGTTGGGGGAAACCGTCATCCCCCCGTTCACCTTCGCTCCCTTGTTCAGGGCTCACAATATCTCCAATAAACTCAGTCACGTTTTCTACCCGGGGAGAGTAGGATCGCCGGCGGTAGCGGCGCCGGTTGGGGGCAAATCTGCTTCCTTTAACGGGAACACCCCCAGGACCGGTGACGTCGGCGGCCTCTGTACCCCTCTCTCCCTTCACAACATCAAACTGTACCACCTCCCCATCACCAACGCTGCGGAGGCACTTACGAGGATTGTTACGCTTTATGGCAGTCTGATGTACAAACACGTCATCCTTTGTGTCATTCCTGTTGATGAAGCCATACCCATCGCGGACATTAAACCACTTCACCGTCCCCTGGACCCGAGTGGCCAGTACTTGCTTATCGGTCTGGCTCTGTCTCTTCACACCCTTTTCCCTGATCTCCCCTGCCGAGCGAACCGCTTTGGCTGGGGCGTCTAGTTTAAAGGTGGCTGCTGTTGTGGGGCATGGCTTGCTGGTTCTGGTATATCGGACCACGGGTGGAGGATGCGGACAACGGTTTGCCCTATGGCGGGGGTCGCCGCATGTCCAGCACCTTCCCATAGGCCGACTGGGTTGCTGTCTCGCTTGCCTGTCCGCCTGTTGGTCTAGCATGAGCTGCAGCTGTAGTATCTGTTTCTGCAACTCTGCTACTATCTGCTTCAATTCTTCCGTGTCACTGCTCGGACTGCTGGCACCGTATATGGACCTGCAGGCCGTAGTATAAGTCTGGTTATAAGCTACTACCGGGAGGAGATTCTGTTGATCACACATCCTGCCGACTACGCCAGATGTAGCGACCGGTGGTAAGGCCGCGGGTGTGTGTGTATGATCTTTCTCAACAGAATCCCCATACTCAGATTTAACCAGTAGTAACATTTCTTTACTGTAAAACATGTCTATAACACAGTCAACTGATCTAGCTGCACACATGTATATGGTGGGGTCTCTGGATCTTCACTTCTTCCGGGTACGCAGCTAGCAAAGAAAAAAACACAACAATGGAGATATCTTTCCCTAACTTTCCCTAAAATCACGTACCAGTCTATCACAGAAGAAGGTGTCGCTCCCACGTAGCAGGCCTGGGGATCTCACGATGACGGGTCCCGGTGCAGCGCTGAAGGGGGAAACTCCTCAGTCTTCTTCTGTGGTCTCCTTCCGCAGGTAACAGAATCTTTCTTTGTTAGTCTCTCCCAGTCTCAGGGCACACCGAGCAGCAGACGGGAGCCCACAGCAGCACAGAAGTCTCTCTCAGTCTCGGGGCAAACCGATGAGCAGAAGGGAGATCACAGTAGCACAGATGGCTCCCTTATGTCAGTCACAGCCTCTGCACATGTAATCTAGTGGCAATGTCCTGAATTCCGGAGGCAATGTCCTGAATTTGAGTGGGACCCTCGGTAAGGCAAGGTCCTGCAGACCGGGGGTTGCAGCAACGATCTTCACAGGGTATTTCTTCCCAAGAATCTGGCTGCAAAAGAGCCCTATGTCTGTCCTGGCTGCGCTCTCTGGATCTGCACTGTTTTTCTGCTTTCACTTCCTGGGTAAACAACAGAGATGGTGGGGGCTTTCCACCCTCTGTGATTGTATAGTTCACTGATGCCCCCTGGTGGACAAGTGCGGACTGTGCACAGTTCATTTCAGTGTCAATTTCAATAATACAATCTGAATTGTACACCTCATTACAAGCACCTGACCATTCCAATTTTGCCAATTATTTTCACGCACACAGCACACAAAAAATGTCCTGCTCAGCCCACTCATCCCAGTCTAGAGTGTACTCAGCTGAGGAGGCATATTCCATTATTGCCTCCGAAGCTAATAGTGAGGGAGAGGACCCCACTTTCCTCTATTTTTCCCTCTCTTCCTCCTCCAGTGACACTGAGTCGCCACCATGACGAAGACATCGTAGGACAAGAGATCATGCGGAGCCCGGGGGCAAAGAGCTGGAGGCCATGGAAGAAGACCCACAGCCAACTGTGAGTAACCCCAACCTAGTGCTAGTCATGCCCAACCTAGCACTAGGGCACCTGTTTGGACCTCCGTCCCTGAAAATTATACTCCACGGATTCCTAATTTCCTTCCCCAATCAGGAATCCAGTTCGAGATGGCAAACCTCAGGGAAATAGACTTTTTCGAAGTCTATTTCTCTGAGGCCACCATTCCTTGATATAATGCAACTGTTGTCTTTAAAGGTAACCGCATTCCCTTTTTGCATAAGCTTCTTTACTGACAGAAGATTGCTTTCAAGACTGGGAACATAGAGAACATCCTTTACTGGGATCTTTCTGCTTTGTGCAGAGTAAACTGGACAGTGGAGGTAGCCATCTCCTACTCCTTCTGAAGTCATATAGTGACCTTTAGCTAGGATGACCTTTTCTGACTTGTTTTCATCAAGGTCAGTGAAGAAATCTTTGTTATTCGTCATATGGCTGCTAGCACCAGAGTCTATACACCATATATTCTTTGCAGAAGAGCCTGTACTGGTATTAAATGCAACTTCAACACATGCAGACTTTTCTTTTACAGCTGTTTTCACCTTTTCATCACTGTTTTGCTTTTTAAGCTGACTCATTTTTGCTCTCCAAATTCTGTTATCTGCTTTAAGGTGTTTAAGGTGGTCGGGCTTTTTACAGGCAAAACATTCACAAGTTTCACTTAGATTGCTCTTATTTTTAGGAAAGTCCTGAGTCTTTAATGCTGTTTTTGCTCTGTATTCATTAATGCTGCTTACATTATGCATTTTTCGCTTTAATTCATCTACAAACTTGCCTTTGACATATTCTAGTGTGAGCTTATCATCTGGCCATGCATCTAGTGCAGTGACAAGTGTGTTATAACTTTCTGGAAGACCACTTAATAGTAGTGCAGCAACATGAAAGTCTTTAATTTCTTCTCCAATACCCCTGAGACGCTCCACAATCTCTAGGGTGTTTCTTATATAATCGTGCATATTCTGGCCATCACTTAGCTTAGACTGGTTCAGCACTCTCATGAGATAAAGCTTATTGCTGAGATTTGATCTTTCATGCACTTTCTGTAATTCATCCCACATCTCTTTTGCAGTTGTACACTTGCATATATGCACAATCTGATTATTATCTACACTGAGGAAGATTGTGTTTTCTGATCCTTCTCTAGCCAATCATCTGGTAATAGATGAGGCACTTGGTCCTGCATATATTTCCACGTACCTTCTCTTATGAGCAGCATCTTTATCCCTGAATTTCCAGGATTACCAATACTGATTGGTGAGACTTTGCACTGAGAACTTGCAGTGATCACTGCTTATGGACATCTTCTCTGTTGCTTTCTGCTGCTTTTGCTTTGGGCTTCTGTGAATTTATTACTCTTCTGTGTCACTCCTTGGGTTTTGTGTCACTCTGGAGTTCTGTGTCACGCTGGGCCCATAACCTGTTGGCAGCAGATCATTCAGGATACTCTCAAGGGTGTTGACAACAGAACAGAGCTTTAACTAGCTATAAACAGGTACAGATATGATAGGGTTTGTGGAATCAGGAATATACATATCTTAAGTGTCTCTGTGCAGCATCAGCAGGCTGCTTCTCCTCTCATGCACAGACACAGGAATCTAGGTACAGTCACATGGTCTTTCCTGTGTGTGAGCCTCTGGGAGTGTTTTTTTTAATCCAACTTCATTACCAATACACAAAGCAATAGAACACTTACATATACAGGAATGGAGTTGTTGCTCTAAACATATTCCAACTCATGCTCACATTTTTCTATTTATATTCACTGTGTAGCATCATATGTCTGTTACAGGAGGAAATGAAAAATTAGTGCTATGGCCTCATAGATTAATTAAAGCACTTTTTTCTTTATCTGGATTTATCTAGATTATTCTATGCATATGCCCATAAAGGTCAAGGCCCATGCCGAGACATATGATGCCATGTGAGCCGTGACTTTTCCGAGGACATGGGAGCAACCCTCCTGTGCCTAGCAAAGCCAGATGCCTAGCAACCAAGGCCCAGTGATTTCAGCTCTACCATTACTGATCCGAAGCTGCAATGAGGACTGGACGGTAGCTGTGAGAAGCAATAGAGTGGGAGAGATGAAGACATTGCACAGCATGACAGTAGTGACATTGCTAAATCCGCAAGGAAGTGAATTACAAAAAATCTGTATGTTGGTGAAATTGTATTTTTTAAAAATTCAAGTACAATTAAGTTCTCAAATGTTTTCGCTCATGTCTACTCTTCAGTCCTTATTTAGGCTTCTAATGCTGGCTGCCAGGTACTGTGGAATCTGGTCATGTGACCTTAATGACATCATCACAGGTGATTCTGCACTTCTATGTTGCTGCCTGCTCATGATTGGTTACCATTAAACAGGAGGCAGAAGTACACACCCCTAGTGAAAACAATCCGATAACATCCTATTGGATTTAACTAAAATTAACTGATTAGATGCCAAATATTTGATTGCTAATATCTGCTTAACTGAGAGGTGAATGAAAAAAAAAAAACACTTCAGCCACTATTACATTACATACAGTTCTGTATGAGAATTTTGGTGAAAGGTTCAGCCCATTTCTATGCAAATCTCGCTATGAACTTTGTGAGCGACAAGACAGAGAATGTTTAATAAGAAATAGGGGTGTAACAACCATGGTTGCAGGTGTTGTGGACACGATTGGGCTAAAGGGTACAGGGGCCTGTGGACATCAGTGAGTGCCTCAGCTGAATCTGGGTCCTGGCCGAATCTATATCAATATTGGATCTGATATCTGCCTAGCTCCTCCTGTTCTATAGCCTCCTGCCTGCAGACCAGATACCAGTTTTAGCATGGCAGGTTCCCTTTACTTGCAGTGTGTGAAAAGTGCCCATTGGGAAGGGGAATCTTGTACATCACTTATGGACTGATATGAAACACCCTCATCCTTTAAAAAAAATGTCTGTGGCATGTGAGGTATGTGTTATGTAGTTTAGTAGCAGCTGGGACTTAGATCTGTATAATATACATTGCAGCTGCTGAAGACTCATATGTTACTTCCACTAGTAATGTCAGTCTTGGGTCTTGAATTGTTTTAATATATCTGTTCCCCTATTACAATCATATTTTTATTTCATCCAGAGCACCAATAAATGGCGTAACCATTCCTGATTGGATTTGCTTTTCTACCATCAGATGAAGCCGGTCACCTGTACCAATATCATCATGTTTTGATTGATAGAACTGTATTTATATGGATAAACTCATCAAAGAATATTTTCCCATATGGATGAAGATTTGTTCAAGTATCACATACCTGCTTTACTGAATGAGTATAATAACATCTTTAGCAAATCACAACCATCTGTTTCATATTATGTACATGTGCAATTTCAAGAAAGAAGTGTACCTATGGGTTTTATGTATACTTGGACACTGCAAGATTAAAAAATTAGAAATATGAATAACAGATGAGTTTAGTAAAAGCGGAATGATGTATTCTGGGAATGAAAATTATTCCATTAACTTTGCTCCGGAGGCCTCTAATTTCTTATATGTTAGTCTCTGTTTTCAATTAGCATTGATAGGCATAGCCCATCAGATTTTCTTAATATTACACACAGAAGATATGTCTAATTACCCTGAATATATAATTTTATCTCATATTTCATGCTAGTAGAGAATTTGAAACTTGAAATAAAATTTAAAGCATAAGCTTAGTTTTATCCTCTTACATAAATATAATAAATAGTGATGAGCGAGTATGCTCTGCGCTGCTCGGTACTCGCACAAGTATCACTGTACTCGGGCTACTCGGCGAGCACGAGTAATCTCGCGATACTCGTGCTGTGCTCGTTGTCCTCATCCCTGCATGTTGGCGCTCTTTTAAGAGCCAGCCCACATGCAGGGATTGGCTGGCAGACCACTGCAATGCCACAGCCATGTTAGTTGTGGCATTGCAGTGATTGGCCGGCCTGCACAGCGTGACCGAGCCTTAATAAGACCCGGCCACGCTGTGCTCTGCACACAGGCATCCAGACAGTGAGTGTAGGGAGAGTGTCTGCTGCTGCTTAGGGACAGATTTGCGGCCCTCATAGGTAGATCCGAAGCAGGGCTGCAAACTGCTGCTGCTGACCACAACAGTCCTTCTCAGGACTAATCTAGGAGGATATAGGCAGGGTGATCCAGATCGGAGTCCAAGCTTTTCTGTGACCATTACAGTCACCAGACTGGTGTACTTACTACCTTAATACAGGTTAGGGACAAAAATCCTACTCTCCTGTGGCCATTACAGTCACCAGACTGGTGTACTTACTACCTTAATACAGGTTAGGGACAAAAATCCTACTCTCCTGTGGCCATTACAGTCACCAGACTGGTGTACTTACTACCTTAATACAGGTTAGGGACTAAAATCCTACTCTCCTGTGACCATTACATTCACCAGACTGGTGTACTACTACTACCTTGATACAGGTTAGGGACTAAAATCCTAATAATCTGTGACCATTACAGTCACCAGACTGGTGTACTTACTACCTTGATACAGGTTAGGGACTAAAATCCTACTCTTCTGTGACCATTACAGTCACCAGACTGGTGTACTTACTACCTTAATACAGGTTAGGGACTAAAATCCTACTCTCCTGTGACCATTACATTCACCAGACTGGTGTACTTACTACCTTGATACAGGTTAGGGACTAAAATCCTAATAATCTGTGACCATTACAGTCACCAGACTGGTGTACTTACTACTTTGATACAGGTTAGGGACTAAAATCCTACTCTTCTGTGACCATTACAGTCACCAGACTGGTGTACTTACTACCTTAATACAGGTTAGGGACTAAAATCCTACTCTCCTGTGATCTGAACTGTCACCAGACTGGTGTACTTAATACCTTGATACAGGTTAGGGACTAAAATCCTAATAATCTGTGACCATTACAGTCACCAGACTGGTGTACTTACTACCTTGATACAGGTTAGGGACTAAAATCCTACTCTTCTGTGACCATTACAGTCACCAGACTGGTGTACTTACTACCTTAATACAGGTTAGGGACTAAAATCCTAATCTCCTGTGATCTGAACTGTCACCAGACTGGTGTACTTAATACCTTGATACAGGTTAGGGACTAAAATCCTAATAATCTGTGACCATTACAGTCACCAGACTGGTGTACTTACTACCTTGATACAGGTTAGGGACTAAAATCCTACTCTCCTGTGACCATTACATTCACCAGACTGGTGTACTTACTACCTTGATACAGGTTAGGGACTAAAATCCTACTCTTCTGTGACCATTACAGTCACCAGACTGGTGTACTTACTACCTTAATACAGGTTAGGGACTAAAATCCTACTCTCCTGTGACCATTACAGTCACCAGACTGGTGTCGCTGTATACAAGCAAAATGCGCAAGGGCGTTGGCAAGGAACAAGGAAGTGAACGTGATGGTGGTGCAGGCAGAGGCCGAGGTCGTGTGCAAGCACTAATTTCGTAACAAGAAAGGGACACATCTACTCGCTCACACGTCCTGTCCCAAATTCTTGGGGCCCGCTGCAGTACACCGCTCTTGAACCAACACCAGTGTCAACAGGTTGTTACTTGGATAGCGGATAATGCTTCAAGTCAGATTGGCACCTCCACAAACACCCTGTTTTCCACACGGTCAAGTGTCAGTAGCCGTGATACTGCACTGCACATTTCCCAACCTGATCCTCCTTCCTACCACCAGGCCGAGTACACGTCCACGGACATTACTGATCCCACACTTGGACACTCAGGAGTCCAGAAGTGTGTACCCATGGGTGAGTGGAGGTACATGGCAAATTCCCATAACAAAATTTAAATTCAGTTGTCATTTGTTGGTGTTGTGGTGAAGTCTGGCATAATCCAACCCTTGTTCATCTTGATCAGAGTCAGCCTGTCAGCATTTTCAGTTATAGAAAAGGTGTAGAATCCGGTGCCACAAAATTCCTCTTTATTTTCAAAAATTTTTAAAAATCACACATGCTCCAGAGGAGCTCCTGGACGCGTTTCGTGGGTCTAGCCCACTTAATCGTCAGTACAATGGCAATACAGACAAAAAGAATATATACAATTTAAAAGCAAAAAACAGCCCCCTCTCGCATGTGTGACAAATATACATCAATTATTTCTAACCAATCACATACCTGCAGGTTCTAAAAGAGTTAAAGGGAAAATTAAGTGGGGAAGAAGAGGGGGAGGGGAGGAAAAGAGAAAGAAAGGAAAAAGAGCTGATAACAGAAAGTAAAAGAGAAAAAAAAAAAAAAAAAAAAAAAAAAATTATAGAGAAGGAATGAAGGGGAGGGAAAGAGAGGAAAAGAGCTGATAACAGAAAGTAAAAGAGAAAAAAAAAAAAAAAAAAAAAAAATATATAGAGAAGGAATGAAAGCGAGGGAAAGAGGAAAAGAGCTGATAACAGAAAGTAAAAGAGAGGGAAAAAAAAAAAAAAAAAATTTTTATATAGAGAAGGAATAAAGGGGAGGGAAAGAGAGGGAAAGAGCTGATAACCGAAAGTAAAAGAGAGAAACAAAAAAAAAAAAAAAAAAAAAGAGAGGGGGGGAGAGAGGGGGGGGGGGGAGAAGAATAGAGCAAAGAACTGATATATTAGCAATGCAAATACATGGTAAACATTACAGGTGTAGAAATCTAAAGATAACCACAACAAAGATCTTTCTTTCTTATTGTAAGTCACCAACTACAAGGCTATTACATTTTAGAAATAGTATATTCCAAAAGAAAAGGTATAATCCTCCAACCATATAACAGTAGGGGGATCCCACTAAGATTTCATTCACAGAATACATAAACATATACCTCCTTTCCCAATGGATTATTCATACATTATGTATAGCCATCGTATTGCAAGTGCACTCAATATGTATTATACAAAGGAGCAAATACCATAAAAGAGACATAGGGTGCAGGATCAATAAAAGTATAACAAATCTGATCTATAGTTCAGACCCTGTGGAATCCGTGCATCAAGCCGCAGGATCCATAATTTTTCCTGGTTATGTAGTGCTTTCTCCCAATTACCCCCCCTATATGGACGGGGTATCCTCTCTATGCCTCTGATCTTCAAAGTTTTAAGGTCCCCTGCATGGAAATCCCTAAAATGGCGCGATAAACCTGACAAGCCCGTTCTATTGGCCTTTGAATTGGGATTTGC
Organism: Allobates femoralis; assembly: GCA_033576535.1. NCBI lineage: Eukaryota > Metazoa > Chordata > Amphibia > Anura > Aromobatidae > Allobates > Allobates femoralis. The sequence continues at coordinate 238,461,121 of JARQOC010000003.1, forward strand.
CCCTGTAATGTGCTCCGACATCCTTACCTTAAGGGATCTGATAGTGCAACCTATGTAATATTTGTTACAGCTACTACACGTAGCCATGTATACTACGTGGGACGTGTTACAATTGATATAGGTAGATATTCTATATTGCTTCCCAGTTCGATTATTGCAAAAGGTTTCACCCATATCCACGTATTTACACATGGTGCACCTATTTTCACCACATTTAAACATACCCCTATAGTTCAACCAAGTCTTCCTTTGGGTTCTTTTTTCCAGATAAATACTAGGAGACAAGTAATTCCCCAAATCTTTCCCTTTCCTAGGGACCACCCTACATCCTGAATCTAAAATAGCTGATAATTTACTATCCTGATATAATATGGGGAGATTCTTTAAAAAAAAAAAAAAAATTTAAAAAAAAAAAAAAAATTTTTGAAAATAAAGAGGAATTTTGTGGCACCGGATTCTACACCTTTTCTATTGCTACTGGTGGTTGCCAAGCCACTTTCCGGTTTGCCTGGGAGTCCTGGGAATATTAGGTGGTTGGAGCTAGTCCTTTTTTTGATTAGCATTTTCAGTTGACAGGCGGGTGCGTTTATCAGTAATGATTCCACCTGCGGCTCTGAAAACACGCTCTGACAAAACGCTAGCGGCAGGGCAGGCTAGGACTTCCAAGGCGTAGAGAGCCAATTCATGCCACGTGTCCAGCTTGGAGACACAATAATTGTAAGGCACAGAGGAATCTAGCAGTACAGTTGTTTGATCTGCAAGGTACTCCTTCAGCATCTGGCCAAACTTAGCATTTCTTGTGGCACTACCCGGCACCTCAGGGGCTGTGGTACGTGAGGGGCTGAGAAAACTGTCCCACATCGTAAAGACTGTTCCCCTACCTCTGGCGGATTGGACTTGTGCCCCTCTCGGCCGTACGCCTTGGTTGTCCACCGATTCCTGACCTATGCCGCTAGCGTTTTGTGAGGGGAATGATTTGCCTACTTCCGTGACTATGGCCTTCTGGAAATGCTACATTTTGGCTGACCTCTCCGCCTCAGGAATGAGAGACATAAAGTTCTCCTTGTAGCGTGGGTCTAACAGTGTTGCCAACCAGTACTGATTGTCGGCCAAGATGTCGTGAACGCGAGGGTCACGAGCCAGGCAGCTTACTATAAAGTCAGCCATGTGTGCCAGACTCTTAACAGCCATCACTTCAGTATCCAGACCAACACGATGACTGAACATGCTGTCCTCCTACTCCTCCTCCTCATCTCCACTGTCCTCTGGCCAGCCACGCAGAATCGAGGGTATGACTGGTGTGCATGTCATATCCTCAATTTGGCCAGAGAGTTGCTCCATGTCTTCATCCTCCTCCTCCTCGTCATAGTCCTCCACTGCACGTTGTGATGAGAAGAGGCTGGGCTGTGTGTTTTCACCCACACCCACTACTGTTTCTTGCTCCAAGTCATGGCGCTCGGCCTGCAATGCATCCTCTTTGTTTTTCAGCAGAGACCATTTTAGAAGGCAGAATAGTGGTATGGTGATGCTAATAATGGTGTCATCGCCGCTCACCATCTTGGTGGAGTCCTCAAAGTTTTGGAGGACGGTACATAGGTCGGACATCCATCTCCACTCCTCAGGTGTTATGTGTGGAGTTTAACCCATTTCCCGACGGCTTAGGTGATGCAGGTAGTCCACAACTGCCCTCTTCTGCTCACATATCCTGACCAACATGTGCAGAGTTGAATTCCAACGCGTGGGGACATCACACACCAGTCTGTGGGCCGGAAGACGCAAACGGCGCTGAAAGCCGGCAAGGCCGGCTGAAGCAGCAGGTGACTTGCAAAAATGTGCAGACAGACGGCGAACATTTACCAGCTGTTCAGACAGCTCTGGGTATGACTTTAGAAACCTCTGAACCACCAGGTTGAGCACATGGCCCACGCATGGAACATGCGTCAGCTGGCCTCGCCTCAAAGCTGCCACCAGGTTCCAGACATTGTCACACACGACCTTTCCTGGCTTTAGGTTCAGAGGTGTGAGCCAGTGATCTGCCTGCTGTTTCAGAGCTGTCCACATCTCTTCTGCATTGTGGGGTTTGTCACCTATGCAGACTAGCTTCAGCACAGCCTGTTGCCGCTTCGCAGAGGCAGTGCTGCAGTGCTTCCAGCTTGGGACTGGTGTGGAGGGTACAGTGGATGAGGATGCGCAGGAGGAGGAGGAGGAGGCTGAAGAGCATGACATTCAGGAGCTGTAGAGTGTCGGTGAAACCCTGACAGAGGTAGGGCCTGCTATCCTTGCTGTGGGAAGGACGTGTTCCGTCCCTCGCTTAGACTGTGTCCCAGCCTCCACAATAATAACCCAGTGTTTTGTCAAGGAGATGTAGCGGCCTTGCCCACAAGCACTTGTCCACGTGTCTGTGGTTAGGTGGACTTTGGCTGAAACAGCTTTGTTCAGGGCACGTGTGATGCTGTTGGACACGTGGTTATGCAATGCGGGGACGGCACATCTGGAGAAATAGTGGCGGCTGGGGACCGAGTAACGTGGGACAGCAGCCGCCATCAGGTCGCGGAATGCTTCCGTCTCCACCAGCCGGAAAGGCAACATTTCTAGCGCTATGAGTCGCGAAATGTGATAATTCAGGACTGTGGCATGTGGGACGTTGGCAGCGTATTTGCGCCTGCGTTCAAAGGTTTACTGAATGGATAATTGAACGCTGCGCTGGGACAAGGATGTGCTTGATGGTGGGGTTATTTGTGCGTGGGCAACTTCAGGTGCAGGGCCGGAGGCTTGTTCGCGGCCAGCATGTACAGGGGATTGGCTCGCACGCACAACACGCGAAGACGTAGCAGTGACATCAGCAAGCACCGCTCCTCGACTCTGTTGTACTTCCCACAAAGTCGGGTGCTTGGCTGACATGTGCCTGATCATGCTGGTGGTCAGGCTGCTAGTTTTCGTACCCCTGCTGCTGCTGGCATGGCAGGTGTTGCAAATGGCCTTTTTAGAGTCATGTGGAGCCAACTTAAAAAACTGCCAGACTCGGGAACACCTAACATTTGCACAGGCACCTTGTGTCGTGTTGTTGTTCCGGGCAACGGTTGCCTGCCTTCTGCCTGTGGACCCTGCTTCGTACTGCCTGTTGGGATGCTACGCCTCCCCCCCCTGTGCACTGCTGTCCTCACTATGCATATCCTCCTGCCAGGTTGGGTCAGCTACTGGATCATCCACCACATCGTCTTCCTCTTCCTTGGCTAATCGCTGGACTGCTCCTCCTTCTCCTCATGTGCCACCATGATGACCGTTACAATAGTTAGGCTGTTGTTTCAGGTATACCCCCAGTGGTAAATTTTTACGCCCATTCTTTTTGAATGGCCATTACAACGACAGGATACCGGCTCCTTTTCAATGGGAAAAATGTTTTGAGGCCCTCATGCACGTCTCTATCCAGGGACAATGTGGAGCCTCCCAATTTTTGGCTGCCCTGCCAAAGGGCTATACTACAATACACCCACTTGAGGTTTACAGGCCCTCCTGCATGTCTGTATGCATGGGTCATTGTTGAACCTCCCAATTTTTGGCTGCCCTGGCCAAAGGGCTATACTACAATACACCCACTTGAGGGTTACAGGCCCTCCTGCACGTCTCTATCCTGGGACAATGTGGAGCCTCCCAATTTTTGGCTGCCCTGGCCAAAGGGCTATACTACAATACACCCACTTGAGGTTTACAGGCCCTCCTGCATGTATGTATGCATGGGTCATTGTTGAGCCTCCCAATTTTTGGCTGCCCTGGCCAAAGGGCTATACTACAATACACCCACTTGAGGTTTACAGGCCCTCCTGCAAGTCTCTATCCTGGGACAATGTGGAGCCTCCCAATTTTTGGCTGCCCTGGCCAAAGGGCTATACTACAATACACCCACTTGAGGTTTACAGGCCCTCCTGCATGTCTGTATGCACGGGTCATTGTTGAACCTCCCAATTTTTGGCTACCCTGGCCAAAGGTCTATACTACAATACACCCACTTGAGGTTTACAGGCCCTCCTGCACGTCTCTATCCTGGGACAATGTGGAGCCTCCCAATTTTTGGCTGCCCTGCCAAAGGGCTATACTACAATACACCCACTTGAGGTTTACAGGCCCTCCTGCATGTCTGTATGCATGGGTCATTGTTGAACCTCCCAATTTTTGGCTGCCCTGGCCAAAGGGCTATACTACAATACACCCACTTTAGGTTTACAGGCCCTCATGCACGTCTCTATCCAGGGGCATTGGTGAACCTCCAAATTTTGGACTGCCCTGGCAAAGGAAAATACTACAATAGACCCAGTTCCTCAAAATGGGCACATTATGTCAAGAGGCCTTCATGTACGTCTTTTCTCAGGGACATCGGAGTGCCGCACAATGTTTTCACGTAAAATCTTTCATGTAATCACAAAAAGTAACATACACCAGCTGTATCTCACTATTGGGTATGTGCCCTTAACATTTCCACCCTAAATATTCATTTTGGTATCATTTTGGAAGGTTTTCTGGTGACTCCGTAAAATTGGCGTGAAACTCGGACAAGATTGTTCACAGCTGTGACTTTTGAGTGAGAAATGCTTCCAGGGGTCTTCCCCATGGTGTTGCCATGTCATTTCAGCACTCTTCTGAGACTTTTGTGACATTTTTAGGGTTTCTACATGCTGCCGGCAGTCATTTCATAAAAATACTCGGGTCTCCCATAGGATAACATTGGGCTCGGTACTCGGGCCGAGTACACGAGTATCTCGGGATGCTCGGCCCGAGCTTCGAGCACCCGAGCATTTTAGTACTCGCTCATCACTAATAATAAACTGTTATAAACGTTATTAAAGAAATCCACTTCTGTCTCCTCCTAGACTGTTCATTCCTTCTCAAAATTGTCCCATTAATTCTCCCAATAAAGATTTTCCCATTACTAGGAGATAGGAGAAGACAGTTGGAGCTTATCTGCTTTTTTTGTGGATTGTGTTGGTTCAGGAGAACTTGCAGAACAATGTCCATGCCTACAGCTAGCTCCTCCCTCCTCACCCCCCTCCGTTTCGATAGGATTTTAAAAGCATAAACTATCATCTCTTATCTAAGTGATGGAAAATCTGTCTTCACTGAATACAGATGTTAGCCGTGAATTTTGAGAGAAAGGTCAATCCAAGAGAAAAAAAAGGAGATTTATCTGATAAGATATATTACAAAGTTGCTTATTTTCTTGTGCACTATTGAGTTACAGTGATGGAAATAAGTATTTGATCCCTTGCTGATTTTGTAAGTTTGCCCACTGACAAAGACATGAACAGTCTATAATTTTATGGGTAGGTTAATTTTAACAGTGTGATAGAATATCAAAAATAAAATCCAGAAAGTCACTTTGTCTAAATTATATACCGTATATACTCGAGTATAAGCCGACCCGGGTATAAGCCGAAGCCCCTAATTTTGCCCCCAAAAACTGGGAAAACCTATTGACTCGAGTATAAGTCGAAAAATTTCAAAAATAAAAATAGATACGAATAAAATTACATTAATTGAGACATCAGTAGGTTAAATGATTTTGAACATGTATTTGGAATTTTGTGGCAAATCCGGCAGATTTACCGCATCTTTAGCTTTACCAGGACATTGGCGGCAAGCCCTATTCAATTTCTATGGGACTTGCGGTAAGTGCGATTTTGCCGGATTCGACACTTACTGCAACTCAAAAATGCTGCTTCTAGCTGTGTTTTTCTGACTTGCCGCAAGTGCTGGATCTGGCAAAACCTAACTGCAAGTCCCATATGGGGCTTGCTGCTGTCTTGCCACAAATGAGCCATTATGCAGCAAAGCCTCAGTACGGTATTCATACCGTATTTCCCTCACCATCCATTTACTGTATGGTAATCCTATCCCCTGTTCTATTACTGTATATTCCCTCTGAATCCATCTTTCCCCTGCTCTATTGAGCTTTCCCTAAGCACCCAGTTAATTATATACCCTGCACTGCTTCTCCTTTCCCTCACTAGTCTTCTTTCCCCTGCTCTATTACCGTACTACTGTACTTTCTGTGAGAATGTATCTTTCCCTCACTATTCTTCCTTTCCCTACTCTATTATGCTAACTAAACTTGGAATACTATAATGGCACCTCACCTCCTTCCTCTTAGACTGGGACACTTGTAATTAAAGTCCCCTGCGGCCACACTGTGCATTAGGTCAATGTCTGGCCACAGGGGACTTTTTTGTGTGTGCAGGGTGGAACTGGGTGCAGGGTGGGCAGAGAGATGCAGGGGAGGGATCCAGCCGCCACATCACTATAGCAGGACAGAGCGATGCAGCGGAGGGATCCAAGCCACACATCGCCAGAGCAGGGCGGAGGGATCCAGGCCACCGCATCCCTACAGCAGGGTGAAGGGATCCAGGCTTTGTGGTACAAAGACCAAAAACAAGTGATTCTTTCAGGTTTTTTTTTTTACATTTTTATTCTCCAGTGTTATCTTAGTAGAAAAACAACATGGTTGTTTTACGCATTGTGTGATATCAGTTATGTACATTTTGATGTGTTATTTCTTTTGCACAAAATCTCTTATTTTATGTCTTAAACAAAGAGAAAAAAAGAGTATAAAATAGTGCCTCACAGGTTGGTATTGCTGTCAATCTTCTTTTTATTTCTCCACCATGCAACGTTTTGGTCCAAAATAGGACCCTTTTCAAGTACAATACACAGTACAAATACAATGTTTTACATAGTACAAGTCCCACCCCCATAATTAGCAACAACCAATCACAGTGGAAATATCACAATTACCGGTATAAACACCTAAATATACAGTTAAAATACCTCACAGGATGATTATACGGATCACTACCTTATCTCATTCACAAAGGGATAAGTTGATCATATATACAGTTCCTTTTCACAAAGGATCACACCAGATTGCTGTAAAACATCCATGGACGTAAACAATCACTTTAGCCAATCCGGATTGAGCTTCACACGTTGCCATAGAGCTCATTGCTCCTTCATGTTCATCCAGACCGCCCACTGGTGTGTTGTGGCCAATCGTGTATCTCTAGTGTGCATGCGCCGGCGTCCGGATGAGATTGGTCAGTACTTTCTCCTCATTGCACATGCGCCGGCATCTTTCCATTATTTGGCTGCTTAGTCGTCACTCCATCGTACAGCTGGCCACATCGGATGTTACGTTACTTGCATACGTCATTTGGGTATCCCATACAGTTTATTAACACATCTGCCAGCGTAAATAGGTATTCTATTGGCATGGGAGGATTTTAGCATTGTAAAGAACAGTGCATTTGATCATAGAGCTCCCTAATAACCACATATCTTAGTAATATACATTGCAGGTGTACTACAGTACTCAATTCACCCCAGCATCGATAACCATCCCCTATACTTATAGAGGGGCAAAAAAATATGATGTAGGACCTACTTAGGCCGGATTCACACTGCGGTTATCCAGGATGCACATGCCTTTAATTAACATAGCTCCTGTGAAGGTCTGCTGTATGTGATGCTGCTGTTAAAAAGCATACATGATTAAGCTATATGATGTTACTATGGATGGGGATGATGTCATGGGATGGGGATGATGATAGGTCAGGACTGCGGCTAGCTCGCGCTCCACGGTCCTGACCTATCAGCGGTGGCAGCTGCGTGCGGCTGCACACCGGACCGGAGGGCAAATTAGCCCTCCAGTTCTGTGTGCTCATCCAGTCCGGGGCTGTCAGGTTCATCCCTGACAGCCCTGGACCGGATTTGACCGCAGTGTGAAGCCGGCCTTAGGAATATTATAAGTTTGGAGGTACATGCTGTAAGACATAAAATCAGACATAACATATGCATATGTGTTAATATATATCACATACATCATCCCCATCCATAGTAACATCATATAGCTTAATCATGTCTGCTTTTTACCAGCAGCATCACATACAGCAGACCTTCACAGGAGTTATGTTAATGAAAGGCATGAGCGGAGGCGTGGCCTGCTACCTCATGTAAAGACAGAGGAACTTGGTGCTCCTGAGCCTAACATCAAGCGACAGGGATTTTAGCCTTTTTAAAGGCTCATATCCCTACTAAAGCGACAGGACAGAGTTGAGGAGTGCCCAAGGAACATTTTGAACCCCCTTTGAGGCACCACCAGAGGAGGATTCCTCTGGATTGGCAGGAGGCCTTAGACCACAGTGCAGTCCTGAGGAGCCATTGCTGACTGGGTCTCCTCCCCCCCCTGCTATTATCGGGATTCCAAGCCTTGTAAGGATCTATGAAGAAATGGACAAATGAAAAGAGAGTCTCACAACCTTCATAACATCAGGTGAGCTCTATTCCTATACATCTGGATTTATATTCTCACTGTTCCCTGGGTGGACTCTGATCCACAGCAAAAGCATCTCCTGTCACATTCTACCCAAACAACTGAAACACAAATAACCTGTGTGTTTGAACTGTATCCAGGGAGCCACCGCTAGCAAGAGGGAATTTATTGTTGCTAAATCCTATTTACCTGCTAAAGGCATTCACTGGTGATGGGATTATCTTATCTCCTCATTGCTATGTACACAAACACTTCAGAGGCGGATTGATCTAAGCACATAGAGAAAGTCCCGGCCGTTCTGACATTCAGTGCTGGAGGCTGCTTAGCAGTGTCACTCAGACAGGCTGTGGGAGCAGGGAACGCCCTCTGCTTCCTAGGAGAAAATAAAGCAGTGAAATTACAGGGCACTGATCACCAGCTCCTCACCTGCATCCTGCTCAGATCCTGGACCAGAGACTTCTGCCAGTGACACATAAGCAGAGGAGCCTGCACCCTGGAGACTAGAGAACCTCATAGCCTCCCAAATCTTTTATTGTGGCTCCACATAGCTTTATGAGTGGAAAGCTACCAGCCAGCACTGTTTACCTCAGGCACTCAGTAATCACAACATATCCAAAGGAGTCCTAATCATCTCAGCATTGCAGCTACATAGCTGTATACCCATTGCTCTTTGAGACCCCTGCACAAGGACTATAGATCACGCTCTAAGTGACTGGACTCTCTTTCTTAAGATGTCATATCACCTTTCCTGCTAACAAGAAGAAGCGACCACCGTACACCCACTCAGATAAGACACGGGAAGCAGAGGAATCTGCAGAATCATCAGATATACTGTGTTTGTGCTTGGTACTGCATAACTGACATCAGTATAAAAGAGTGTCCAAACCACCTACCACCCATAATATATTTTCATCCTACCTGAGAAAGCAGCCAAAATAACATACCAGCCTTATTTTGATCAAGGTAACAGTTCTTCCTTCTAGTAATATAATTAATCCACTCACTCACTGTTGTGGACCCATTCATATACACAAATTGAGCAGCAGGTAAATCATTCCGCTTTAGATGACTTCACACATTTGAGCCCACAATACTAACCAAACTATCAGTACTTGCTGTAAACTGCCTGTTACTCAATTTAAACTAAAAGAGATACATAGAGGAGTTATATAACACTCTGAGAAGCGAAGCGTAGAATCTCCCTCTAGACAAATAATAAAAGAGCCAGGAAATAATCCTCTAAGCCTTTACAACACCATAGATAGTCTATAACAACCTAACATTGTAAAATGCCTACAAAAAACAGAAATTCTACAAACAATAAGACAGAAATTAGTGACACCTCAAAAGAAGAGAGTATGGACCTAACCGCCCCATCACAACAAGTCCAGGCAACTATACCTAAGCCAAACACTGAGAGAAACACCAAAAACATGTTGACATATGACCTCATCCTGCCACCAGAAGACACAATTATCCAAGATAAGAAAAGAAAAGAGATGGGAAGCGGCCGTAGATCTGCCCTTGACGCGGAACTCCCGGATGACTCGGAATCAGAGGGCAGTATTTCATCATCAAGCCCAGTTAAAAAAGGAGCAAGAGGAGACTCAGGGGAGGAAGAATTCTTAGTCAACTATGACGTAGGTCAACCAATGGACAAGGCTTTCTTCCATAACCTCTTCAAAGCTTACAACAAATCGCTCAAGGTTGATTTAGAAGACATGAAAAATTCCATGGCAATGATAGCTTCAAGATCCGAGAGAACTGAAAGAAAAGTGGAAGACCTATCAAAAGACACGGAAAACATTAAGAAAGAACAAGATAAGCTAAAAGAAGAGGTGAAATACCTTAGAAACAAGCTGGCTGACAGTGAAGATAGAGACAGAAGAAGCAATTTAAAATTCCGAGGAATACCGGAAAAGGTTAAAGATACTGATCTATTAGCTCATGTTACGAAAATAGTCAAAAAAACGCTACCAAACCTACCAGATTTCGAATACTCATTTGAACGAGTTCACAGGCTCCCGAAACCAACCTTCTTAGCGGACGAAATCCCGAGAGACGTGATCGCAAAATTCACAACCTTTCGAACCAAAGATAAAGTCATGGAATTCATACGAAAGCACAAAGCACTACCAGCTCCCTATGATAATCTAAAAGTATACATAGACCTCTCCAAAGAGACATTAAAGAAGAGGAAAGACCTTAAACCTGTCACAGAAGTGTTGAGAAAGAACGAGATCTTGTACAGGTGGGCCCATCCAAGCAACAATCTAACTTTCACCTTCAAAGAAAAAAACATAACTATAGAGCATGCAGAGGAAGGGCTGAAAATACTGAAAGACCTGAAAATTTCCAACAACCCATCCAAGGAGGGAAAAAAAAGATGAAAACACTAGAGAATACCTGGGAAACTCCGGCTCCTGTCCCACATTAGAGCTGAGAGCACCACAGTAGGCTAAAAACACTAGCCCCAAAAGGAGACATTCACTGCAATATATCTCCAACTGTGAAATACCACAATTTCTTTTTTCCTGTATTTATGTTTCTGTTTATTACAGTTAGACCAGTTAGTTTTAGTTCAAACGGCTCAACTACTGACACTCTAGAAAATATCACTGACAAAAAAATCTTTAAAGGTCCCGACTTAACCCAAAATACAAGCCATAATGAAAGCATTAAATCACTACCATGACGATAAAATTTATGTCTATCAATGTCCATGGGCTTAATTCACCACAAAAAAGGTATCTCATATGGAAAGACATCTTAAAATTTAAAGCGGAAGTCATAGGATTACAGGAAACTAAATTTGCCAAAGAACAAACTCCAAAATTTAACCACAGAGCATTCCCAAAAATTATCCTAGCTTCAAATAAACAAAAAAAATCGGGAGTAGCACTTATCATCAAAGAGTCAATTACTTATGAGGAATTAAAAGTGATAAGCGATCCTGAGGGCAGATATGTAATAGTTGTATGCAAATTAAACAATACATTGTACACCCTAGCTAATATCTACGCCCCCAATAAGGGCCAAATTACTTTCCTGAAAAAATTATTAACCCTAATTAGATCCCATCAGATAGGTTCCCTCTTGATATTCGGAGATTTCAACAACATCCCGAATCCAATGTTAGACACTACAAATAAGAGGAGAGCACTTAATGTCACCCTAGACCCATGGATGAACCGCGAAGAATTATATGACGTCTTTAGATGCCTAAATACAACATCTGTTGAATTTTCCCACTACTCAGACCCACATAGATCATTTTCCAGAATTGACTTGGTCCTATCGGACATTAAAACATTAGAAAAAATTAAAGAAATAACTATACACCCCAGAATTTGGTCAGACCACTCCCCTATTACATTCGACATAACCAATACCCTCTACCCGAATAAAATTTGGAGAGCAAACTCTTACTTATTTGCCCATCCAACTTACAGCCAAAAAATTCAAGAAGAGTTAAACCATTACTTTCAAAATAATAATACGGAGGATGTCTCCATTACGACCCTATGGCAAGCACATAAGGCAGTCATTAGAGGAGTTATGATACAATTAAATGCCAGAAATAACAAACTCAAACAAAAAAAAATAGAAGACGTTTCAACTAAAATAAAAGCACTAGAAAATAATCAAGCATCTAAACCTTCATCCAACACCCATAAAGAAATACTAAAATTAAGACTTGAACTCAAATCGATCTTATCAAATGAATATGAGAGATTCATCCTAACCTCAAAATCCAACTTCCACAATCTAATGAACAAACCCTCTGGATTCTTAGCCAAAAGAACTAGAATCATCAGGTCAAAGACAAAAATACTAAAAATCAAAGACAGTGACAATAAAACCTATAAAAGCCCAAAGGAAATTTCAAAACAATTTGAAACGTTCTACCAAAATTTATACTTAAAAGACAACGGAGAAGAGTATAAACCATCCTCTGAATCAATTAAGGAATTCCTGGATTGTGTTAAACTACCAAACCTGTCAAATGAGGATTTAAATTTTTTAAATGCACCTTATCAAAATAGCGATATACTAGCCACGATTAAATCTTTAGCGTCTAATAAAGCCCCAGGTCCAGATGGTATACCCAACGATTATTATAAAAAATTCGGCACAATATTGTCACCCCACTTAACCACCCTCATTAATTCAATATCTACAGGCTTAAAATTACCCGATGAAATGCTAGAGGCCACAATGACTGTAATATATAAAGGAAAAGGGGATAGAGACCTAGTAGGGAATTATAGACCCATCTCATTATTGAATTCCGATATTAAAATAATGGCAAAAACTCTGACTACCAGACTTCAAAAAGTATTACCCAAACTTATCCATAGAGATCAAGTCGGATTTATAGCCAATAGAGGGGCGGAAGACGCCACCAGAAGAACACTCAACTTAATCCAGGACTCCGAAAATAATAAAACACCCGTTGTCTTTATAGCAATAGACGCGGAAAAAGCGTTTGACCGAGTTCAGTGGGACTACCTAATGGAAACTCTGAAGAGATTCGGCTTCAGCGGAAAAATCCTTGACCTTATAGGTGCCTTTTATTCCAAACCCTCAGCAAGAGTGTTAACAAATGGCTTTCTCTCTAACAAAATAGAGCTCTCAAATGGAACAAGACAAGGATGCCCCTTGTCTCCAACTCTCTTCGATCTTTTTATTGAGCCTCTAGCAGAAAGAATTCGGGTGGATGGTGAGATAAGGGGCATACCTATTAATAAGAGACAATACAAGATATCGCTCTTTGCTGACGATATACTTTTAACATTGACAAACCCACTGAGCTCGGTCAGACGAACCATGGAGATATTCAGTCACTTCTCAAAGGCATCCCTATATAAAATCAACCTAAATAAAACTCAGGCAATACATATCAACGTGGACCAGGAACTCCTTAGAGCACTAGAATCTGAATTCAACATCCAGTGGTCATTAGATAAGTTATCTTACTTAGGAATCAAACTATCGAAGAATTTAAAAGATTGTATGGATCAAAACATGACAGAAATATACAAAGTCCTTGACAAAGACTTACAACACCTATCAAAAATAGAACTTTCTTGGATGGGTAGAATTAGTGCATACAAAATGCTAGAACTTCCAAAACTACTATATATATTCAGAACCATTCCACTGCCAATCAAAAAGAAAACTCTTCAAAAGCTACAAACTCAACTAAACTCATTTGTATGGAGCAAAACTAAAGCTAGAGTCACTCAAACTATACTCAACAAACACAGGCTCAATGGGGGCTTAGGACTACCGAATCTACTAGCCTACCACCAAGCTATCCTCATTAAGAACAGCCAGAAGTACTGGACTATAGAAAACAAACCAGCATGGGCAAGCCTAGAAGACTCATACTGTACAAATACTGTGGTTGGAGACTTGGTGATCTCCCATTTATGTAACCCCAAAAAGCGACTTCCAAAGGAAGAAATCACCAAATACTCCATAACAACCTGGAAAAAATTTGAGACATCCTCTAGGAAAAACTTCAACTCGCAGCAAATAAAATGGATGAGGATTGAGACCTTATCTGCATTTTCACCTAGACTAAAATTTAAAATCTGGAAAGCATCAGGCATCAATAACATAGAGCAGTGATTTTCAACCTTTTTTGAGCCGCGGCACACTTTTTATACTTAAAAAATCCCGGGGCACACCACCAACCAAAATGGCACAAAATGACACTAATACAGTACATATTATACATATAGTTAATAATATAGATTCTAAATGTATTTATACTCACTCAGTGTGAAACCTGGGCCTGTTTCGATAAACACAAAAGGGATATCCTGGCAGGAATGGTGGAAAGACACACACGAAGCTCTTCCTCAACAGTTCTCAGTCTCTCCCTGTTTTTAGTTTTTATCGCAGTTAAGCTTGAGAAGCCCAGCTCACATAGATATGTGGTCGAAAATGGGAGCAATGTCAAAATAGCTTTGTTGGCCAGAATGGGGAACTCCTTGGCAACAGATAACCAAAAACTGTCCAAAGGAAGATCAGCAAACTTTAGCTTTAAACCGCGATCTTGCTTCAGTTCAATGAGTTCCTCTTGCTCCTTTAAAGTCATGTCCTTTCCAGCAACGGATAATGAGCTGTATGGGTCCCTAACCCAGTCAAGGCATTCTGTGAAGGTTGAAGAGAAATAAAACGATAACTTCTCCTCAAGAGTTTTCAATTGTCTGCCAATCACCTCGCACATTGCAGCAGTGTTGTCATCATGCAGTTTCTCGGTGAGCGGGAACATCTGAAGGTTGCCACCCTGCACATGTTGCTGCCAGAGCTGCAGCTTTAAACGGAATCCGTTCATTTTATCAGTGCTTGTAAGCAGGTTTTCATTTCGGCCTTGCATCCGTGTGTTTAGTTCATTCAGATATTAAAATATATCAGCCAGGTATGCCAGCTTTGCACACCACTCATCACTTGCAAGCAGCTTTGAATAATCGGACCTCTCGTTTGTCAGAAATATTTTAAGTTCCTCTCGCAACTCATACACACGGGCCAGCACTTTGCCGCGTGACAGCCACCTGACCTCCGTGTGGAGCAATAAGATTTTATGTTCCGCTCCCATTTCTGTACACAAAGACGCAAATAAGCGACATCTCAAAGGTCGCGTCTTCACAAAGTTCACTATGCGCACAACATCATCCAACACAGGAGCTAGATCTGCTGGTAAGGTCTTTGCAACGAGGGCCTCACGGTGCAAGAAACAATGGGTAACAATAACATCTGGGTTTCTTTCTTTAACCCTACTTACAAAGCCTTTGATGCGCCCGACCATGGCTGCGGCTCCATCAGTGCAGACACCTGTGCAGTTTTCCCATGTAAGCCCACTTTTATCAAGATATTCCGATGTGACCTGGAATATTACCTCTCCTGTTGATTTTTCTGGCAGTGCCTTGCAAAATAGGAAGTTTTCTCTAATGGCTTCTCCATCCACAATACGCACATTGGCCAACAGCTGACAATGTCCACTGATATCCGTCGACTCATCAAGTTGCAAGGCAAATTTCTTACTGATGCGCACCTTTTCCAAAACAACTGTTTCAATGTCCGCAGACATGTCATCAATCCGTCTGGCAATTGTGTTATCAGAGAGAGGCACTTTAGCTATCTCTTTGGCTGCGTCAGGGCCAAGCATCTCATTTACAATAGCTTTACAAGCTGGCAGTATTAATGTTTCTGCCACAGTGTGGGACTTTTTTGATTTAGCTATGAGTTCAGCAACAAGGTAGCTAGCTTTGAGGGCTCTCTCATTTACCTTTGTGCTTTTTCTCAAAAAAGTTGCCCCTTTCTCATTGTTTGTACGTAAGCGTACAAAATACTCCATCGGCTTGTTTTGAACGGAAGGGTGTTTCGTTTGGAGATGGCGTTTAAGCTTGCTTGGCACCATGGCGCTATTGGATAGCTTCTCACCACACACCAAGCACAGTGGTGTTGGTGCTGTCGCATCCCCAGTGAAAGTAAATCCAAATGAAAGATAGCTTTCACTGTATTGCCTTGAGCTCACCGTTTTGTCTTTTTTCTTTTGTCGACCTCTCGTACTACCTTCATCTGGGTTAGAATTGTGTCCAGGGTCCTGTTCAGCATTTGCCTTTTCCATTCTCAAATACTTCTCCATCACTGCTGAGATAGTGTGCGCAGCCACACACTAAAATAGAAGAGTATTACATTATCTGCCACACTTAAAGGACCTCTGCCAGGCATATTTCACTCTTGAGGGCTTAAAAAGCAACTCTTGCGGTGATAAGAAGCTGATTTAAAACCCCCAAGAGTGAACTCCGTGAGAGCTGTATGTGTGGAATAATAACATATTACTACGGTCTGCATTTCCTGCTTGAATTGACACTAGTGACGTAGCTTTCTCTATAAGTAGAATAGAGCCGGCTGCAAAATGCTACGCCACTAGAGTCAATTCAAGCAGGACATGACTGCTGAAGACCGGCAAAATATCGTTTTCTTATTCCACACATACAGCTCTCACGGAGTTCACTCTTGGGGGTTTTAAATCAGCTTCTTATCACCGCAAGAGTTGCTTTTTAAGCCCTCAAGAGTGAAATATGCCTGGCAGAGGTCCTTTCAATAAATTATTTATTTTAAAAAAGTGAAATAAAAAAGGATAACCCCCCTTATATATACAATCCCATGTAACCTCATACATACAGTCCCATGTATTCCCTATATATATATACAGTCCCATGTAAACTCATACATACAGTCCCACGTATATGAGCACATAATTATCAGCACCATATACTGTGGTGATGTGCACTGTACAGCGCCACAGTATATGGTGCTGATAATTATGTGGCTCATATACTGCAATATAAAGGGGTACAATGAGAAATACTATGGCCATGAGGCCAGAGTACAAGTGCCAGCTCATATACTCAGCATATGAGCTGGTACTTGTAGTACTCCAGCCTCATGACCATAGTATTTCTCATTGTACATTTCTCATTGTTATATGCAGTATACTGCTGGAGTACTAAAAGTACCAGCTCATATGCTGAGTATTCTGCCAACAGTACATATACTCAGGCAAAAGCTTACATAGTCAGCAACAGCTGATTAACCTCCCTGGCGGTACGATTATGTCAGGAATTTCGTGCTAAAAGCGGTACCATTTTTTGCATGGAAATGGCAGAAATGAAAAGGGCAAGCAGGGCAGTGAGGATGATCAGAATGTCAGATCTCAGTATGGAGAACCCCTGTGTGCCACTAGCATTGCCACCAGCACAAGGGCAACTGGAAGAGTTGGGGTACAGCACCAGAAAATGGCACCTCTAATGTGCTATTTTCTGGGGTGGCTGTGGGTTGCAATTTGCAGCATGGGGGGGCCACAACATTTGGGTCTCTCCACGATGAGGATTGCAGCCCCCCAACTGCCAAGTTGTACCTGGCTGGCATCCAAAAATAAGGCAAAGCTCCTTGTCACTTTATTGGTAGAAGTAAAAAAAAAATGGCATGGGGCTCCGCCATATTTTTGGTCCAGCCAGGTACAACTTGG
Source organism: Allobates femoralis (assembly GCA_033576535.1). Lineage (NCBI taxonomy): Eukaryota > Metazoa > Chordata > Amphibia > Anura > Aromobatidae > Allobates > Allobates femoralis. Next base: position 238,478,487 of record JARQOC010000003.1, read on the forward strand.
CAGCTACGGACTGCCAGCAACCCCCAGCTGCCTCGTTGTACCTGGCTGGTAACCAAAAATACAGCGAAGCCCATTTTTTTTTTTCTAGGACTAATTCTAGAAAAAAAAAATGGCATGGGGCTCCGCCATATTTTTGGTCCAGCCAGGTACAACTTAGCAGCTACGGACTGCCACCCACCCCCAGCTGCCTCGTCATACCTGGCTGGAACCAAAAATACAGCGAAGCCCATTTTTTTTTTAATTTCTAGAACTAATTATAGAAAAAAAATTACGTGGGGCTCCGCCATATTTTTGGCCCAGCCAGGTACAACTAGGCAGCTGGGGACTGGAATCCTCAGCATAGAGAGGCCCAAGCGTTCTGGGCCCCCCATGCTGCGAATTGCAGCCCGCAGCCGCCCCAGAAAATGGCGCATTCATTGAAGCGCCATTTTCTGGCGCTGTACCCAGGCTCTTCCAGCTGCCCTGGTGCCGGTGGCAAACTGGGTAATAAAGGGGTTAATGCCAGCTTTTTATTGGCAGCTGGTACTAAGCCCGAGATTCATAATATAGGGCCAATGTTAGACCCGCCATTAGGAATCTCTGGTAAATAGTCAGAAAATACACACAGAGAAAAATCTTTTTATTTGAAAAAAAAACACAAACAAAATTCGGACTCCATCTTTATTGTAAAGATCCGACGTAGTCCACAACGAAGATCCCACGACGCTCGATCGCCTCTGCTACATCCAGAGACTGCAGCAAGGGATCAAGAGTCCTCTTGTTGTAGTCTCTGGGATCAACGTCATGGTGCACGGTATGGCACATCATGCCCATTTACCATGCACCATGACGCTGATCCAGGAGTACAACAAGAGACACTTGATCCCTTGTTGTAGTCTCTGGGATCAGTGTCATGGTGCACTGCATAGCATGATTGCCATACTGTGCACCATGACGCTGATCCCAGAGACTACAACAAGGGGTCAATGTTCCTTTGTTGTAGTCTCTGGGATCAGCGTCATGGTGCACGGTATGGCACATCATTGCCATACAGTGCACCATGACACTGATCCCAGAGACTACAATAAGGGATCAACTGTCCTCTTGTTGTAGTCTCTGGGATCAGCGTCATGGTGCACGGTATGGCACATCATTGCCATACAGTGCACCATGACGCTGATCCCAGAGACTACAATAAGGGATCAACTGTCCTCTTGTTGTAGTCTCTGGGATCAGCGTCATGGTGCACGGTATGGCACATCATTGCCATACAGTGCACCATGACGCTGATCCCAGAGACTACAATAAGGGATCAACTGTCCTCTTGTTGTAGTCTCTGGGATCAGCGTCATGGTGCACGGTATGGCACATCATTGCCATACAGTGCACCATGACACTGATCCCAGAGACTACAATAAGGGATCAACTGTCCTCTTGTTGTAGTCTCTGGGATCAGCGTCATGGTGCACGGTATGGCACATCATTGCCATACAGTGCACCATGACGCTGATCCCAGAGACTACAACAAGGGATCAAGTGCTCCCTTGTTGTAAGTCTCTGGCGATAGTGGATCCAATCACCATGGAAACTAAGTGCTGTGATCCATGAGATCACAGCACTTAGGGGGTTAACACAGACCAGGGCACAGCAATCACAGAGATGCTGTGCCCTGGCTGTGACACTGCTCCTCTGCACACTCATCTCTATGCTGGGAGATGACTGTGCAGAGAAGCCGACAGAAGAAGGAGGACGCCGCAGGAAGAGGACAGCAACAGAGAAGACAGAAGACAGAAGACACAGCAGACCGGAGGACAGAGGAAGAAGAGCGGAGGAAAGAGGGACAAGACCGGAGGACAGAGGAGAAGAAAGAAGACAGGTGAGAGGCCTGGAGAGAACGGAAGGAGCAGCGGATATCACCGGAGAGCGGGGGGAGTGGACCGGAGGGCAGGGGGAGAGATCAGAGGGGAGGGGGGAGATCCGGAGGGCAGGGGGGAGATCGGAGGGCAGCGGGGGAGATCGGAGAGCAGCGGGGGAGATCAGAGGGCAGCGGGGGAGATCAGAGGGCAGGGGGGGGGAGATCCGGAGCACAGGGGACCGCCAGGATGGGGTAAGGGGACTCTCTGGCATTCACCCCGAGCAGGACTCGGGGTTACCGCTTCTGGCAGTGAAATTTAACCCCGAGTCCTGCTCGGGAATACCGGCAGGGAGGTTAATGAGCTGACTTAATTATAAACAGCATTATAAGCGGGCATTACCTTGGCGGCGGGAAAATGCGACAGTCTCTCCGCTCTCAGGATGACGCGCCGGCCTCGGTGTCGCGCGAGTGTTCAAAGCTCGCGCATGTGTTATTCTGTGACTGCGCATCGCTGCACGTTGCTGGGGAACAAAACAAAGGGGGCACCATAGTTTGGGGAACTTTCCCCGCGGCACACCTGACCATGTGTCACGGCACACTAGTGTGCCGCGGAACACTGGTTGAAAATCACTGACATAGAGGATATCATGGATAAAGACAACCTTAAGCCCTTCCAGACCCTGGTAAACGAATTCAACCTACCAAAGACACAGAAAAAGACTTGGAAACTACTGGAAAAAATACTCTCGAAACAATCCCCACCACTTTCCCTCCCAAGCAATATAGCTAACCTCCTAAAGGACATTAATAACCAGAGTACATGGAAAACCAAAAATATTTATAGAATATTTAATGACGATGAAGACTTTAAGCCTTTCAAACAATTGGACTCATGGAAGAAAGAACTAAAAATCACAGAAACCCCAATAGAAATAAAGCTTCAAAAAGTAATGGCCTCCATCTATAAATACATACCTTGTGTATCATTGATTGAGACGTTTTATAAACTGCTTACCCGATGGTATTTCACCCCCCATAAGTTAAACTTAATGAACCCAGAACTTACAAATGAATGTTGGAGACACTGTAAACAAACAGGAAATATAACACACATATTCTGGGCATGTCCCAAAATCAGAGAATTCTGGAGAGACCTACAAAAACTAATATCCTCAATCACTCATCTGAGCATTACTTTAAAACCGGAACTAACATTATTATTACTAAACATTGACACAATTACAAAACAATATAGACCCATAGTTATACATATTATTCTAATCGCAAACAAACTAATAGCTTCCAACTGGAAAAGCACCATCACTCCAAAAATCCAAGATGTTCTAGAAACCCTATCACTCCACAAAAATCTGGAATACCATTTCTCTATTAAAAACAACACCCAAGTAAAATTTCATCATAAATGGGATCCGTGGCAAGACTCCATCATCAACCATTTCATTTAATTTAACTTAGCCCTATTGACATTGAATTGACAGTAGCAGACTTTCAAATAAAACTAAATACTTATTTGAGCAACCAAGTAGGGGACCTTGAACCTTTTAGATATATGCGCTATAAAATAAGACTCAAGCAACAAAAAGCTATAAAAGACTCCTTATTAGTAGAATGTTATTAGTAACATGAGCCGTAAGATGTTCTTGTTAGAATGTTTGTGTTATTACCTTATTCACTGTGTTCTGAAAACGAAGATTATTGATGATTATATCAAGCATACTTATCAACAATATAGAGTTATTAGTTAAAGAATGTGTACTTTGTACATTATACTACTTTAATTACACTAAAATGAATACTTAATGCTGTAACCCATTGTAATATACTGATTATCAAGTAAACTCAATAAACATTACTTGAAGTGAAAATAAAGAAAACTCTTTGAATGAAAGGCATGAGCATCCTGGATAACCCCAATATGACCCTCAAGGATCATATATACGGTTACAAGAATAGCTACAGAATACATATATGAAAGAATAATATTCAAAACTCGTTATATTTCATATGCTCAAACCATCACAATGTTCTCTCCCATTAAATGTACATAACAACATGTTCCCCCATAACTGCCTACTGCCTAAACATCATTCATCTACCTACCTAAACACATAATCCCCCATTTCCTGGTCAAAATAAAAAAATGTAAAAAAAAAAGCATATTTACCTCAAAAGGCCATGTCGGCCATTTCCCAGGCCAAGTATATACTGTATGGGAAAATATTTGAAAGTAAAAAGTAAACTGTGTTTTCTCCACATATAAGATCTATAGCAGGGGTGGGCAACTCCAGGCCTCGAGGGCCGTACACAGTGCAGGTTTTCTGTATATCCTTAGCATTTGACAGTTGGTAATTTAATCTCCTGCACAGGTGATGATTCCAACTGTCAAATGCTAAGGAAATCCAGAAAACCGGGACTGTGTGCGGACCTCGAGGCCTGGAGCTACCCACCCCTGATCTTTAGAATCCAGTATAATCTTCTGATGATCAATCTGGGGTAGGTTAAAATAAGAGTTAAAAACAAAGTAGAAAACGCTCAAAAAGTCATCACAGACACATGGGTTGACATAAATCATTGGTCTATCTAAGCAGGCAACCATGTTGGTTGTACTCCAAATTTAAACCTAAAGGTGATTATACTGGTAATTGTGATATCTCCACTGTGATTCGTTGTTGCTAATTGTGGGGGTGGGATTTGTACTATATAAAGCATTGTGTTTGTACTGTGTATTGTGCTTGAAAAAGGTCCTATTTTGAACCGAACATCACATAGTGGTGGAATATAAAGAAGATTGACAGCAATATCAACCTGTGACACGCTGTTTTTTTCTCTTTGTTTGATGCTGTGGTTCCCTAGATGGACTAACATGCACCCCAACTAAGGGTAATTACCAGAACCCGATTAGAACCCTATGGTGCTGTGAACCAATTCTACATTATTTTATGTTTTAGTCAGATATGTATGATAATTTATTGTATTTAAATTATCAGATGTACCATTATATTTCATACACAGATCGCACATCCCATTATGTTACATGAAAGAGGTGGTCCTGGCTAGGTGTGTGGACTTATGCCAAGGAAGTGATACACCTTTACAGGCTATATGATGCTGATGCCTTCAGCTAGCCAGGACCAGATGTTAACCAATTTATTGAGGGAGACCAGTAGTTCTTTATTAACTATGCTTTATTGAACACCCATTTGATGACAAGTATGTACATTGGATAGCGGGTACACAACTTCTTGTGTGTTTCTTCATGAATACACACAATATATTCACTTCTTTGTCCTCTTTTGTTTCTGCTTCTACCAGTCTCACTTGCTTCACCACAGCCCAGCGTGGAACCACAGTTTTTTTTCACCTGCAGTTCTGTGTCTTGTCCCCATCCTAATGGAGCTGGTTTGCCAATATGGCCGAAGTTAGTGTCTTGCTTTCTGACACTAAGGGAACTCCCACTCACTTTGTCTCACATTCTGTTCCGTCCTGGCTCGTTAAGATTTATAAATGTGGAGCCATACTGCTAGGCGTTCTTTTCCAGGACCCATCTCTCGGTCACTTAGTTCTTCAGTCAGTCCTATGACCCAACTCCAATAGATCACTCTGTAACTCGGTCACTCTTTCTCATTATTCTGGATCTTGCTATCTATTATTATGGTCTCTTCTCACTCTAGGGACTCTAGGGACATAGATGTTATGCAGCCTTATCGACTAACCAGACTCCTGATATGAAACTCTGAAGCCCCTTCCATTCTGGTCTAGTGTCCAACCATTAGTTCTATCTTGACCTACTGTCTGGCAGAACACAGTCTATCAATAACAACTCATATTGCAATTAAAATCACACATTCATGGTTTCTTCAAGGAGGAACATGAGCACTATGTCCATCTTCTTGCAGTGCAGGACACAAGAGCTATGGTTGCATAATCACCACAAAAGCTCAGCTAAACTGATAAAGCTCTGACTGTAACAGCCAGGGCCGATGCTCACACATTCCCTGGCTGTGTAACCCCTAAATGACAATGCTGCAATAGTTATTGATCATTAGGAGGATGGGATATGAAGTGCACTTCCTCTCGCACACGATCAGTACCCCTGTAATGTAATCGTGGGCTGCCGATCATTGCCATTGCAATGGTCAAATATCAGCATTTTATCAGTGCCACACTGACAGGTATAATTAATTGCAATTCATCATTCTGAGGAAAAAAGGGAAATAATACATGATCTAATATTGCATTTAAATAACAAAGGTGTCAATGAAAATGTCATCTTGTTCCTAAAATAGCAAGCGCCAACTCAGCTCAGTTGAAGGAATAACAAATAAAGTTATAGCTCTTAGAATATAGCAATTCAAAAACAATTCTTTATTCTATTCAATTGTTTTTATTATGTAAAAGCACCAAAACATGAAAAAAGTAATATACAGTTGAAACCAGAGGTTTAACCCCTTAGTGACGGAGCCAATTTCCACCTTAATGACCAGACCGTTTTTTGTAATTCTGACCACTCTCCCTTTATGAGGTAATAACTCTGGAACACTTAAACGGATCCTAGCGATTCTGAGATAGTGTTTTCGTGACATATTGGCCTTCATGTTAGTGGTAAATTTAGGGAGATAATTTTTGTGTTTATTTGTGAAAATATAAAAAAAATTGGCAAAAATTTTGAAAATTTGACAATTTTCAAATTTGACATGTTTGTTCTGTTGAACCGGAGCGTTATGTGACACAAAATAGTTAATAAATAACATTTCCCACATGTTTACTTTACATCAGCACAATTTTGGAAAATAAAAAAATTTTGATTAGGAAGTTATAAGGGGTCAAAGTTCATCAGCAATTTTTCATTTTTCCAGCAAAATTTACATACCTTTTTTTTTTGTGACCACATCACATTTGAAGTCCGTTTGAGGGGTGTACATGACAGAAAACACCCAAAAGTGACACCATTCCGAAAACTGCACCCTCAAGCTAATCAAAACTACATTCAAGAAAATGATTAACCCTTCAGGTGCTTCACAGCAACTAAAGCAAAGTGGAAACAAAAAATGGACATTTTAATTTTTCCAACAAAAATGTTCTTTTAGCCTCAATTTTTTCATTTTTACATGGGCAACAGGATAAAATGCATACTAAAATTTGTTGGGCAATTTCTCCTGAGTACAACGATACCTCATATGTGGTCATAAACCACTGTTTGGGCGCATGGCAGTGCTGAGAAGGGAAGGAGCGCAATTTGACTTTTGGAGCTAATTTACCATTCAAAAAGTCAAATGGCGCTCCTTCTCTTTTGAGCCCTGCGGTACGCCCAGGTATCGGTGTACGCAGGAGAAATTGGCCAACAAATTTTAGGATGAGTTTTATCCTGTTGCCCATGTGAAAATTAAAAAATTGAGGACAAAATAAAATTTTTGTGAAAAAAAAGTACTTTTTCATTTTTATGGATCAATTTGTAAAGCACCAGAGGGTTCAAAGTGCTCACTATGCATCTAGATAAGTTCCTTGGGGGGTCTAGTTTCCAAAATCGGGTCACTTGTGGGGGAGCTCCAATGTTTAGGCACACAGGGGCTCTCCATACACGACATGGTGTCCGCTAACAATTTGAATGGAAAATTACCGTATATACTCGTGTATAAGCCGACCCGTGTATAAGCCGACCCCCCTACTTTTGCCCCAAAAATCTGGAAAAACTTATTGACCCGTGTATAAGCCGAGGGTGGACCCCAGCACAGGTATACAGCCCCCAGCAGTGTGGTATACAGGCCCCCCAGTGGTATACAGGCCTCCCCACTGGTAGTATACAGCAGCCCCAGTGGTAGTATACAGCAGCCCCAGTGGTAGTATATAGCATCCCCAGCAGCCCCAGTGGTAGTATATAGCATCCCCAGCAGCCCCAGTGGTAGTATATAGCAGCCCCAGCAGCCCCAGTGGTAGTATATAGGAGCCCCAGCAGCCCCAGTGGTAGTATATAGGAGCCCCAGCAGCCCCAGTGGTAGTATACAGCAGCCCCAGCAGCCCCAGTAGTAGTATATAGGAGCCCCAGCAGCCCCAGTGGTAGTATATAGGAGCCCCAGCAGCCCCAGTGGTAGTATATAGGAGCCCCAGCAGCCCCAGTGGTAGTATATAGCATCCCCAGCAGCCCCAGTGGTAGTATATAGCATCCCCAGCAGCCCCAGTGGTAGTATATAGCATCCCAGCAGCCCCAGTGGTAGTATATAGCAGCCCCAGCAGCCCCAGTGGTAGTATATAGGAGCCCCAGCAGCCCCAGTGGTAGTATATCGGAGCCCAGCAGCCCCAGTGGTAGTATACAGCAGCCCCAGCAGCCCCAGTGGTAGTATATAGGAGCCCCAGCAGCCCCAGTGGTGGTATATAGGAGCCCCAGCAGCCCCAGTGGTAGTATATAGGAGCCCCAGCAGCCCCAGTGGTGGTATATAGGAGCCCCAGCAGCCCCAGTGGTAGTATACAGCAGCCCCAGTGGTAGTATATAGGAGCCTCAGCAGCCCCAGTGGTAGTATATAGGAGCCCCAGCAGCCCCAGTGGTAGTATATAGGATCCCCAGCAGCCCCAGTGGTAGTATATAGGAGCCCCAGCAGCCCCAGTGGTAGTATACAGCAGCCCCAGCAGCCTCAGTGGTAGTATATAGGAGCCCCAGCAGCCCCAGTGGTAGTATATAGGAGACCCAGCAGCCCCAGTGGTAGTATACAGCAGCCCCAGCAGCCCCAGTGGTAGTATACAGCAGCCCCAGCAGCCCCAGTGGTAGTATACAGCAGCCCCAGTGGTAGTATATAGCAGCCCCAGCAGCCCCAGTGGTAGTATACAGCAGCCCCAGTGGTAGTATATAGCAGCCCCAGCGGTAGTATAGAGCAGCTCCAGTAATCCAGGGCCCCCCAGCCTTGCTCCGGTAACCTGTAAAGTAAAATATACTTATCACTGTCCCGCTGCCGTCCGCGCCCGCATCTGCCGACATGCGATCCTCCATTTTGATGCGTCTTCTTCCGACTTCCTGTGTTCGGCGCCGGCAATGACGTCATTGCCTGCGACGAACAGAGAAAACCGGAAGAAGACGCATGAAGATGGAGGATCGCATGTCGGCAGATGCGGGCGCGGACGGCAGCGGGACAGTGATAAGTATATTTTACTTTACAGGTGACCGGAGCAAGGCTGGGGGGGCCCTGGATTACTGGGGCTGCCGGGGCTGCCGTATTGACTCGCGTATAAGCCAAGGGGGGTACTTTTCAGCCCAATTTTTGGGCTGAAAAACTCGGCTTATACGCGAGTATATACGGTAGCTCCAATTGTTAGCGGACACCGTGTCACGTATGGAGAGCCCCTGTGTGCCTAAACATTGGAGCTCCCCCACAAGTGACCCCATTTTGGACACTAGACCCCCAAGGAACTTATCTAGATTGGTGGTGAGCACTTTGAATCCCCAGGTGCTTCACAAATGAACCCGTAAAAATGAAAAAAGAAACTTTTTGTGGAAAAGAAAGTACTTTTTCATTTTTACGAATTAATTTTTGAAGCTCCTGGGGGTTCAAAGTGCTCTCTATGCATCTAGATAAGTTCCTTGGGGGGTCTAGTTTTCAAAATGGGGTCACTTGTGTGGGAGCTCTAATGTTTAGGCACACAGGGGCTCTGCATATGTAACATGGTATCCACTAACAATTTGAATGGAGAATTAGCTCCAATTTCTAGCGGACACCATGTTGCGTATGGAGAGCCCCTGTGTGCCTAAACATTGGAGTTCCCCCACAAGTGACCCCATTTTGAAAGCTAGACCCCCCAAGGAACTTATCTAGATGGGTGGTGAGCACTTTGAACCCCCAGGTGCTTCACAAATGAATCCGTAAAAATGAAAAAAAGACATTTTTGTGGAAAAGAAAGTACTTTTTCATTTTTATGGATCAATTTGTGAAGTACCTGGGGGTTCAAAGTGCTCACTATGCACTAAATAAATTCCTTGGGGTGTCTAGTTTCCAAAATGGGGTCACTTGTGGAGGAGTTCCAATGTTCAGGCACACAGGGGCTCTCCATACGCGACATGGTGTCCGCTAACTATTGGAGCTAATTTTCCATTCAAATTGTTAGTAGACACCATGTCGCATATGGAGAGCCCCTGTGTGCCTAAAGATTGGAGTTGCCCCACAAGTGAGCCCATTTTGGAAACTAGATCCTCCAAGGAACATACCTCGATGCATAGTGAGCACTTTCAACCCCCAGGTGCTTCAAAAATTAGTCCGTAAAAAGGAAAAAAAGATTTTTGTGAAAAAAAGTACTTTTTCATTTTTACGGATCAATTTGTGAAGCACCTAGGGTTTCAAAGTGCTCACTATGCATCTAAATAAGTTCCTTGGGGTTTCTAGTTTCCAAAATGGGGTCACTTGTGGGGGAGCTCCAATGTTTAGGCACACAGGGGCTCGCCTACACGACATGGTATCCACTTACAATTCCAATTGTCACATATGGAGAGCCCCTATGTGCCTAAATATTGGAGCTCCCCCACAAGTGACCCCATTTTGGAAACTAGACACCCCAAGAAACGTATTTAGATGCATAGTGAGCACTTTGAACCCCCAGGTACTTCACAAACTGATCCGTAAAAATGAAAAAGTACTTTTTTTCAAAAAAATCTTTATTTCCTTTTTACGGACTAATTTGTGAAGCACTTGGGGGTTGAAAGTGCTCACTATGCATCTAGATATGTTCCTTGGGGAGTCTAGTTTCCAAAATGGGGTCACTTGTGGGGGAGTTCCAATGTTTAGGCACACAGGGGCTCACCATATGCGACATGGTGTCCGCTAACAATTTGAATGGAAAATGTGCTCCAATAGTTAGCGGGCACCATGTCGCATTTGGAGAGCCCCTATGTGCCTAAACATTGGAGCTCCCCCACAAGTCACCCCATTTTGGAAACTAGACACCTCAAGGATTATATCTAGGGGTATAGTGAGCATTTGGAACCTACAGCTACTTCACAGAATTTGATAATGTCATATTGAACATTTTCTTTTTTTCCACACAATTTCTCACTTTTAGAGCATGTGCACAAGATACGGAGACACCGTGTCCTGGTCGTCTCCTCCCCTGCATTTTTTTTAGTATTTCTTTATTAAATTTTAAAAAAAATGACGTGGGGCTTCACCATACTTTTGGTCCAGCCAGGTACAGCAGACAGCTATGGGCTGCCACCAACCCCTTCTGCCTAGTTTTACCTGGCTGGAAACCAAAAATATATGGAAGCACCTTTTTTTTAATTATTTCATGAAATAATTTTTTTTAAAAATGGCCCATATTTTTGGGCCAGCCAGGTACAACTGGGCAGCTGGGGGCTGGAATCCTCAGCGTAAGGAGGCCCAAGCTTTCTGGGCCCCCCACCCCCGCTGCGAATTGCAGCCTGCAGCCACCCCAGAATATGGCGCATTCATAGAAGCGCCATTTTCTGGCGCTGTATCCAGCTCTTCCAGCTGCCGTGTAGCAGTGGCAGACTGGGTAATAAGGGGTTAATGCCAGCTTTTTGGCAGCTGGCACTAAGCCCGAGATTCATAACGTCTGGCCAATATTAGACCGGACCATTAGGAATCTCTAGTAGATTGTAAAGAAAACACAACACAGAGAAAAACATTTTTATTGGAAAAAAAAACACAAACACATATTTAGACCCCATCTTTATTACAGTGACCCGACGTAGTCCAGTGGGATGGTCCAACGTAGACCAGTGGGAAGGTCCGACGTAGTCCATTGGGAAGGTCTGACTTAGTCCAGTGGGAGGTCCCGCGACGATTCCCATTCAGATGATGATCTGAAGTTAACCCCCTGTGTGGTCACAAGGGGTTAACTGCAGATCATCATCCCTGTGTGGTCACAAGGGGTTACCATATCTGCAGTTAACCCCTTGTGACCACACAGGGATGATGACCTGCAGTTAACCCCTTGTGTGGCCACCATTTTTAGATGGTTAGGGGGTTATGATCCCCAGTACTGGGGGTCTTGGGGAAGGTAGGGGTTAATACTTTCACTTTGATCCGACATGTGTTTTCATGTCGGATCAAAGTGAAAGTACTTTTTACCGGCACTTTCACTGTTTGTAATGTGATGATCGGTAAACGGTGCTTACCGGTCATCACATTACTGGTGTCGGTAAAACACCAACTAATTACTTATCTCTAGGGTCTCAGCTACAATCGGTACGACTGACACCCTAGAGATTTTAGCTACAGGGGCGGCCTACAGGGCTTTTTCCTGCCTTACGTCTACAGACGTCGGCTAGGCATAAGTACTCTTTTTTCCGACGTCTGTAGACGTAAGGTTGTCGTTATGAGGTTAAATATACTAAATAAAAAGACACGTTGAATGTTTTTCTCACTATCTGACATGAAATCAGAATAAACCTTTCCCGTTTTAGGTCATTTAGAATTACCATAATTATTAATATTTGTCAAATGCCAGAATAATGAGAGAGAATGTTTTAAGGCATTTTTATTACTTTCTGCAAAGGTTTACATACATTTCATTAGTATTTGGTACCATTGCCATTAAACTGTATGACTTGTGTCAAAGATTTTAGATTTCCTTTCACAAACTGACTAAAGTGTTTTTAGGCCCATTCCTCCTGACAGAACTGGAGTAACTGATCCATGTCTGTAGGTCACTTGCTCACACCTGCCTTTTCAGCTTTGTCCATTGTGAGGTAGCGCACGCCTGGGGTACATGGAGAACTCGCTTGGCAACGGAATTGGACACAAACACCCATGTTTGTAAAGTTACACTATATACAGCAGTTTATTTTCATGTCATAAACGGCATACATCACATATAGAACAGAATGTTATTACAGTTCACATAACAGTAGTTCACGTGTCACATGGACACTTTAGAAGACATAAATATTATATACACAGGCACAAGGATCACAGCTCCCTAGAACAACAGGAGCACTGATCACAGCTCCATAGAACAGCAGGAGCACTAATCACAGCTCTATAGAACAACAGGAGCACTACTCAGAGCTCCTATGGCAGTTACGGCCGCCTGGCTTATCTACACTTTACCCATCATACATGGCAGTATTTACATAGACCATTATACATTCATCTATAGTACATATTCACATAATATACGAGACCTATACAGACCCACAGGGATCCGTTACGAAGTTGGTACACCCCTGTTTACACAGGCCCCACAGTCTCAGACTGACTTTTACACTGCACACAGCCTCCACACATCTCATATATTGGTCAACAGGACCCTTACGGCCTTACAGTCGGCCCCAATAGTGATTACGGCTGCTTGGCCTTTGAGACATCCCCAGTCTCACATGCTACACAGCATATAGTTCATTGTGAGGCTACATGGACTCCAACCATCACAGGGCCCATACAAATACACTAGGGATGGGCGAGTACTAAAATACTTAGACTCGCTAGACTCGTAACGAGTAGGTCCTAATACTCGGCTACTCGTTACGAGTCTAGCGAGTCCAATGTATGTCAAAGGGGAAGCGAGTAATTGCGAGTAATTCCTCTGCTGCTGGACCCTATAAGGTCTGGCAGCAGAGGAAAAACTGCAATTTCCCATTTCATTGTTTAAAAGCCAGAGTAATAAGCCGCCGGCTTTTAAACAATGCTGACAGCCACTGACAGCTTCCCTGCCACCTGACAGCAGGATTCTCCGCTCCCCCCACCCCCTCCCCACCCTATCCTAACTTAGGATCGGGGGGAGCGTAGGATCCTGCTGTGAGCAGTGGCTGGCACTATTGTGCGGGGGGGGGTCGATTCACTCACCGTCCTCGCGGCCGCCGTCTTCTTCTGTGTTTGTATGGGCCGACAAAGCGATGGCCGCCGCTGTCACAGCATTAAGTAAAAACCTGATTCTCCCGGATTGCCCCGGTCCGGAGCAATCGGGACCATAGAGCCCCATGTTATGGGGCGCCGGATTGCACCTGCCTGGTAACAATCCGGGAGAATACGGTTTTCTATTTGACCTCGGGATTTTCAGGAACTGACCGGGTCAGCTGTTCAATTCGAGTGCAGCCATGCAAGGGGCTTCTGTGGTTCCAGGCTTGCCTGCGAACTCAATGGCTTTCCCGGGGTTGCAATTTTGACATCTCAGTCTGGATTTTCCAAATAGCAGCTAAAGAAGCCCTTGATTGGACTAGTCGGACGGAGGTTTTAATGTGAGTCCCAGTGCTTTGTGTTTTATCAATGAAAATATGATTTTTCTCTGGTGGATGTTTTCCTTAAAGATGTCACTAGAAGAAATTACTATGGCGGGATGATTTTTAAATTAGTGTGTGTCCAGCCAATAGAAATTTCGGGGCGTTATGAATTTATAATAAAAAAAAATGCGTGGACCTCCGCGCTTTTTCTATGTCTAGCCAGGTACAGCTAGGCAGCTGGGGGCTGAATCCGCAGAGCAGGGAGGCCCAAGCCTTCTGGGCACCCCCCACTGCGAATGGCAGCCTGCAGCCACCCCAGAAAATGGGGCGTTCATTGAAGCACCATTTTCTGGCGCTGAACCCAACTTTCCAGGGCCCTGGTGCAGTGGCTCACTGGGTAATAAAGGGGTTAGGGCCAGCTTTGTATTATCAGCTGGCCCTAAGCCCAGAAATTCATGGCGGTCACGCCAATAGTAGACATTGCCGTCATGAATTTCTAGTGAATTTAAAAAAAAAAAAAAACACAACACAGAGAAAAAATATTTTATTAAAATAAAACAAAAAACACACTTAGACTCCATCTTTAATTATTAAAAAATCCTCTTCCGTCCGCCGACGTCCCAAAACGCAATTTCAGCACTCTACATCACTCTGATAGACACACATGTCTATGCAGAGTGATTGCAGGCTGAGAAATGAAAACAGTCAGGGTTCACCTCAGGTCATAGCTTAAGCTAACAGAATCCGGCTTTTACTTAATGCTGTGACAGCGGCCGTGCTTTGCGGCCGCCGCGTTCTGTGCAGCTGCTGTTGCAAAGCAGCAAAGACAAGAAGAAGGCGGCGGCCGCGGAGGATGGATGAGTGAATTGACCCCCCCACACAATAGTGCCAGCCACTGCTGACAGCAGGATCCTCCGCTACCCCCCGATCCTAAGTTAGGATAGGTGGGGAGGCGGTGGGAGGAGCGGAGGATCCTGCTGTCAGGCAGCAGGGAAGCTGTCAGCATTGTTTTAAAGCCAGGGTTTTTTTACCGCTAGCTTTTAAACAATGAAATGGGGAAATTGCAGGTTTTTCCTCTGCTGCAAGACCTCTTTATAGGGTCCAGCAGCAGAGGAATTACATTTCCCTTAATTTGCATTGGACTCGTTACTGTGCGAGTAATCGCAAGGATACTCGCAGAGTAACGAGTAGAGCGAGTACCGTACTATTCGCCGAGTAACGAATAGTAACGAGTGTACTCGCTCATCCCTAAAATACACATGAACATACAGTCGATCATAATACATCCATGGACTACAGCCTATTCAGGCCCAGACCAGGGTTTAGCATTCTTAGCTACAGGGTAAGCCAAGCATCCCCAAGGACTCCTCATTACATTCTATTCAGATTGCCAGCCACGTACAAGCCTTACCATCCCAGACAGACCTACAGGACTGCGGCTGCGCCAACATGACAGAGCGAGCCCCTCCTGGTTCAGCCAGTCTTCCCAACTCTAGGAGCCATAACAACCTGCTGTCTTCTAGCCTCAGGCTCACACTCAAGTCAGAGGAGCAGGTGTCTCCTACATGGAGAGCAGCCTTCCCTCCATGTCCCAAATGGATGGGATTGCTATGACTCACATCCTCACATCTCAGAGGATCTGTTCTTCCTGCCTCTCTGTCTCACAGCACTAGGCAGCCTAATATCATGCCAGTCACGCCCAAACACCTAGGTGCAGTTAACTATGTGCACCAGTCAGGTCTAGTACAGCAATCACCCATTCAGACACACACAGATCCAAATGCCGTTAACTCTGTGTGCACGGCTCAAGGCCACTTTGATGTATACCGGCCATGGGCTATCATGCCAGTCATACCTCACACCATATATTTTCAATAGGATTAAGTTCAGGGCTTTGTGATGACCAGTCCAAAACATTGACTTTGTTATCCTTAAGGCACTTTGTAATCAGTATGGCATTATGCTTGGGGTCATTGTCCATTTGAAAAATCCATTTCTGCCCAAGCTTTAACTTCCTGGATGATGTCTTGAGATGTTGCTACAGTATTGCCACATACTTTTTGTTCCTCATGATACCATCTATTCTGTGAAGTGCACTAGTCCCTCCTACAGCAAAACAACCCCACAACATGCATGATGCTGCCATCCTTGTATTTCACAGTTGGGATGGTGTTCTTAGGCTTCCAAGCTTCTCCCTTTTTCCTCCAATAGTAACGATGGTCATTATGGCCAAACAGTTCAGTTTTAGTTTCGTCAGACTACATGTCTACAAAAAATGTAGGTCTTTGTTCCTGTGTGCATTTGCTAAAATAAATCTGGCTTTTTTATGTTTTCTTTTAGACCAAGGGCTTCTGCCTTGAAGAGTAGTCTTTTAGCCCATATTTATACAATACTCATTTCACTGTGGATAATGACAAAATCTTACCAGCTTTCACCATCATCTTCACAAGGTCTTTTGCTTTTGTTCTTGGGTTGATATGCATGTCAGACAAAAGCACATTCATCTCTGGGACACAAAACCCGTCTCCTCCCTGAGCGGTATGATGGCTGGACATTACCATGTTGTTTATACATGCGTATAATTGTTTGTACAGATGGAGGCAATTTCAGTTATCTGGAAATTGCCCCCAATGATTAAACAGACTTGTGCAAATCCACAATTGTTTTCCTAATATCTTGGCTGATTTCTTTAGACTTTCTTATGATGCTACACAAAGAGGCCGTGTGTTTCAGGTGTGTATTAAAATACATCCACATGTGTGTCTCTAATTAACTCAGATGTTGCCAATAAACTTATCAGAAGCTTCAAAACACATAACATTATCACATGGGCTGTCCCAAATTGTTTAAAGGCAGAGTAATCTTAGTGTACAGTATGTAAACCTGTGACTTTGCAGAATATAATACAAATACCTAAAAACATTCTCTCGTCTCATTATTCTGGCATTTGGCAACTATTAATAATTATGGTAAACCTAATTGACCTAAAACAGAAAAGATTTATTCTGATTTTATGTCAGATAGTGAAAAAAACATGCACATTTGTCTATTTATAAGTGTATGTAAACTTCAACTGTATGCACAGTAACTATGTAACTAAGGTGTAATTCATTGTAAGCTTCAAAAGATTCAGAGATTTAAGGAGTATATACAATACAGTCACGTAATAAGTAAATCAGTCTGGTACTTCACTTGTAGACTAGCAGTTATATTCCATACAAGGCCTGTAGTCACTGCCTAATAGATTTTAAATACATTCACATTTATTTAGATGGAAAACAGCAGGTTGCATTGTAAGGGTGGTGCGCGTAAACAGGCCTGGGTGTTATTTTCACATTTTATGTTGTAATATATCATTTTTGTTTATAGTAGCTGTGCAACGTAAAGATCATTCTGTCCCTTAAGAATAAACCAATCTTAATGCTTGAATGGAAGCAATTAACCTACAAAGGAAGCACATCAACTACAATTTTGTAAGCTTTTAAACAAATGATCTACATCTGTTTTATAGAAGATCAAAAGTAGATCTCTGCAGTTATAATGATAAGGGTTTGTTCACATCTGCGTATTGCGAGTGCAATTGGGCAAAAAATCGAGGTGCACTGGCAACAGTGTTAAACTAAGAAACAATGCCCATCTGTGAGTTTTTCCTGAGCGAGAAAAACAAGATGAAGAAAAAATTGTAACATGATGCGTATGGCAGCTTATCTTGCTGGAAATTCAACAATAATAGGCAATGGATGTGAGAAAAAAATGGACAGCACACAGATGGCACCCAAAATGTGTTTTTTAACATGGTCTTTTACTTGCTGTAAAAAGCTGGGGTTGACGTCATACAGCTATGTAATGTCACTAAAGGGTGTTTAGCCTTGTATTTAGGGCACAAACAATTAATTTAAAAGAACTGACGTGGGTTCACCCCTATTTTTGATCACCAGCTAAGGTAAAGCTGACGGCTGGACCTGCTGACCACAATTGGCAGCTTTTCCTTAGCTGGTAATCCAAAACAGAGGTAACCCCAAGCTTTACTTTTTAAATAATTAATACATTGAGATCCCCCCCATTTTGGAAAACCAGCAAATGTTAATCTGACAGCTGGGGTCTGGAGTTCTCAGGGTGTGAAAGGCCATCTTTAATGAGCCCTCCACACCCTAAAAATAGCAACTGGTGCCTCCATATCCTGGCACCTTGCTCCAGAAATTCCCACTGCCCTGGTGCCAGTTGCAAATGAGGTAATATAAGGGGTTAATGACAGCTGAGTATTGACAGCTGTCAGTAATCCTAGTTACACAGAAATAAAATCTTTAATTAGAAATAAATCACACAGTGAAAAATTCTTTATTTTAAATAAAACACACAGACACCCTCTTTCACCCATTTATTCACTCCCAAACATACCCTCTGCCAGGTAACATTAACATTTTGGCTTTGTTGGAGAACACTGAAAAGAGGCTCTGTAGGGTCACTAGTAAAATTTTGACACTCTGGGGGTTCTTTGAAAACAGGCTTTATGGAGGCATTCCTAAAATTTTTGCTGTGTGGGAGAACTGTAAAAAACAAGCTTTGTGGTAGCACTCTTAGAATGTTTACTCTGTGAGGAACTCTGAAAACTGGGTTTGTGGTGGTGACTTTTAAAAATTCCTCTGTGTAGGAACTCTATGGAGTGCCTCTATGGAGGCACTCTTAAAATTTTGGCTCTGCTTGGTAACTCTGAAAACAGACTTTGTGGAGACACTTTTAAAATGTAAAAGGATTCCCCCTGATGAAGTGGCTATAGGCAGCGCCTAAGCCACGAAATGACGTCGGGGTCCGCAGCCCTAACGTTCACTGCCCCCTGTGCTCTTAAGTGTCGGCCTCCAGTGGTAACTGTACCTTATTATCATGCAATACGTTTTTTGGTTTGATGGTGCTTTTAACTGTATGGAAACAATGTGAATGATCTGCTTTATGCTTGTCAACCCTGTTTGCTTCATGTGTGTACCCTTGTATATGTGGGACAACTTCTATAGAAATGTTGCAACTAGAAGCTTTATTGTTTCCCTCATAAGTGTGCATTGAAGGCACACAGCCCCCATGCATTGAAGCTAAATAGTATATTAAACCCTTTGATACCTTTCATATTTATATGTTCCTCAAAGTAAACACTAATGTTTCAATCTCTATGTACAAACCATTTAAACGCAATTGTATGAAATGTTATATGTGGTCCTGAGTGACCAACTTGTACCACTGTGCTGTTGGTGACATGGCACTTACACAATCGCCCTCACCTTGCTCCCCAAGTCTAAACTAAATAAAATCACTTTTGATAAATTTACTAAGCATTTACTCCCCTTTTCTTCGTCTATATATCATACTGAGTAGCTTAGACAGAGCACTCACCTCCCAGTGGGTGTGTCTGTTTTATATGGATTTTCATATATTTATGACAGATGAGGACAAGTTTAATATATTCATGAGGTCCATACAAACAGGAACAGGAGGGGAAGTGTATCTCTCTCTCTCTCTCTCTGCATATATATATATATATATATATATACACTAGATGGCGGCCCGATGCTAAAGAATCGGGTAGTCTAGAATCCATATATAGTCTATTTACTAATAGTTAGGGAGTGCGGTGAAATGAATTGTGTGTATACAGGTGGCTCAGTGGTTAGCACTGAGTGCGGTGGCTCAGTGGTTAGCAGTGAGTGGGTGGCTCAGTGGTTAGCAGTGAGTGCGGTGGCTCAGTGGTTAGCAGTGAGTGGGGTGGCTCAGTGGTTAGCAGTGAGTGGGGTGGCTCAGTGGTTAGCAGTGAGTGGGGTGGCTCAGTGGTTAGCAGTGAGTGCGGTGGCTCAGTGGTTAGCAGTGAGTGCGGTGGCTCAGTGGTTAGCAGTGAGTGCGGTGGCTCAGTGGTTAGCAGTGAGTGCGGTGGCTCAGTGGTTAGCAGTGAGTGCGGTGGCTCAGTGGTTAGCAGTGAGTGCGGTGGCTCAGTGGTTAGCAGTGAGTGCGGTGGCTCAGTGGTTAGCAGTGAGTGCGGTGGCTCAGTGGTTAGCAGTGAGTGCGGTGGCTCAGTGGTTAGCAGTGAGTGCGGTGGCTCAGTGGTTAGCAGTGAGTGCGGTGGCTCAGTGGTTAGCAGTGAGTGCGGTGGCTCAGTGGTTAGCAGTGAGTGCGGTGAGATTGGTCAGCACAGTGGCATGGGCAGAGTGGACAGCGCAGCGCCGTGGGCAGAGTGGTCAGCGTAGCGCCGTGGGCAGAGTGGTCAGCACACACATACATACATACACACACTCCGCTATAGTTAGCACCGACCCTGCGTCTTCCTCGCCGCTTGGTTTCTGAGTCGACATGTCGCCACCTGCGGACGATGGATCCAATATGGCATCCGGGAAGTTTGGCAAGACTTCTTGGACGCTATATTGGATCCAGTAGTTGGGGGGTGGCGACATGTCGACTAAGGATGCAGGCGGCTGATGCAGGGCCGGTGCTAACTATAGCGGAGTGTGTGTGTGCGTGTGTGTATGTGTGCGGACAAAGTGAGGGAAGTGCGGATAAAGTGAGGGAAATGCAGACAAAGTGACGGAAGACACACATATAACACATACTGTACATTGCATATGGAGGGGTGAGGAGAGTGGAGGCTGGAGGGTGAGGAGAGCGGAAGCTGGAGGGGTGAGGACGGCAGAGGAGAGGGGAGCCTGGAGGGCAGAGGACAGGGGAGGCTGAGGGCAGAGGACAGGGGAGGCTGGAGGGCAGAGGACAGGGGAGGCTGGAGGGCAGAGGACAGGGGAGGCTGGAGGGCAGAGGACAGGGGAGGCTGGAGGGCAGAGGACAGGGGAGGCTGGAGGGCAGAGCGGAGCTGGAGGGCAGAGCGGAGCGGAGGCAGAGGAAGCGGAGGCTGGAGGGCAGAGGACAGGGGAGGCTGGAGGGCAGAGGCAGGGGAGGGCTGGAGGGCAGAGAGCGGAGGCTGGAGGGCAGAGCGGAGGCTGGAGGGCAGAGGAGAGGGGAGGCGGAGGCGAGGCTGGAGGGCAGAGCGGAGGCTGGAGGGCAGACAGGGCTGGAGGGCAGAGCGGGAGGCGAGTGGAGGGCAGAGCGGAGGCTGGAGGGGGAGAGGCTGGAGGGGAGAGCGGAGGCTGGAGGGGAGAGGCTGGAGGCTGGAGGGGAGGCTGGAGGGCAGAGGACGAGGGAGAGGCTGGAGGGCAGAGGACAGGGGAGGCTGGAGGGCAGAGGACAGGGGAGGCTGGAGGGCAGAGGCTAGAGGGGAGAGCGGAGGCTGGAGGGCAGAGCGGAGGCTGGAGGGCAGAGCGGAGGCTGGAGGGAGAGGAGCGGAGGCTGGAGGGGAGAGCGGAGGCTGGAGGGAGAGAGCGGAGGCGGGAGGGGAGAGCGGAGGCGGGAGGGGAGAGCGGAGGCTGGAGGGGAGAGACTGGAGGGGAGAGCGGAGGGTGGAGGGGAGAGCGGAGGCTGGCGGGGAGAGCGGAGGCGGGAGGGGAGAGCGGAGGTGGGAGGGGAGAGCGGAGGCTGGAGGGGAGAGGCTGGAGGGGAGAGCGGAGGCTGGAGGGCAGAGGCTGGAGGGGAGAGCGGAGGCGGAAGGGGAGAGCGGAGGCGGGAGGGGAGAGGCTGTAGGGGAGAGGCTGGAGGGGAGAGCAGAGGCGGGAGGGGAGAGCGGAGGTGGGAGGGGAGAGCGGAGGCGGGAGGGGTGAGCGGAGGCGGGAGGGGAGAGCGGAGGCTGGAGGGGAGAGCGGAGGCTAAAGGGGTGAGGCTGGAGGGGAGAGCGGAGGCTGGATGGCAGAGGCTGGAGGGCAGAGGCTGGAGGGGAGAGCGGAGGCTGGAGGGCAGAGGCTGGAGGGCAGAGGGTGGAGGGGAGAGCGGAGGCTGGAGGGGCAGAGGCTGGAGGGGCAGAGGCTGGAGGGGAAGAGGCTGGAGGGGCTGGAGGGCAGAGGCGTAGGTGGGTGGGGGGGTGCACACTCACCGCGGCCGGCGTGCGTCTGGTGTAGGAGGAGAAGGAGGGGCGGGCAGAGGTGCAGGACAGGAAGTCCCATCCTCCCTCCTCTCCGGGCGCGCGGCGGGTGGGTAATTCAGCACGGGCCCCCCCAGGTGGCGGGCAATGGGCACAGTGGAGAGGCGGCTGGAGCGGGCAGGCGGCAGAGGCGGCTGGAGCGGGAGAGAGGAGGCAGCTGGGACAGATGGGAACGTTCATGGGCGGCGCCCCGACTGCAGAGGACTGGTGACATCACCAGCATGGGTCCGAAGGCCATCACGGAAGTACCCTTCGGGTTTTCCGGAAGTGGCCTTCGGCTTTTATATTATAGATACAGTATATAACTATATACATATGAAACATATATACCCTACTGTTCATTTAGAAATTTCCTTATTTTTGAAAGAGCAGCACTTTTTTTTCAATGAAGCTAACATTAAATGAATCAAAAATACACTCTATACATTGTTAATGAGCTAAATGACTATTCTAGCTACAAACGTCTGGTTTTTAATGCAATATCCACATACTGTAGTTGTATAGAGGCCCATTTCCAACAACCACCACTACAGTGTTTTTAATGGTACATTGTGTTTGCTAACTGTGTGAGAATGTTTGGAAAACCCTAGAAAACCCTAGAAAACCCTTGCACAAGTGTTAGCTCAGCTGAAAATGGTTTGGGCTGATTAGAGAAGTTATAAACTGACCTTCCTTTGAGCTAGTTGAGAATCTGGAGCATTACATTTGTTTGTTCTATGAAACTCTCAAAATGTCCAGAAAAAGAAAACTTTCCTGTGAAACTCGACAGTCTATTTTTTTAGAAATGTTGGCTATTCCATGCGAGAAATTGCCAAGAAACTGAAGAGTGGGAGACCCCGTGCACAACTGAGCAACAAGACAAGTACATTAGAGTCTCTAGTTTGATAAATTGACGCCTCACAGCTCCTCATCTGGCAGCTTCATTAAATAGTACCCACCAAAGGTCTGCAATGCTGTAATTGCTGCAAAGGGAGCATTCTTTGACAAAAGCAAAGTTTGAAGGATTATTATTTCAAATAAAAATCATTATTTCTAACCTTGTCAATGTTTGGACTATATTTTCTATTCATTTTGCAACTCATTTGGTAAATAATTGTATGAGTTTTCATGGAAACACAAAATTGTCTAAAATGTATAAGTTTCCCTTAAACATCCCTTCAAGGGAGCTTTTAAGCTTCTTCAAATATTCAGCTGTTGGCAGACCTACAGGCTGTAAACATTATAAAAGTTTCACCATCTTGCATCTGTGATCCCCAGGAACCTCAAATCTCCATTAAACATCCCTTTAAGATTTGCGGCCGAAGTGGCCACCATAAGTCCCGGTGGCTTAGTGCATGCTGAAAATATCCAACTGGCATTATCCTGTTAATTACCCAGTGTTCCACTATCACAGAGCAACTGGAAGAGTTGGGTACAGCTCCACAAAATGGCACTATAATGAATACGCCATTTTCGGGGAGGGCTACAATTTGCAGCGGGAAGAGGGGGTCACTAAACTTGGGTTTCCCTACGCTGATGATTCAAGCCACAGGCTGCCTAGTTGTACCTGGCTTGCAACCAAAATTATGGCAAAGCGCTTGCCTATTTTTTCAATATTTTTTTCACAGTAATCTAATGTCAGTTTGGTTGCCATACTGGCAACCAATCACAGATGCCAGCAGAGAGAAATGCATGCAGCAGCTACCAGGAGAGTAGTGTGCCATGCCGGGTGATTCCGATGTGTGGGATCGCAGCCTAATGTATCTGAGCAGTATAAAAATAGTAAAAAAAAACTATTCTGCACTGCTGCTGATTAGTATATTCTGCCTCCCAAAGATCGCAGCAAAGCTCGGCTCACGTTTATCCTGCACTGTACGCAGAGCATTCACATCGCGATTATGTGTAAATCACTGAAAACTGTGATTTAGACAAAATTCCCTACAGAAATGATTTCCTTCACTGTATGTGATAAGTGCCTATGTTGAAATTATTACTGTTTGAGTCAAATGTTACAAATGACATCGTGTACCACCAAGGACCTTTTTCAAAAGCTGCTACAGTAAAGTTCTTTTACTTCACTCCTTGTGTGCTGGACTATTTCTGCAAAGAGGCACTTGATACTGCCCTACAGACTGGTGAATGATGTGAGGCATGAAAATGCAAGACACTACACACACTCCTGTAGAACTAATCTGGCCAATTGAAAACTCAAGAGCCACAAACAGTGTATGCTTTCAGGGTTTACTCAGCATTGCACAAGGTGCTGGAATCATCACCTCTGCACATGATGAAATTAGCACCTGTGCAATGCTAAGGAAATCCCGAAAATTTGCACTGTTTTCAGACCTTGAGGACTGTAGTTGGCCACCACTGCCCTAGAAGTCTCTGTGTGGTACCCAAGTGGCAAGAGGCATCCTCAAGCCCTTTCACAACAACTGTGGCTATCCCTGAACCATCTTAGGCCCTGTGCCCATGGTGCGTTGTTTGATGCTTGTTTTTACACTGATTTTGAGAAACTGTATGTCTATCCTGAGGCCAGCAAAGTCTATGATTGGTCAGAAGTGCTGTGTCCAGGTTGCTTTCTATGTCCTTGCACATGTGGTTCTTATTTACTTTTTTCTGCCCCAAAATCTGCACCAAATCTGCAAGAAAAAAAAAACACTTTACTACATCAATTCTGAACTCTCATAGACTTTGCTGCCTTCAGGATAGATGTGCAGTTTTTGATACAGATTCTCAACATCTGCTTAAAAAGAGGTATCAAACAATGGGGCCTTACAGCAATATGGTGGGGTCATGTTCACAGAAAGCATCCCCCATATGCTGTGAGAGCAGGCATGCAGGCAATGGTGAGAGTGTGACAAGCGGTGCCATTACAAACATTACTGCATTTAGGACTCGAGGAGTCACACGGGGCTATCCCGCAAGTTTGAACTGCGCTGGACCCCCTGACATCACTGCTGACACGTTGTGTCTCAATACCAATCAAATATACCGGCTACATCTCGCGCGATATCACGGCTCTCATGAGACAGCGTCTGTTACGAGCTCTGATGCCACTGAGGTTATCTAAGGTCACGCAGCAGAATTCCTTGTCTGCATGATACCCGCTATGTATATTAAGACAACCAACAACAGTGCCTGGTGTCCCACCTTATGGGGGATGCAGCCACTGATCTTTCCCCACATGTGCTGGAACTATTTCAGCATTTATTTGGGTTTCATTTTTTGAAAGAGAGGGTGGGTGAGTTTTAATAATTCTTTTACATCCTTTTTTGGGGGGGGGGGTTGATTGGAATGAGAGACTTTCAACAAATTAATTTTGATTAAAAAAAAGGAGAAAGAGGGATATATTGGGGTTATTTTTCAGGTAAAATATTTATTGGTGTGATTTTTTGAGTCCTTACTGACTTAGTTAGTAATATCGGGGATCTGATTCACACCCCAACATTACTAACCTCTGGCCTTGCGGCCAACTGAAATTACCCAGCTGGCATCAACTCCAAATCCCATTACCCTGTCTGCCAACTCACCTGGGCAGTGAAAGAGCCGGGGCAAAGCACCAGGAGTGACGCATCTAATGGGGCGCCACTCCTGGGGTGGCTGAATCTTGCTAATTTTTTCAAGATTTTAAAATATTTTAAGATTTTAAAGATCACTCATCTTTTCAGCTGTTCAAGAGGGTGGATGGATGGATAGATAGTTGGATGTAAAATGCAAATAGATTTATAGAAAGACATCAAACAGCTATAAAATGGAGGAAAAATAGAGCAGTCTGTAGGAGAGCTCCGCCAGTGACAAGGAGGCTGTGTGTGAACCAGCAGTGTGTGATCTTAAAGGGAACCTGTCACCCCAAATAACCTTATAACCTATTAATACCTGTCCCTGCCACCTTACAATACATTCTAACACATCCCTGTCTCACCTTTTGTAGCAATCTACAAGTACAAAAATTTAGTTTGCAAACTTACAAAATCTTGCCAGAGGGGCGTTCCTCCAAGGCATTTTGACTGGTAGGCGGGTCCCTGTGCCGCGCTACCTCTGTCTCGTTGCTCTAATACGCCCTAATGGCGTCATTATACAAATGCAGAGCTCAGGTACGATTTCAATATCGCGCCCGCAACGTCACCGCTCCAACACGGTCATGTGACGCCGGCATCACCGCGTCACTTCCGGTCGCACACAGGCAGACTTCAGCAGGCAGATTGCGCATGCGCGAAGTCTGCCTGTGGGACGTGCGACCGGAAGTGACGCGTCCCGGCGTCACATGACCGCGTCGCAGAGGCGATGTTGCGGCGCAATATTGAAATCGTGCCTGTGCTCTGCATTTGTATAATGACACCCATTAGGGCGTATTAGAGCAACAAGACAGGGGTACACGGTACAGGGGACCCGCCTACCGGTCAAAATGCCTTGGAGGAATGCCCCTCTGACAAGATTTTCGTAAGTTTGCAAACTACATTATTGTACTTGTAGATTACAACAAAAGGTGAGACAGGGATGTGTTAGAATGTATTGTAAGGCTGCAGGGACAGGTATTAATAGGTTATAAGGGTTATTTGGGGTGACAGGTTCCCTTTAAACATATAAAAGGGGTATTCCTGATGCAATAACTCCTTCAAAATTATCATAAAACTGCAACTGCAAGTGTTGCAAAACTATACTGGTCCAGAAATCAGTGTGGTAATGGTTCTAATGTTTGTTAGTTGTACTATTATAGAGATAAGTAAGCCTTTTGAAGGTAGGGTTTGGTATGATTCACCGAAAGGGTATATGTTTGCCAAATAGGCCGGGGTGTGCGGATAACTGGGAGCGTGGACCGAGGGGGGTGAAAATTGTGGAACAGGGTGCTGGGTACGTGTGTTGACTGGATAGGGGTTGGAGTGTGGACCGGGGTGTGCAGGATGCTGGGAGGGTGGTCTGGGTGGGGGTGGGAGTGTGGACTGGGAAGGGCGGGCTGGGTGGTGGTTGAACCATCGACCGGAGTGTGTGAGCTGTTAGGACAGTGGACCAGGTGAGGGTTGCAGCATGGACTGGGGTGTGCAGGCTGCTAAGAGGGTGGACTGGACGAGGGTGGCAGTGTGGACCGGGGTGTGCAGGCTGCTTGGAGCGTGAACTGGGAGGGGGTTGGATGTGGACCAGGGTGAGGGGGCTGCTGGGATTTTGGACCAAGTGGGGGGGGGGAGAGTGTGGACTGGGCGGGAGTGGAAGCATGGACCGGGGTGTGCGGGCTGCTGAGAGAGTGTGGAGTGGGTGTAAGTGGGAGTGTGGAATGGTGTGAGGGGCTGCTGTGATGGTGGCTCAGGTGGGGGTGGGAGTATGGACTGAGATGTGTGGGTTGATGGAAGGGTGGACTGGTTGGGGGTGGGAGTGTTGACTGGAGTGTGTGGGCTGCTGACAAGGTGGACCAGGTGGAGGTGGGAGTGTGGACCGAGTGGGGTAGAAGTATGGATGTGGGTATGAGGGCTGCTGTGAGGGTGGACCGGGTGAAAGTGGGTTTACCTGGGTGTTCGCGCTGCTGGGAGGGTGGATCTAGTGGGGCTAGGAGTGTGGATTGGTTAGGGGTGGGAGCGTCGACCGTGGTGCGCAGGCTGCTGGACGGTGAACCGGGTGAGGGTGAGAGGTAGACCGAGGTGTGCAGGCTGCTAAGAGGGTTGACCGGATGGGGGTGGGAGTGTGGACCGGGGTGTGTGGGCTGCTGGTAGCATGGTCTGGGTGAGCGTGGAAGTGTGGACCAGGGTGAGGGGGTTGCTGGGAGCGTGGACAGGGTGGGAGTGTGAACTGGAGTGTGTGGGCTGCTGAGTGGGAGGACTGGGTGGGGGTGTGAGTGTGACTGGAGTGTGCATGTTGCTGGGAGGGTGGACCGGAATGTGTGGGTTGTTGGGAGTGTGGACGGAGTGAGGGGCTTCTGGATGAGTGGCTCAGGTGGGGGTCAGAATGTCTGGGGTATGCGAGTTGCTGGGAATGTGGACCGAGCAGGTTTGAGACTGGACTGGGGTGTGCAGGGAGCTTGGTGGATGGGCTGGGTGAGGGTGTGAGTGTGAACATTGGTGTGCAGGTTACTGGGAGTGGGACTGGGTGGGGGTGGAAGTGTGGATCAAGGTGTGCAGGCAGCAGGGAGCTTGACTGGGTGGGAGTGTTGACTGAGTGGAGGTGGGACTGTGGGCTGGGTGTGCGGCCTGCTGGAAGTGTGGACCAGGTGGGGATGGGTGTGTGGAACGGGGCGGGAAGGCTGTTGGGATCGTGGATTTGGTGGGGGTGGATGGGTGGACTGGGGTGTGTGGGCTGCTGGAAGGTGGACTGGGTGGGGCTGGGAATGTGGACATAGTGGGGGTGGGAGCATCAACCGAGGTGTGCAGACTGCTAAGAAGGTGGACTGGATGGGGGTGGGAGTGTGGACCGCGGTGTGCGGACTGCTGGGAGCATGGTGTAGGTGGTGATGGAAGTGTGGACCAGGGTGTGTGGGTTGCTGGGACGGTGGACCAAGTGGGGGTGGGAGTGTGGACTGGGTGGGGGTGGAGTGTGGACCAAGGTGTGTTGGGGCTGCTGGGTGGGTGGACCGGGTCAGGGTGGGAGCGTAGACCTGGGTGTGGGAGCTGTTGGGGGTGGATGGATGGGGTCGGAGTGTGAAATGGGGTGTGTGGGCTACTGGGACTGTGAACCAGGTGGAGGTGGGAGTGCAAAGTGTGTGATTGGCTGCTGGGTGGTTTGCTCGGTCGGAGGTGGGAGAGTGGACTGGGTGTGTGGGGTGCTGGGAGGGTAAACCAAGTGGGGGTGGGAGTGTGGACTGGAATTTGTGAGCTGCTGGGAGGATGGACCAGGTGGGGGTGGGAGTGTGGACCACGGTGAACTGGGTGTGGGTGGGAGTGTGGACCAGGGTGTGCGGCCTGCTGGGAGAGTGTACCAGGTGGACCTGGTGGGGATGGGAGTGTGGACCAGGGCATGTGGGATCCTGGGAGGGTGGACCAGGTGGGAGTAGGAGTCTAGACGGGTTTGCGGACTGCTGGGTCAGTGGCCCGGGTGGGGGTGGGAGTGTGGACCAGGGTGTGTGGGATGCTGGGAGGGTAGACCAGGTGGGGATGGGAGTGTGCCATATTGGGAGACCCATCACTTGGATGTTCCAATATGGCAGTCAACGTAGTTCCAGTTGGCGCTTGGAATTGTGGGATTTATAGACATCTCGACAGAAACGGATGTCAGACAATGTAAGGTAAGTACAGTTGACACCACGGCAATTCTGTCAGATAATACTCAGTTTATTCCTGAAAATTATTGCAATCACAAATTCTTTGGTATTATTATCTTCATTTAATTTGTCTTCAATGAAAAAACACAAAAGGAATTGTCCTAAAGCCAAATTGGATATAATTCCACACCAAACATAAAAAAGGGGGTGGACAAAAGTGTTGGCACTGTTAGAAAAATCATGTGATGCTTCTCTAATTTGTGTAATTAACAGCACCTGTAACTTACCTGTGGCACCTAACAGGTGTTGGCAATAACTAAATCACACTTGCAGCCAGTTGACATGGATTAAAGTTGACTCAACCTCTGTCCTGTGTCCTTGTGTGTACCACATTGAGCATGGAGAAAAGAAAGAAGACCAAAGAACTGTCTGAGCACTTGAGAAACCAAATTGTGAGGAAGCATGAGCAATCTCAAAGCTACAAGTCCATCTCCAAAGACCTGAATATTCCTGTGCCTACCGTGCGCAGTGTCATCAAGACGTTTAAAGCCCATGGCACTGTGGCTAACCTCCCTAGATGTGGACGGAAAAGAAAAATTGACGAGAGATTTCAACGCAAGATTGTGCGGATGGTGGATAAAGAACCTCGACTAACATCCAAACAAGTTCAAGCTGCCCTGCAGTCCGAGGGTACAACAGCGTCATCCCGTACTATCTGTCGGCGTCTCAATGAAAAGGGACTGTATGGTAGGATACCCAGGAAGACCCCACTTCTTACCCCGAGACATAAAAAAGCCAGGCTGGAGTTTGCCAAAACTTACCTGAAAAGCCTACAACGTTTTGGAAGAATGTTCTCTGGTCAGATGAGACAAAAGTAGAGCTTTTTGGGCAAAGGCATCAACATAGAATTTACAGGAGAAAAAAAGAGGCATTCAAAGAAAAGAACACGGTCCCTACAGTCAAACATGGCGGAGGTTCCCTGATGTTTTGGGGTTGCTTTGCTGCCTCTGGCACTGGACTGCTGGACTGTGTGCGTGGCATTATGAAGTCTGAAGACTGCCAACAAATTTTGCAGCCTAATGTAGGGCCCAGTGTGAGAAAGCTAGAACACCTGTGGAGAGATCTAAAAATGGCAGTTTGGAGAAGGCACCCTTCAATTATCAGGCACCTGGCGCAGTTTGCCAAAGAAGAATGGTCTAAAATTCCAGTAGAGCATTGTAAGAAATTATTGACGGTTACCGAAAGCGGTTGATCGCAGTTATTTTGGCTAAAGGTTGTGCAACCAAGTATTAGGCTGAGGGTCCCAATACTTTTGTCTGGCCCATTTTTGGAGTTTTGTGTGAAATGATCAATGTTTTGCTTTTTTCTTCATTCTCTTTTGTGTTTTTTCATTGAAGACAAATTAAATGAAGATAATAATACCAAAGAATTTGTGATTGCAATCATTTTCAGGAAGAAACTAAGTATTATCTGACAGAATTGCAGGGGTGTAAATACTTTTGGCCACAACTGTATATATTACATAAGGAGAAAACGGGCATTTTTACTTTAATTTCTAGGGGCAGAAAAAGGGTCATTCTTAATCTGTTGGGCCATATAGGGACATAAGGGACATAACACTCGCAGTCGCAGAGGTCTTGACCGCAACCAAGCCCATAAGTGGAGTTGGCCTGCCATCTAAGGATGCACATCCAGCTGAAATGCATTCCGGAATAGACACCATAGGGTCCCTGCACTGCGTTACATGCTGCCAGTGCTGGGTTGAAAGAGGTTGGCAGCTGAGTTTGATGTGCCCATGACTGGTGGAGCATGACAGTGACATCATGCATCACCATAGCAGGCACAACAATGTCCACTGCCAGCCACTGTACCAGCTTCAAGGAGGATGCCGCATGCTGTATAACTGGAAGGGGACCAGGATAAGTACTAATATACCAAGATAGACCCAGGATAAGGTCATTATACTAGGATAGGGGCTCAGGATGGACAACATATATACAAGGATGGCAACATATATACCAGAGTGGGGGACATATATACCAAGATAGCCAAAGTGAGCACATATATACCAGAAAGGGGACATATATACCATAATAGGAGACATATATACCTGGATGGGTCCAGGATTGGAGACATGTATACCAGGATAGGAACATCTAAAGCAGATGGGGACATATATACTAGGATGGACCCAGGATAGAGAACATATATACCTGGATGGTGACGTATGTATCAAGATAGGGGACATATACACCAGGAAGGGCCCAGGATGAGGTATATATAAAAGGAAGTGGGACATCTATATGAGGATGAGAAACATACATACCCGGATGAGGACATATATACCAGGATGGAGACATATATAATACCAGGATGAGGCTCAAGATGTGAGACATAGATATCATGTTGGAACTCAGGTTGTGGGACATATATAACAGGATGGGCCCAGGGTGGGAAACATATATACTAGGATGAGCCCAGAATGCGGACATACATACCAACATGGAGGAATATACAGTAGAATGTGGTCCAGGATGTGGAGCATATTTACCAGGAATTGGCCTAGGATAGGAGTCATATCGACCAGAATAAGGAACATATATACCAGGATGTGGACATATATACCAGGATGGGGGCTACATATTCCAGGATAGTCCTAAAATGCCTTCATATATACCAGAATCCAAGACATATTTAGCACTAAGGAGCCGAGGATGAGGTATATTAGTATATGATGGGGGACATTACCACATAATGAAGAGAGATAGGGGGAACTCATATGTCTTTATAGGAATTATACCAAACATCTGACTACATTTTGCACTGGGGCTCATCAGATGCTAGTTACACCACTGAGTGGCATTATTCACTGTTTAGATGACACAATGGGGGCTTTATTTTGTAGTATGTGATATAAAAAGGGCATTATTATTGTATATCAGTGTACAGTCAACACTTTTTGGGTTAGCAAGAGGAATATTCTTTCTATTTGGGAGATAAATTGGACATTGTAAGCATTTGAAGCTCTAAGAAATTGCTAGTACTGTGTAGTGTAAAATAATAGCTCTAGCTGAGCGGGGTACAGAGAAGATGTCAGAGACCTGCCCAGATTACCGGTATTACCGTTCACGGCTACTTTTATAATTATGTTTTTTTGTGAAATGCCACACCACTTCATGTCTGAAATGCGGATGAGGGCAGCATGAATCACCTAGTGCTTTCCCTTTATGTAAATATTAAAGTGAACCTGACAGGCCCCACAAACCACCAGTAAGTGTATCTTCCTGTCTAAATTCACTAAAAGTGCCTTTATTATATTGGTCACATAAACATATCTTTAGAAAAAATATTTCTAATATCCGTTTATCATATTCAGATAAACCCTTTAGCCAGTTGATGGCACACTGATTTCCCTAGGCTAGTAGTCCCCCTCAGCATGTTAACACACCCCTGTGGGTATGATAACATGATTTTCAAGAACCTGCTTCATCACCAGCTCTTATCAAATCTTGCACATGCAAACTGATTTATTCACTAGTATCATTATGCCTCTGAAGCCAGGTATACACTTCCCAGCTTCAGAGGCATTCTGTGCATGACTGTAAGTGCAGACGGTGGCTATTCCTCGGCTCTTTTGTAAGAGTAAGCCATCTCATGCACTTCCGGTCATGCACAGTATACCTCTGAAGGCAGAAAGTGTGCGCTGGCTCTTGCAAATCATGTTATCATGGCCACAGGGACATGAGAGGGACGACTAGTCTGGAAAATAAACACTCCTTCGCTATAGTTAAAAGGATTTATTTAAATATGATAGACTTTAGCAATACTTTTTCTAAAGATCTGTATTTGTGTCCAACATAATAAATGGACTATTAGGCAGGGAATTTAGACAGAAAGATTTAACTGCTGGTGGTTTGTGGGGGCGGGGGACCTATCAAGTTCCCTTTAACTTGAAATATCATTGTATATCACTATGGTGTGTCATATGTTTTCATATGAGAGCCCTAATCACCCTATACACAGGCTGACTGTAAGCCTCTCCTGTTTAATTGTATGCACAATGAGCGTTGTCAAGTAGCCTGCGTTGGTGAAGTCATCAGAACTCCAACTTTCCTTCCCAAGAGTTCTGTCAGGAGATATATTTCTTATTACCCCTGACTCTTGCTTCAGGTTTTATAAACCTATGCTATATATATGTCAAAGCCCATCTGTCTTCATATGCTGCACACAGATTGTACAGGATAAATAAACTGATAGGTTTCCCTTAGGCACCAATGATGCATCATTTCATTATAGTATCTTCAACACAGTTTGTAGGTGTTTTTATTTCTTTTTTTATTGAAATCACAAATAAATTTCCACATGCTCCAGAGAACATATGGACATCTAAAAAGGTAGTATTTAATGGGGAAATTACAAAAAGAAGCACTTATTGGTGTGGTGGACCTGAGTCATCCACATGTGTAAATAGATATTAATTTTAAAGGCCAAATGTAACTACTGCATTCCCACATAGAGGCCACTGCAGGATAAGTAAGCAGCTACCATCAATTTGCCAAAGTCTTGAGTCAGTAGATGATCACCACCTCAGTTTTCA
The DNA here is from genome assembly GCA_033576535.1 of Allobates femoralis. Taxonomy (NCBI): domain Eukaryota; kingdom Metazoa; phylum Chordata; class Amphibia; order Anura; family Aromobatidae; genus Allobates; species Allobates femoralis. The sequence continues at coordinate 238,512,260 of JARQOC010000003.1, forward strand.
TATCAAAGGGGTTGTTAGCCACTTTCAAGATTATTTCAATAAACCAATGTCGTCTAATATACTGCTTGATATTTTATTATTCCGTAATCATGGTCATCTGATGCTGGGGCAGATGTGGTATCTATAAAATACATATAAGACACATGTCTAGTGTTTTTGTATGTACAAAATAAAATTCCATTTAGTAAATAGTCTCTGTAAGACCAGGGTCAGACCACCATACAACACCATACAACATGGACGACGTTCGTGTTGTAAAGTGCAAAGCGGCCATGGCTCCCCTGACTTAAGTATGACAGCTTAATGAATTACTGTCAAGTCAGAGAAGACTCTGGCCACTCCGTGCTCTACAATGCAAGCATTGTTCGTGTTATATGGTCGTCTGACCCCGATCTAAACAAGAACATAATTTTGCCTCCGTCTCCACAGATATTTGATTCAGGTGAAAAAGAAAGACCCTTTCTTTCCCATGCCTTCAGCATCACATTATAAAAAAAATTATTCAAACTAAAACTGGGAGCTATGGAGCAAAAAAACACAATAGGGTCTTAAAGGGTTAGTCCAAGGGTAACAACTTTCCTCTTATGGTGCCGTCACACAGCACGATCTGGCCAGCGATGTCGGAAGCGATGCGCGGGTGCCCGCTCACTTCCAACATCGCTGCCCAGCTGTCACACAGCATCGCTGCGGCCGGCGACATCGCTCGCTGGCCTGGGCTCAGCCCAGCGAGCGATCCGTAGCAACACTGCGGTATAGGCTGGATCGCCGCCGACATCGCTCTGGCGATGTCACACGGCGCGATCCAGGCTAATCGCTGGTCGCCGGTTGACAGGTTTACGGTTCTTCCCGTAAACCTGACAACCTGCGACCAGCGATAAAACGCGGTCGCGCCGCTCGTTTACACAGCGCGACGTCGCTAGCGACATCGCTGATACGTCACTTTTTCGGCGATGTCGCTAGCGACGTCGCCAGGTGTGACAGCACCATTAAGGTCCTATCTAATTTATCCCTATAATCTTAGCTTTTTTTCTAATATACTAGCTTTGTTAATTCCCTATGGTTACCTCTCTACGATATCTAACAGCTGTTGTTTTGTTTTACTCCTATTTCCTGCCCGATGACGTACTGTGTTGAGTGCCCCAGTGCATCCTTGGATCCTCACATGGAGTGTCATTGAGCTGACAGGCCTGAGGCACTTCCTCAGCCCCTCCTGAAATGAAACAATGCAGGGTAAATTCAGCAAACAAAAAAAGTCAAAAGAGTTTAAGGAATACTTATGCGTAAGTTGTGGTTGTATTGTAAGTTGTGGATTTCTAGTATTCCATTGTTTTTGAAGGATACTTCCCATTTTCTTGAGCTACTTAGGGAATACAGATCCATCCCACCAAGGGGCGTAACTACAATAGGTGCAGGGGTTGCGATCGCACCCAGCCTAGGGGGCCCCAAAAGTCCCTTTGGCCTATAGAAAAAGACTAATACTATTAAAGATTTGCAATAATTGGGGGCCCCATTGGCGCTTTCGCTTCGGGACGCCTGGGCCTGAAGTTACGCCACTGATCCCACCTGACTCTTTACTCGTCCAACTTGATATGAACAGTTTATACACTTATATGAATCACGAAAGAGGGATTGACTCGGTGAGTTGGTTCCTGAACAAGTATACTGAATTCCCACAGGATCAAAAATCCTTTTGTAAATACCTACTAAACATTGTGCTAAAACACAATTACTTTATGTTACGGGACCAATTTTAAATCCAGCATAGGTGGACCGCTATGGGTAGCAACATAACACTCCCTTACTCTAATATATACATGGCAAATTTTGAGGATGATTGCATAGTTAGTCATCCTCTGATTATTCAACATTCACTTATGTGGAAACGTTACAAAGATGACGTTTTCCTCATATGGAAAGGCCCCAAGGATGACAGAGACATTAAAGGCTATATTCCTAATCTTTCTTTCACTATTCATTTTGATAGACAACAGAATAATTTTTTGAACACAATGGTCCTGAAGGATAACCAAGGTGAACTGACAACAAATTTGTCTATAAACCGACGGCCAAAAACAGTCTGCTCCATTATCAGAGTTGTCATATGAAAAGATCACTTCCACATTTGCAGCATGTTAGGGTATCTTTGATAGGCTCCAATTCCACTGTACCTCAACTACGATGTAACAGTGTCTCTCTCCCTCGCCTGTGCTCATGGTGTAACAAACTTGTCCATCCCTCATGTACTACATCTGGTGGCAGATTATGTATTTGTTCTTCGCAGGAGGTGACTCCAATAAACAAATCTGTAAGAGACAGAATGGAGCCAGGAGGTTTTTAGAATCTTCTCCATAGACTTCTCCACGTAGCCACATACTCAAATGTCGGTGTGAACACTTCCCCTTTCAGAGGGGTGGATCCACAGGCACAGGACAATACACTCATGTTTTAGGATCAGGCAGTTAGTTGAATGCTGAGGTTGAAGAGGCTGATATCTTAGCTGAGGCAAGATCTTGGTGCCCGTGGGATTGTGCCGTGCCCTTCCCCGGTTGGATCCAGTGGACCCTATCTGGACTATTTCTTCCGTTAACCTGGACGTCAGGATTGCCGGGTGGCGCCCCCGAATCTGTTCCCTTTGTGTGGACTCAGTGTGGACTTGGTAGAATTGTCTTCATTTGTGCGGTTCCATTTACCCTGTTTAATAAAACTGGTTGGATCGATCATCGGCCTGGTGTCCCTTCCTTCTCTGTCGCACAGCCCGTCACATACGACACATGGAGATGGGTGAGAAATTCCTCTCCAAGGGATATCCTGCCCATCTAGCCCAACCACAGGTGAACCACAATCCATGTAGCATCAGGGAGGGGTCACAGATTCCCTTTGTGGGTACTTATCAGCCTTTTTATCATTTGTTCAGGAAGATCACTATTCAACATTTGCCACTAGTACTACTTATCCTAATTTACAGGAGCTTAAACAATTACCATTGTTCTGCCACAGCAGACTTCACAATCTCAGAGATCGGCTGATTCAAGATGATGTAGACTCTGTTGCCCTCAAAACTAGACAGATCTTCTTATCTACACCATGTCAAAGCATTTTTCCGTGCCTCAGTTGCTCACAGTGCTCAAACGTCACCAGGGGTAATACTTTTACCCACTCTCGGACAGGAAAGTCATATCCAATTAAACATTTTTGTACCTGTGACACATCCTTTGTTGCCTACCTTATTAAATGCCTGTTCAATCTCAGATACTTTGGGGAAACGACCCAGCATACTCGGGACCACATTGGAAAATATGTCGACCATTCATTGTGGCATGAATCTCTTACCCATTCCATTTCATTTCAGTACACATAGACACACCGTGGCCAATTTAAAATACCAGATAATTGAGCATGTTCCTATTACCTGGAGACATGGTAATAGGATTAAAAGGCTCAAAGAATGCGAACTATGCTGGATACACCAGTTGCAGACCCTAATGGTGCTGTCACACCAGGCGACGTTGCTAGCAACATCGCCGGAAAAGTGACGTACCAGCGATGTTGCTAGCGACGTCGCGCTGTGTGACAGCGCGACGCGACCGCGTTTTATCGCTAGTCGCAGGTTGTCAGGTTTACGGGAAGAACTGTAAACCTGACAACCTGCGACCTGCGATTAGGCTGGATCGCGCCGTGTGACATCGCCAGAGTGATGTCAGCGGCGATCCAGCCTATACCGCAGCGTTGCTGCGGATCGCTCGCTGGGCTGAGCCCAGCCCAGCGAGTGATGTCACGCCCGCACGCTCGCTGCGGCATCGCCGGCCGCAGCCATGCTGTGTGACAGCTGGCCAGCGATGTCGGAACCGAGCGGGCACCCGCGCATCGCTTCCGACATCGCTGGCCAGGTTGTGCTGTGTGACAGCACCATAAGGGTGCATCCTCACGATCAGGAGATGCAGCGTTTTGGATGTGGTTTCTTTGCGCTGCGTCCAAAACGCTGCGTCGTACCGTACTAGCATAGTGGATGGGATTTCAAGAAATCCCATACTCACTATGCGTAACCCACCCGCAGCATCTTTTGAGCTGCGGTGTGGGTTGCCGGCATTCCGCTCCTCCGCAGCATGTTCATTTCATGAGTCGGAAGCGGCTCCCATCGGGTGACTGCAGGGAGAGGCCGCCATGCACCCGCTGCACACGGTGAGTACAGGGCGGCTGCAGTCTCCCTGCGGCCACCCGCGGCTTCCCTCAGGTCCAGAGGAGCTGCGTCCAACACGCAGCTTCTCCGGACTGTGTGCACGCACTCTTAATGCTTCTCATAACATACATGTTACACTCAGATATAATTCCTGTCTTTCTAAACAGTACTGTACTCTATACGGTACAATACTTAGATACTCTAAGAATGTTCGGTACTAGTTGTAATTTTAAGTGATGCATGTATAAATGAATAACCGATTACTTTCTTTTCATTTATTTTTCATACAATGATCAGTTTAAGTTTTCTTTCCACTTCGATTTCCTAATAAGTATGACCTAGAGATATTATTAAGGTTTTTCCGAATTATCCTACTGTGGTATAAGCAACTGTAAGTTTTTTCTACTATATCCTTGTAATGTTATAGAAGCTTTTTATATTATATGCTGACGCTATTTCTTTTTCCCTCTCTTTCAGAGATATTAAGAAATTCCCCTCCCCGTTTACCAGATCCTACATGTGTCACTGACACTTCCTACTTTGTACTTCACATATGTTAACAGACACACCCACAGCAGCATCACCCAATGATGCCTGTGTTCCACCACCAAGTGCTTCCTGAGGTCCAAATACCGGAATCAGTACCGTATATACTCGCGTATAAGCCGAGTTTTTCAGCCCAAAATCTGGGCTGCATATGGGGCTGCATATACCTCTGGGGCTGCATATACCTCTGGGGCTGCATATACCTCTGGGGCTGTATATACCTCTGGGGCTGCATATACCTCTGGGGCTGCATATGGGGCTGCATATACCTCTGGGGCTGCATATGGGGCTGCATATACCTCTGGGGCTGCATATGGGCTGAATATACCTCTGGGGCTGCATATACCTCTGGAACTGCATATGGGGCTGCATATACCTCTGGGGCTGCATATACCTCTGGGGCTGCATATACCTCTGGGGCTGCATATGGGGCTGCATATACCTCTGGGGCTGCATATGGGGCTGCATATACCTCTGGGGCTGCATATACCTCTGGGGCTGCATATACCTCTGGGGCTGCATATGGGGCTGCATATACCTCTGGGGCTGCATATACCTCTGGGGCTGCATATACCTCTGGGGCTGCATATGGGGCTGCATATACCTCTGGGGCTGCATATACCTCTGGGGCTGCATATACCTCTGGGGCTGCATATGGGGCTGCATATACCTCTGGGGCTGCATATGGGGCTGCATATACCTCTGGGGCTGCATATACCTCTGGGGCTGCATATACCTCTGGGGCTGTATATACCTCTGGGGCTGCTGTATACTACCACTGGGGCTGCTGCTGTATACTACCACTGGGGAGGCTGCTGTATACCTCACTGCTGGGGGTTGTATACCTGTGCTGGGGTCCACCCTCGGCTTATACGCGAGTCAATAAGTTTTCCCAGTTTTTGGGGGCAAAAGTAGGGGGGTCGGCTTATACACGGGTCGGCTTATACACGAGTATATACGGTAAGTCACTCGGTGCATGACGCTTCACACATACGACATTCCCTCAACATGTTAAATAGTCTCCCTGAATAAGGATGAGCATTAATATCCCTATAGCATGGCTGTTGTACGGTACTTTATTTCCCTTAGTTCTTATAATTTGCCTTCTTTCTCCATCTCTCACGTCCATTCCTTGACATGTCACTTCCTTTCCCCCTTCCTTTTTCCCCATAACCACCTACATAAAGGGTGGTACTATTATACATATTGTTTCATAAGGAATTTTTGGTTATACATACAGTTGTGGCCAAAAGTATTGACACCCCTGCAATTCTGTCAGATAATACTCAGTTTCTTCCTGAAAATGATTGCAATCACAAATTCTTTGGTATTATTATCTTCATTTAAAACTGAATATTATCTGACAGAATTGCAGGGGTGTCAATACTGTTGGCCACAACTGTACCTCCTTATTGTATCATCTTCATCATTTTCACTCATTAACTTTGAGGTAACCTTTTTAAATATAATATTCATTAACTTTTTAAGCATATTCCTCCAGTATGGAAGGCGCGTTAATTGTAACAAGACTAGCTTGAAGATGACAGGTTATTGTTTTGTGTTGTATATATTGCTCATGACATCATGTGACTTGATTTTCTTACACGTATTCCCTGTTACTGAGATTTATTTCTTTGTATTGTTCTACTGTACAAATAAAGTAACTTTGACAAAGGCTTAGATTGTAAAGCCGAAACATCCGAATGACGTTAATGGACAATTCTTCCTGTATTTACTTTGACTGTGTTTGACTTTGTTTGTGTGCCGAAGGTACTCATTTTTCTTCTGGTACCCAACAGCGGTGAGGCGAGCCTACCTACATATAAATAACCTCCTGAAATGAAGCATCACTGTGACACTAGTTTTAGGGGGAGGGCTGTCATTGCTGTGTTCCACTATCCACATTGCTGTGTCTTGGCTCCCCCACATTCTTACCCATTCCCCTGTGTCTCTCCTGTGCAATCACGAACTGTCAGACCAGCCGTGCAGATGGACATAATTGATATCAGTGATCTATCCCGGAGCTTATGCATATTGAGATCCGGGAGCTTCCACTGACATCAACTGTGGGTGGTGCTTATGTCCTCCTGCACGGCCAGTCTGACAGTTTGTGATTGCACAGTAAAGACACATCATGTCGGGGAAGATGTAACTGTCAGGCCCACAAAGGTCTGGGGCACTCAGATCTTGGGCGTTTGGGTACAGTGATGTCATGGGTGGTTGGTGCCCGAGCCTGTGCCCTTGTGGTAACAATTAAAAAGGGATATTTACAGGGATAAAAGTCAATGAATGAATATCGTGATGCCACCTGTAGATCCGGTGATGGCATCGGCGCTGCTTTAGACCTCCGGGGGGATGGCAGCAAGATGTTGTAGCTCCCTACAGGTAGAGCAGAGTCCTCTGGGGCAGTTTAGTGGGATAATAGAATAGGGAAGCCATAAACCTGGTGAAGCGCCCGTGAGAGGCGTGAAACGGTCCGTCGTTTCTGATCCTCCCCCTGCACACCCTTACAATGCATCTGCTGTGCCTGCTGTAAATATGCTGTCGCTTTAATAAAGGATTCCTCTGGAGATTGGTGAGTGCTGCTGTTATCACTTCATTAAACAAAAAATAGGGAAGCGCAGTCTCTGCTGTGAGACTGGAATGTCACAGTCAACCAGGAGAAACACAGACACTTGCTTGCTCTGCACGAGTTCTTTACATCAGTTACCTTCAGCTTGTACACTGCTCACAGGCGTTATGGCCTCGGGTAGTGAACCAGGTGTCATAGGAAGAAGCAATGTCTCTCTGAGGCTCCAGTGATGTTCCTTCTTTTCTCTTCCACTGTCCTACCTCACTCCTTCTTCCTCGTGCTGCCCTGCACGAATTCCGCTTACAACCAGGCCTGTTGGGTGAAATGAGATACCCTTCTTCTCTCTAAGGGGCTCAACCCGGTTTGGTGCTTCTGGTGGGGACCGCACGTATGTTGGGCGGATCGTGCTCCTATGAAGCTGTCGATCATACCGGTATTTGCGGCTCAGGGATGGACCTCTGTACTGCTTCGGAGCCGGTACCCTGCTTTGGACTGGGCCAGGGTGTTCAGTCACCCTCTGTCTGCCCCTTTCTGTCTGGGTCGCCGCTCCTTCTGGGCGCCCTCCCTGAGGTGTCCCCTGAGGGGTCCTTCTCTGTGTCTCTCCACAGATGTTCTGCCTCTCAACTTCCCGCGCTCACACTGCTCTAGCCTGAAACTCCTCCCACCAGGACTGGGTCTCTCAGCAAAAGATTTAAGTCTATAGTCCCCTGCTCTAAGTGTGCATATGCAGATTGAGAGCCTCAGATCTACATTACCTCCCCCCATACCAGGTAATACTGCACTCTCTGTCTTGGGTGCAGTACCCCTCTGTAGCGCACTGACTAGTGGGGCGCTACATAACACGGCACTGCGAGGAATGGGTAAGAACAAGGTGGGGGGACTGAGACACAGCACTGTGGGGAGGGGAGAAGAAGGTGGATGGCTGAGATACAGCACAGCGGGAAGGGGAAAAGATGGAAGGGGGCCCACATACCCCACTGTAAGGAGGTGAGATTTAACAGCTCTGCCACTGAAACTTGTGTCACAGTGACTCTTCATTTCAGGGAGGGGCTGAGAAAGTAGTGCCTGGGGCCTGTCAACTCATTGTTGCTCCATGTAAGGACCCAGGATGCACGGAGGTACTCAACATGGTACGTCATCGGGCAGGAAACAGAAAAAAAAAAAAAAGACAATAGTTGTTAGACAGTGTAGAGAGAGAACTATACGGAATTATTACAGGGAGTATATTAGAAAAAAAGCTTAGATTATAGGGATAAATTAGATATGACACTAGGAAAAAAAAGTTTGCTGGACTTGGACTAACCCCCTAAATGTAAAAATACGTGGAGAGTGTGAGGAAGGCTTGCTCACCTTGAGAGGATGTGATCCACACAACAATGATAGGGTTTTAAAATGTGCCAACTGCTGCAGAGTCCCTGAATCATAGGCCAGAATAGTAGCTGGAACAAGGAGAGATGCAGTTTCTTTGTGCTACTGCAGAAGTCATATGACAAGATCAGGACACATGGATATAGATTGGATGTGGTTTATACATTGTATTTGCTATTCAAACATGATTATACTTTATATGTCCTTTTCTCATCACTCTGCTATGAATAAACTTATAGTGATCACCCACACTAGAATTGTACATGTCATCCGACTTGCATTGTATTACCCTTCTCTCCTTTATTCCATTTATAGTCATATTTTATCACCTTTCTTTTTTATCCTCCCCATTCTTGATTCCATTTAATCTTAATAGATTTTATTAAAATAAAATAAAAGACAATAAATGTGGAAATGTGGCCCCCTGCTCACACAGGTAACCAAAGACTCACCTACAGCACAGATGGGTTTCCACAGTGGGTACACAGACACAAACAACACCTTCCACCCCAGCACAGTAGGGGGAGCTCAACTTGCTGCCTTTAGGCAAGATCCACTATAAATACTGTTGCTGGGGGCGGAGTTAGTTAGAGTGTGCAGACGCTACAAGAGCTGTGAAGACATACTGGTGTTCGGTGATGCGTTGGGCCTGAGTCCAGTGACCCTGAACAGCCTTCGAGTAGTCCTGCAAAGCCCAAGAGTGGAGTCAGAAGGTGAGGAGAGAGGACAGAACAAAATGGGAACCGAGGAGCCAGTGTTAGGTTCACCCAAACGGCACACCAGACACCGGAGTCTGAGTCTACTGGAGAGCACCTGGCCAAGTAGAGAATACCGGTCTTCTGTGGAGACTTCAGTCTCCCGGGCATCTGCACAGTCAGTCACCAGGGAGCCAGGCACCGCGGAGAGAGGAACAGTGGTAGTCCATAGAGGGTGTCCCGACGACAGCACAGGTGATCAGAGAGCAGAGGAGGCCAGCCACGTTTCACACGGGGCAGGGGCTTCACACACCCGGGGAAAGAGACAAGGAGGCCTTATACCGACTCGCTGTGGAGACCCAGAAGTGCATCCTGAACACCATCCAGTGCCCTGTTACGATATACTGGTAGTCAAAAGTGCCTTCAATTATAAACTTCTGATTAATAGTACTGCACGTACATCAGCAGTAAAAACTGTGGCTTTAAGTCTACACCAATGTGTTTAAATCTTGCTCTATCATGTACAGTAACTCACCACTCATCCTGAAATAATGGAACATTAGATCAGCACTTATGGACTGCATTAAAACTATTGTTTTTACACATCATTACATTAGAGAGTAAGGCCAATAGTGTGCGTTTTGGTCAGGATTGCTGAACCCTAAGACGTGACACACTTCATTGTTCTTCTATAAACTCTGCACATGTGCTGATGTGTGTTTTAGAGCCAAGGGAAAATGCTAATTGGCTGCAGGCATTTTTAGCTACCCGGTTTACATCTGCAGTTGATTAGGAAAGTACATGCTTCAATGGATAGAACATCTAGCCTTCTACTCCATCTCAATGGGCTCAAATACACAATAAAGATGGGTGCACAGTCCCTTTATATTTGCTCATCATGTTCCTACAAATTCATTTTATAGTCTAGAAGGTAGTGATGGGCAAACCCGAACTGTAAGTTCGGTCGTACCGAACACCAGTATCTGTGAATAGACCCCGAACACGGACTTCCCTGATAGTTCAGTTTGGCTAGGAAGCTGTAAATGAACAAAACAGTTAACTAGTTAAATCATACTTACAGCTTGAGCTGCTCTCACTCTTTTGAGGTCTGCTCATTAAGCCTCATACATTTTCCCCTTCCACCAATGTGATTGGCTGCACCCAGATGCCCTCTGTGCTGCATATGTGATGTAGCAGTAAGATGCCTCTGTGGTTGCCGTACACATACAATGTAAAAATAAATACTAATTGGAAAAAAGTGTAGGTTCCCCAAATTTTTATTTTCAGTACAGATAAAGCTGACAGCTGTGGCCTCCCGCTGTGCACGTTATATTCCTGAGTATTAAATACGGGCACCCACCCCACATTATTTATTATTTAAATAAATAATTTGAAAAACGATGTAGGGTCCCCTGCAGTTTTATACTCAGCCAAGATAAAGGACATGGCTGAGGGTTGGTATTCTCACCCTGGGGGGTACGTAGTTGTTGCCCCCAGGGCAAGAATAACATCCTGCAGCCACCCCAGAATTTTGCACATTCATTAGCAGTGCTATATCCTGGGCGCTTTGCCAAGCTCAATTGCCCTGTTGCTGTGAAAATCAGAGTAATAGAAAGGTTTAATGACAGCCGAGAATTGACAACTGCCATGAAGCCCTGGATTGGTAATGTTCAGGTCTCTATAACATGGCCAAATTGCCAATCCTTTAAGTAAATAGTTAAAAAACACAAACAGGAAAAAAAAAAACTTTATTTGAAATAACAAACTTTATTTTAAATAAAACACACTCTTTTACCCATTTATTAGCTCCCAAGCATACCAAGCTCCGACAGTAAATCCACAACACAATGTCCCACGAAGCTTCCTGGCTCTGCTACATTGTGGTGAGAGGTTTTATTACAGTGATCATTCACCACAAAATCCACTCTCACACTTGACGGAGCCTCAGCTGTGAGCAGTGAAGTCAGTGAGGTACGCAGCTGTGACCTCAGGTGAACTCTGGTGATGTCACCGCTCTCACAGCTGAGGCTCCATCAGTGTGAGAGCAGTCCTCTTTGTGACTGATCACTATAAATTAACCTCTCACCACAATGTAGAATAACCTGGAGAGGTTTGCGGAACATCGACTATGGATTTAACATCACAGCTGAGTATTTGTGGAAGCTAATAAATTGGTAAAAGAGGGTTGTTGGAGTGTTTTATTTCAAATAAAAGCTTTTTCTCAGTATTTCAAATAAAAGATATTTCTCTTTGTGTGTGTTTTTTAACTATTTATTTCATTAGTAATGTGGGTGTCTCAAAAAGGCCTGAACATCACAAATCCAGGACTTGATGACAGTTGTCAATTCTCAGCAGACATTAACCCCTTTTTTTATCCTAACTGCCACCGCACCAGGGCAATCGAGAAGAGCCGGGTAAAGCGCTAGAATTTGAAGCTTTCTAATGACGGCTGTGGGCTTCTATTCTTACCCTGAAGGTGCAATAACTATGTGCCTTTATCTTGGCTGAGTACCAAATTGCGGGGTACCTCTCATATTTTATGAAATTCTATAATGTTTTAGTTTTTTTTTAATACAGCCAATATAGAGTGCATAGCTGGGGCTATACACTTTATCAATATACAGGGGACTCCTACACACTTTGTTTCAATTATTTATTTATTTTTACACACAAATGACAGAATGTTCATTGCCATACATGTGTATGGTAAGAAATCACAGACACTAGGACAGATTCTGGGGGCATGTTGTGACTGCAACAGCCAATCACAGACACTATCACAGACAGTAGTGCAGTCAGTGCAATGAATAAACATGAAACTTAATGAGTGGACCCGGAAGCAAGAGTCACCGCAGCGGGAGACTAGTAAGTATAATTCTCCTGCTTTTAATTGCCATTTTGCTTTGACTTACATGGGGTTTGCTTAGACTTATATGGCGTTCAGGCTCAAGTTCGGATCAAGTTCGGTCCCAAATCTGAACTTTTATTTAAAGTCCGGCCAGATTTACCTAACTCGAATATCTGTGGATATGCCCATCTCTACTAGCAGGCACTATGTGTGCTGCTCTATTGTACCGCAGGATGTGCCATATTCTTGACTGGTAGATATTGGGATGGGATGGACCCTCATCACCTCTAAACAAACATAGCTACAGTAAACTTCAAACCTAATAAATACACAAAACACACAAGTTTAGATGCTAATATGTCCACAGCTTTATTTACATCACAGGATTATAAGCACTATAGTAGGAGTCAGGTGAAGTACTCAGCCAACATAATTATGGTTTTGCCCTCCTTTAGTAATTTCCAACACTAATTTTGAATGGATTTTTTTCCCAACTATGGCATATACAGTTGAAACCATAAATATACATACACTGTATAAAAAGACACATATGCAAGTTTTTCCTGACTATCTGACATGAAATCAGAATAAACCTTTCACATTTTAGGTGAATTAGGATTACCATATTTATTTTTATTTGCCAAATACCATCATAATGAGAGAGAGAATGTTTTAAGGCATTTTTATTATTTTCTGCACAGTCAAGTATTTACATACTCTAATCTCACTATATCTTTAAACAGTGATCCTAATTCGAGGTGTTAACTCTTTGGATCATGATTCAGTGACTGACAGTGCAATCCAAAGTAATGCAGGCGGGGATCATGCTGTTCCCTGCCGTGATCGGAGGTCCCGTGATGAGCTCATGGGACCCCTGCCTGTTACCTTGACAGCCCGGGGTCCTCTAATGACTCCAAAGCTGTCCTGAATCACTTCCTGCTGGCAGTCTCCCAGTGAAGTGATCATTTCCCGTGGGTTCAGATGCGTTGTAGCCCATCCGAACACAGGGAAAGTGATCAATGGAGTGCTATGGCCCTCTAGTGGTCAAAATAATATAAAGAAAAAATAAAAAAAAAATAAGTTTTAAAAATATGAAAAAAAAAAAACTCGAAGATTCAAATCACCCCCATTTTGCCCCATTGAAAATAAAACTATTAAGAATTTAAAAAAAAACACACATTTGGTATCGTCGTGTTCAGAAATGCCTGATCTATCAAAATATAAAATCAATTAATCAGATCTGTAAACTGCACAACAGAAATAAAAGTCTAAACACCAAAATTACATTTTTTTGGTCACTGCAAATTGCAATAAAATGCAATAACGGGCGATGAAAACAGCGCATCCACCCAAAATTGGTATCATTAGAAACGTCAGCTCAAGCCGCAAAAAATAACCCTATCACATAGCCCCAAATATTAAAAAATGAGAACTACATGCTTTCCTGAAAATGGCTCAACAGTGCAATTCTTTTTTTTACAAAACTTCTGAATTTTTTTTCACCGCTAAGGCTACCTTCACATTTGCATTCCCCTCCGCAGGTTCTGCGGAGGGGATCCGTAATGTGACCGCAGCACCTGCAAGCCCCTATCTTTATAATGGGAGCGCACGGTGCTGCGTATGACCGTGCACACCCATTCACTGCCATATGTGATCTGTGCGCAGGCGTATGCCTGCGCACAAATCACCCAGTCTCGTCCGCACCAGAACACGACATGTTGCATTTCTGGTGCAACGAGACTGGGTGATTTGTGCGCAGGCATCGCCTGCTGCCACGATTACAATGCAGTGAATGGGTGTCACGGTCATGACGGAGCACCGTGCGCTCCCATTATAAAGATATGGGCTTGCTGTGCTGCGGTCACATTGTGGATCCCCTCCGGAGAACGCTGCGGAGGGGAACGCAAATGTGAAGGTAGCCTTAGATAACAGTAAAAGTAATATGTTTGGTATCTACAAACTCATACTGACTTGGGGCATCATAGTGACACGTCGGTTTTACCATATAGTGAACATGGTGAATAAAAAACCTAAAATACAATTGTGTAATTGCTAGAAATTATTTATATACCGAAGCCAGCAATATCTATGTCCAGCAACGTTGCTGCCAGGAGCCTATGTCTCACCTGCTAAAAGATATGTGCTATTGAATATGTGATATGGCTCGGCGCTAACGTTTAAAATCAATGGCAGTGCAAACTAGTAAAGTTTTTCTTAAAAAAGTATAACATTTATTGTGTTTCTGACTCGCCGTAAACGGGTCCTTACGTCTCGGGCGTTGCTTCTCCCGTCACGGTTCCGCGCCCGAGGCTGTGGGGCCCGGTGTCAGATCAAAAAAAGGGATTTGAACGGATAGGGTTAATTCTTACTTGTCGTGACACCACCTGCGGGAATCCGGTGATAGCACCGGCGCTGCTTGGGCCTCCAGGGGATGTACAGCAGCTAGATGGGACGCTTCCCACAGGATTAGCGGGAGTCCCCGGCCAGGAGCTGTCTTGATGTTAATATGGCAGCTCGGATGTTGCTGCGTTCTAGTCCAGGAATAATGCACAGACACGTAAAGTCTTTTGGTACCTTTACTGGTGACAACAGATACTCTCGACCGGGTGTGAAGTAGACACTCCTGGAGTTTCCACAGAAGCAGTGGTGTAGGCTTCCTTCTCTATTTTGTTCTGGTGAGGGTGGGGGTATGGAATCCTGCTGGACCGGGTTGCACGTTCTGGTGAGATGTGATCACCTGAGTTAGCTGCACTGAGGCACTATAAAAGGGACTAAGTAATATAACTCCTCTTCCCTGGGCTCTCATCTGGTGGTGCTTCAGGTGTAGAGGGAGCTATGACCCCTGGTCAGGTCCTGTGTCCTGCAGTTTCGTTGGTAGTTACCACAGCACTCCAAGACCTAACCGCTTGTTAGGAAGTCTAGGAATTAACCTTTGTCCCAGTGGGGTTGTCCTGTCCTATGACCCCAGTGCAAGGGTCCTCACTGTTCAGGCTGGCTCGATAGGGCCAGTGTGGCTCCAGTCCAGTAACCCCTAGGTGCACAGTTCTAAAGCAACTGCACATCCACTAGATTTCAATCCCCAGGACCACGTTTAAGGGGAACTGGCTTAAGGTAACACAGAGCTAGCCTAGAGGCCTGGGTGCAAAAGGTGCTAAGGTGTTTCATTAGTAAGATGTCCTTGCTATTTCCACTCCATTGAGTCACCAAACTTCTTGGGCCCAACCAGGTGCCACATTTCCAAACTGTACTTATGGCAGTTTCCAACAACTTTATCTGGAAGCAAACCTTGACTAGTTTGCACGCCCATATTTTAAGTTGCACCGGCCATATTACGATATCAATACATGGTAATTACGCCACCTTTTTGCAGAAATACCAGTGCACTTTGTTTTAACCATTTTCGGTACCACTCTACGTAAAACAACAGTCAGTTCAAAATACAACCGTCTGCAAAGCGACAAACCTCAATGTCTAGGATAATTGCAATATAAAAAGGAGCTCCTTGAAAGAGCGGAGGGAAAAATGAAAAACCGAAAGGATGTCGAGGGCTTCAAGCAGGCATCAACAATGAATATTCCAAAATAGCTAGGATCAACATGTCGCCATTTTAAAAGATCCTACCTTTACCGGGTAAGATCATACTCACCATATTTCCTATATTGGATGAAGATGAAACTACAGAACCTATGCTGCAAACATAGGACAGCCCAGGAGTCTCCATGAATCCAGAGCATCCAAAGTCATGATGATCACCTCTTGGACTATAAGCATAAGAATATTTCATTTCCAACAAATGTAATTATACGGCTAATCTTAGTATACACAAAACATGGTTTGTACCGCCGAGTGTATCAAGTTTGCCTATCAGAGATTTTTCAAGCCTTCCTAAGTGTATTGTAAAGGTATAATAAGTTGCTGAGTAAGTACGTCTAAGTAAGGAATATCAACGTCTTTATTCTTATGTCTTTGAACCAATATTGAAAGATGCCTGAAACCTAACATTATCACAGGAACTTGTTTTGATTGAAATTCATTAGTTCATCCAAATTTAGCTTTCTAACCTCTTTTTCAAAGATTTGGACTTTCTATGGCCAAATGATAGGCGGTGGAGTCAGACTCTTTAGATTCATGTAGGAGCCACATTTCATGAATCAGGAGTGTCAGACTAAGTATCTTAACTGTGGTCACACATTCAATCCTGTTTTTCAGAGTCGAGTCCAGAAATGAACAAAAGCGCGGGTGCAGCCCATGATTACAGTAGAAAGGGGGGGTCTTGATGGACTCCTGGTACTGGTTATTCATGGCAAATTCTGCTAGTGGCAGATGTTCCACCCAATCAGATTGATGCTCAGAGACATAACAACGTAGATACTGTTCGAGAGCTTGATTTGCGCACTCGGTTTGACCATTGGTTTCAGGTGATAGGCAGAAGAAAAGGAATAGTCAATTCCAATCCGTTTACAGAATGCCCTCCAAAATTTAGAAACGAACTGGTGCCCCTGTCAGAAACAATATTCACAGGAACAGCATGCAATCGCACAACATGATTAATGAATACTTTGCTCAGGTCTCGGAATTAGTAACCCGGACAGCGGAACAAAATGACACTGCTTTGCTGAATCTGTCTACCACTACCCAGATACAAGTCTTCCCTTCTGAGAGTGGCAGGTCAGTAATAAAATCCATGGAGATATGAGTCCAAGGACCCTCAGGGGTAGGCAAGGACTGGAGCAACCCGGCAGGGCGGTTGCGGGAGACTTAGCGCGAGCACAGGTTTCACAAGCCAGTACATATTCCTTACAGTCCTTTACTATGGTTGGCCACCACAAACTCCTGGTTACAAGTCTGATGGTGTTATTGATACCAGGATGCCCTGCGAGGACGGAATCATGAGATTCCTTAAGAACTTGGAGGCGGAATTTGGTAGGGACAAATAGTTTCTGGGCAGGAGTAGTGTCAGGGGCCTGTTCTGAGATCTATGAAATTCCCCTCTGAACCACTGTCAACATAAGCCTCTAAACACACAGATTTCTTAAGGTAAGATAAAGAAATAGTTAATAAAACTTTGGAAGCATCCGCTGGCAATACCTGTGCACCCGGGCAGGCAGAGCCAGAGCCCCCCAGGTGCTGACATCCAGGGTATGGAGCCTTCTGATCTCCAGTGCTCATGCAGAGGACTCCAGCTTGTGGCTTGTACAGCATGTTTGAATGAGATGATGGGAGTGTTCCTCCACAGGACTGAGAAGCTGGAAACACAGGTGCAATCAGCAGACACAGCTCAGAGAAAAGAAAAAAAAACCATTGGGAAAAGGAGAGGGAAAAAAAAAAGGTAAAAGGAATGCTTTATATATATATATATATAATATATATATATATAATATATATATATATATAGTCTATCTATATATATAAAGAATGGTATGGCCAGATATAATGTGACGACCATCCACCGTGAGGCCGAGCTGCTGGTAGGCAGCACCCCGAGAAACCCCGAGACCCTTAACCCCTATACAGGGATCTGGAATTACAGCGGAGCCCAGGGGGTAGCTGCCTATATGAGCAACAGAGCCGGAAGGTCGCCAGGGAAAATCAAGACCCGAAAAACGAAGTCAGAAGTCCAAGTCAAAACCGAGAGGGCAGCGAAGGTACAAAATCGTCAGGCAGTAGCAGAGTCAAAAATCCAGGCAAAGGTCAAGGGCAAACCAAGAGGGCAGCTGAGGTACAAAATCAATAGGCTGAGGCAGAGTCAGAAATCCAGGCAAGGTCAGACACGAAACTAAACACACACTATCACTGGGGAACCAAAACTATATCTGGCGGCCTGCAAGCCAGGCTCCAATGTACTTGAAGGGCACGGCTACCTCCCATAGGCTGGAGCCCCACAGCCTGATGACCTCATCCGGACCGCCCCTAGATCCAGGCCAGATGGAGATGCACGACTGGCTCCACCCATGCCACCTCTGACAGAAGAACGCAGGCTGCGCCTAACGGACACCTCTGCAGGGCCCGCTCCTCTGCGACCAACACCACCCAGAGGGGAAACACAGCGGCGCTCAGCGACAGAGGCAGACGTCGCGGGAGCAGTTCCATATGAGGACAAGGCCCTCCTATCACCGGCGCCACCAGCCGAAGGAATCCGGCTCCTCCCAGCGGCCGAGGCAGGAACACCC
This sequence comes from Allobates femoralis, assembly GCA_033576535.1. Lineage (NCBI taxonomy): Eukaryota > Metazoa > Chordata > Amphibia > Anura > Aromobatidae > Allobates > Allobates femoralis. The sequence goes on from JARQOC010000003.1 coordinate 238,530,636, forward strand.
AGCCACCAAGTCCAATGGCGACGTGACACTCCTCCCAGCGGCCGAGGCAGGAACACCAGCCACCGAGTCCAATGGCGATGTGACAGCTAGACTCCCTGGTTGAGGTGCTGGTTTCTCTGCAGTTTACGTTGTAGTTCCTACAGCTTGGTTCCAGTAACCGGATTGATAGGGAGAGTTAGGATAACTCTTTTGTCCCTGTGAGGTATTTGCCTCCTTGTCCTATGACCCCAGTTGCAAGGGTCTCTCACTTTCCGGATGTGCTGGTATGGGCCTAGTGTGGCTCCAGTACCAGGTAAGCTCCCCTAGCTGTTCACAGTTCTAAAGCAACTGCACACTCCACTGTTTTCTCCCTCCAGGACCCGTATTTATAGGGGGAACTGGCTTAAGGTAACCAGTGGAGCTCCCCCTAGAGGCCTGGGTAATAAGGGGTGTCTAAAGGTGTTTGCACTGCCATTGATTTTAAATGTTAGCACCGAGCCATATTACATATTCAATAGCAAATGTGCAATTGCACTTTTTTTTGCAATTTCATTGCACTTTGTTTTTTTTACCATTTTCCTGTACACTATACGGTAAAATAAATGTCATTCAAAAGTACAACTCGTCCTGCAAAACACAAACCCTCATATGTCTATATTAATGGAAAAATAAAAAAGTTATGGTTCTTGAAAGAAGGGGAGGGAAAAATGAAAAACGGAAAATAGCCTGGTGGTGAAGGGGTTAAGCAGTGCATCAACAATGAATATTTCCGTAAAATAGCTTAGGATGAAGCATGTCGCCATTTTAAGAAGATCTATTTACCAGTAAGATTCATATCTCCATATTTCTATATGCAGCAATTACAGGTAATTAAGCCTGCAAACCAAAGGATGTACACAAGCCAGAAGTAGGATCATATGAATCAGCAGAGCACACAAACCATATGATGTCACCTTTTGGTTACTATAAGGCATAAGAATATTTCATTTCCAACAAAATGTAATATATACGGTAATCTTTAGAGTATTAGCACAAAACATGTTTTTTTACCTGCCAAGTTTTCCAAGTTTTTGCCTATCAGAGAATTTTTCAGCCTTCCTATTGTATTGTAAAGTATAATAAGTCTTCTGAGTAGAAGACGTCTAAGTAATGGACACATCACTTCTTTTATGTGCTTGGTGTCTTTGGAAACCAGAAGTGATTGAAACATGCTCAAAAACCTAAACATAATCACAGGAACTTGTTTTTACATTGAAATGCATATGCTCATTCCATTGAGCAATTTCTAAGCTCTTTTTCAGAAAGATTTTGGACTTTCTCATTGGTCCAAATGAGGGGGCGGGGTGGAGTCAGACTCTTTAGATTCATGTAAGGAGCACACACCTTCATGAATCAGGAGTGTCTGACAAGCAATCTTAGGCTGTGGTCACACATGCCAATCTGTTTTTCAGAGTGTTCCGTTTATTAAGTCCATTATTTTTTAGGGTGCTTTTTGAGCCTCCTGTGCTGCTCTGCGTTTTTGGACTTAGCCATTTTTTGGCAAAAAATGCTAGTAAAAACTGATCCGTTAACGGATGGTGCCTATATGTGCCATCCGTTAATGGATCTGTTTCCCATAGGGCCCCAGGTTACCAAAAAACAGTCCGCTTCTTTTCAGCACCAACAAATGTTGCTTGCAACGTTTTTTGGACCCTGGGAAGGGATCTTCAAAAACAGAATGACCCATAAAGTGCCCCATCTGTTAACGGACTGTTTTTTGGACTTAGAAAATAAAGGGACAAACAATTTCCCAAAAACGGATCAAGAGCAAAAACAGCTGGCAAGTGTGACCACAGCCTTATACCAGTCCACGGTGTAAGATTTCTGTCATGAGTAAGGTCACAGCTCATCATGAATTAGACGATGCGGTGTCATGCCCCTGCCTCACCTCATCACGCCCCAGCTCCACCCAACTCTGCCCATTTTAGCGTAGCTGAGAGAAACTGGCATGAAATGTTGCAACTCCAAGCTATGACAAATTTAGCAAGTTTCCAAAGCAATTTATGCCAGAATTCTGCCAAAATTGCTTTCATGAATTGGGGCTGGGGTGACGTATCCTTGAAGGCTTCTTTTTAAGGATTTTGTGATCTTTTCAGATTATTTCCAACAACTGCAATATCAAGAAGCATAACAAATATGAATACCTAGTTATAGTGGGAGTAGTGAGTTATTGCTATGGGTACCTTTACACGCCGCTACTGGAAGATGGATACAACCCGCTACTTCACGTGCACGAGCACGCTCAAACGGTTACAAACGGTAAACGCACCTCCTTTACACGCCGCCACAAGGTGCGCTACGCTACGCAACATCTATAGCTAGATACATCGCCGGGTGTCTCAAGTAGCCATCTGTAGCTCATCTTAGCTCATTTACACACCGCTACAACCAGCTACTATGGGCGTACCTGGTGCAGAAGGGACAGCACATAGGCGTGCTACAATTGTGGATTACGAGACGTCCGTACGCTGATAGGACAAAGCAATAATACCATGATTGGGCAGGCATCTCAGGAGGCTGATTAATACTTGACGCTCGAGCAATTGTGTAGTGTGACTCGTCAGCTCCTTAAATATGCCGCCCTGTGCGGCGACAACCAATCGCAACGCAGGAGCTTCCTCCAATGATCGCTGAAGGGGGCGCGGAAACCCGGAGCCTGTGTCACGCCCCAGCTACATAGCATGGTGTAGAAACAACCCTTCTGTTCCTTCTTTACACGCCGATACAGCTCGCTACAATCGGCTTTGTAGCCATCTGTTTTCGAGCAGTGCTCGGAAACAGATGTATCTGTTGCCGGCTGTCTCGTCCCGTCTTCACACGCTGCTACTACGGGCTATATTGGCGCTACAAGCTACATTTGTAGCCTGTAGCGGGTTGTATCCATCCTCCAGTAGCGGCGTGTAAAGGGCCCCTATAAGATGAATCCAGAGGCTTAATTTAGAAAGGTACCATCTGTAGGCAATCAGCTTTCTCCATATTGTTATAGTTATTGTTATCTGGTTAGAGAGTAGTTTGTCTTGTAAGGAAGGAGGCTGCAGTGTTCCAATATATTATAAGCCATTCATTGGTCTTCGGCCACTGAAGAGAAAGTTCATTTAAGGTTTTTTTAATCATTTTAAACTTGTCTATAATGAGCCTCAACACTTCATCTTTGGTGGGTCAGCACACCGAAGAGTAAACTATTTATATTAAGAAAAATACCTTTCTAAGTCACATTCAGTACAAAACATATAGGTTCCTAAGATAATAAATAGTTTACAGAGCTCATCAGCTACGCCATTACATTTATCCAATGCTGGTATCCTGGTTTGTTTCCTTCTGACATGTTATATTTATACATCAAGGTACTGAACAATGTGAGCTATACTTTCATAGGGAAGAATTTGATATGATAACTACTGGGTGAATCATACAGTAGCATCTAGCCGGTTAACCTTATCAGAACTAATCAATGTTTTATCTATGTGCTTAACTTTTTCCCACTGCTTTCTCCAAGAGGCTTAACTTTTATTTATTTTTCTGTTGACTGAACTGTATGAGGGGGTTATATTTTGGGAGGAGTTGTACTTCTGAATTATACCATTCCTATTTATCAAATTTTTTACTGATAGCAGTTATGGATACACATTGATGTATTGTTATGCTAAACCCGAGAGGGCATTAGCAAAGGATTGTCTCTGGTGGTGTATACTTTTTCCCCCTACATAACACTCATCGCCCATAAGCAGTATGTGCCATGTATAGGAAAATAAAAAATGCACCCCAGAAAAGCTTATAACAGGCTTTCCTCTGTGAGGCACATACAGTCCTGCTCTCCTACATGATCTCTACACTATCTGATGGTGAAAGAGTTTGAAGGGACCTCCTTCATTATTTGGTCCAACCGCTTCTCCAAGCAGGATTCACTAAATCATCCCAGAAAGATATATTTAGCTTCTGTGTGAAGGCTTCCATTGAAGGGGATCTCACCACATTCCGTGGCAGCCTGTTCCACTCATTAATAACGCTCACTGTCAAAAGGTTTTTTTGTAATATCTAATCTGTGTCTCCTCCATCCCATTGCTTCTAGTCTTTCCTTGTGCAAATGATGTTAAAGCTGATCCCTCTACAGTGTGACAGCCTTTGAGATATTTCTAGACAGCTATTAAGTCTTCACTCAGTCTTCATTTTTGAAAGCTAAACATTCCAATATCCTGTAACCTTTCCTCATAGGACATGGTTTGCAGACTGGTCACCATTCTGATCATTCTTCTCTGGACTTGCTCCAGTTTGTTGATATCTTTTTTAAAATGTTTTGCCCAGATCTGGACACAATGTAGCAGATGAGGTCTGACCATAGAGGAGTAGAGGGCGATACTGACTTCACATGAACTAGACTGTATGCTTCTCTTAATACATCCCAAAACTGTGTTTGCCTTTTTTGCTGCTGCATCACATTGTTGACTCATGTTCAGTCTGTGATCTATTAGTACACCCACGTCTTTTTCACACATGCTGTTGCTTAGCCCTATTTCACCATTCTGTATAAGCTATAATAATTTTTCCTTGCCTCCTGTCGCTACAGGTAACCACAGACTCACCTACAGCACGGATGGGTTTCCACAGTGGGTACACAGACATGAACAACAGCTTCCACCCCAGCACAGTAGGGGGAGCTAAACTTGCTGCTCTTAGGCAAGATCCCCTATAAATACTGGTGCTAGGGGTGGAGTTAGTTAGAGTGTACAGATGTTAGGAGAACTGTGAAGATATACTTGTGGTCGGTGCTGCACTAGGCCCGAGCCAGTGACCCTGAACAGCCTTCAGAGTAGTGTTGCAGGGCCCAAGAGTGGGGTCGGAAGGTGAGGAGAGAACAAAGAAAGAGCAAATTGGGGACCGAGGAGCCATCTTTGGTTCACTCCAGAAAGCATTCCGGACCTGAGTCCGAGTCTGCCGGAAAGCACCTAGCCCAGCAAAGAATACCAGTTTACCATGGTGACTCCAGGCTCCCGGGCATCTGTGCAGCCACCAACAAGGGAGCCAGGCACCACAGACAGAGGAATAGAGGCAGTCCACCGTGGCATTCCCAACAACAGCACAGGTGATAGGAGAGCAGAGGAGGCCAGCCAAGTTTCACACAGGGAAGGGGCTTCACACACATGGGAAAAGAGACAAGGAGGCCTTATACCCACTCACTGTGGAGATCCTGAAGTGCTTCTTGACCACCCGACAGTAAACCGGACTTTTACCTGCGATACCATCAGTAAAGGTAAAGAAATAACTTACGGTGTGTGTGTCAATTCCTCAACCTTTGCCCCTGCTATCCACAGAGACTGTCCCGTTACCTAACAGCCCGGCCAAATCCCTGCTCCATCCCTCATCATCATTCCAAACTCCCCAGGGATCCAGCTCAGCCTGTGGGGAGCTTCAACACCTAGCTGCCCATCCATCTTCCCTGGAGGCCCCACGCAGCGCTGGTGCAGTCACCAGAAACCACAGGTGGCATCATGACAAACTATTCATATTCAATTTCCCCTTTTTAAGCTGAACACCAGGGCTACGGGTATGGGCAGACCACCAGTGACATCCCAACCGCAGCTGAGGGCCCAGATACCCGAGTCCACATAACCCTGGGGTTTGCATTTTTCCCTCTTAAAAAAAATCATTAATTTACTTCTATCTATGCTGTGAGTTGATAACCCTACAGAGTACAGCTGAGCTTTGACATTACAAACACCTTTAGCAGCTTCTATCTCATGGCAGTCAGTATGTGGGTAGGGCGGTACAGTAGACTTGACAGTGCCCTCAGATGGACGCTGCAGGAAGTGTTTGTAATGACACATAACTCTGCTGTACTTTAAATAGGTATAGCACATTTTAAGGTGAAGAGAAGGGCTGTCAGTCATTGCATGTCTCACATAGGAAATACCGGGTTCTAAGCTTTTATTTAGCTTGTTTTCTTTTTTTACTGTGCTAGTCCTCCTGCTTATGATTGAACATCATACAAGGAAATGTGAATGCCACTGGTAGACCTGTATTTCTTATAAATAAGTAAGCTTTAACATTAGTAAACTCTACAAGCTAATATATCTGCAATGGATATGAGACATGAAAAATGAAAAAAATTAAAACTGCGTTTTACTCAGCTCAGCAGGTGAGCATGATGGGGCTAGTTTAACGTGTTAAAACTGGCAAAAGGTCATCTTTTAGTATATAAATCCCTATGTATATTAGACAATATTCAATGAGAATTTCTCATTTAGTCCATGATTTGATCCCAGCCAGGGTTTATAGACTGAACAGAAAATAGCTCCAGCTTTTTTATTTGCACATTGATGTTAGGCTGTAATCCATATTGACATTATGTATTTTTAGAAGGACTAAGCTGTATATTTCCCTGGAAAGAATCACCAGATTATCTTGTATTTAGCTCACGAAGAGTATAAATTTGGATCTTGTACGCATGCTGTATTCTAAATTAAACTATAAAACATCTGCTTGTTGAAGAAAAATGTTCCTTGGCTAGTTTGGAAGAGTAAAGACACAATGATTCTCCCATTAGTAGAGACCAAAGTTTATGTGATATCCGCCAGGTTTTAGGCAGGGTATTACTGTATAGGAAATTGATTTATAAACATATAGCATTTTTTCTACGTACATAACAATCACAATAAATCTTGAATTTATCTAAGCAATAAATATTAAGTAATGGCAAAGTTTTATGGGTAGACTGAAAAGCTGCAGATGAACAGAGATCAATAGTGTTTCTGCATTATAAGAAACATTATTATATATGGTTTATTAAATCTGAAACATTGCTACAATCTATGTTAAGAGCCATAAGTGGAAAATATGGAACACGAAGATGTGATGCTATTAAACAAATTAAATATGATACATTTTGAATATAAATGTACAGATTATTTTAATTACTTTTACTGAGAAATAATGTACCCTAATTGTAGGACTAAGACTGGTTTCACATTTGCGTTTGTGTCTGCATGCGGAGGGCATGCAGACGCAAACGCATTGCAAACGCAGGCATACTGATGTGACCGCAGCGGAGAATCTCTGCATGCGTTCACATCGGTACGGTGCCTGGCCAGCCAATCAGTTGTCTCGGCGACGGCTGGGAGGCGGAGATCAGCGGGGAGAAACAGCTGATCTGACAGCTGTTTAGATCTCCCGCGCCGACACCGAAGAGGAGATGTCGGCGCAGGAGATTTAAAAAGCAGATTAGCGGTGGCTTGGAGAGGAGATCAGCAGCTGCTCCAGCTGATCTCCCGGTGACCACCGCTAATCTCCCAGTGGCCACCGCTGATCTACTGGGAGATCAGCAGCGGCCACCGGGAGAGATTTCAATGAGATCCGCAGTGTTCTCCTGCACTGTCATGGGGAGGACACTGTGGATCCAATGACTCCCATGCATTGTTTGTGCGCTTGCGGGAACTTGCAGATAAAACAAGCTCCCGCAAACACACACAAAATGCAACAGGCTGCGCTTGGAGGGTGGAGGAGGGTGCATATATTATGCGCATCCGAACGCAACCGCAACCGAATGCAGCCACACGCAGGTACTATGCGTTCCCATGTTAAACATTGGAATGCAGTGCGCATGCGTTTGGCTGCGTTCGGTACGCTGCATTTACATACGCAAGTGTGAAACCACCCTAAGACCTTAAAATAAGATGCAGAATATAAGGAAAAAAATATATTCCTGCTATTTAAAATTTCTCTGGTGGTGTAAAGAATTGAGTGGGGCAATAACAGCAGTTTTAAGGCACTAGGGTAGAATAAGGACGTAATAGTAGATATCTTGTTATTGTTTCTAAGTAGTATGTTTGTTATACACATATAGCTTTACACAGGGGTAAATCTAGGTTTTACTGCACCCAACGCAAAAATTCTGTTTGGCGTCCCCCCTATACATAGCTTAAGTTATTTGAGTATTCGTCACATGACTGCTCTAATACAATTTGCATACTTACAGTCATGTGCTGATTAGCTGCTTTTCCTAATTCTCTCAATTCTCAGTGATAAATGACAACCCCTGCTTCATTGAGTGAAGCAGGAAGAGAAGCTTGTTGGCACATGATTGCAAGTATGAAAATTCCCTGAGTGTTTATTTGATGACCACTGGAACCGGCAAGCAGAACTGATACATGACAAGTGAGCATAATACATAGTTAATATCTGCCATTCTTAATCTTATAATGAATGCTCATAGAATGAATATATATGTAATAATCTTTAACTTGTCAGGTGGCACAATATTTTATCAACATGGCTATGTATCACGTTATATGACAGCATATGGATTGCTACATGTGTACTTGATCAAACACAGGAATACATCCCATCCATCAACAATACTGAAATACAGTAGCACAACCACTATCAGTACATGAATACAGCTTCATACCCACCATGAATACAGAAATATATTACAATTTGCACCATCAGTACAGGTATACATCACCAGAACTACCAACAGAACATAAATACATCACCAGAAGCACCATCATAAGAAAATATAACCAGAAGCATCATCAGTACAGGAATATATCACCAGAACCACTATCACTTCATGAATACAGCATGACAACCACCATCAGTACATGAATACATTATCAGAATCACCATCAGTACATGAATACAGCATCAGAACCACCATCCATACATATTTTGGATAGTTATCAATTGTAATGTCATTTCATATCACTCCATATACAATCGTATTGCATGAACCTACCATTCTCAGCATGCCTAATAAAAAGATGCTGGTAGTTATTCTTAGCAGCCATCATCAGACTGTGGACCATACAGGAACCACAGCACTGATGAGACATAGTAAGTAACACAAACAAACTTTAATATTAATATTTAGGAAGGTTTTACATTTTTTTTCTCCTTCCAGCCATGTAATTGATCACATGGCCTGAAAGGTGTTTTAGTTAGTCGCTAGAATCTGCAAAATCTGTGTAACTTTAGTGAAGTGTAGGTCTTGGTCCTCCCCTGCCTTTCATTGATAAGACTGATCAGTATCAGATAGGTGGAAAGGAAGCATTTCTTTCAGTATACAGTACTTTCTGTGTGAGTATTCTACTTGATGATAAGAACCACAAGACTTTTCAGCAACTTTTTCTCTTACTAAAAAGTGCATCTTATAGGCTATGTACCCACTGTGCATTTATGTTGCATTCTTTGCTGCGTTTCTGCAGCAAAAAGCAGCACCCACAGCTTTATCATTAAAATCAATGTGATTTACAAAATGCTGTGTCCACGTGTGTTTGTGAGTGGTGCATTTTTGCTGCAGAAATTACATGTGTTTATAAAAGTCGCTGTAAGGTTGGGGTCACATTTGGGCAGGCAATTGCGTTCACCGCATCCAGATCCGGATGCGGTGAACGCAATTGCCTTCACACACATTTTGTTTACAAAATGTGTGCTGTGAACCGCAATGCGGTAACTGGATTGCTCCGGATGTGAAATCCGTATACTTTGCTCATCCCTGCTGCCGCAGGGATAAGCAAAGTGTTAAATGTGTATTAACACACTAAATATTAATAGTAGCTGTGGGCAACATGTCTCTAGAGGGTGCCCACGCCCCCTAGAGACATGCTGTCCACTCCTCTCAGCATGTTAGGGGTTAATAAGCCATTTACAGTAAGCCGTCTATTGTCGGCTTTGTACCAATGTATAAATGAAGCCGCGGCTCTGACAGTACAGCAGATACTGTAGGTAATGTACGTATAGTATCTGCCACTGTCCGAGGTCCTGTAACCATTAACATTAGGTCTATGGGCAGCGCACCCCCATAGACCTAATGTTAATGGTTACAGGACCCTGGACAGCGGCAGATACTATACGTACATTACATTATGTACAGTATCTGCTCTACTGTCAGGTGAGCCGCGGCTTCATTCATACATTTGTACAAAGCCGTCAATAGCCGACTTACTGTAAATGGCTTATTAACCCCTAACATGCTGAGAGGAGTGGACAGCATGTCTCTATGGGTGGTTCCCCACAGCTAATATTCATATTTAATGTGTTAATACACATTTAACACTTTGCTTAACCCTGTGGCAGCAGGGATGAGTAAAGTATATGGTAACCGCATTGCTCAGGATTACAGATGAGCGATGTTCGATTCGAATAGTTCGCCAATCTGAAATTCGAGTTGATTTTGGCGCTATTCGAGTCATTCGTCGAATTCGAACAATTTGGTTCAAATTCGGCGAATTTCGAACATGTTCAATTTTGGTTCGAAAATGCGGCAGATGCGGTCAGAAAACCGCATCTGCCGCATTTTCGGCCAAAATAAACAGCTAATAAGTGTTAAAAATAAAAAAATAATCAATGCTCACCTGTCCGCGGTCCACCGAAGCCTCCGGCAAGGTCTTGCGGCTTCTAGGACCTGTGGTGACGTCATGTTCTCGCGCGAACTCCGGTCACATGGACCTTGCCGGAAAGCTTAAAATAGATATTTTTATGTTTCGGACCCTTTCTTTAAGTAAAAGTTACTTAAAGGGTCCGAAACATAAAAATATCTATTTTAAGCTTTCCGGCAAGGTCCTGTGCTTCCAGGACCTGTGGTGACGTCATGTTCTCGCGGAACTCCGGTCATGTGACCGGAGTTTGCGCGAGAACATGACGTCACCACAGGTCCTGGAAGCCGCAGGACCTTGCTGGAGGCTTTGGTGGACCGCGGACAGGTGAGCATTGATTATTTTTTTATTTTTAACACTTTCTTTCACTTTTTTCACTTCCACAATGTATGTATATACATTGTGGAAGTGAAAATGCCCCACAGGCCCGGTTTGTTCGTTTTCCGGGGTGTTCGACGGTGTTCGTCGAACACCCCGTCGATTCGACGAATCGAATTCGAACACCGGGGTGGTGGCTCATCTCTACTCAGGATTACACATCCTGAGCAATCCGGTTACCACATTGCGGTTGCCAGAAGCGCTCCAAAAATTGCAGCCTGCATGATTTTTAGCGCAGGTTGCAGATCCGGAGGCGGTAACCGGATTGCATGTAAAGCAATCTGGTTACCATAATGGACTCCTATGGGAGCATTTCCTGATCCGGTTTTGAGCTTCTTAAAGCTCAAAACCGTATCAGGATTTAAAAAACCTGCCGCATGTGTAACGGAGTGGGTAGCCCTGACTGTATTATTATTGAAATGGACACTGAAGTGGACATTAACACGTCCAATACTGCCCCCTTGTGGACAAGTGCTGAAATTGCTGAGGAGATGATTACACCAACTGCTGATCCCCTCCCACATCAGCCATGTGCTGAGGAAGAAAAAGTACGGGAAACAGAGAAGGAGACAGAGCTCGACCAGGACAGACCTGCCTGTGGGTGCTCCTCGAGAGAGGGCTTCCTTGCAACATCTCTCTGGAAAGATCACTCCGCAGAAGCCGTTGCGACAACCCCCAGGCTGCAGGACATTGTTACCATGAGCCTAACCTGACTGCAGAGCATCGCACTCCTAGAGTATATTCAGAGACTGTGACGGACACAAGGGAGCCATCTTTGAAATCTATATTTTTTTCTTCCTTCAATTTCCTCGGACTGAGAGACTATAAACCGGTACCTGTGGAGAGGACTGAGGAAAACCCCTTCATCGCTTCCCCTGGAATCGCCACTGTTAGACCCCAGGCCTGCGATGTGGGAGCTACACCTTCTGCTGTTATAGACTGGTAACGTACATTGAGGGAAAGCTAGGGAAAGAGATTGCCAGTACTGTTTTGTTTTTTTTGGGCTTTTTTGCCGTGCATCCGGGACTGAATATCAGAGGACTCAACCTTCCCTATGTGTGGAGACAAACCAGTTGAATGTGTTATCACCATGTTTAATAGTAAAGAAATGTTTCCTCCCGTTAAATCCGAGTATGAGGATTTTGTTGAAGCAGATCAAAGACACACACCCGCGGCCTTACTGCCGGTCACTTCACATGTGTGACCCTAGTCTCAATTAACATGCCTGTTTTGGGGCTGCATTTTCTGCATTGACTCCATTCTAACCCTAAAAAAGCATCACAAATGCTGCGATTTCCACAGCACAAATGCTGCAATACTCACCCTCCCCGGCGATACCACAGTGAGCTCCAGTGATTTCTTCCGCTAGGGCAGCAAAGCTTTTCAAATGACTTACAGGACCTGTGCCATGTGACTGGCCATGTTACTCAGGTTGTCACATGGTGTACAGTTCCTGGAAGCGTGATACCCACAGGCCCTACTGATGCCTGGAAGCGAGAAATCACAGGAGCCAGTGGGTGAGAAAGTGTGTCTGTGTGTCAGTGTGTTTTGCTGTCTTTGTGCGTCCCCTTATTTGTGCTGCATTTGTATTGTGCACAAATATGTTTATGCTGATTTTTTTTCACAGCTACTTTTTTTGCACTTGCTAAATGCACAAAAAAAAATACGTCCAGTGGGCACATAGCCATAGTCTACAAAATATGGTATATTGGTACATACTTTAATGAAACTTCTAAAACTTGCAATGATGCAAAAGCTTAGAGTGTTTTCACTCACATTATTTTGCTGTATTTTTACTAACGGGTTATGTAAGATATTAAATGAGCTGTCCCTGTGTTTATTCCAATAGTGTTGTGAGCAAGATGTGCTGTTTTTTATAATAGCATTATTAAAGTTAGTCATCCTTAGTTTCAGATATATTTTACAGGGACATTTGTGCACCTTTATTATGGATACAAGTCCTGACCCAAACAGTGATTTAATGACCTAAACAGATAGCTTCATAGGGATCTCAGTTCAGTAATCAGAGCCTTAACATTTCCAGAACTCATTTCTGTACTATGTGAGCATAAATTGTGTATCTTAGCAGTGGTGTAACTTGAAGCTCATGAGCCCCAATGCGACAGCTCCAATAGGCACTCAATTATTGCAAATCTTTAATAGCACTAGGGCCGGTTTACACGTTGCAATGTCCCAGCAACCCTGCCAACGATGGGGATCACTGGGACATCGCTAGCTGATCGCTGGTGAGCTGTCACACAGCAGACTCACCAGCGATCAACCACCCGTGTAATGACCTCGACATCATGGAAAAGAATATTAAATATTATTTTTCACAATGTCGAGGTCCCGGTATGCTGGGGTAAGCGCAAGAAAGCTGGTAACCAGGATAAACATTGGGTTACCAAGCGGAGTGCTCTGCTTAGTAACCCGATGTTTATCCTGGTTACCAAGATTATTCACCGAATGGACTTAAAATCACAGACAAAAAAACTCACCAAAATTTGCCAGGTAAATACCCATTGCACTTAGCAGCGGCTGCCAGCTCCTCTGGAGGCAACACAGGTGTCTGTATGCCGGTACTCAATCACCTGCAACCCACAGTGGGGGCGGTTGTGGCACCAGCGTCCGGCCACGCTGTCAGGGAGGTGACTGGTGGCATTTAAAGACACGAGGTTACCAAGGGCTCTGCCATTCACGGTGCATGCAAGGCATAGTGTCAGAGCAGCCTATTGGTCACACCCTTCTATTAGATCAGGCGGGCTGTTCCGCACTGATTACATGCCTCACAAAATGACAGACGCCCCCCAGAGGGCTCAGCCTCAAACTGCAGATGAAAAAATGCAATAAAACACTAAAGATGAAAAATGTGAGGTGTTTGTTGGTATTTTGGCCAAAAGACGTAAGCTGGTAACCCACGGTCAAGGGCCCTCACGCTTACCAGTCCTAACCACATGCCTTTTGAGACATGTACTATTTAATTTAGACTCACCAGCGATCAACCACCCGTGTAATGACCTCGACATCATGGAAAAGAATATTAAATATTATTTTTCACAATGTCGAGGTCCCGGTACGCTGGGGTAAGCGCAAGAACGCTGGTAACCAGGATAAACATTGGGTTACCAAGCGGAGTGATCTGCTTAGTAACCCGATGTTTATCCTGGTTACCAAGCACAGCGCGCTGGTAGCCAGGATAGACATCGGGTTATTAAGCAGAGCACTGCACTTAGTAACCCAATGTGTACCCTAGTTAACAGAGAACACATCGGGTTAGCTGGTCGCTGCCCCTATCACACATGCTGATGCATGCATGACAGCGGGAGACCAGTGACCAAAAAATGATCCTGGCCATTCTGCAGCGATCAGCGAGGTGATCGCTGATCGTTGTGGGATGTCACACGCAGCGATGTCGTTATGAGGTCGCTGCAATGTCACAAGTTGCAGCGACATCATTAGCGATATTGCAACATGTAATCCGGCCTTTAGTCTTATTCTATAGGACAAAGAGACTTTTGAAGCACCCTAGGGTCCAGGGCCCAAGTGTGATTGCAACCCCTGCACTCTTTTTTTTGTATATTATGCAGTAAAAAATCAATATCATATTCACCCCTTGATGACTCATGGAAAACGGCAGCGCGGTTTTTAATTCTTCATCCTCCCTACTTTAATTTTCTGAGATAATGACCTTTGGGTTTTCATTGGCTGTAATCCATTATTATCAACATTTACAGAAATAAACACTTGAAATAGATCTCTCTGTTTGTAATGTCTTTATATAATATATACATTTCTCTTTTTGTATTGAATTACTAAATTAAATTTAATTTAATCATTAAAAAGCACTAATATACAAATTTATATATAAAAATATAAAAAATATAGATATTAAATCATACACCAATTTGGCAGTATGTGTGGATCCTGCAGAGGTCACAGGCATCATGTCCATCATTCATGTGACCACTGCAGTCAATCACCGGCTTCAGTGGCATTGCTTGCATCTACTGCATATGTTACTGGGACCCAAGAATAATGGATATAGCATCATTACTGATGAAAATAAAGGTGATTTTATATTACACCTTCCTACTCTTATGGTGCCTTCACACCTGGCGACGTCGCTAGCGACATCGCCGAAAAAGTGACGTATCAGCGATGTCGCTAGCGACGTCGCGCTGTGTAAATGAGCGGCGCGACCGCGTTTTATCGCTGGTCGCAGGTTGACAGGTTTACGGGAAGAACCATAAACCTGGCAACCGGCGACCCGTGATAAGGCTGGATCGCGCCGTGTGACATCACCAGAGCGATGTCAGCGGCGATCCAGCCTATACCGCAGCGTTGCTGCGGATTGCTCGCTGGGCTGAGCCCAGCCCAGCAAGCGATGTCACCGCCCGCGTCGCTGCGACATCGCCGGCCGCAGCGATGCTGTGTGACAGCTGGCCAGCGATGTCGGAAGCGATGCGCGGGTGCCCGCTCGCTGGCCAGATCGTGCTGTGTGACAGCACCATTAGACAATGAAGTCCTAGACAACCTCTTTAGGATAAAATTAGATTCCTCAATACATTATGTTTTACACATGGCACCACTATTAAGTGTATAAGTTATTACAATAAGCCCATCTTCAATACATAGGAATAAAATATATTCATTATTATGACGGTGCCGGGCAATACGTGAATCATTCCTATTTGTGGTATATTCATTATCAGTCTTTAGACATCTGCTGTTATATTTAAGTGCACTTTTTTTGTACTCTGAGAAAAAGGGATAAAACATTTATTGGCTGGATTCCCCCCTCCACAGTGTAGTAATCTTACCTAGAAATGTCAATTTATTCCCTTGATGCATCCATTCTGCCTTTATTTGCATTAGAATTGGTATGGCAACCACTTTAGATAGACTCTCGAAGATGAGTTCTTGGACTGAGAAGGTACTGATATAACAGCAATAAGAAGGGTGTAAAATATGTTTTGTGAGGTGGTAGACAAGAAAAGTGACAGTCACTGGCCTGTGGGGCCATAAAAGGACTTTTCTCGGAGTCAAGATGAATTTATAAAACATACAAGGTCATAAAGGTCATATAATAAAAAGCTTGGCAGATCTGTGCAGCTCACAATGTAAACTAAGGCTTTTACGTGGTTGTAGATATAATATAAATACCATTCACCTCTGCTCAAGACCAAACACCCGTGCCACAGCATAAAAACTGAAATACAGTATAGAATACAAAAATATTAGCACCTTGAAACTAAAAGTTCAGATAAAATGTGTTTAAAATATTTGTCAACTTTGTACCTACGTTCCTTGACGTGTCCTGTTGTGTATATATACCGTGTTTGACTCCTCAAGTACTGGGATAAATCTTTCCTGATGAAGAGATCAAAGAGATCTTAAAATCATGTTATTTTTGATCATCTTTTCAGTTAGCCTTTGAAAGATATCAATCACTTAGAACTCTGAGGCCCCACTTTATCATGGCCACCGTTTTTTCATTTTTGTATGTCGGCTTTGATGAGGGGCTGGGGGATGTGTGAAGCACCTGATTCATTAAGAGGCATATGCATCTTAATGAATCAGGCAAGGCATGAAGTGTTGTGTGCCTCCTCACAATCTCACTCCCTTTAAAGACTGGGGTATGATTTGTGCCATAAGGTACACCACTGCCCATCATGAATTTGCGGAGTAGGGATCACCACTCACATGTCATGCCACAGCTCTGCCCACTTTGTTGAAGCTGAGTAAAAATGGCATAAGACATGCTGCTTCATTTTGTAACATGTTTAAAAGTTCCTCATTGGGGATAAAAATGCCCTGTTGTGCCAATCAGTGGTGGGACACCAATCAATAAGCAAGTTATTACCTATCCAGTGGTTAAGTGAAAACTTACTTTCATTGGAAAACCACTTTAAGTGACCTTACTTGGCCCTTCCTGCCATAGTGCGTTGGGCTAATTGAGCGCTGAGCTATGTGTTGCCAATCTTGGGTCACGTGCCACTGTGTTTACCAAAGATTCTAGAGTTCTGCACAGATCATAGTGTGGGAAGGGGCAGGAGATCGAGATGAGGATGTCTAATCTGGTCTGCTGGTTACCACAATGTTGGAAAGCTTCAAAAATGACCCTGGTGCTAGAGAGCAGGCTTTAATGACGTATTAATGAAGATTCGAGCCAATGCTCTGTGTTCTGAGTTTGCACAATGCCCTTCTCTCTTGCAATCTACATTTGCTTTCTTGTCCTGTTCTGTTCCTATGTTAAAACTTGCATTATATTCAAGAGCTGCATTCACTCAACGACTGGACTAAGGGTACCTTTACACGTCGCAACATTGCATGCAATTTCACTTGCAACTTACTGGTTGCAGTGAAATCATGGACACATTGTTCCATTTTGTTGCTGTGTACAAATGGAACATTGTGTCCAAGATTTCACTGCAACCAGTAAGTTGCAAGTGAAATTGCATGCAATGTTGCAACGTGTAAAAGTACCGATACATAATACCTGCTTTTACTTGGGACGAAGGCAAACTGAATAAACAGTATAGGCCGCTTTACACGTCACGATATTGCAACGCAACTACAATAAAAAGTCACATGGTAGGGGCGTTGCAGTTGATATTGTTCGTGTGTTGTGTCGTGTAAATGAGCAATGCGACGCAAGAACAATGCAAAAACGATATCGTTTATAAATTGTGCATGCTGTTCAACCGTGCAATATTGGCTTGACGATCTGGTAGGATCGTGCTATGTGACAGCACAACTACGATTTAGTGCGCAACTTCCCCTATTCACTCCAATGTTAAATGGTTGTTCCCTGAGTTGCTCAGATGCAGTGTGCAAGAGGGGCGTACTACATCGTAGTTGCGTTGCCTGCCGATATCTCCCTGTGTAACATCTCCTATGCGATCTTGGACAAATGCCAAAAACGTGCGCGCTCCTGTGATATTGTATGCAATATCGGAACGATATTGCGACGTGTAAAGCGGCCTTATTTGTTAAAATGACTCAATTCTGAGACAATGTAGTAACTGAGGCTATTTGATGTACTTATTAAATATTAGACCAATTGGACTTTAAAATAAAAAATAATAACAGTGGAAGGGTGGAAGGCTTCTTTTTCATCCCATTATGTTTTTTATTCTGAAAGTAACAAATGAAGAATTTCCTAATTAGGGTACATTGGCTTTTATGGCAAGTGAAGTGACAGCACGTTACATAGCGTGCTCGTTTTCTAATAATGCCTTTTATGTCATCGCAAACAAAATCATTTTATTTTCAGAGAAAAAATATGCAATGCTGTGTCTGTAATGAATACTGCACAAAAGTATGTGGTGGTCTGTGTTAGTTTGGGGGGGGGAAGGGTTTTGGTATTAAGAATGTCACAATGTCTCGTAATGTAATCATAATGGAATGGTGTCCAGAAAACTAGTTTACAGTATAAAATCATTATAATGAGCTTTTCATAAATGTTGCCAAAATAGATTCAGGACTTGATTTTCTTCATCAGATGCCTAAATCGCCTGCTCCCTCAGGTCAGCTTGTCAAAAAAGTAACACATTTAGATGCATACATCCCACTAACCAAAATCCAACCCATAGGAAGCAACTAAAATGTCAGTCATTATGTTTTATCTGTTTTGTATTTGTTTTTAGTTCAAATTGTGTTAAAGGGTGTTTTTTCCAGTTTTTGACTAATTTGTCCAAGGTAGTGAAATCTGAAAAAAAGAAATAAAATAGCCAGATAATTTCTCCCACCGTTGAAATGCTGTTACTCTAGTCACTCTTGTCCTCCCCATGATCACACTATGCTTGTCAGTAGCAATGATGTGCCATCTAGTGCACATGCAGCAAGCACAGTCCTCAGACTGGTAGATCATGAAGCCAGATCATAACTCCCCGCAATATACTGGGTGCTTTACCACTTTCTAATTCAAGTACTAGCTAAATTAACGAGTAGATAACTCCTACAGACAAGGAATACATTCTCTGGCATCCCATTCATGTCTACATCAACTTTACTATTCTACAGGGTGGGCCATTTATATGGATACACCTAAATAAAATGGGAATGGTTGGTAATATCAACTTCCTGTTTGTGGCACATTAATATATGGGAGGGGGAAAACTTTTCCAGATGGGTGGTGGCAATGGCGGCAATTTTGAAGTTGGCCATTTTGGATCCAACTTTATTTTTTTCAATGGGAAGAAAGTCATGTGACACATCAAACCTATTGAGAATTTCATAAGAAAAGCAATGGTGTGCTTGGTTTTTTTCAATAAATGTATTTATTAATTTCTAAAGGTCATAAGAAAAAAAAAAATTAACAATTCAGATATAAAGAATTACACATTCGTACATAGTCTGGGGTATGACAGAAAACACATTCCATTTCCAAGGCCGAGACCCCGTCAGCCGTCTCAAAAGGCCCTGATACATATAATTCACCAATTATATCACATCAAGATGAAGCTTGAAGCGAAGTGTAAGCCAGTTCTTGCTATTCCGTAGCGATCTAAACATCTCCGTCACCACTATAGACCATGAAAAAAAAAAGAGAAAAAAGAAGGGGAAAGGTAATGAAAGAAGACATGAAAGGAGGGAACAGAAGGGAAGAAGGGGTGGACAGAAAAAAAAAAAAGGGAGGGGGTGGGAGGGAAGAGGAAACCTGGTTAATCTAGCTCAAGAAAGAAGAGAGGATCGCAACAACCAATCTGCAAACTCCGGGCTCTCCTTAAAAGAATGCCATAGATACCATGTACTACCCCCGTCTGATCCGGTGCTATGATCATCGGCCATCAAAGACTCTATGCGACTTAGTTTGTTCATCTCAGCTATCCATTCCAGCATGGTGGGGACCTCCGTAGACCTCCAGTGTCTCGGAATGACAGCCCTAGCCGACTTTAAACAGAACCTCAAAATTCCCCTTTTTGCTGAGGACACAGGTGTGCTTGGTTTTAATATACCTTTATTCTTTCATGAGTTATTTTCCTCTTCGTTTACAGCCATTGACATGTCTCAGAGGTTAACATGTGAGGAGCAGATAGAAATTGTGTTGATGTCTGGTGAACGCAGTACCCGGGTCATTGCAGCAGATTTCAATGCAAGACACCCTACGAGGCAACCCATCTCCCATACTACAGTTAACTGCTTGCCAAATTTCAAGAAATGGGTTCAGTGTTGGATTTTCCAAAATGTGGACGCAAGAAAAGTGTCACTAATGAAGAAACATCAGTGGCTGTCCTAGCTTCATTTAGCAAGAGCCCAGAGCGTAGCACTCGCCACATGTCACTGGAGTGTTTGTCTTTATTTAAAAAAGATAGCAATTAGACTTTTAAGGCCCAGTCACACATAACGACGCACCAGCGATACCGATAACGATTTGCAGAGATCACTGGTGCGTCGTTTTTCACATCGCTGGTAAGATGTCAAACAGGTATCTCACCAGCGATGTCACCAACGACTTCAGCAATGATCCAGAATTATACCGAGGTCGTGGGGAATTGTCACTCCATAGCGTAGCATTGAGATCGTTGGTCATTGTCTCTCTCAAACACAACAAAGTAGCGCTCCCAGCGGGGAGCGCAACAACGTAGAAATAATCCAGAGCAGTATGTAATGATCAACGATCTCACAGCAGGGGCCAGGTCGTTGGTACGTGTTACACATAACGATATCGTTAGCGGGATTGTTGTTACGTCACAAAATCTGTGATGTGACAATGATCTCGTTAACAATCTCGTTATGTGTGACAGGGGCTTTACTCTCTGTTCTTTTTTCAGCAGGTTCCTTATTATCAGATGCAGGATTATGATGGCAGGTAATTGCCATGCACACAAGTGATAAAAGTATCCACCAAATAGGGATGTCCCAACTGACCCTGCTTCCCCTCCCATCCAATGACTTTTTCATAGGGTCAATAGACACTTCAATACAAAAGATAAGGTCAAGGTCTAATCAATGCAGATAATGTCCATGTGTTGTTTCCTAAAACAATAGGAATTTTAAAAAGCCCCAATGGCTAATATGTTCAGTGCAACTATTAAAAGATTCCAATTTTTAATTTTAATACAGACTGAGATATGTCTCTTTTTGCTTCGGCTTGCTTGAAATTAAAAACAATGCATTTGTGCTGCGATATTTATCATTCTTGGTAAAATCTCATCATTTTTGCAGTGGCATTCTGGTGAAATGCTTCAAAAATTATTACAAATATCATGGGAAAAGCAATGCATTTGTGCTATTACTTTAATGGTCCATTTACACGCGACCACAGGAAGGTAGGAACAGGCAGGCATCGGACACAATTAATTGTGCCTGTTGCCTTGAAAAGACCTCGATGTGGCTGCGTGTAATTCAGGACTTTCCTTCCTTCAGGGAAGACACAGGAAGAAAAGTCCTGAATTACACGCAGCCACATCGTGGTCTTTTCAAGGCAACAGGCACAATTTTGTCCGATGCCTACTGTTCCTACCTTCCTGTGGCCGCGTGTAAATGTACCATAAGGGTATCCAAAAAAGCAAATAAGGAAGCTTCATGCGTGTGAAGCCAAATGTCATGTTCCAGGACGAGTGCAATTAGCTACTGGCGGGACATCATTCAAATTAGCCTAAACTGCCAATGACCCTATGACCAAGGGGTGTTGCTGCAGGCACCAGAAAACACATCAAGTCTGTCCTAGCATGTCTATGTTTGTTAACATGTGTCAATACAGTTTTGGATTTTATTCTGTTCGGACTGGAGTGCTTTTTGGCTTTTTGCCTCAGTTTAAGCCTTTAGGATTAGTAGCTTTGTGGATGCAGTGTTTTTTTGCTGTGTCCATCACACTGCATAGTACAGTACCAGCACAATGAATGGGATTAAACCCATTCATGACCAAGGACATATATGTACCTCTTTGTTCATGTCCCTGTCTTGACCTGTCTCTGATCCACTTGCACCTGTTAGCTGCACTTGTCGACTGATCAGATCAGCTGACATTTGCAGAGAATGATGGAAGTCCAACATGTTACCTTGCATCATACCCCATAAATGTTGGCTAATCTGATCAATCAACATGTGCAGTTAACAGGTGCCGGAGGATCTGAGATCCACCCACACCTGTTAACTAGTTAGATCACACTGTCAAACTCTGGCAGTGAGATACAACACACAGCAATGGGGATTAAGCCATTCATGGGCTCACATAATTCCCCGCACATGTCAGATATTTGATCTGCCAACAAGCAACTGTTAACTAGTTAGACCATGCTGTCAAAGTCTGACAACACAGAGATCATTGATGACCTCATGACGTGATCATGGGGCGCTAACAGGTTGTCATGACAGCACTGAGTTATCTGATGACCCCTGTTGCTGTAGTATAGTTCCTATGAGAGCCAGCAGTCATCCACAAATCAGCAGCATTTCTGCTGTTTAGAGGAATGCAGAAGCACTGCTCTGAACAGCAGCAGCGATTGGATAGTGCAGGCTGCAGCTGCACGAAAGGGGCTGACAAAATCAGTAAAATGTGTAATTAAAATAGCTTACAATGCAAAAAATAAGTCATCACACAGCCCTAGATCCCGTAAATTGAGAACATTACAGGTCTCGGAAAGTGGTGACAAAAGCGAAAATACACTGCAAGCAGAATGTAACATAACCCTGATCATGGGCACGTATCCTAAAAGTCCACAGATGCAATGTTGAAACGCATCATTTTACCAATAGTGTTTGGAAATTAGTAAACTAAGGTCTGACTTGGTCTTTTGTCAAACATCTCATTAGTACATTGGTCATCTCCAGCCCCCAGTATCTGATCCCACTGCAGCTTTATCTACTCAGTCCCTGTATTTATCTTGTGATCCACAGACTTATCTACACCCGATTTTCCATGTCAGGTTTTCTTATATGAAAACGTACATGAAACATTCGAGCATCTGGTCGGCAGCGATAGCCATCAGGCACTAGAGGATTTATAAAGCCAATGTAACAAGACCTAAGTCATTTTGCTGATAGGGTTGGATGAGGTCTCTGTCTAAGTGCGTGTTGTAAAGCATGAATAAAACAATGCGGCAGTCAGGCGTGTTTTTTTGTGTAGCTTGGCATCTGTTAGATTCTATTTCCAGCCATATGTTTAAACAAAACGTTCTTCAGGAGGACTTTGGGCATGATTTTCTAGCATTTCTTCAACGCCAAGCTTCTCAGGTTTACCTGTTGGCAAGTTTTATTTAAGTTATTGTGCTAACAGAAAATTAAATTAAAGCCAATGGCAAAAAGTGATCTGCATATAGTTAGTTTCGGTATACAAATATGGTTAGGCTGACAAGAGACTCAAGTCAACTAATGTAAACTGATACATTATGCCACAATGCAATGGTATTGAAAGTGTATTTTAAGGGGAACTTTCAGTGGGTTTTTTCTACTTCATATAAGATCAGTATGATATAGGAAAAGTGACCTTGATTCCAATGATGTATGACTTAGATTACTGGGTGCTGCAGTTGTGACACAGTCAAGTTCTTAGATTTAGCACTCCTGCAGAGCTGAGAAAGCTAATCCAGCCCACAGCAGGCTATGTACAATGTCTATAGACAGTAAGCTGCTTATCACAGGAGGGGGCATGTCGGACAACCAGGCATGCGCTGCTATAGTCTGACCGATGATGATCTCCTGGTGCTAAAACAATCATTGCAAGCAAACAGCAAGCAGCTTGATCAGAGACACATCTCTGAATTCATGCTGTCCTCAGATTACATAGCAAAAACCTGCTGACAGGTTCCATTTTATATCCTGCAAAAATACAGTGTTCCAAGTATTTTCACATGTGAAGAGCAAAAATGGCGCAATCCATATAGTGGAATTCTAAACATAATTGAAGTAGAAAATTGAAGGGGTTATCAACTTTTAACTGATGACTTGGTTGATTTATTTTAGAAACATCCTAATGAAATTAGACATCAATGTAATTTACGTATATCAATACTTCCTTTAACTAACTAAATTTTGTTGAATGAATTGGTACAAACTGTTGTCTTATTCAGCTCCCTCAGTGATTTTTCTATATATTTTCTACAATGTCTGCTCTTTATTTATGTGCAAAAACGTTGTGTTATAAATGTGTGAATGTGACGATTTTTATCAAGTGTATGTAAAATTTCTACAGTTTATTCTGAAGCTCAATGCTTTCATTTTCAGGGTTGATAGTGTTGACGGCTTTAAACTGGTCCTGGAATTTGGAATACATCTGGGAGAGGAAAGGAGAATCGATATTTCGAGGTGTTATAGTGAAAAGGTGATAATAAAATGTTATCATCACTGACAATAACCACAGGAGATTCCCAAGTAACAGGCAAAACAAAGTAAAGAATGATTACATACGGTGGAACCTTGGATCACGAGCAGAATTCATTCCGGGAATGTGCTTCTAATAACTTGTATATCAAAGCAAATTTTCCCATAAGAAATAATGGAATTGCAAATGATTCGTTCCACAACCCAATAAAAATATACTGTATTCATATACAATTATTACAGTTTTGCAATAAATTGCAGTTGTATGGTATAAACAGTATACATATGTGCAGGAAGTTAATCAGTTATAGTACCGAAAGTTGGCTTAGTAGTGGTGTCACACATGTACTGTATAAAATATGAAGGCTCCATGCTCAGAGTGTGGTGAACACGCAAAAGCCAGAAACCCAAGAGTGAGATAAAGACCACAAATGATGGCTTATGCACATGTGTGGCCCAGGGTATGGCGTAATCGGAACCGGGCTGTTAAGTAGGTCTGTGGAGTCACAGGGGTCGGCTTTATGGCCCTTGGTGCGGTTTTAAAAAAGGAAGTTCTCTGACGTGGTAGGGAAAAGGTGTGATGAAAGGAATAGTTATTAGTGACGTCATCCGAGGTATGTGGCTATTAATGGCAATCGCTGCTGCAGAACCTCTGGGGATGATGGACGGGCAGCTTGGATGGAATGGAATTCCCCAGGGCAGTGGATATAGTAATGGTGTATGATGTAGGATGGCGGACGCAAAGCAACAGACAGACTCACGGTTTGTAGGTTCCTCAGTCCTTTACTGGTGCATCGGTAGTACTGGCAGCTGGTAAACTGAGTCCATTTACCCGAGAGCAACTCCAGGTTCTCCACACCAGGCAAGTCCTGAGGCCTCCTTGCTGTTCTCTGCTGCGAGTACTTGCTGCTGTGTAAACTAAGCTGCTTGCCCTCTCTCTCTCTCCTGCTAGGTGCCATATGACAAGCAACCGAAGTCCTTTATCAGCCCAAATCTCAGGCGGCTGCTCCTGGGCTCTATGCGTTGCTTTGCCTCCGGGCACAGTGTGGCTTGGGAACTTGGAATTCCCCTCCTTCCGGTTTGACTGACAGGTCGTTAGGCCCTGCACAGCCTCGGACTAAGGTGTCCGTTCTGTGGCGCTGTCCTCTGGGGTGAGCATGGGATTGTTTCCACTCCTTAGGCTCCTTTCTCTCCACTTTTTCAGACCCTTGCCTTAGGTTTCCCGCTGGGTTAGTGGTCCTGGGACAAGCTTAAGGCAGCTACCAGTCCACCAGGATGTCTTCCTCAGTCCTCCTAGAAACTGAGCTGCTGTACCTAGGATGAGCTTAGCACTGCTCTATCCTCCAGGTATTCTTCACAATCCTCCCAGAAACTGAACAACTAACTTCACCCCAGACCAGAATTTATAGGGGCGCTCACCCTAAAGTCGGGTCGTGGTCTCCCCCTTCAGGCCTGGAGGCAGAAGGGTGTTGTGTGATTTGGGTTTTGCCTGGTGGGAAGTCCCTCCATTGTTCTCAAGCGTGACACTACCATCCAGGGGTGATAATGACGCTATGGCACTTAGACCCTGGGGTGCCACACACATGCACTAGATATGGTGAGTATTACTAGTTCTGTACTGTAACTGCGCAGGGAGGGAGGTACAGTACTGGAGAGGATTATGGGAGAGCTCATATTTTGCTCTTATTCCAAATCTTGCTCTTAACCAAGTTCCAATATTTTAAAAATGTTAGCTTGCCTTGCAAAATGGTCTCAAACCAAGTTACTTATAATCCAAGCTTCCACTGTTTTTGTAAAGCGGTCTGAAAAATATAGATGACTAATATCCCCCTGACTCAAGGGAAATGTCACTGCACCATCACACATCAATCATGCCTGCAGTGCCAGACTTTATAGGGACACATCATATTGCCATGGAGATAGTAACACCTAGCTGTCAATTTATTCACATTTCAAGGAACAATAACTGGAACATCACAAAGCAGTTCTAAGTACTTATTAAAAAAGATAGAGTCATGGATGAAAGGCACCCTTGAAATTGTTTAGAAAATGAAGTATTTCTCCAAGAAAATTATTGCAATTGCATGTTTTGTTATTCATATTTTTATTTCCTTTGTTTGTATTGGTAGAGCACAAAAAAACTGAAAAAATGCAAATTGGACATAATTTCACACTAAACTCCTTAAAGGGAATCTGTCAGCCCATTTTATCCCCTTATTCTACCATTACCTGTCCCAGCACCTTGCTATCTCATCCCTAAACCATCCCTCTCTGACCTAAAAAGTGCCCTTCAAAGCTTCTGAAAAATGATTCATAAACTTACATGTAGTCTACATGCGTAGACTGGAAAGGTGAGCTCCAGGGCTCCATTCTCTTCTCATTGCAGACTCATAGCATGCCCGATTGGTGCACTCAGTCTTTCTGCTGATCCTCCTATTTTTGAAATTCCCACCTCCTCTCATAGTATGATGCCGAGTTGGGCCGTCCACGTGATCTGCCCCCACAATGCACTTGACCAGATATGACATTTCAGTTCGGTGTTATACTATGAGAGGAAGAGGGAATTTAAAAAAATAGAAGATCAGCAGAAAGACTGATGACACCCACCGGGGCATGCTATGAGCCTGCAAGGAGGGGAGAATGGAGACCCGAAGCCCTCCTTTCCAGTCTACGGATGTAGAATACATGTAAGTTTATAAATCATTTTTCAGAAGCTTTATAGGGCACTTTTAGGTCAGAGAGGGATGATTGGAGATGAGCTAGCAAGGTGCAGGAGCAGGTAGTGGTAGCATAGAGGGGTAAAACGAGCTGTAGGACCCCTTTTAATGGGCTGTGCAAATTTGTTGGCACATTCAACTTAATATCTGGTTGCATATCTTTTGGAATAAATAGCTGCAATCACTTCCTATAACCATTAACAAGCTTCTTCCACCTCTCAGCTGGAATTTTGGTCCCTCTTCTTTTGTAAACTGTTCGAGGTCTCTCATATTTGAAGGGTACCTTCTTCTAACAGCAATCTTAAGATCTCTTCACACGTGTTCAATGAGATTTAGATCAGGACTCATTGCTGACCCCTTCAGATCTCTACTGCACTTTGTTTCTATCCACTTCTGGGTGGTTCTTAATGTATGATTGGAGTCATTGTCCTACAGGAAATCCCATGACCTAGAACGCAAACCCAGCTTTCTGACATTGGGCACTACCTTGTGACTCAAAATCCTTTGGTAATCTTCAGATTTCATGATGCCTTGAACATAGTCAAGGCACCTAGTGCCATAGGCAGAAGTATAACCCCAAAATATCTTTGAACCTCCACCATATTTAACTGGAGGTGCTGTGTTGTTTTCTTTGTAGGCCTTATTTCGTTTTGGTAAATAGTAAAATTATGTGCTTTGCTAATAAGCTCTATCTTGGTCTCATCTGACCACAAGATGCTTTCCCAGAGGGATTTTGGCTTGCTCACATACGTTTAGGCAAATTGTAGTCTAGTGTTATTATTTCTCTGTCAGCAGTGGAGTCCTCCTGGATCTCCTGCCAAGTACTTAATTTCATTTATGTGTTGACACAGATAGATTTTGAATTTCTTTGGAACTTGATTGGGACTGCTTATTCACCATCAAGACTATCCTGCATTTCAACCTTTCGTCAAATTTTCTCTGCTGTCTGTGTCCATGGAAATTTGCTACATTGCCATGGGTTGAAAACTTCTTGATTTTGCTGCACACCCAGACAAAAAACATCAAAATCTTTGGAGATGGACTTGCAACCTAGAGATTAATATTTAACAATTTTGGTTCTCAAGTCCTCAGACAGTTCTCTTCTCCTCTTTCTGTTCTCCATGCTTAGTGTAGCACACACAGACACACAATTCAAAGATTAAGTCAACCTCTTCCCTTTTAATTTGGTTTCAGGTGTGATTTTTATATTGCTCACACCTGCTATTTACCACAGGCGAGTTTGACCGAGCAACGCAAACTTCAAATAGAGTTATATACTCACAATTTTACCATCCCTTTTTTGGGGGTTTCTGTGAAATTTTGTCCAATTTTGCCTCAGTTTTTTTTTTTGTATCGTTGCAATATACACAATGGAAATAACCAAGTGTATACACTATGAAAGACACCAACAAAATGAGTAATTGCAATAATTTTATGAGAGAAATACTTCATTTTCTGGAACAATTTCAAGGGCGTCAACAGTTTCAGCCATGACTGTATGTCAGGAGACCTGACAGATCCTCTATAGCAAAAGGTTCATCTTTGCATAAAGGCTTATTTCCATTACTTCTTGATCATTAGGTTATAATCACTAGGGCCCCCACCAATCCTAAAAATGAGACTCTGCAGAGCTTCTTCTGAATAGAATAATGGCCATACATCCCCACTGCTCATTCACTATGAGAATGGCAGTTCATAGAGAATGAAAGAAGTAGGGCATGTCTGGCCACTGCCCTTATTTAAACATGACTTTGTGGATCATAGTTCCTTAGATATCTGATAGCTGGGACATCACCAACCACGCAATTTGGCTCTGTAGATGGGGATAAATATCACCTATGGAACTATGGATACTGTAGGTGATAACTTAAAACATGGGAATAATCCATTAAAGGGGGTTATCAAGGACTTTGTTTAATTTTAACTATTGGACTAAGCTCACAATCAGGTAGCTGCTTGCCTGGCACCAATATCTGCTGGCTCTGAGAGTTAATGGACAGCAACTGCCAGTGCTTCTTCAGCTACTGATGAAGTCATGTCAAGAAAGCAGTTCTGTTGCTCTGTTGATGGAGCATCACTCCCAATGTCATGATAATTGACAGCTGGCTCCATGCTGCCTAACTGTAGGAAGCCAGCTGGCAATCAGCATGAAATTAGCAGTGTTGCCCCCTGCATCAACAGAGCAGCCCGGAAGAGCAAAAGCGACTTTGTTGACAAGAGCTCAAAAGTAGGTATGAGCGAGTAGTGAAATAATCGGACTCGCTATACTCGTAATGAGTAGGTCCCAATACTCGGGTACTCGTTACGATTAGTGAGTCCAATGTAAGTCAATGGGAAAAACGAGTAAGCGAGTGATGTTTTGCTGGACACTACAAAGTGGCCTGGAGGCTGGGGAAAAGGCTGAAATGGGTGCATGATTGTTCAAAAGCCGACAGTAAAAAGCCGCCGGCTTTTAAACAATCACTCAGCCCGATCCTCCGCTTACCCGAAGCCTCCCAACCCAACTCTCCACTCCCCCCATTGCCTTCCATCCCGATCCTGAGTTAGGACCGGGTGGGGAGCGCAGCACAAGGGAACGGGAGTGAAGGACCCGGGCAGGGAAGCCGGCGGTGAAAAGACTTCACCACCAGCTGTCCCGTTCGGTGCCTTGCTCCTGCTCCCTGATGTATGCTCCCCGCTCCCTCGGGGCTTCATTGTCCGCCCGGTCCTAACTTAGGATCAGGCGGGGAGGGGCATCAGAGAGTGGGGAGTGCAGCACGAACGGGAAAGCCGGTGGTGAAGTCTTTTCACTGCTGGCTTTCCCGCCAGTTATTTCAAATGAACGCACCATATTCTCGGGTGGCTGCGGACTGCAATTCGCAGTGGAATGGGGAGGGGGGCAAAACCATTTGCCTCCCTACACTGCGGATTCCAGCCTCCAGCTGCCTAGTTGTATCTGACTGGACACAAAAATAGCGCGAAGCCCCACATATTTTTTTTTATTATTATTTAAAGAAATTCATGAAATAATAAAAAAAAATACTTCTCTATATTGTTGTGTCCAGCCAGGTACAAATAGGCAGCTGGGGGTTGGGGGCAGCCCGTTCCTGCCTGCTGTAACTGGCTGGCATACAAAAATATGGCGAAGCCCACGTCAACATTTTTTTTAAAAATTCATAAAAAAAAATAATAATAATAATTTAGGGACTGCATCTTTATTAACCCCTCAAGTGGAGGGGTTAATAAAGATGCAGTCCCTAAATGTGTTTTTTTATTTTTGAATTAATTTTTCATCAAAAATTTGACATGGGCTTTGCCATATTTTTGTATGCCAGCCAAGTACAGCAATATGGTTTGTAATCACTGCACACATACAATGTTCAGTATGCTTAAGGTGAAAGTTTATTATACAGTGCTGAGTGAAGCGACAGGCAAGTTAGACGTTTCGGTCAAAACATTGGCCTTGTTCACATTGTCGCTATGGAAAAAGTGAAAAAAGTACAATAAGATATACAATAGTCTGATACCATCAGGTATTTACAAATATGTACACAGTATATACATATATGCATCTGTATGGGGAAGCATATCAACATATTATTAGGTAATAGTGAATTAAGATGCCAAAGGACCAATTATCCCTCTAAGTTGATAGGCTCAGGAGAAAAGAGGACATAAATATTTGTACAGTGGAGTATACAGATGGAGTGCATAGCGATAATGTGAACAAGGCCAATGTTTTGGCCAAAACGTCTAACTTGCTTGTCGCACTGTTGAGTGCTAGCCTTCGTTTCTTATATTTCGTGTCTTTTTGACTGTTAGCACCAACCGGATTCATGTCAACACAGATCTTTATGTATGACGACGACGCAGGAGCAACTATCCTATCCAAAATAAGATCCGGAACGGACTTTTTACATATACCCAGTAGAGATATAAAAACAAAAGACTGGGAGAAGGAGAGGAAGAAATTAATCGCTTATGATTTACACTGTGCGACCCTGGGTGAATATTTTATACAGGGCAAAATTTCCAGGGGACTACGCTGTAACCTACGTCCTACACTATTCTCCGATAACGAGAAGTACTGTGCCACATACCAGAAGATCTTGAACAAGTGCTCTTTCGACATCATCCTATTAACAATCGAACATCTCCAAGAAGCAATCAAAGAGACGGAGGAGAGGATTGCAACAATCGAAACCCAGCTAACCACCACACTAAGCAGTACCGAATTTGACACCCTAAAGAACAGAGTTAAAACTGCATTATCAACTCACCGCAAAACTTTAGAAGAGAGGAAACGCACTAAGTTTCAAAGGGACACGGAGGACTACCTGTCTAATAAAGTATACCGATGGGAGGACCCATTACCAAAACGACCGCGACCAAAACCACGCCGCCCAGCAGGTGGAAACACGCCACCCTCAGAAGGTTCAACACTGGCAGGGGGTTCCTCTGCAGGATGCGGGAGCGACACTGGTGGAGCACCTACCCCAAGGCCAGTTTTTTTTAGACCTAAAATGGGAGGCAGCCCGTTCCTGCCTGCTGTACCTGGCTTATATAAGAAACGAAGGCTAGCACTCAACAGTGTTGAATGTTTTACAGTGCATGTCCGGGAGCTTTGAATGGAGCTGGTTGCTGAGGTAAACATCGGGTTGTCATAGGGCACAATAGCCTCGCAGCGCATAGCGCTATCTGTCATTAATACTATGCGCTGAGGCAGAAATTTCTAAGTTTTTAGTGCTTCCGTCAGGCTAGGGTCATGACGCAAATATGACCCTAGCCTTACAATCACTCTGCAAGGTTCCATCACAAGCCAGTTCCATCGCCATCAAGTACATGGGCAGAAGGGTAAGGTGCACAGACCTTGGCTCCATCTACACACTGCGGACATGTTCTGGATTCTGCCTTGTAAACACTATAAGGGACTCACTGAATATTATTTATAGTAAGATACACAATACCACCGTAAACTATAATTGTCCCTTTACACGCGGCCACAGGAAGGTAGACACAGGCAGGCATCGGACACAATTGTGCCTGTTGCCTTGAAAAGACCACGATGTGGCTGCGTGTAATTCAGGACTTTCCTTCCTTCAGGGAAGACACAGGAAGGAAAGTCCTGAATTACACGCAGCCACATCGTGGTCTTTTCAAGGCAACAGGCACAATTGTGTCCGATGCCTGCCTGTGTCTACCTTCCTGTGCCGCGTGTAAAGGGACCATAAGGCCTATTTAACATCTAATGCAGGTTTGCGTTTTGCTTCATTTGCATTTCTATGCATTTTTACCACTAAAAATGCATCCAAACGCATGCAAAAATGCATTTGCATTTTCAAAATGCAAAATGCATATGCGTTTTTACAAAAGCAGCCCTAGACACATTGCCCGACGTTATTGGCTGCATTTGTTCCTATTGAAACGCATGCAAAAACGCATGTAAAAACACATGTGCATTTTCCAAACGCAAAAACACATGCGTTTTTGCAAACGCAGCAAAAATGACAGGCATATACATCTACACTAAAGGGAACCTGACCCTAAAAATCAGCCCCCAGCCTTTTAAGACCTGTCCCTACACTATTATAATCGATTTCTAGCCATCTGTTTGCCTTAAAAATGGAGATTTCTAAAGTAATAATTACATTGCAGGTGGCGATGAGAAGCCACAAGGAATGCCCTGTGTGACTTCTCAAGAACTGAGAAGCCGCAGTTCTGCAGGTACAAAACTAACTTTTATAAACTTTAGAAATCGCCATTTTTGAGACAAACAGATGGTTAGAAATCAATTGTAATGGTGTAGGGACAGGTCTTAAAAGGCTAGTGGCTGATTTTTAGGGGTCAGGTTCCCTTAAAGGATGTGGAACTCTGTATGGAAAAACAGCTCTGACCCTTATAAAGATATCAGATACAAATTATAGGACCATATTCAACCCAGAAGTTTGCACCTAAAATGTCATGATGATATACAGTAAAAATTCATTAATTTATTAGCAATATTGCTCATGTTCATGAGACCTAGAAATAATCCACAAATCTGTATCTTTTGCTTTTTCCCAGGAGACTTTTGGTTCATCATACAGTATTATATAGTCCATGCCGAGACTACAAACCTTTATAAAGAATAATTGCTTTGTACCAGAAAATAGACTAGTATGAATGGTAATGAAGAACTTGAACCGTTATCAATTCTGATAATAATAATAATAATAATAATAATGTAGGTTGTCTTTTAAAGGGAATTTGTCAGCAGGATTTCACAACGCAAACTATTTAAATACACATGTAGCTTTTTCAAAGACACGCCAGTCGAGCAATACCTTATGCCTAGAAAGTTCATTCCTCCGTTATATTTGAATTACTAGGATCTTCCACCTCATTTACACATGTCAAAGCCTCTGTCACTCCAGCTCTATTTTCCTCCCAAAGACATTTTTTTCTGTTTGACTGACAACCTTTTTGCTGAAGGACTTCAGGCAAAGGAGTTATGAGTTAAGCCTGAGAAGGCAGTTGATGGTGTTGAATACAGCTGGAGTGACAGGGGCTTTAGATATACAAATAGTTCTTAAGCTTAATTTGCATATCTATTCAAATCCTGTTTACCGAGGACAGATTTCATTTAGATAATTTTTCTGCAAACTAATACCGTATATACTCGTGTATAAGCCGACCCGTGTATAAGCCGACCCCCCTACTTTTGCCCCCAAAAACTGGGAAAACGTATTGACTCGCGTATAAGCCGAGGGTGGACTCCAGCACAGGTATACAACCCCCAGCAGTGAGGTATACAGCCCCCAGCAGTGTGGTATACAGGCCCCAGTAGTATGGTATACAGCAGCCCCCAGTGGTATACAGCAGGCCCCCAGGCATATAAGCAGGCCCCCAGGGGTATTCAGCAGGCCCCCAGGGGTATTCAGCAGGCCCCAGGGGTATCAACAGGCCCCCAGGGGTATACAGCAGGCCCCCATGGGTATACAGCAGGCCCCATGGGTATCAGCAGGCCCCCAGGGGTATCAGCAGGCCCCCAGGGGTATACAGCAGGCCCCCATGGGTATTCAGCAGGCCCCAGGGGTATCAGCAGGCCCCCAGGGGTATCAGCAGGCCCCCAGGGGTATACAGCAGGCCCCCAGGAGTATTCAGCAGGCCCCAGGGGTATCAGCAGGCCCCCGGGGGTATCAGCAGGCCCCCGGGGGTATCAGCAGGCCCCCGGGGGTTTATACAGCAGGCCCCCGGGGGTTTATACAGCAGCCCCCAGCACAGGTGTATACTGCAGCCCCCAGCAGTGTGATATACAGGGCCCCCGGCAGTGGTATACAGCCCCCCCGCCTAGTACCAGGCCCCCATGCTGCGGCACAGCATACAGTAGCTCATACATTACCATCTCCTGCAGCGCGCGCTTCCTCATCTCCCGCCCGGCTTGTTGCTGTAGTGTCATGTGACGCGCCAGTCACATGACACTACAGGAAGATGCCGGCTGGGACATGGAGGAGCCGCGCGCTGCAGGGAGAGATGGTAGTGTATGAACTACTGTATGCTGTGCCGCAGCATGGGGGCCCGGTACTAGGCGGGGGGTTTTGGGGATGCATACCACTGCCGGGGGCCGCCAGGGGCTGTGTCCGGCGATATGCACTGCATCCCCTTGCCGGGGATGGACAGGGGGATGCGTGCATATCAATGAGGCGGGCCCACGTGACCGCGCGGTGTCACTGCAGCCCCCTCCTGCCTCCTCCTGCCCCCAGTCAGAGCCCCCGTCCCCGTCACACTCAGCACACACATGTATATACTCGTGTATAAGCCGAGGGGGACTTTTCAGCCCAATTTTTGGGCTGAAAAAGTCGGCTTATACACGAGTATATACGGTAATTTCCAATACCATTTCTCAATGCAAGTTGTATTAGCACGATAGTTTTTTATGGGGATGTCACACACGTCAATTTATCGCACATGCGATCAAAATTTTCCATCGCACTGACGACGCTCAATCCACATTGCAGCGTGTGACAGCGCGCTCCGACCAGCGATCAATCGCATGATCATAGGTTGCATGGTTTAGATCCAGACCTAAAACTTAGCAACGATCGTTCATTGTCTTTTGCACATCGACGCATGTGACATCTGTGTAACGACCGGTTTGATGAATTGGGTGCAATGCAGCTAATCTTGTCATAGGCGTGCCGAGGGGTTTGCCTGTGTGCGCCTTATAACACCGATGACGCAATGACACCGTGTGAAAGATATTGCTTATCATAGGAACGCAGGGACAGCCAATAGTAACGCATTTGCGAACACCAATCATAGCGTCTGGAGGGGTCACCCATATTACTGTGAAATGCCTAGAGTTTAAAGGGTTCGGCTTGTTGATGCCCATATTGCCTAAACAGGTCGTTGCAAAAACTACAGTGTGACACTGCACATACGACTGCCAGAATTGGTCGCAGCATCGCACTTGCGATTGTTCCAGCGTCTGATCGGACAGTCGCTTGGAAGAAAGTCTTCCCATCTGACTGCTCTGTTGCGATCATTGACCATCGCTCAGACGATATGAGAAAATTACATCACTCGTACGATTGCACGATATATTGACGCGTGTGACGTCCCCATTGGGGTGCAGTGTAACTATACAAGGAACAATAAAAAAAAACTGACACCAGTCAGGTCATGTAAATGTATGCACCATTGCAACCCTTAATTTGGACTTCATACTGACTTTTGACCACATGGATTTCAGTGTTATTCCTTACCTTAAATCCAGGTGAAGTCCACACACAAGTGACCCACGCCAGGGCCGTGGGGTACTCGGTTTCAGGCGTTGTTTCATGGGGGAATGTCACTTGGGTCTGTGCCCGATCCTGTGGCCCTGGTGGTCGATGAAAAGAGGCAGTAAAAATAATAAAAATAGTTTGTGACACCACCTACGGTTCCGGTATGGTAACTGGTGCTGCGGGTCAGACCTCCGGAGTGATGATAAGGCAGCAAGATGGTTACGCTCCCCGTAGGTGAAGCTGGATCCCAGGGACAGTTGTAGTAGTAGTTTTTACACAGGGAGGCAGCTTACCACATGGCACAGTCACTTGTCCTTTTCACTGCAACAAGTGGGCGGCTTATCAGGCGAGGGAAATAAAGTATGTCACACAGTCTTTAACTCTAAACGGGTTTACTTGCAGTACTTCAGGCAAATTAGCAGATTTTACAGTCACTCGGGTGATACTGGCCTGATTAGTCACCAGGGAACCAGGATGTTTCACTTAGGATCTTTGGTGGTATGCCTGCCATTCCCTGCCTGTCCCTCACTGCGCTGTCTTCTCCTTCTAGAATGTAGCGCCTCCGCGCGCAGAGCCTCAAGCCAGCTCCCACAGGTCTGCGGTGGAGGACTCCCCTTTAGGTCCCCCTGACCCTAGTTCGGTATGCCTTTTCAAGGGATGAGCCAGGTCTTTGGCCGCACTTCCTACAGAAGCTTGGGACCTCTGGTTTAACGGCTCGGGGATGAACATCCCCACCATATCCAGAGCCGGTCCTCTACCCCGGGACCAGACCGCTCAGGTCGGTAGTACTGTAGTACCGGGTCCGGATTCGGGCGCACCGCAATGCCTGGTGCCTCTAGGGTCTCCCTCTGTCATGACGACCTTCCTGCATCGTCCTCCACTCCTCACTCTCCACTCGCTACTCACTCACTGACTGTCCTCCCACCCATACACTTTTCTACCCCACCTGACTCTTCCCACAGGACTGGTTCTTCCCTAGAGCGGTTTCACCCACGGTCCTCTACGCTAGGGTGTGTATGGATGGGTGTTGTGAGGATCACTTATTCACCATCATAGTTCCCTTGGTCACAGGAATACCACACACTCATGTTTGGGTGCAGTACCCCTCATGGCTTCCCGACCAGTGGGGCGCCACACAAGCAACTTCTAAGTGATTTTATTGGAAAAGCACAGAATCCCTTTCAATATTTGATTTCTGTTGCAGATTTGATTGCAAATATGATTCAGATTTTAGATACAATGAAACTCAGTGTGAATGTAGCCAAAGATCACATTTCATAATCACCATGTGTTTGGGCTTAGCTGAGTTTTCAACGTTCTAGTGATATCTATACCTAATCCAGCGCTGCTCCTGCAATGACTCAGAGGAAAAACATGTCTAGTCTGAAGCCAGCATTACTGAGACAGAAAAGAACAAAAAAGAAACAACCTCCTTTTATGGAAGTCAGACAAATTAATGATGAAGTGATATTTTTACATCTGTTTAAAACACCAAGTGGAACCCATCTGTATCCATTAGTAAGTGCTGTTTACTTATGGAGCATTACTTTATGTATGCTTTGTCATGGACCTTCTAAGAATACAAATATGGGACAAGGGTCAGATGCTTTTTTTTCATGGTATGTTATGGACACATTGCTCATTTTCTGAATTAGTTTTTTTTCATAAACTAGAACACACCCTCAAACACTTAAAATCTTTGCCTATTCATGAAATAGGTGATAATTTAGGCTAGGGTCACACATGCCAATCAGTTTTTTCCACTGGTTTCAATAACAAATCCGTTTTTTTAGGCAGTTTTTTGAGCCTCCTCTGCAGTTATACAATTTTTGCACTTTGCTAATTTTGCCAAAAAAATGCTAACAAAAATGGATCCGTTTTTTTACTGCACCCAAAAACGGATAGCCACGGATCTGATTTGGCTCCCATGTATCCCTAAGGGCACGGATTGGTCCTATATGGCCATAAGATTGTGTCCAAATTGTAACGGATCCAATTGTGTCCAATTTTTTGCTGTACCGAGAATCGGGGACTGCTACTATTTTGGGCACAGCAGATCAAATCGGACTCAATCGAATTTGGAGCGGTCCGTGACATATAACATGGGGGCCTATGAAGCATGGGCCCGGGAAAAAACAGAATTGTTTCCCGGGCCCGATTTTAGTGTACAGAACATGCTCAGTACACTAAAACTGCTCTTTACCATGTAATTTCACTTTCGCAATGTATATATACACATTGTGGAAGTGAAGCAAGTGTTAAAAATAAAAATAAAAAATCCTCACCTCTCCGGCGAGTGTCCCGCAATGTGCAGCATCTAGCTCCGAGGGTTTAAGGACCTAGATCAGCTGACCGGGCGGAGCAACTCGATCAGCTAATTGGTCACATGACCACATCAGCGCGGTTTAAATCACCCGCCCACCAATCGATTTTGGCGGGCTGGCGATTTAAACTGCTCAGCTGATGCGGTCATGTGACTTATCAGCTGATCGGGTTGCCCCACCTGGTCAGCTGATCTAGGTCTTTAAGCCCTTGGAGCTAGATGCCACACTCGCTGGAGAGGTGAGGATTTTTTAAATTATTTTTAACAATTGTTTTGTTTTATTTCACTTCCGCAATGTACGTATGTACAGTACATTGAGAAAGTGAAAGTGCCTCCGCTTACCTGCGCTTTGCATGCTCGGCTCCTCCCTGCTCTTTCTGTGTCTGCAATCCATGAAAATCACGGACCCGGACACAGAAATGGCATCCGGAGGCACACATCCGATCCTGTCCTTTCCTCAACGGACAGGAATAAATCGCGTGGTGACATCGTGATGGGGTGGGCTCTGTGGCACTGGGCGTAGTGGCTGTCTCTCCCACCCATGGTGTCTTCTCCCCCCTATGCTCTCTCTTTGATCTTTCTCCTCCCTGTCTGCTCTCTTTATCTCGCTATGCACTTCCTCCCTGTGTGCTGTCTTCTCCCCAAGTGCTGTCTTCTCACCTCATGTGCTCTCTCCTCTAAGCTGTCTCCCTCCTGCATGCAGTCTCTTTTCCCCGTGCTGTCTTCCACCCTCTGTGCTCTCTCCTTTGAGCTGTCTCCCCCCTGTGCACTCACCCCTCCCCTTGTGCACTCTCTTTGCCCAGCTATTTGTGCAGTTTCTCTGCCCACTCGTGTGCTCGTCCCCCTGTGATTTGTCTCTCCCCCTTGTGCTCTGTCCCCCTGTGATGTCCAAAGATGACGGCAACATGAGTAAGTACACATGCGCACACCGAGTCACACCGCTGCCATATTTTTAAACCCAGGTGTCCAAAGATGATGGTCCAATATAAAATAGGAAGGGGGAACAAGAGGCGCAATAGTGCCCTATCACTCAGACACTAAGAGATGAGAGGTATATTGTCAAAACCACTCACCTATTCCAGTTGTGATGACCCACAACTGGCTTGAAGGCATATAATCAATACCGGCTGCTGCAGGACCTCCACCAACCACTCGCACGTGGGAAGACTCTCAGGAAGCTGGGAAAAGGTGTGTGACAGTCCTCGCCACCGGGTACCAAAAAAATCACCTGGATGCAGGAAGTTATTTCAAGCTTTGTCTTTATTCTCCAACATGTTTCAGCGCTCCACCTGGCGCCTTCCTCAGGGATAGGCGCCAGGTGGAGCGCTGAAACATGTTGGAGAATAAAGACAAAGCTTGAAATAACTTCCTGCATCCCAGGTGATTTCTTTGGTACCCGGTGGCGCGGACTGTCACACACCTTTTCCCAGCTTCCTGAAAGATGATGGTCGCCTGAGTCAGTGCACATGCACCCCGGGTATATGCATGCACACTTACTCAGGCTGTGATGTGTCAGTGGCTATGGGCAGCGATTAGGGGTGATGTCAGTTGCAGGCAGTGGTGGCACCATTGGTGGTACTGTGCAATGTGCCAATAATGTCAGTGGTGCAGTATTTGCACACCCATCACTCATTGCCCCCTCTGTGTGCTCTCTCTGCCCCGGGTGCTCTCTTCACCCCTGTGTGCTCGCCCTTCCCCCTGTGCCCTCTCTATGCCCCACTGTGCACTCTCTCTACACTCCTCTGCACTCTCTCTGCCTCTGTGCACTCTCTCCTCCCCCTGTGCACTCTGCCCCCTTGTGTGCTTTCTCTGCTACCTTGTGCACTCTCTCTGGCCCCCTGTGCAATCTCTCTTCCTCCTTTTGCGCTCCCCGTTTCCCCTTTGTTCTCTATGTGCTCTCCTGTGTGCTCTCTGTGCTTCTCTGTGCGCTCTCTGTGTCCCCCTGTGAGCTCTGTGCCCCCCTGTGCTCTCTCTGGCCCCCTGTGCACTTTCTTTGCTTCCACTGTGAGATCTTTGTGCAACCCTGTGTACTTTTTGTGCCCCCTGTGCACTCTTTGTGCATGCTCTCTGCCCCCTGTGCATTCTCTGTGCTCTCCTGTGCATTCTCTGTGCCTCTGTTTGCTCTCTCTGCCCCCTGTGCGCCCCCTGTGTCCCCTGTGTGCTCTCTGTGCATCCTTTCGTTCTCTATGTGCTCTC
This sequence comes from Allobates femoralis, assembly GCA_033576535.1. NCBI lineage: Eukaryota > Metazoa > Chordata > Amphibia > Anura > Aromobatidae > Allobates > Allobates femoralis. The sequence goes on from JARQOC010000003.1 coordinate 238,570,648, forward strand.
CTGTGTGCTCTATGTGCTCCTCTGTGTGCCCCCCTGTGCTCTCTGTGCCCCCCATGCACTCTCTGTGCTCTCTCTGTGCAAATATGGCTGCTGCGAGTGTGATAAGAAAACATCCTGATAGCAGCAGTGGATGATGGATGCCACAAGAACATTATGTAAATTGATGTATAATGTAAGCTATAATCAAATGAAGAAGTATTGCACTTAAGCGCCATAATTATAACAAATGAATGCGCATCATCTTTCTTTTGGTCGTGACTAGTTCTAATGTAGTAAAACAGAACAATATAATTGAAATTGTACATACACCTATGAGGATCATTTTACAAATAGAATGTAACTACAAGAAAAGTCGAGGAACTTTGTAAATTCCTGTGAAAATGCCATAAGTGCTTCAGTTGTCTTTCCATCAGGCTCTGTGCAGTAATCTGATATGTGAAAAACCAACTGTCCTACTATAATACAGGAACTCAGCTAAGCTGTTTGGGCTCATGCATGTGGTCGTTTTATAGCTCCTTTATGTCCAGAGCTGTAATAGGGCTTCCACAGAAGTCTCTACTGTATTTCTGAGTGCCTCTGATTTATAGAGGTAATTTTTCAATTAGATTCCATATGAATTCTGCAGAAGGAGTATCTGGGTATGTTTCATGCAACTCTATGGGTCATATTATAAAGCAAAATGATTCAGAATACCCACGTGTACCATACTTATGATGGGATTTTTAGACACTTTCTGTGTTGTATACAAGAAGACATGACCTGGCAAGGAAAGGACATGCTTTTCTGGGAAAGGTTTGTGACGTACGGTGCGACACTGCATTCTTAAACAGTTGAAGCAAGTTTCTGACGCACAGTATGACAACTAATAAAAAAAAATAAGATTTATCAAAAATAAATCTGAACAAGTTTGCACTAAGAATAGACAGTACTGATGAATATGACCCTTTTAATGTTGAGGTATTAGCAGTGAATTGGGTTGTTAGAAACCGCAGAATGAGCCTTTTTCTCCCAGTTATGTCTATTCTTAATGCAGCAGCCAGGGTCACCTATCCAGCTAATGCTTCCACCCTGTGCCAGTCATTGCACTGGCTGACCATACATTATAGGATCCAATTCAAATTGCTTGTTCTCACCCACAAAGCTCTTCACAGTGCAGCATCTCCGTACCTCTCCACCCTAATCTCTATCTCTCAATTTACCTGTTCTCTATGCTCCACAAATGACTTTTGACCAACATCCACATTAATCCATACCTCCCACTCCCAGGTCCAAGACTTCTCCCATACTGCCCCAATTTTCTGGAATGCTCTACCCCATGAAATTAGGGGCATCGTTTTAGGTGCTCCCTATAGACAAACCTTTTAGGGTGGCCTATCACACTCCCTAATCTAAGTCCTTTATATATAGCCCATTCACTTTCCTTCAACATATCTCTCCGTCAAACTCCACCAAACCCAAAAGCTCTACAAAGATTCAAAGACTGGCTGGTGATGACTCATGCAACTCTTATCCATCTCTTCAAGATGGCTGGAGATCATTGTAAATAAGTAGCTGTGCTTTGCGTCACCCATCCCCCATATTGTAGATTGTAAGCTTTTATGAGCAGGGTCATCATATTTTGCTTTTTAATGTACCTGAGAAAGGCTTGTTTTTAAATTTTTAAAGTCGATACACGTTGTACTTGTAAACCCATCCACACATTCTTGTTTAAATAAATTGTTATAACTCATCCCATCTCATATTGCATGAGAAGCGTTGCCATATTCCGCCTGGATTGTTTCTTCCAAATATAAAATTATTTAATCCATATGGTAAATGCTGCTATAAAAAGAAGAATAAGGCTGGGGTCACAGTACCATTTTTCACATGCATTTTTGGAGACCTGCGTTTTCAAAAACGCATGTAAAAAACGCACCCATAGGCCCCCATGTTAAAAAACGCATGCCCAAATAGCCAAAAAGCATGTGTGACTGTCCCATGCGTTTTTGGAGCATATCCAAAAACGCATGCGTTTTTGTAGAAAACGCATGCGTTTTTGTAGAAAACGCATGCGTTTTTATAACATGGGTTCCTATGGAAAACGCATGCAAAAACGCATGTACAGTTAGTACCTTTTAGTGCCATTCAAAAACGCATGCGTTTCCCATAGGAGCCCATGTTAAAAAAACGCATGCGTTTTTCCGGAAACGCATGCGTTTTTTTAACATGGGCTCCTATGGGAAACGCATGCGTTTTTTAATGGCACTAAAAGGTACTAACTGTACATGCGTTTTTGCATGCGTTTTCCATAGGAACCCATGTTATAAAAACGCATGCGTTTTTGTAGAAAACGCATGCGTTTTTCAAAACGCTCAAAAAAATACTACAAGCACTATTTTTAGGTGCAGATTCAAAAACGCACCCAAAAACGCAGGGAGCCATCACAAACCTTACAAAACTCATGCTGACATGAAAAAAAGCATGAGTTTTGTTAAATCACTTAAAAAAACGCATGGCAACTGTGACCCCAGCCTAAGGCTGGGGTTACACATAAGCCCTCAGTCAGTTTTTGGCTTCAGTTTTGTCATTTTTTTTTTCTAAGTCCAAAAACTGACAGAAAAACGCATTGGGTGTAATAAACACCCTGTGCGTTTTTCTCTGGAGCTCAAAACATTGCCCTGTCCGTTTTTGAGCCAAAAACGCAGTAAACAGCGTTTTTGGCATCAGTTAAAAAACGCATGCGTTTTCATGCGTTTTTTTTAACATGGGGCCCTATGGGAAACGCATGCGCGAACGCATGCAAACGCATGCACTTGCGTTTGCGCATGCGTTCGCGCATGCGTTTTTTTAATGAAAATTCCAAAAACGTACAGGAGTGCAGGAGACACAAAAAGCACCCTATAAAAAACGGATTGGTGATGAAAATGACTTCCAAAAACGGATTTCTATGTGTAACCCCAGCCTAAAAATGCCAAAATTGCAGAGTTTTTGTCACCTTGACTCCCCCAAAAATTAAATAATTAGTACATCTCTACAGTGTGTTGGCTCCATCAAACAGCTCTTCTTTGATTAGCTTTTAGGATTCCTGGGGGTGTATAATTAGGATATTTTAAGGTTACAAGTAGAGTTTGGCTGCTTTCTGTTGTAATGTGGTTGACAATTTGGTGTAAACTGTCCTGGTCAGAATTGAAACCATCTCCTAAGTTCAGCACAGGTCGAGGAAGGGTGGTTCTATAGTTATATCTGCTTGTCTAAGCAATATGGCTACGAACACATAAATATTAGTAATAGAGCCAGATCTTTGGGGAATGAATATATATAAAATGATTTATGGCTTCACACAGTCCATATAAATGTTTATTTGGGAAATATTTGATCTAGAAAGGCTGCTGAATGAACTAAACAAAAGAATCCAGGAATGTGGACGGATGAATGAACCATTGCTGTTAGTACAATGTGCGTGTTGTTGTTTGTTACTATAGGCTGTGTTCCAAAAACAAGAACATGCCATTATTTCATGCTCACTTGAGTGTGTGCTAGTAATTGCCACTGTCCATTATGCTTCTTGGCTATTGCAAGAGGCCAAGACAGAAACTATGTTTAGGTAAAGCAGCGTTACCAAAATATATGATCCATGCGTTACTAGAGTTTATACTTATCCTGTTTTGACGTCTGCAAACAATATAGAAGCAGCAATTATAAACTAAAATCTCAGTATAATAACTATATACACTATAGTTTATAATATACCAATAAAAGAGGTTTAAATAAATATTTAACTACTGAGATTATACCTGGCATTTGACTACATAAGTCACAGCAACGTTTGTTTACGTGCTTTACTTCACGGCAACTTGAGCTGGTTTATAAAACCTAGTTATTTGTGCCCACAGGCTGGATTTAAAGCGGGTGTCCGGGTAAAACAAGGTATAAGCTATCCAAAAGATAGTTGGTCATTGAAGGCTGGAAGCTTTCTTGCAGAGAGGAGGTTTCAAATTCCATCTGAAAGTTCAGAACGTGGTGGATAATTGGACGTGATCGGGAACAGAATTCCGGATGATGTGGAATACTCGGGAGCAGTCTTGCAGGCGATTGGGTGAGGAACTTATAAGTGTGGAGAAGAGAACGAGTTCCTGGGAAAATTGGAGATTACGTGTGGGACGATATCAGGATATTAGTTCGGAGATCTGTGGAGGAGATTGATTATGGACATCTTTTTAGGTTGAACTAGAGATGTAGGGAAATTAATAGCAAATTAAGGGATTTGTAGAGGCGATATAGTTAGGAGAGAGGGGGATAAGTCAAGAAGAAGAGTTAAAGATTGATTGGAGTGGTGGGAGACTGTTAGCAGAAAGGCTACAGATGGCGATATTGCAGTAGTCGAGTCGGTAGATGATGAAGGCATGTACAAGCATTTTAATAGATTCAGGGGTGAAGAAGGGACAGATTCTGAAAATATTTTTGAGTTGGAGGTGGCAGGAGGTGGCAAGACCTTAGATTTGTGGTTTGAGGGACAGGGCAGGGTCAAGGGTTACTCCAGGGCAGCAGACTTCCAATACAGGGGAAAGCATGATGCTGTTTATTCTGATAGATAGATCAGGTAAGGGAGTTAGGTGGGATGGAAGAAAGATGATGAGTTCAGTTTTGTCACCTTGGAGCTTTAGGAAGCAAGAGAAGAAGGAAGATATGGCTTATCAACACTGCGAGTTTGGACAGCACTGAGATTGCATTTGGACCAAAGAGATACATTTGAGTGTCATCAACCGTATAGGTTGTACTAAAAGCCATGGGACTTTAAGAGTTGTCTCATGCCAAAGTTATTGATGAACAAGAGGAGATGTCCTAATGCAGAGCCTGGAGGGACACCAACAGAGGGGCAGAATGAGGAGGTAGTATGGGAATGGGAGATGCTAAATGTGCGGTTAAAAAGGTATAAGGAGCAGCAGGACTGGACAAGTTATTGATGCCAAAAGAAGAAAGGGTAGACAGGATCTGTACTAGGAGAGATTGGTCGACAGGCAGAGGACAGGGCTAGAAGGTAGGAGCAGACAACTTTGACGGTAAATTGTTAGTAATTTTGGTTAAGGCAGTTTCAGTGAAGTGGTGAGGACAGAAGACAGGTTGTAGATTGTTGAAGGATAAGTTACATAAGTGAATGGAGGACATTTCAGTGTGGATATGCCTTTTGAGGTAATCAGAGAGTAGCAATATAGGATGATAGCTTGATGTAGAGGACAGGTTGAGGAATTGTTTATTTAAGATAGTTGTGAGTGTGGCATAATTGAAAGCAGAAGTGAAGGCACCAGAAGTTAATGATGAGTTGAACAGATGGTTAGGGCTAGGATAAGCATGGTGGTGAGGTTGGTGAGTAGGTGGGATGGGATCAGGTCAAGTCAATGCACAAGTGGTGTGGTGTGATTTCAAAACAAGATGAGCAGGCTCTCCTTCAGTGATAATGGGGAAGAAGGTTATAGGGAAAGGGAACTGGTCTGTTATAATGCAGGAGTTGTAGTGGTTGAGTAGAGAAGACTTGACAGTTTTAGTCATCTTGTTTTTGAAATGTACAGAAAAGTCTACTGAAAAAATGAGGAAGGTTGAAAGGGGGCAATAGTGGGTTGAGAAGTGAGGTAAAAGTGTTGAATTAGGGTTGTGGGATCAAGAAGATGTGAGGATTGTGAAGAAGTCCTTTATAGCAGAGGTGAGCATTGACTTCAATGTGAAAGTTGCTTGTTTGAATGTGGTGAAGTTATCCAGAGAGTGTCTTTTCTTCCAGCAACACATAGCACTCCTAAACTCTTCCTGAGGCTTTCTAGTGAGATTGTTGTGCCAGAGTTATTTATCGTTTCATCGAATTCTGCAATCCACGAGAGAGGCAACCAAGTCAATAGCTGATACTAGTGTGGCATTGTTGAAAACCATGGAACTGTCTGTATCGTGGAGTAAGGATATGTTGGACAGTGGTAGGAGATAGTCAAAGAGTGTGTAAATGTCTAGGCAAGGTTTCTCTGGTGGTGTACAAATTGCTGTATTTAGACATAAGTGTGTCACTGTAACATTAATAAAATGCAATAACAGGCGATCAAAACAGCACATCTACACAAAATCAGTATCATTAGAAACGTCAGCTCAAGATGCAAAAAACAAGCCATCACACAGCCCCAGATCCCAAAAACTGAGAATGCTATGGGTCTTGGAAAATGGTGCAAAAAGAGCAATTCTTTTTCTTTAAAAACGTCAGAACTTTTTTTCACCACTTAGGTAAAAGTATATATGTTTGGTATCTACGAACTTATAGTGACCCAAAGCATCATACCGATATGTCAGTTTTAACATATAGTGAACAGGATAAATAATAAAATACAAAAATAATATATAATTGCACTTTTTTCGCAATTTCACTGCACTTGGAATTTTTCCCCATTTTCCAGTGCATTATATGATCAAAAGATCAACTCCTCCCGCAAAACAAGACCTCTTATGTCTATATTCATGGAAAAATAAAAAATGTATGACTGTTGGAAGAAGGGGAGGGAAAAAGTGAAAACGTAAAATCGCCCAGGGTGAAGGGGTTAAAGCGATTGTCCAGTCTAAAATGATAATTCTGTAGCCACTAGATATATTAATCCTCCCAGTGTACACATGGTGCACTGTGAGGAACCACAGCTTCTCTGACCAGAGCCCGAATAGTGGGCACAGCCTTACTCAATACAAATTTTTGGAGTGGGTGTGTCTGACGAGTAGGCACTGCTTCACTCCATACACCTCCATGCAGCAAGGCTGTGCCAACTAGTCATATATACTGTATAGCAAGATTATGGTCCGGTCCAGCTTAGAATCCTCGCAGCGCACAGTGCGTGCACTGGGAGGATTTATAAATCTGCAGTCACTCTATCACTTTAGACCAGACAACCCATTTAACCTTGTTCTGTAAACGATATGATGGGAAAAAAGTCAAAGTGATTTCGGTTTTATGGTTGCAGCAACACCACAAAAAATGAAATAAGAAGATATCTAAACACTCTATGTACCCCAGCACAGAAAGCCCTCACACAGCCCCATCGACCAAAAATGAAAAATATAGCTAGTCTTATAAAATGGTGACACAACCCAATTCTTTGTTCAAATTTTTTTTTTCACTTGTTAAATGAAAAAAAAACTCTGTCAGTATTTGGTATCGACAATATCGTATTGACCTTGAGACTCATACTACTAGGTCATTTGTAGTTTTTAATGAGCGTCATAAAAACGACCGCCCAAAAAAAATAATTAAGGAATTGCACTGTTTTAGCAATAGTGTCAGACTTGGAGTATTTTTTCCACAACCCAGTAAAAATCATACTGTACAATATGAAGCAATCAAGTAATGTATGTTTGCCAAAAAACAAACCAATTAAATCGGTAAAAAAACAAGCCCTCACACAACTCGATTGAACAAAAAATGAAAACATTACATTTTGTTTGAATTTCTGATTCTTTTTTACCTTTTAAAAAAATTATTACTTTAAAAACAAAACATTTAAAAAATTGCACGATTAGGTTGTTTTTCACAATTTCACCACATTTGGAACTTAAATTCCAAAAAAAGAAACATCTATTGATGGAAAATCAAAAAAAGTTGTGTCTCATAGAAGAAAGGGAGGAAAACACAAAAGTGCAAAAAATTTAACAGATGTAATATGAAAAGGTATTTTGGCAGTTGAGGCAAGTAAGGAAAATGTAAGAATTAACAACTTTTGAGCAAAGGCTATGTTCACACACAATTTGCGTTTTTTTTAGCACTCTTAAAAGGACTTGCGTTTTTTTAAGAGTGCTAAAAAATGTCCCTTGTGTGTCTGAAAGGATTTGCCACGTTTTTGGACTTAGTCATTTTTTCACCAAAAACGCAGGCAAAAACGCAAGCGTTAACGCAGGGTGCATAAATGTGCCTTTTAAAAACGCATGTGTTTCCCATAGGGCCCCCATGTTAAAAAAACGCATGTGCGTTTTTTTAACATGGGCCCCTATGGGAAACGCATGCGTTTTTGAATGGCACTAAAAGGTACTAATGTACCATGCGTTTTTGCATGCGTTTCCCATAGGGCCCCATGTTAAAAAAACGCATGCGTTTTTGGAAAAACGCACATGCGTTTTTTTACAGCACCCAAAAACGCTGCATGCAGCGTTTTTTGGACTAGGGGTAAAAAACGCAAATGGAGCTGAAAAACGCAGCTACACTCAAATGTACCCTGCGTTAACGCACCTGCGTTTTTTTTAACAGCCCAAAAACGCAGAGATGGTCAAAAAAACGCATGTGTGTGAACATGGCCAAAGATGACATTTGTTGGGGGATTCTTAATCATTCGGGCATTTTAAGATTACTTTAGGATCTTCAAAGGAATTATACCTTAATATGATATTTTAGAAATTGCAAACCAATCCAATCTGATTTGCTTTGCACTTTAATAGTACTGACCGCCAGACACTGTGCTGCTATATCTCTGATCTTCTGACTTGAGCAGCAGAAGATATCTGAGTTAGTAGATGATTGAATGGTAATAGTCAGATCTCTTTTGGTTTGTACCGCCATCAGCATGTTTGCTCAAACACATGGAAACTCTTTAGCTATCTCTGACATAGCAGTGTGAAGCAATATAATAGTAGGTATTGTGATTTCAAATCTATTACCTAAGAACTGAGATGAAAATTGTTTCCGTACCTGTTGAGCAATGTATAATGAGGCTGTAATGTGACATCAATGATAATTCAATCTATTGTACATAGGTACAAGTAGTAAAACGCAGGAGTGTAACAATCATGGTTGCAAGGCATGAGATTGCCATTATAGATCAGAGGTGTAGGGGGCCCACAATGAAGTGCAGGCTTCTTCTAAGGCTGGAAAGACACTGGCGAGTGGAAAAACGGTCCGATTGACGGATCCGAGAGTCATACGAGTGTCCTCCAAGTTTTGGTCCGTTTGCATCCAACTACTATGCGACTGTCCGACATTTTCTTGGATCACATCCGAGTGCTGTCCGTGTGTAATGCGATTTTAACATGGCATTTCTCATGCTGTATAAAGTGAGAAAAGAGTTGACAAAATAGAGTGATTGAATACAATAGACAGATAGATTGATGCTAGAATAGCTATTAGGCTAATTACATATTCACTGCACTGTCAGACAAACAGCCAATCAGAGAAGCTCACACTGTTTGAGAGCTTCTGTGATTGGCTGTTGTAGTCAGAGTGCTTTTCCTCCATCTGGACAGTGATTCTGCTTGGTTTCCATATACATTAGAGTAGGGCAACCAACCTGGCATTATAGGGTGTGAAATTAATAAATATAAAAAAAAAATGCATGGGGTTTCCCAGCAATTTTAAGTCTAGCCTGATGAAAGTAGACAGCTGTGAGCTGCCACCGTCAGCTGCCTAATTTTCCGTTAGCTGGCAAAAAAAAGTGTGGGCTTCGTCCTATTTTTTAATGCCAGCCAAGGTAAAACTAGGCAGCTGAGGGCTGGTATTCCCAGCGGTGTGAGGGCCCATTGTCATAGGGTCCCCCACGCTAAAGACCAACAGCCCACAGCGGCCCCTGAAAATGGCGCATTAATAATAAGCGCCATTTTTAGGCACCTCACCAGGCTCTTCAAGCGGCCCTGGTGGTGGTGGCACGCTTGGTAATAAAGGGGTTAATACCAGCTTTGTTATACAAACTGGTATTAAGCCCGAGATTCCTAATGTCAGGCCAAGTTTGACCCGGCCATTAAGAATCTCCAATAAAGGTTTAAAAAAAACATCACACAGAGAAAAAAGTATTTATTACAAATAAAGACAGAGACACCCTTAGGGATTCCATTTTCATTACTCCCCTTTACAGCCCTCCTGGAGACTAGCCCTAATATGATCATCACTGATTAGGCTTTGATTCAGAGAGTGGGCAGAAGCTGTGACAGTCATCGCAGCCCCTGCCTCTGATGATGTTTTGGTTGAGTATCCCAACATGCACTGAAATTCTCAAGTGAAGCGTCATCAGACAGGAAGTAGTGAAAAAAAATCAATAGTAGTTTGAAAGTATAATGAAGGAAGGTTAGGATATTTTTAATGCAGCCATATTAAAAATTAGTTTAGATTAGGGCAATGATAGATAGCTTACTTAATGAAGAAATGAAGCGGTTTGAGCGTGGAAGCGGTAATCTGCGAATGCCATTGTCGCGCCTCCTACTCCTTCTCCCTACGCACATGTCATTCCTTGAGGACGAATAAATAATCGGAGCTGAAAACCACCACTGGTGAGTGCCGCTTTTCATTTCTTCATTAATAAGTAATGCATTTACGGCTCACCTTAGCGTGCAACACCGGTGCCCCAGGTGCTATACAAGTAATTACTGGGCTGAACCTAAAAATTGGCTGAAAAAGTGGTGACGTATTTTGGTGCCCAGCAATACTCTCTTTTCAGCAATAAATAGATAGGGATTTAGTTGAAAATGTCTTCAGCCTTAGACCACCCATTAGATATGTATGGTTGCCGTTCACATATAAATACTGATTTGTACATATACATGCTGAAATGAGTTATGTCTTCTGGATTTTACAGCACTAATACATCAACATATCCCCTGCTTACTTGCATAATATTCTTATTTTCCCATTTACTAAATAAAAATTAGGAATGTCAGTTTCAGAAAACCCATGAGAAGCCAAAGAAAACTAAATCAAACCCCACTAAGTAAAGTGGGTAAACTATATATACAGTATATACGGTATATGAGAGCAAGTAAAGACAGAGTATGCACAATGGCATGGGAGAAAGTGTGCATAATGGGAAACGTGACTGTATCAGGGTCTCACAGGAAACACAGAGCCTGGAAATGCTGAATGATTAATAAGGAGTAATGACATGATATATGATGGATAGCAAAGACGCTGATGAAATCCAGGGTGAACATTTAGTGCCAAAGGAGATGTCGACTATCAGAAAGTCATGTACTAATTTGTCCATCTGAGATGACCTAATAATATACGATGTACCACAAGAAATATAACCAACTCCTGGGAACTGCTGCTGGCAAGATTTTATCTGTTGTACAGTTCAATTAATTATTGCCTTAAACCTCACACAGAGAACCCAGGGATTCATCAATCTCAGCAAAAAAAATATGTTTCTTCATCTGTTTAAAAGACTAAAATCTACAATGATGTTTTACTCGTTTAAAGGGAAATGTGAATGATTTAAAGGGATGGAAAATACATTTACTTTACAAATATTGTTTTCTTATATCGAAGATCTATTTAAAGTACAGGATAAACATTTGGATTTGTACAGCATTCTAGTTTAGATTATAACTTTGGTGTTGTCTCCTTTAGACAAGCTTTATCCATACTATTTAGGAATATGGATGTCATAGGGTTGGACCCCATTTGGAAGTCTCTACAAGCAAAGGATTAAAGGCATTTGCAAGTAGTGGCCCCAATCCTATTGAACCTGGCATGTAAAAGTAAAGCCCACGTTACACATAGCAATGTTCCAGTGACCCGACCGACAATCAGGATCGCTTGTGGCCAGGTACAATATGTTTCCTTGATGGCACACTGGATGAAGACTTGTGGAAGCTGGGACCCAGTCAGTCCCTGGGATGGCACATGTGCTAATGACACAGAGAATTGTGGGCCTTGTTCCATCCGAGTTTCCTCCACCTTCTAAACTATATCTGTAGCACACATGGGTGTGGATCCACTGTGCCACGGGCTGGGCTTATACTGAAGGAGTATGACTAAGTGCCTACCGGGTATTCACCAGAGCTTGTGATGTTGAGGTTGAATTTGGCTGCTGGCAAACAACCAGTACCACCCACTGCAGACACACATTAGGACAGTCAGAATCAGGTAGGAAAGGATCAGTATCTGAGGCAGGGTGGATACTGGTATTGGTTCAGATGGGATGGCTAGAACAAATGGAACACGTTCGGGTTCAGGTGCAGATGGAACAGGTTCAGGTGCAAACAGAGGACTGGTACAGACAGAACAGGTTGGGGCTCAGGTGGAGACAGCATAGGTGGTAAAGATGGAACATGTTGGGGTTCAGGTGCCAACAGGACAGGTTTGATTTAAGGCAGGATAGATTTGGGTTCAGGTAGGACAAGCTCTAGTTCCGACAAATACGAGGTCACAGGGACCATGACAATACACTTACAGGTGCAAGACACAGTAGATATTGAAGTTGCTCAGGCAACAGGGGAAGGTGCTTTAAATATCTAGTGTCTCCTAGCCATAAGCTGGGGACACTTACGTAGTATTTTGGAGGGTCATCAGGCAGCCCTCACTCTTAAATTTTCCACGGGTGTGTATGATGTCCCCCTTCATAATTTTTTTAGGACGTGTACGAGGCCTATATCTACTATTTTCTTATTTATACAGATGTATACCCCTAGGGGTAAATATTGTTAAGCTCTTGCATAAGTTTTACCAATCTAGGAGTCACACTCCTTAAAAATGGGAAAAAAGTATTCTGTGGCCCTCCTCTACGTGTCTCCCAGGGTGATTTGCAGTCTCTCCTTCTAATTATTGGCAGCACTTAGTGCATAGGCTTTATGAAAATGTGAATGAGGCCTTCCTTTATGTCTACTATAGGGTGTATCAGAGTACCTCTTCCTTCTAATCTGTGATAGTTATTGCATCCACATAGTCTTTGTGAGTTACAGAGTCCCTCATTCATAAGTTAAAAAGGATATGTCTGACCACGTCACACACACATCACATGCCCTGATAAGGTATAAATATATTAAAATGACATTTACCGGTGACTACCAGTGGGTGTACTTTTATTTTCCCCTCTACTATGTCATCTAATGTAGTTATAGGAGATGGGAAAATGCTTTGAGAGATGGCCTGGCTATTAAGGGGTGAAGAATGCATTTATTTTTCTCTCTTTTTAATTTTGCGTTATTTACAAATCATTATACAAGAAAGAATGTTTTCTATATTTTATTGTCAATCAATAAAAGTGGAGTAAGTCAGTAATTTTTCTTTATATCGCTCTTATCCAAAATGATCCCTCTCCCACTCCAATTTTGTGTCTGGTGCAAACAAATAAGCAACACCGGATCAGGGAGAAGAACACAAAACCGGATGGCCAAATAGCACCATAGGGAGACATGGGGGCAAAACCGGATCAGGTTCTGTCAGGTTCAAAGCTGATGCTGAAAACCGTGGTGTGAAGCCGGCCTAAGACTGCTTTCACATCAGCGGTAATCGCTGATCGCGGCAGTTGCGGTGAAAAAAACTCAACTGCCGCGATTACCGCATAACGGCTGCACTTGCAGTTCACTTGCGGCAAGACCCAAGCAATGTCTATGGGGCTTGCGGTAAGTATGCGGCAGGTGACCGCGTTTTTTTCTGAGCCGCATCTGCCGCAAGTGCCGAAACCGCAACTGTACCGCACTTGCCGCACCTGCCGCAAGCCCCATAGACATTGTATGGGGCTTGCCGCAGGTGAACCGCAAGTGCGGCCGTTATGCGGTAATCGCAGCAGTTGTGTTTTTTTTCACCGCAACTGCTGCGATCAGCGATTACCGCTGATGTGAAAGGGGCCTAACAGAGGTTTAATTAGAATAACAGACAGTATTATTTACCCATTAAAAGGACTTTTGCTTTTAGGTTGTAGCAGCAGTATACAGTACCTTTACAAGGACTGTAAGGCTATAAACCTTGCCAATATGCCTCTAATCCAAAAGTATCCCTGCTCCACCAGCCATTCCTACATTGAATTCATGAAACAGCAGTTTTACTAGAATAAACAACAGTATTTAGCCCTGAAAAAGACTTCTGGTTTTAGGGTTCAGCAGCATTATAAGTGTACTAGCTGTGAGCCCGATGCAAATGCATCGGGATTCTAGAACGTGCATTAATTTGATTATAGTAGTTAGAGCTGTTAGCCAGATGCAAATGCATCAGGTATGTAAAATATGTTTATTGTTTTTTTAAAGATTTTTAAATAATAATCGCCTCATCAAAAGCAATAATATAAGGAATAGCATTATTATTAGCAGTACTAGCATTATTAATAGCATTATTAGCAGTATTATGAGCATTATTAGCATAAATAATAGCATTATTAGCATTAATAATAGCATTAATAACATTATTAATAGCATTAATAGCAATATTATTAGCATTAATAGCATTAATAATAGCATTATTAGCATTAATAATAGCATTAATAACATTATTAATAGCATTAATAGCATTATTATTAGCATTAATAGCATTAATAATAGCATTAATAACATTATTAATTGCATTAATAGCATTATTATTAGCATTAATAGCATTATTAATAGCATTAATAGCATTAATAATAGCATTATTAGCATTAATAATAGCATTAATTACATTATTAATAGCATTATTAGCATTAATAATAGCATTAATAACATTATTAATAGCATTAATAGCATTAATAATAGCATTAATAGCTGTATTAATAGCATTAATATCATTATTATTAGCATTTTTATTTTATATTAATATATTATTAATTATATTTTTTTTTATCTTCATTTTTTATTTTAATTAAATTTATTTTATTTTATTATATTTTAATTAGTTAATGTAATTAATATCTTTATTTAATATATATATATTTTTTTTTTTGTTATTATTATTTTTTATTTTATTATTTATTTATTTATTTTTTTTTTACAATTTTTATTATTATTAAATTTATTTATTATTTGTTATTTTAAGTGAATTTATTTGTATTAAGATTATTTTATTTTATTTATTTATTTTATTTATTTTATTATTTATTATTTTATTTATTTATTTTATTATTTATTATTTTATTAAAAAACCGCATCTGCGGCGCGGTTGCGGTAATCCCCATACAAAGTATAGGGGGACTTGCGGCAGGTGCGGCAAAACCGCACTTGCCGCACCTGCCGCAAGTCTCCCTATACTTTGTATTGGGATTACCGCAACCGCGCCGCAACTTGCACTTGCGGCGCGGTTGCGGTAATCCTTATAGGGATTACCGCAACCGCGCCGCAAGTGCTCGCACTCAGCCAGCGACTCGCAATGCGGCGCGGTTGCGGTAATCCTTATGGGGATTACCGCAACCGCGCCGCAAGTGCTCGCACTCAGCCAGCGACTCGCAATGCGGCGCGGTTGCGGTAATCCTTATGGGGACCGCATAAGAAACACTGTGTTGTGAGGAGGCTGTTATGCAATGTCTCCCCGCCTCCTCCCGTCCTCCCGTGCAGCCTGGCCGGCTCCCCTCACTCAGGAAGCAGCTGAGCACGGTGTGTGTGCCCGGGGTGTTCAGCACGGTGTGAGTGCCCGGGGTGTGAGTACAGTGCACAGAGGCACACGGGCACAGGGGCACAGGCTCCGGAGCAGCTGCTGTCAGCATGTGCTGACAGCAGCTGCTCCGGAGCGGGCACAGGGGCACAGGAGCACAGGCTCCGGAGCACTGTGTCAGCATGTGCTGACAGCAGCTGCTCCGGAGCGGGCACCGGGGCACAGGCTCCGGAGCACTGTGTCAGCATGTGCTGACAGCAGCTGCTCCGGAGGGGGCACAGGGGCACAGGGGCACAGGCTCCGGAGCACTGTGTCAGCATGTGCTGACAGCAGCTGCTCCGGAGCGGGCACAGGGGCACAGGCTCCGGAGCACTGTGTCAGCATGTGCTGACAGCAGCTGCTCCGGAGCGGGCACAGGGGCACAGGAGCACAGGCTCCGGAGCACTGTGTCAGCATGTGCTGACAGCAGCTGCTCCGGAGCGGGCACAGGGGCACAGGGGCACAGGCTCCGGAGCACTGTGTCAGCATGTGCTGACAGCAGCTGCTCCGGAGCGGGATGACAGCGGCGAGGGGTCGCAATGCCCGCTACGCGGGCAATGCCTCGCACGTGGTGACGTCACATAGTGACAAAGCCACGGCGTGCCGGGGTCCGACACAAACGTGCCTACGGCAATTATATAGTAGATAAGGACTGTGAGACAATAAACCCTGTCTATATGTCTGCTCTAAGCTCTTCCTCATCGATCAACTGTCCCTGAAATGCAGTGTGATGAGCATTATAGCCACGGGTCTTAAAGTCTAAATTTGAGTTCACTGAAAAAAAAAACAATACTGCACTGGTTGTTAACCCCTTTACGCCCAGGCGATTTTCTGTTTCTCATTTTTCCCTCCCCTTCTTCCAAAAGCCGTAACTTTTCATTTTTCCGTCAACATAGACATATGAGGGCTTGTTTTCTATGGGACGACTTGTAATTTCAGAAGAAACCATTTATTTTACCGTATAGTATACGGGAAAATGGGAAACAAAATTCCACGTGCGGTGAAATTGCAAAAAAAGTGCAATTACACATTTGTTTTTTGGTTTTTTTATTTACCATGTTCACTATATGGTAAAACTGCCATGACGGTGTGATGCCTCAGGCCAGTATGAGTTTGTAGATACCAAACATGTATACTTGTACTGTTATCAAGTGGTGAAAAAAAATCCTGAAGTTTTTTTTAAAAAATTGCACTTTTGACACCATTTTCTGCCACCTATAGCATCCTCATTGCTCGAGATCTGGAACTGTGTGACAGCTTATTTTTTGCGGCTTGAGCTGACATCTCTAATGATACTATTTTTGTGTAGATACGTTGTTTTGATCGCCCATTATTGCATTTTATTGCAATGTTGTGGTGACTAAAAAAACATAATTTTGGCGTTAAAACCTCTTTTCCATTACACAGTTTACCGATCTGATATATTTATCTAATATATAAAGCTGAATGTGTGTATGTATGTGTGTGGGTCTGTATGTATATCCGGGATTGGCATCTACACCATCGCAACTACAGCCACAAAATTTTGCACAGTCACACATCTGGACCCCGAGAGTGTCATAGGCTAAGTTGTGAGGCGAAATTTTAACCCTGCGCGTTCCAGTTCATGAAACAATTTTGCCCCTATCTACATAATGGGGAAAAAGTGAATGGAAAAGTGTTGGAGGAAAATCGACAGCTGTCAGCTATAGCCACAAAATTTTGCACAGTCACACATCTGGAGCCCGGGAGCGTCATAGGCTATGTTGTGAGGCGAAATTTTAACCTCGCGCATTCCAATTCACCAAACAATTTTGCCCCTATCTACATAATAGGGAAAAAGTGACAGTTACCAGTTGACAGTTGTGAATGAGAGGGGCTTAATGATAGCGCCAAAGACTAACAGCACATACCAGCATGTATGGGACATGTATACACACCACACGCACACAAAGAGTAACAGCAAGTGTATAGTCGCTAAGGTGCAGCCCCAACATTGGATAGTCACCACGCACCCGAACAAACACACACCACAAAGAGACACATACAACACAGAGACACACACACAACCCAAAGGGGACACACACACACCCTATAGCGACACATGCATTCACCCCACAGGGACACACACACACACCACAAAGAGACACACACAACACAGACACACACCACACAGACCCCCCACAAGGACACACACACATAGCCACCCTATAGGGACACATGCACTCACCCCACAGGAACACACACACATCACAAAGAGACACACACACACCACACAGACCCCCCCCACAGGGACACACACACATACACACCCTATAGGGACACCTGCACTTACCGCACAGGGACACACACACACCACAAAGAGACACACACAACACAGAGACACACACACCCCACACAGACACCCCCCCCTCCACAGGGACACACACACATACACACCCTATAGGGACACATGCACTCACCCCACAGGGACACACACACACCACAAAGAGACACACACAAAACAGATACACACACACCACACAGACCCCCCCACAGGGATACACACACATACACACCCTATAGGGACACATGCACTCACCCCACAGGGACACACACACACACCACAAAGAGACACACACAACAGAGACACACACCACACAGACCCCCCCAAAGGGACACACACACATGCACACCCTATAGGGACACATGCACTGTCTATTATGTATGTGTTAGGTAACATATACTGCCCGGCCAGGGGGAGGGTTTACTATTGGCTGGAGATTTATTAGGCTGCCTATAGCAATCAATCACAGCTCAGCTTCTATTTTCTTACAGGTCATTAATATGACATATTCAAATTCTATTTTATTATAGCTAACAGCAGTTATTTATTAACCCGGGCGTAGCCGGGTACTTACAGCTAGTTATATATATTGATAGATCGGGCATTTTTGAGCGTGGCAATACCAAATGTGTGTATATTTTTTATTTTTTTAATAGTTTTATATTGAATGGGGCAAAAGGGGTAATTTGAACTTTTGTGTTTTTTTTCATATTTTTAAAAACTTTTTTTATTTTTTTCTTAGTTTTTCACTGCCCCATAGAGCACCACAGTGCTGCACTGTCCAATCACTTGTGCTATGCAGAGATGAGCTGCATCTCATTCTCTACATAGCACAAATGATCACTCTCTGTGGATGCTGGGGCTAGCCAGCCATCCACAGAATGTGATCCTTGATACCATCTGGGGTGACCACAGGACTCCACGCTATTCAGGTACCGCATCAAGATCCCACAATTGCATTGCAGGACCTCGGATCACAGCAGGGAACGGCGCGAATCCCGCCGCGACGCTTTGGATCGCGCGGTCAGTAAATCGCAGCGCGATTCGAAGGGTTAATACTGTATATTAATTCATATCTTATATTATTTATGTATTATAATTTATTATTATTATTTATTAATATTTTAAATTTTTATATATATATTTTCTTATTGTAACATCTTATATTAATATCTTATATTAAGTTAGCGAGATTCAAAGGGTTAATATCGGATCTCTGATTCGATCGGCGGCGTTAGCCACCTATCTCAGCTGATGATATCAGCTGAGATGTGGGGGAAAAGATGTAAGCTCACCGCCGGAGCTCACATCAAGGAGAGGGAGCCGACACATCATGTACCCAGTGTGTCACATGTCGTAAAGAGGTTAATGATGGGTCACATACCGTGTTTCCCCGAAAGTAAGCCCCCCCGATTGTAAGGCCGTCTAGGGGTAAATGGGGGGCCTGCTAATGTAAGGCCTCCCCCGAATATAAGGCCTTACAACCGGGGGGGGGGGCTAATGTAAGGCCCCCCCCTGCTGCTGCTTACATCTTACCCTCCAGCGTCTTCTTGCAGCAGCCAGCGCGTCTGTCCTCCGGTCCCGTCTTCAGCTGTTTCCCGGATCATGTGACCGGCCGGTCGCACTAGCAATGACGTGATGCGCTGCGACGAGTCACATGATCCGGGAAACAGCTGAAGACGGGAACGGAGGACTGACGCGCTGGCTGCTGCAAGAAGACGCTGGAGGGTAAGATGTAAGCAGCAGCAGGGGGGCCTCAGAGCTGGGGGGGCAGTGTGCCAGCAGGAGGGGGGCTGTATACCACACTTCTGGGCTGTATACCACACTGCTGGGCTGTATACCACACTGCTGGGCTGTATACCACACTGCTGAGCTGTATACCACACTGCTGGGCTGTATACCACACTGCTGGGCTGTATACCACACTGCTGGGCTGTATACCACACTGCTGGGCTGTATACCACACTGCTGGGCTGTATACCACACTGCTGAGCTGTATACCACACTGCTGGGCTATGTACCACACTGCTGGGGGCTGTATACCTGTGCTGGGGACTGTATACCGGGGGTGGCGGTCTGCTGTATTTCACACCCTCGGCTTATACATGACTATATACGGTGTGTGTGTGTGTGTGTATGTGAGTAGACTGGGGCTGCCAATATAAGACCCCCCCGAAAGTAAGACAGGGGGCCACTTTTGGCCCCCAAAAAATGTAAGACAGGGTCTTACTTTCGGGGAAACACGGTAGCTGCTAAGATAATGCTTTTTTGTGCCATATGACTTATTTTCTTGCAATCTGTGGTCTTTTAAAAGCTACTTTTTTGGCTGTGTGGACATGGCCAGCATCTGCCAGCACTGTGTGTGTAATTTCTAGAGTATATGAGGCCAGGCTGATAGTGAGCAGTTTAACAGCAGAGAAGGGGTTTACATAGATTGTGACAGCTGTGTGGAGCCAGATGACAAAACAGAGAAGCTTGTGAAGAGGAGTTTACATCCTGACATTGCTTAGCTCTGGGCTATAATCTGATACATTGTTTCCTCACCAGCTGCAGTCGGCAGTGTAAGCCCCGCCCCTTTCCCTTATAGGGATACATGCCCCGCATTCACTGAAAATGAATCTGAATAATAATAAGCATATATCTGCTTCACACACAGTGCAGTGGGTACACCTTGTAGAAGGTTTTGTGAATGGGTAACTAACCAGAATTTTCTAATGAAATATATTTGAAAGTTTATTAAAATCATATGCTCTACAATACTATTAAATAAAAATGTAAACTGCGGTTACACTTTAAATAAGACCTGTTGACACGATGCAGTCAGCCACGAACAGTAATGCAAGCTGCCCATATGGCTACAGCATTACCCTGTATGGCAGTCAATCCCCGCATGTTGATTGGTAGTTTAACAGTAACAAGACTGCGGTGCGGGGACTCGAGCATGGCTCTTGAGCTTGATCGAGCACCAAGAGTGCTCAAGCATTCTGATGCACAATTGAGTGTTGAGTAGTGGTGTGCACACTCACTCATCACTAGTGAAGATACAATAGCTATACATTATACCCCTCTACTCTTTTACAGGACACGGACTAATGTAAGACCACATATGGCTTACATAATTAAAAAGAATTAAGGGCATTTAACTAAAGGTTTACAAATAAATATCCTACAGGGCCCAATCGAAAAATGTAGGAGGCAGTTCAGACTATGGCCGGTCTATTCTACAATTCTGAGCAAAATGGCAAATATAAGTGCTAATAATTTTTTTTGTAGGCTCTTGTACCATAAATATTTTTTATGTAGAACTTTAAATCTATGTTGTATATATTGCCAGACATAAACTGATGCTCAGCCTTAACATCTGCTCTTTACAACCACTGTATATGAGGCCCTTTGAAGTATAACTGACCTTGGACTAGGGTTCATCGATAATTTTGACAAGTTAATTGTATGCACGCCCAATGCTATGATTCACATATTAGAAAGTAGCAAACTCTTTATCACTGGCAATATTTCAGATAGTGGTTCCGTAACACAAGTTTACAAAAAATGTCAATGATGTTCTGACCAAAGATGCCCAGTAATGCACCATTCATGTGTGCATAGACCGTGGTGCATAGATTGCTTGAGGGTCTCCCAACCTGAATTTGACAGTCTCTTATATGTTGATAAAATTTGTCAAGTTCGGTCAGGGGACTGTGGCTCATGGTCCATTTTCAGAGTGTAGAATGCAGTTGTGTAAACACAGATTTACATTATCTTTGGAATACTATTGAAGGTTTTCTTATTGACGTTATTAGGTCCTGGATAAGGTTCTCCATCAAAATAAAGGCCATGTTCACACATCTAAGCTGCTAGTATTTAGTGGATCTCCGCTAAATACTTAGCTTTTTTCAGTGAAGCGGAGATGCGTGAGCGCCGCCGCTTCCTGGTGACGCAGCCCCTGGTTACCCGATGTTGATCGTGGTAACCACTTCACACACAAGGCTGCCTAGTGTCCGCTTAAGCCGACTCCATTAAGATTTCATTTTTCTGGATTTTTGAAAGGTATTTCATAAAGTGATCCATAAATGGTTGGTACATGAGATAAAATGAGGTAGGGAAAAATATATGTAATTGGGTTATTGATAGGATACTGAGGGTGGTTGATAATAGAACACACTCTGATTGTGTCAGAGTAAACAGTAGTGTACTACAGGGGTCAATATTGTGCCCTTTTCATTTTTAATTTTTTAATGACATTTTAGAGGGCATACGGAGTAGATTTTCAATATTTACATACTCAACTCTGCATAATCAACAGAGAGGAGGATAGTTTAACCCCTTTATGACCCGGGAATTTTTCGTTTTAGTTTTTCGTTTTTTGCTCCCCTGCTTCCAAGAGCCATAACTTTTTTATTATTCCGTCAATATAGACATATGAGGGCTTGTTTTTTGCAAGACGAGTTGTACTTTCAGGTGCGATCATTTATTTTATCATATAGTATACAGGGATATGGGAAACAAATTCCAAATGCAGTGAAATTGCAAATAAAGTGCAATTACACGTTTGCTTTTTGGGTTTTGTAGTCACCCTGTTCACTATATGGTAAAACTGGTGTGATGGTGTGATGCCTCAGGTCAGTACAAGTTCATAGACACCAAACATGTATACCTTTACTGGTATCTAAGTGGTGAAAAAAAAATTCAGAAGTTTGAAAAAAAAAAAGAATCACACTTTTTGCGCCATGTTCTGCACTCCATAGTGTTCTCATTTTTTGGGATCTGGGGCTGTGCTTATTTTTTGCATCTTGAGCTGATGTTTCTAATGATACCATTTTTGGTTGGATGCGCTGCTTTTATTGCCGTTATTGCATTTTATAGCAATGTTTCTGCAACAAAAAAATGTAATTTTGACATTTGGACCTTTTTTTTCCGTTACACAGTTTACGGCTCTCATTAGTTGATTTTATATCTTGATAGATCAGGTATTTCTGAACGCGGCGATACCAACTATGTGTATTTTTTTAATACTTTTATTTTCAATTGGGGGGAAAGTGGGGTGATTTGAACTTTTAAGGTGCTTTTTCTCATATTTTTAAAACCTTTATTACACAATTAATTCTTGATTTTACAGAGCCCCATAGGGCGCCACAATGATGCACCATCTGATCGCTTGTGCCATGTTTTAATGAGCTGCAGCACATCGGGACATGGCAGTTGCTTTTACTTTCAGTGGTTGGCAGCGATCGCAAGCACTGAGAGGAAATGCTCCGTGACAGCTTCTGGGGTCAAGCCACGATCTTATCATGGGATCTCCGGTGCAGGCGGGAAACTGCGCGTTCCCTGCTGTGGCACCTTTGGATCCCGCTGTCAGTGATTGACCAAAGGGTTAATAGCACCGATCGGATCCCGGATGAGATCAGCTGAGATGTCGCGTGTTTAATGTGAGCTCCGCGCCAGAGCTTACATCAAACCCTGGTAACTAGCCCATGACGTCTTCCTATGTCATGGGTCGGTAAGGGGTTAATATTACAGAGGACATTACGTAAACTGAAGATTTAGGCTTAGAAATAGCAATTGAAGTTTAATGTAGAGAAATGTAAGGTCATTAACTTGGACAGAAGAAAAAAAAAGTATAATTATGTATTAGGCTGGTTTTAGACTGCAGTTTTTTCCCTGATCAGGTTCGATCAGGTTTGTGTGTCAAAACCAGGAGAGGATCCAAAACTCAGAACAGGTGTCAGTCATTCAATTATAGTTTTCCTTTGCAAGTTCTTCTCCTGGTTCCTCTCCTGGTTTTGGTACACAAACCTGATCGAACCTGATCAGGGAAAAAACTGCCAGAAAGCTGCTGCCAAGGTAATAGAATGGCATTAAAAGAGGAATAGATGGTCATGACAAGAACATAGTTTTACCTCTATACAAGTAAAGAGTGCAAAAACACTAGACAATCTATGAGGGATTCCCGGTTATTAAATGATTGTATTACTCCAACCAAACCCCACCTTGTAAATAACACATGGACACTAATTGCACTTGGTAAATTTGACTACAGCAGTCCTTTATTACCTATTATTTACATACTAACACAGGGACGCCATCCAACTGGCATCTAAACATTAACTAATACAGTAGATAACACAATAATATAATATGTAATACTGGATAAGCCTGGTCCAGAAGCACCACAAAACATTATCCCTGGCAGCAAACGACTGACCCAGAGATAAGGTATTAATCAACGTGAATTAATACCCCCATCTTGCAGGACTCAGTGCTTCCAAGATACCTGTAACCTGAGCCATTATACCCTTACTAGTGACTCACCTACCAGATACCATTACCCATTAAACCGCCTCTGGGCCAGAACTACCCTCCGCTACTGTGACAAAAAATGACCCCGATAACAACAACAACCATTTAACCCCATTTTTCTTCTGTTTTTTTCTTATTATTTTTTTAACATAATACCTAGACCAAACAAGGGGAGGGTGGGAGGGACGCTGACTTTCCCACCTCAGGTCCATGTGTAAAGAAATACAACATGCACTACAAATATGCTTGTTCACAAGCTTCAGTTTGTGGCAATTTATCTATGCAAGAAAGGATATCGGCTGCAACACTAACACTGGAAAAATATGAAAAAGCATATTAGCTAATGAATGCAATGGCTGGCTATGTGCAAAGCTGCTCAATGTGAATAGGGTATACAAGCACAGCAGAAAACTGCTTCATGATATAGAGGAAAAAAATGAGAAGTTAACTAATGCGATGTCCATAGCATTTCAGCCTGGTAACCGGCAACAAGGTCTCTCATACTACCAGGTCCTAACCTTGTGCCTCTTCCTGCAGTATGAGTTGCTTGAATGGGTGCCATTAACTGCAATTAAAAACCTGCGTGTATGGGTGTGTCACGACCTAGGCTACAGCAGGATGTAGAGTCTCAACATGGCTACAGGGTGGGGGAGGGTGCATGGTCAGAAAACGTATCAATTGACGCTAAAGAGACAGCCAGCGACACCTCCATATGTGATAGGTGCTATCCAGAAAAAAAACATCAACAAGAAAGCATATGAAAAAGCATATTAGCTAGTGAATGCAATGCCAGCCATTTCATTTATTAGCCAATCTGCTTTTTCATATTTTTCCAGTGTTAGTGTTGCAGCCGATATCGTTTCTTGTTGATGTCTTTTTCTGGCTAGCACCTTTCACATATGAAGGTGTCGCCGGCCGTCTCTTTAGCGTCAATTTATCTATGCAGTTATGCACTAGAAAAAAATGCAAAAATGCGGCCTTTCACAGTACCAGGAAAGTGATTGAGATTCTACAATGTCATGATAGTGCTGCTGCTGCTTATTTTTCCTTGCAGATATGCCAGCTCCTGCATTTTTATTTTTGCATTCTTCTTTCTTCATTCTTTCTTGATTCTGCTTGGTGACATGATTGCTCTTTCAAGCCTGGACCTCTGTCACAAAAGGATGGTATATCAGGGACTGGATTGTAGTGTGACCATGGGGCCGGCGGCCATGCACCTGCCATGCCCCCTCCCTATACAGAAGTGTGAGGGGGCTGGAATGTAGGATGATCCTGCAGCTTCCAGCATCCACACCCCGTCACTACTCCTGGGCAGGGCAGAGACTGTACTAAAAAGTTTTCTCTCCCCGGAGTTACTCTTTAACTCCTCCCTCATGATTGTCATGTATCCTGCCCACCTCATGGGCTTCCCCGCTGTCCTTACAATACTGTGTACAATTCTGGGCTTCAGTGTTTAAGAAGGACATAGCTGAACTAGAGCAAGGTGCAGAGAACAGTGACCAATGTCATTAATGAAATAGGTGAATTTGGGACTATTTAGATTGGGAAAACGAAGGCTTGGGCCGATTTTATGTACTATTATATGAAGATACAGTACACAGTGATCTTTCTATTGCTCTTTTTACACCAGGAACCACAATGATGTCACAATGACAAGAGGACATCCTCTATGTCTATAGGAAAGAAGTGTTAATCATATTCATAGACAGCGATTCTTTACTTTGCGAGCAGTGAGATTATAGAAATCTCTACTACAAAGTTGTAATGTTTGATACACTAATAAAGTTCAAATAAGTCCTGAGATGCCTTTCTTGAAAAATCTAATATTACAGATTATGGGTAATGGATTTTTGATGGGACGTTGATCTAGGGAACTAATGTGATTTCCATACTTGGAATCGGGAAGGAATTTTTCTCCTAATACAGGGCAATTAATATCTGCCTCTTGGGGGTTTTGTCTTCCTTTGGATCAATATGTTAAGTTATTGGTTGAATTCAATAGATTTATTTCCACCATCAACTTTAAAAACTATGACTAAAACGATGACTAACTAGACATGTTACACTGTAAGCTCTAGCTTCATTGTGCTCACAATGTCATCCTATAAGAATACATCTCTCATTCTACATAATCTCTTAGAGAAAAGGCGAATAGATAAAAGTAAAACTGCCTGAGTTTGATTTCCTTTCAGAGAAGCTACATCTGTTGTACACCAAGTCTTGCCTTATGAACTACATTTGGAATTGTTTTTAACACTTGGCAATTCCGAACGATAGCTATGACCATTGCATGTGTACTTCACTTGCTTTAGTAAAATGAAAAACAGCCAGTCAAACACATCTTCAACAGCTTATTTTACAGAAAGAATAAGTGGGGAATGTTTTGGGAATTGAAAGCTTAGTTGAAGAATGGACCTGGTATACATTAAAGTGGATTACACCCCAGTTCCCTGTGTCTGCTGCGCTATCTAACAGCTAATTTAACATGCTTCTGAACCATTATAATAAAATAATTCATTCTGACATCTGTTCTTTTCACATGTTTCACAGCAAGTCAAGGGATGTATGAAGGATTACCTCATTGTGCTTGTATTGCATTGGATACTATGGTAAACTATGTGTAAACCATGATCTTATGGATTACTTAAACTGAAATATAAGCATTTGCAAGCTCATCCTTTTTACTTTTGCAACTTTACTGTTTTTTTCATCACTTTATTATAATGTTTTGTTGTGCAGCATTTCTCTTATCTCCTTACCAGTCAAGTGATACCTTAACTCTGTGATATCCTGTACATTTTTGTGACCCTTTCTTCCGGTCCTTGGTTGTGCACAGAAGGTCATATGTGACATCATATCTATGGCGTGGCAGATGACAGTGTATCTTGCAGAGGATACAGCAAAAGGTATTAGATAGGCATTTGGGAAGTATATTAAAAGGTTGGAAACACTTTATTGGTATTTGACTTTAGAACTGAAAAACTCTTCATAGGGGTTGACTCCACATCATGTACAGATAAAATGGCGAAGTACCTATAAAAGTAAGAAACTTCCAATTTTCTTCTTATTAGTATTCCTCTCTTATATCAAGAACATAGGAATTTTAAATTTTATTGTTTACTGCCCATTGCCGAGGATACTGGCCATCTCAACAGGGCATATCTCATAAGCAAGGAGAGCAGCACTTACAATAGTGCTACAAGGTCTACTCTGAAGCTGGCCAAATCGCTTGACCCATACATCTTCAGTGTCCATACTCTCCTCCAATGTTACAGAGGTAAAATTGCCTCTGATTGCAGAGTCAAATACATAGTTCAGTGTCAGGGTTGTTGATCATGCTGCAGGTCCAAACTGTCGAGAAATAAGGAAGGTACCACCCCTGCCATGCAGGGGTCAGGAGGCAGAGAGATGTGCATGAACAGAAAAATCCCTCTACCAACATGCAACCCTAAATCACAGGACATTAAAAGCCACATCACATGCTTCAATTTAATGAACGATGTTGTTAGTGATCACATGCACGCGGAAATTGCTAACAACATCATTCAGATCGCTGGTGAGCGACTCACCAGCGATCCGGACCAGCGAGCATGCTGATATCCAAGATAAACAGTGGGTAACTAAGCGCCGCGCGGCGCTTAGTTACCCAGAATTTGCCTTGGATACCAGCTCCCAGCACCTGCTGTGAGGCGCTGGGAGCTCGG
This sequence comes from Allobates femoralis, assembly GCA_033576535.1. NCBI lineage: Eukaryota > Metazoa > Chordata > Amphibia > Anura > Aromobatidae > Allobates > Allobates femoralis. The sequence continues at coordinate 238,598,240 of JARQOC010000003.1, forward strand.
TGATCGCTGGTCTCCCGCTGTCACATGTAGCGATGCTTTCGCGTTCAGCGGCAACCATCGATAGATTTGTGAACATGTTCACAAATCTCGCCCATCAACGACTGATCGTTCATCATTGACAGGTGTCACACGCAACGATGTCGTTCACGACATCACTGCAGTGTCACCAAAATTGTCACGTTCCAACAATATCGTGAACGATATTGAAGTCTGTGACGTGGCCTTTAACTTCTACTCAGTCTCATCCAGAAAATACCAGCAAATTACACTTTCAATGTCAAATTTTTTCAAAGTTTTTGTCCATTTTTAGATCCAGTTCATTAGACAGTGAAACAGAACCACTAGCAAGTATCTCAACAAACTATAGGAATTTTTAGAGTCTTATTTGTCAATTCCAACAAGATCCTTTTAAATTATCAGTTGCCTTTTAGTTAACACACTTTTATAAATTGGATTCATAATGTAATTACAGTGTAGAACGTTACATTAGCTTCAAATAAACTGAGCAAAATGTTAGAAATATAGATTTACAATACCACTGGCCTTTGTGCTGCTCTTCAACAGCAATCATGTGAGTTCTGTTAATCAATTTCAAACAGTACAGGATTCGGGAATGTTTAGCATGCAAAAAAGAAGACTAAGAGGAGACTTAACAGCTGTCTACAAATATCTCAAGGGTTGTCACACTGTAGAGAGATCAGCTTTATTCTCATTTGCACAACTAAAGACTAGAAATATGGGATGAACCTGAATGGGAGGAGACACAGATTTAAAATGTTAGAAAAACTTTTTGGCAAGCCACTGGTTGGGAGGAAAAAGTAAAAAGGGGAGAGATAACTAGGCGGAATGCAGGGGCTAGTTTCTTAGTCCAGCTATGGAGTAGTAGTAGAGGTGGTTGTAGTCCCATAAGAAAAACAGACACTATAGATTTCTTGAACAATTAAGAACTTTTACTCTATATTAAATGCACAGTCAATAGTGTATATTGAATTAACTCCCTCTTCTTTAGCTCTGAGAGTTTCTTAGCAGCAGAGATCTTTATTTACCTTTACTTTGGTTGTTTTTTAAGTTTGGCTACGTACAGTCCTACCTTGACTTGGGAAGCACACTGTAGCATAAACTCTGCCTTTTTCTAGAAAGTTCTCTGTGTAAAGTGCAGCCTTCCTAATATTTACCACTTGTAATCACTGGACAGGAGCGAACAAGTGATGCCAATTCTCCTAAACACACAGTGCTCGTATTGTACACAATTGTGTCTTCACACCTGCGTCTCCTGCAGCTACATTCAGCTGATGGGAAAACTCCTAACTGTTGCCAAGTGACCTTTAACTATATAAGAAAATTGTAGTTTTCAGAAAGACCACCAGAGGGCAGTGTGAGATCACATATGCTACAACTCTCAGAGCTAAAGTGTAAGAGTTACAATACACCACATTATAAAACATTACATAGCATATTCTGAGTCACTACAGGCACTTTGTACAAATATTAATTGAACATACTAATGTGTGTAAATAATGCTTGCTGATTATACTTCTCCCAGCTCTTGATATGTTTTGATCAGATTTAATGACATGTTAGTCAATTCTCTACAATGTTGTATGCTTGCAGAAAATATGATCTATTTTATTTCCAGCATTCACTTTCCTCCCATTAGAGGATATGGGAAATACAATACAAATATTCTTCATTCTAGCAAAAGCCTGAAAGCTGATTAGATACTGCATGTGCTATTAACATCTTAAGCTCCAGAAAAAAATATTCTAAATACCTGTCTTGTTAGGGATTTGATCGCTGTAATGGAAACCATTGGTGTAACATAATAAATAAAAAGATAAGAAGCACTTTCACATACTTCAACAGTTTCTCTCTTCGGGGGACTTTACATCAATTCAGAAGGGAGTTCCTGCTTTGTACTGATTTTTCTTGGACACATGCCTGCTTTAAATCATCATTCTTGCTGTTAGCAGAGGACGGTCTGAAATAATACAGGCCTAGGCTGACAAAATTCCAAAGCTGAGCAATGGAAGCACAAAAACCTGTACGTGGATATAGTTCAAACTATAACTACAACTCAGGAAAAACAGAGCAGGCCATGGGAGGACTAAATACACTATTGTCAAATTAAAGCACTCATACAGTAATACAGATAGGGGACTTAGACCCTAGAAAAACATACCTGTATTATAGATTTCACTGCTATAGCTTTTCATAAAAAAAATATGTATATGTTCCTTAATATGCATATGGGGGCCTCTCGGTGCACCATTGGCATGGCCAAGGGCTCAATGTGCAATTCAGTCCCCTCAATCACTGTCCTCCGCACCTCTATATAGCTTCATTGAACAAGCTTGAGCGCTACCTCAGATTAATTCCGGGCCCTGCACATCAGCACTGAAATGCTGCAGCCAAGCATGTCCACGCACATAAAGTGTTAGTATGGGATCGTTGTCAACTCTCTTTCATGGCTGCAGTGGGCACTAGCTGCACATTGGATCACACAGTAGCAGGGGCCAATGCAGACAGAAGAGAGAGATGAGAGCCCACTGACACTATGTGTGGATTGTTGTTCAGCTCCTGCATTGTCAGTGGGAAAGCAAGGCCAGGGAATTAATTAAGGCAGTGTTTGCCCTGGACAAACGAGTGTCTTTAATTAGGCTAAGGCTGGCGTCACACCAGCGATTTTTCACTGTCAGGTTCTGTCCAGTGTTTTGTGCAGGACAGAACCTGACAGCCACGGACGAGCAGAACCAGAGGGCAAATCTGCCCTCCGATCCAGCTTTTTGTCGGCGTCATTGCTGGCGATGTCCAGTGCTGAAATTTCAGTACCGTGGCTGCAGGGGAGCTGTCAGCGGTGCTGGAATTTCAGCGTGGAGCTCTCCAGGTACTGAAATCCAGCGTGGCTGCCTTCAACAGCCACAGCTCTTTCAGCACCAGGCGTCTGGGAACCGGTACAATATTCTGCCAGTTCCGGCACCCATAGACTCCCATGCTATGGGCGCCGGATCTGGAAGGACCGGTTTTGTCCGATTTTTGAATCGGACACAAAAATTGCTTTGACGGTTTTATGTTTGATACAAAAATTGGACAAAACCGGATCCTCCCAGAAAAGCCCCAAACTGGATGGAAAATAACAGCCATACGGCCCCATAGGGAGACATGGGGAAAAATTCGGATCCGGGGATGTCCGGTTCACATTGGGCAGCCCGGGACCCAAAAAATTGTGGTGTGAAGCCAGCCTAAAGGGAAAAATAAGGATGCTAAGGCTAGGGTGACACATGCCAATCAGTTTTTTCCCTTGCTTTCAATAACTGATCCATTTTTTTAGGGTGCTTTTTGACCCTCCTGTGCGGCTCTGCGTTTTTGGGACTTTGCCATTTTTCCATAAACATGCTCTAAAAAAAAATCAGCTTTTTTGTGCCATAAACAATGTTCTAAAAACAGATCCGTTTTCCCATAGGGCCCCATGTTAAAAAAGGATCCGTTTTTTTTACTGCACCCAAAAACGTTGCTTGCAACATTTTTTGGGTCCTGTAAAAAAACTCACACCATTGCAGTCACAACCTGAGTGCAGCATCTGTTTTTGGCATCAGTTTTTGGAACACAAAAGTGGAAAACTGAGGCCAATAACGGATCCAGGGCTTATGTGTGACTCTATCCTAACTGAGGGGACGATTAATGCAGTGAGACCTTAGCCAAACCAAAGATGAATCCAGGAGCCCTCATTTTCATAAGTAATTAAACATTTTAATGTAAAATTGAGTAGTAAATTCTTTTTTTAAGGTATGATTTTTTTTACAGGAGCCAAGTTCCTTATACGTAGATTTTACTCGTTTACATAACACTAATAATTTCCACAGCGCTTTACAGATATTGTCATCACTGTCCCCATTGAGGCTCACAATCAATTCCCTATCACTATATCATAGAGGGTGGGAGAAGACTGAAGAACCCAGAAGAAACCCACACAAATATGGGGAGAACAAACAAACTCCTTGCGGCCATTGTCCTTAGTGGAATTTGAAGAGAGGACCCCAGCACTGCACAGAGCCACTGTGGTGCCCACTTATACTGTATAATTGTTTAAGTGATTTCATTTGAGCTATGCGGATGACAAACTCTTTAGAAAATCATTGCCATTAAATAAAAGTAAAAACTACTAGAATACATAAGTCCTCGTAATGGGCTCATTTTCAGATATTCAATTCCATAGTTATACTGTGGGTACAGAGAGTATTCAAACCCCTTTAAATTTTTCACTTTTTGTTTCATTGCAGCCACTTGGTAAATTCAAAAAAGTCCTTTTTTTTTCTCATTAATGTACATTGTGCACCCATCTTGATAGAAAAAAACCCAGAAATGTTATTATTATTTATTTATAGAGCACTATTGATTCCATGGTGCTGTACATGAGAAAGGGATACATACAAACAAGTTAAAAATACAATGAACAAACTAACAGTGACAGACTGGTACAAAGGCGAGAGAGGACCCTACCCTTCCGGGCTTATATTCTATAGGGCAGTGGGAAGAGAAACAGTAGGTTGGGTCTGCTCTGGTGGTGGTGTTAGCGCCAGATCCAATGGTGGTGGAGCGCCAGGTTCAGTGCTGGTGGAGCATCGGGTCCAGAGGTGGTGAGGTGGCACTGTGGTCATTGCAGGCTGTAGGCTGTTCTGAAGAGCTGGGTTTTAGGTTCCGCTTGAAGGTTCTGAGTGTGGGGGACAGTTGGTGTTTTGGGGTGCAGAATTCCAGACAATGGGGGATGCTTGGGCGAAGTCTTGCAGGCAATTAGACGATGAACATACAAGTGTGGAGGAAAGGAGGTGGTATTGGGAGGACCTGAGATTACGAGTTGGATGATATCGGGAGATTAGTTCAGAGATATATGGGGGGGACAGATTGTGGACAGCTTTGTAAGTCAGTGTTAGTAGTTTGACTTGGATTCGTTGGTGAATTGGGAGCCAGTGGAGGGATTTGCAGAGGGGAGAAGTAGAAGAATAGCGAGGAGAGAGGTGGATTAGTCGAGCAGCAGAGTTAAGGACAGATTGGAGAGGTGCGAGAGAGTTGGCAGGGAGGCCGCAGAGGAGGAGGTTGCAGTAGTCAAGACAGGCGATGATGAGGGCATGCACTAGTAGTTTAATAGATTGAGAGTTGATGAAGGGACGAATTCTGGAAATATTTTTGACTTGGAGGCGGCAGGAGGTGGCAAGAGCTTGGATTTGCAGTTTGAAGGATAAGGTAGAGTCAAGGGTTACTTCGAGGCAGCGGACTTCAGGTACAGGGCAAAGTGTGATGTTATTTGTAGATGTAGATATGTAGATGTAGATATTTTTGCAAATTTATTAAAAAAGAAAACTGAAATATCACATGGTCATAAGTATTCAGACCCTTTGCTCAGTATTGAGTAGAAGCACCCTTTTGAGTCTTCTTGGGAAGGATGCAACAAGTTTTTCACACCTGGAATTGGGGATCCTCTGCCAGATCCTCTCCAGTTTCGTCAGGTTGGATGGTGAACGTTGATGGACAGCCATTTTCAGGTCTCTCCAGAAATGCTTAATTGGGTTTAGGTCAGGGCTCTGGCTGGGCCAGTCAAGAATGGTCACAGAGTTGTTCTGAAGCCACTCATTTGTTATTTTAGCTGTGTGCTTAGCATCATTGTCTTGTTAGAAGAAGAACCTTCGGACAAGTCTGAGGTCCAGAGCACTCTGGAAGAGGTTTTCACCCAGGATATCTGTATACTTGATCGCATCCATGTTTCCTTCAATTGCATACAGTCGTTCTGTCCCTGCAGCTACAAAAAAAAAAAACAGCATGATGCTGCCACAACCATGTTTCACTGTTGGGATTGTATTGGGCAGGTGATGAGCAGTGCCTGGTTTTCTCCACACATACTGCTTAGAATTATCACCAAAAAGTTCTATCTTCATCTCATCAGACCAGGGAATCTTATTTCTCATAGTCTGGGAGTCCTTCATGTGTTTTTCTTGCAAACTGTATGCGAGCTTTCATGTGTCTTGCACTGAGGAAAAGCTTTCGTTAGGCCACTCAGCCATAAAGGCCCGACTGATGGAGGGCTGCAGTGATAGTTGACTTTGTGGAACTTTCTCCCATCTCCCTACCACATCTCTGGAGCTCAGCCACAGTGATCTTGGGGTTCTTCTTTACCTCTCTCACCAAGGCTCTTCTCCCACGATTGCTCAGTTTGGCTGGACGACCAGGTCTAGGTCTAGGAAGACTTCTGATGGTCTCAAACGTTTTCCATTTAAGGATTATGGAGGCCACTCCACTGTGCTCTTAGAAACCTTGAGTACTGCAGAAATTCTTTTGTAACCATGGCCAGATCTGTGCCTTGCCACAATTCTGTCTCTGAGCTCCTTGGGCAGCTCCTTTAACCTCATGATTCTCATTTGGTCTGACATACAATGTGAGCTGTGAGATCTTATATAGACTGTGAGGTCTTATATAGACAGATGTGGGCCTTTCCAAATCAGGTCCTATCACTTTAATTAAACACAGCTGGACTCCAATGAAGTAGTAGAACCATCTGAAGGAGGACCACAAGGAAATGGGCAGCATGTGACTTAAATATGATTGCCGGAGCAAAGGGTCTGTATACTTATGACCATATGATATTTCAGCTTTCATTTTTAATAAATTTGCAAAAACGTCTACATTTCTGTTTTGTTTCAGTGAAGATGGGGTGCAGAGTGTACATTAATGAGAAAAAAATGAACTTTCTTGAATTTACCAAATGGCTGCAATGAAACAAAGAGTGAAACATTTTAAGGGGTCTAAATACAAACGGTTACGCTGCTGGGAATCACTGCATTTGCAGTTTTATTAACTCCTTAACAACTATCGATTTTCGCATAAATATGGAGGTTAAGGGACATTATTTCCTGATCGCCATTTCAAATTGGCAGTCTATAGCGCCCCCCCCTCCGGCTGAAAATGCACAATGACAAATCTGATCAGGACTGATTAACCCCTTAAATACTATTTATTATAAAAAGCATTTTTACTGTGTGATAGCAGCAAAAAAATAATAAAAAACTATATGAATCTGGTATTACTACAATTGCACCAACTCACACAATAAAGCCATTTTATCACTAACATCGTGTGGTGAACCTCACAAAAAAATAAGTACTATTCATGTACTGCTGTCTATTTGATCATTCTACCAATTCAGACCAAACACCCAATGGAACCACTCACCATAATGAAGTAGATCCTCAAACACCAGCCACTTTGGACTTTGGTCTCTGTTCTGGATTATAGCAGTGTCCCTGCATTATAGGTGTCTGTCTAAGTGCACAAGTGTGGATGACCACAGAACTAGACACACCTAAAAAGATGGACACCAGGGGAACAGATGCCAAATTGATCCCAAAGTGTCTCCATCTGCCACACTTTATAGTGAGTGGTTCCGTCTGGGTTTCACATTTTTGGTGGATTTACATGGAAACCCTGATGTAATTGTTCAGCATAGAACACGAGAATTTGATCCTGGCTTTATACTGAAAGTAAACAAAATATGTTCTATACCTAAAATGTCACCAATAAAAAGCCTAACTTATCCCACAAAAAGCTGTCCTCTCTTGAAAAGTGACGGCCCCCACACCCAAATAAAATCGAGTGAAATATGCACTCCCTCTTTCTGAGCCCCACTGTGCCTAAACCACAGTTAGCAGCCACATGTTTTGGCATTATTGTAGTGGGATAGTGCACTTAACAATTTATAGGGTGCTATCACCAGAGGCACCAGCTTGGCAGAGAGGAATAGTTTTACTATTTGAGACAAGTGTAGGAATTTAAAGGGCAAGCCATCGGTGAGCGGGAATATCATACTGAAAAATTGCACGTGCCAACCTCAGTGGCTAGATAGGAACAAAATAGGGTTTTGAGCCTCTTGCCATCTGATTTTATTGATTTAATATTTGTGGAACCTTACTATTCCATGTGTTCAGTGTTCATCTTATACCTGTTTTTAAATAGATACAATAAAGGTACATAGGTGTCAAGTGTTTGCCCCTTCCTGATTTGTTGTTTTGCATGTTTGTCACACTTAAATATTTCAGATGACCAAATAAATGTAAGTTTATAGACAAAGATAACACGAGTAAAAACAAAATGCAGTTTTTAAATGAAGGTCTCTATTATTAATGGACAAAGGAATCAAAACTCTTAGGACACTGTGAAAAAGTGAAAATTAACTGTGGTTTATCACATCTTTGGGAAGATGAGTTCAATTTCCCTAGCCACACCCAGGCCTGATTACTGCCACACCTGTTCTTAATCAAGAAATTACTTAAATAGGACCTGCTGACAAAGTGAAGTAGACCAAAACATCCGCAAAAGCTAGGCAGCATGCCACAATCCAAAGAAATTCAGGAACAATAGAGAAAAAAGTAATTGAGATTTATCAGTGTGAAAAAGCTTATAAAGCCATTTCCAAGGCTTTGGGACTCCAGCAAACCACAGAGAGAGCCCTTATCCAACAAATGGTGAAAACATGGAACAGTGGTGATCGTTTCCAAAATTATCCAAGAGTGCAGCAATTATTCATTCAAGAAGTCACAAAAGACCCCACAACAATATCCAAAGAACTGCAGACCTCACTTGCCTCAGTGTTCATGACTCCACAATAAGAAAGAAACTGGGCAAATACGGCCTGCATGGCAGAGTTCCAAACAAATACCACTGCTGAGCAAAAACATACAGTTTTACAAGAAAACATCTTGATGATCACAAAGACGTTTTGGAGAATACTTTGTGGACTGATGAAACAAAAGCTGAACTTTTTGGAAAGTGTCTTATTACATCTGGGTAGAAGTAACACAGCATTTCAGAAAAGGAACATCATACCAACAGTAAAATATGGTGGTGGTAGTGTGATGGTCGGGGGCTTTTTTGTTGCTTCGGCACATGGAAGACTTGCTGTGGTAAATGGAACCATGAATTCTGGCCTGAATATGAATGTCGGCCATCTGTACAAGACCTCAAGTTGAAGCGCACTTGGGGTATGCAGCAGGACAATGATCGAAAACTCACCAGAAAGTCCACCTTTGAATGTCTTAAGAAAAACAAAATTAAGACCTTGGAGTGGCCTAGTCAAAATCCTGACCTTAATTTGATTGAGATGATGTGGCATGACCTTATAAAGGCTGTTCATGCTCGGAAAACCTCCAATGTGGCTGAATTATGACAATTCTGCATTGTAAAAGACTCATTGCCAGTTATTGCAAACACACTTGATTGCAGTTGTTGCTACTAGGGTGGCCCAACCAGTTTAGGTTTAGGACGCAGTCACTTTTGAAAGGGGCAAACACATTTTCACACCATTGTATGCTTTTAAAGTGTTTTCTATAGGTTACAGATAGATGAGGATCCTTGCAAATTTTCTAATTGGTCAGGCTATATTTTCTAAGTATTTCACATGTTGGTCTACATGTTGTTGAGAAAACTTTAAATGTGCTTGAAGATGCTTTTTGTTCAGCAATGGAGACTTTTGTGGCAAGTGCGCATACAGGCCATGAAGGTTGAGTACATTATGTATCGTTTAATTGTATCTGTTGATTTCAGGCCTTCCTGTAGCTGTCCACAGGTAGCCTTGACTCATGGATAAGTCTTCTGATAACTTTTTCACTCCCATGTTTGGGATCTTGTGGTAAGCACCTGGTCGTGGTTGATTTATGGTAAAATTATGTTCTTTCTACTTCTAGAATATGGCCCCAACAGAGCTCACTGGAGCCTTCAGTAGTTTAAAATTATTCTATAACCAATGCCATCAGTATCCTTTGCAACAATAAGGTTGCAAAGGTCTTGATATGGCTCATTGGTTTTACCTATCATGAGATGTTTCTTGTGTGGCACCTTGGTATTGAGACACTTTTTTATAGGCCATCAGTAAAACCAGCTAATACTATAAATAGAATTGAGCTGATGTCATGACTTTTCATGGCTTTTTACATCTTTTTTTCCATGCATTCAATACTTTCTACTTCATTATTATTATTACTTCATACAATACTTCATTATTACACATATCTTTTTTTTATTATAAAATGCACATTTTTCCCCCTAAATTGGGGGGAAATTGGGGGGGAGTGTATTGTAATCCAAACAGCAGTTTACTGGGGGTGATGGGCGTGATGGTAGTGGAGCAGGGTCACAGGAGGTAGGGTCGGAGAGATGGGGGTCGGCGCCGGCATGATGAGGCACTGCTGTGGGGTCCTGGGGCTGGAAGGAGGGGGTGTCTAGGACATGTGATCACTGAGCTCCATTAATCTGCCTGCAGTTGATGGCCAAAAGGAAAATCGTTGTGGAGGCAGTGCAAGCACAAATTAAAATTTTGGACCGCCAAAATATCATATGCACGTGCGCTGCTTTTGACACGGTGGGCAAAAGGAAAATGGCTGTGGAGCCAGGCACGTGTTTTGCCTAGTGGCCACCAGACGTCCCAGACTAGGGTGTACATCTTAAGGTCACAATGCACGTTGTGACGTCATGAGGCGTAAAGATGAGCGAAGATGCCGAATGTTTCAATCCATATATAAATTATGATATTATATACATCTATAAATGTATGAACACTACATGCCTGCTGGGGGGAAGGTAGACAATTGAGCACAAAGCTGTTAATAATCCAGTTTTTTCACTTTGGCATATAGCCATCTTAGCCCTCTACCAGGATAGCATGAGAAGTCTTGTTCAGTGGGTTGGGGGGGTGGGGGGGAATAAAATAGACCGTTGATTTCATCACCCTACAACTAAGACTGGATGTTTCTGTGGGCTTAATGAGCTTAGTCACATACCTTTTTTGGACTCTGGCAGCATTATGAGAATATGGGCTAAGTACCCACTCTTCCCCTGCATTAATCCCTTCCTCCTGGCCTTTTTTCCCTGCATTATCCACCTGCATTACCTCCTGCAAGAACACCCCCTGGATCTTCCAAACCCCTGTGCACTTAGACCCCTGCATTACCCCTGAGGCCACTGCATACTGGGATTAACCCCCATACACCATACTCTAACTTCACCTATGCAATTTAACCTCTTGTTCCATATAGGGATAGTGAGTATTAGGTGAAGTGGGCTGTGATATTGTGTGTATGTGTTTTTAAAAAACCTCAAACCTCTACAGTTAAAGTTGGTAGTAAGACTTTAGTATAGAGTACTAACTATTGTAGCTAAAAGTTGACATTAAAATATCCAAGCGCTACATCAAAATTGCATCATCTCTTTCTGAAAATGTATATGTCAGGTTTGGGAAACCTCCAGACAGATGCAAACCTGTAAAATCAGTTATAACACTATTTCCTCTGCCCCCGGGCAGATTCTAGGAGGCTCCATTGCTTAGGTCGGCAGTCCCACTTTGCCAGCCACAGGCCCTTTAGTTTTCCCCATGCATGCAGCATTCACTAATGAGCACCATGGTATATTCAAGGAAGGATTTACATCCTGAGGGTGGCCAATAATAGTGTCAAGATATACTTTGTGGGTGGAGTTTGCATACTCTGCGCACTCGTTTTAAGGCACCAGTTGCAGTGTCTCTAATATGATGTATATATTTCATCCCCACTGCATCTAATGTGATGTATATGGTTCAGCCCCAGTGCCTCTAATGAGATGTATATTCTAGCCCAAGTGTGTCCCATTTGATGTATATGCTCCAACCCCAGTGTTTCCTATGTGATGTATATGCTCCAATCTTAGTGTCTCATATGTGATGTATATGCTCTGTGAGGTAGCAAGGGGAATGGTGGTAGAGGGACGCTATGTTTCCCCAAGGATGGTGAGCTACTGCATGTATGGGGCAGGAGATGCTTACATGAGCATAGGTGAGGTAGGTGTAGCCACCGTTACTGAGAACGGTGGCTGTTGGTAAAGCCTGTTATGGGACCTCATCTATGAGGAATGGGGGAAGGTTTTTGGGCGGGCCTCCATTCCTCATCTCCCGCCCCAGGCTTTTGAAGTAGCTGGGAGGGAAAGACAGGTGAGAAAGGTTTAGGCCGGAAGAGACGGCTGTCAAGGTGTTGTGAGATGAGATCAGACTGGAGAGGAGTTCAGTCGGTGGAAAAGTAGCCTGTGAGCACACAGAGAGCGTGTACCGGACCCCAAGGTGGGGAAGGACCCCTAGGCGAGCTCCAGGAGGAGCAGGTTTAGGGCCGACGCTATTATCCTGATGTAAGGACTGTTTTTTTGTTTGTTTTGCCATTGTGTGAAATAAAACACACTTGTTTTTTTGGACTGAGCCTGAGTGTCACTGCCTTACTTGCTGCTGCTATAGAGCCTGATCCCTACATATGGTGGAGAATGCGGGCAATGCAGTAAGGCATACACTAACCGCTGTAGAGGACGAGTTGTATGTCCTGGGTGAAGCAAGCCCTAAAGCAGCGCTCAGCAATGGAGGACGTTGTAAAGGCATTGATTGAAGCCAACCTGCAGCAGAAGCAGCAACAGCAGATGTATGCTGAGGCGCTGCAGGCCCAGCAGCACAGCCATACGGAGGCCCTGAGACTTCAACAGCAAACTAACCAACTCCTGATGGAACCAGTTAACAGCCCTGAGGTCAAGCGCATCATCTGATCCACAGCAGGACATCAAGAAGAGGGTTCGTGCGTCCCTCCAAAAGATGACCGCAGGGGACGATGTCGAAGCTTTCTTGGCGGGGTTCGAGAGAGTGGCAGAGCGAGAGAGTCTGCCGCTACACCAATGGTCGGAGGTCGTAGCGCCATATCTGATTGGAGAGCCCCAGAAAGCGTACTACGACCTGAGCGAGCAGGACGCCCGGGACTATCAAAAGGTAAAAGCCGAGATTCTAGCTCGATTAGGTGTGAATGTGTATCTCCGTGCCCAGAGAGTCCATCGCTGGGCCTATGTAGAGACTGTAGCGGTCCGGTCTCAGATGTATGATCTCGTCCATCTTGTAAAAAAATGGTTACAGCCGGAGCTGTTGTCCCCAGCGCAGATGGTGGAAAGAGTGGTACTGGACAAGTTTGTGCGGGCCTTGCCCCCATCCATACAGCAGTGGGTGGGACATGGGGACCCTGTCGATGCCAACCAGCTGGTCGGTTTGGTGGAACGTTATGAGGCCACCCAGAACTTGTTAAAAGTTTCTTCCCCAGCCCGTGTGCTCCCCAAATCCCGCAAGGTCACAGACCCTGAGAAATACAGGACTCTGACCCGCACCCCACCCCTGCAGGCCCTCAGGCAAGGAAGCTAGAGACTGTTGTGTGCTGGAGGTGTCAAGAGCGAGGACACATTGCTGCAAACTGCCCTATCACCACCGATCCTATGGACTGCAGTGTGGCCCGGCGTGTCTCCCTCTATGCCTTCCCGGTATATACCGCTGCTTCCCCAGAGCCTGCACCTATCTCTCCCATGTGTCAGGTTACGGTGGCGGGATGTCCTGCAGCTGCCCTCTTGGACTCGGGAAGCCTTATCACCCTGGTGCATGCCACCTTGGCTGGGTCTGCATCCTACACGGGACGTAATGTGGGAGTCTTATGCATTCATGGGGATTTGAAAGAGTACCCTACCGCCATAATCACTATCCAAACCCCGAAGGGGGAGTGTCGTCATGAGGTGGGAGTGTTAGAGTCCCTGCCGTATGGACTGATCCTTGGGAGAGACTTTCCTCTATTCTGGACTCTGTTACCGGGAAATCCGGGGTTAAGGGGTAAACAAGTCCAGAATGTCACGGACCCTGAGCCTGAACCTCGTGATCCCGACTCAGGGGTGCCAGCCGTGGGAGTAACAATGTCCCCTCTAGAGGTATTAGCGGGTGAAGCCGACGAGCTCGGGTCAGTACCTGAGTTCGCAGAGTTGGGAGTTCCCCGTGACAATTTTGGTACTGCACAGCTCCAAGACCCGACGTTAAATCGGGCAAGGGAAAACGTTATTTGTATTAATGGGGTGTTTCAGTACCCAGGAGCAGACCAGGTGTTTCCCCATATGGCTGTCAACCAGGATCTGTTATACAGGGTTGACAGAGTGCGGGGTGAGACCTTGGAACAGCTGGTGGTTCCGCAGCCTTATCGCCCGACGGTGCTCGACTTGGCACATAGGCATGTGCTGGGCGGACACCTCGGCCATAAAAAGACTCTGGAACGAATTCTACAGCGTTTTTACTGGCCGGGAGTGTTTCGGGAGGTGCAGCGGTATTGCGAATCATGCCCTGAGTGTCAGCAATCCGCTCCTATGCCGCACTTCCGTAGTCCCTTGGTACCCCTGCCCATTATAGACGTACCATTTGAAAGGATCGCCATGGATCTGGTGGGTCCTCTGGTCAAGTCTGCCCGAGGGCATCAGCATATCCTGGTAATCATGGATTACGCTACCAGGTATCCAGAGGCAATTCCACTGCGGCACACCTCGGCGAAATTGATAGCCAAAGAGCTACTCGCCGTGTTCTGCCGGGTAGGAATCCCTAAAGAAATACTTACGGACCAGGGGACGCCGTTCATGTCCAAGGTTACCAAGGAGCTATGTAAACTGTTCCGGGTAAAGCAGTTGCGCACCTCGGTCTACCATCCGCAGACAGATGGCTTAGTTGAAAGATTCAACAAAACCCTAAAGAGCATGCTGAAAAAGGTGGTATCCAGGGATGGGAAGGACTGGGATTGTCTTCTACCATACCTAATGTTCGCGATTCGGGAGGTACCACAGGCCTCAACAGGTTTTTCTCCATTCGAACTCGTGTATGGTAGACATCCCGGGGCCTGCTCGACATTGCCAAGGAGGGATGGGAGCAGGAACCCACCCCTCACAAAAGTGTAGTAGAGCACATCGCGACCATGCAGGACCGGATGGCAGCGGTGATGCCAATAGTGAAAGAACACTTAGAGGAAGCCCAAAGAGCTCAAAGCCGGGTATATAATAGATCCGCTAAGGTCAGAACTTTTAACCCGGGAGACAGAGTCCTGGTACTAGTGCCTACTGTGGAGAGTAAATTCTTGGCGAAGTGGCAAGGGCCCTACGAAGTCCTAGAAAGAGTTGGGGAGGTCAACTACAAGGTATATCAGCCGGGTCGGAGAAAGACCGAGCAGATATACCATGTAAATCTGCTAAAAGCCTGGAAAGACAGAGAGGGTCTGGGTACAGAAGGGTCTCCAGCTGACCGTCCTCCTGCACTGACTTTGCAGGCCAAGGTGGTGCCTGAGGGGGCAGTGGCAGAAGTGACGATAGCCGAAACCCTCACGAAAAACCAGCAGCAAGAGTCTCGAGAGTTTGTGGCCAGGAATACGGATGTATTTTCAAAGCTGCCAGGGCGTACCTCGTTGATTACACACGACATTGTCACCGAGCCCCAGGTAAAAGTTCGGATGAGGCCCTACCGAGTACCTGAGGCACGGCGAAAGGCCATTTCAAAGGAGGTTCGTCAAATGCTGGAGTTAGGGGTTATTGAGGAGTCGAAAAGTGAATGGGCTAGTCCCATTGTGCTCATTCCCAAACCCGATGGGACGATACGGTTTTGCAACGACTTCCGGAAGCTGAACGAGGTCTCTAAATTTGACGCTTATCCAATGCCACGAGTAGACGAGCTCATTGAAAGACTCGGGAAGGCCCGGTACTTCTCCACACTCGATCTAACTAAGGGATACTGGCAAGTACCCCTTACGGATAGCGCCAAAGAGAAGACCGCGTTCATCACCCCGGAGGGTCTGTTTCACTACCTGGTGTTGCCATTTGGCTTACATGGGGCTCCAGCCACGTTCCAAAGATTAATGGACATCGTGTTGAAGCCTCATCAAAGGTACGCCTCGGCCTATCTGGATGACGTCATCGTTTTCAGCAGCGACTGGGAGAGCCACTTGGCCAAGGTACAGGCTGTGGTGGACTCTCTCCGGGCAGCGGGGCTGACTGCCAACCCCAAAAAGTGTGCTCTGGGAATGGAGGAGGCACGCTATTTGGGGTATGCGATAGGGCGAGGTATGATTAAGCCGCAGGTCAACAAGGTCGAAGCCATCCAGAGTTGGCCCCAACCAAGGACAGTAAAGCAGGTGAGAGCCTTTCTGGGAATTGTGGGATACTACCGGAGGTTCATCCCCAATTTTGCCACCCTCTCAGCCCCATTGACAGACCTTCTGAAAGGAAGACGGCCCGTCATGGTAAAGTGGAACCCCCAGGCCGAGCATGCCTTTCTGGTCTTGAAGACGGTGTTATGCGGGTCTCCCATCCTTATCACACCTGACTTCACCCAGACCTTCATCGTGCAAACCGATGCATCAGAAGTGGGGCTAGGTGCAGTCCTTTCTCAGGAGGTGAATGGGGAAGAACACCCCGTTAACTACCTGAGCCGCAAGCTCACGCCTGCAGAGAAAAATTACAGTGTGGTCGAGAGGGAGTGCCTAGCCATCAAATGGGCCTTGGAAGCGTTGAGAGGTATTACCTGCTGGGGCGACGGTTTCGGTTGGTGACTGACCACTCCCCACTCACGTGGATGAGCCAGTCAAGAGAGAGGAATGCGCGAGTCACCAGGTGGTTCTTGTCGCTCCAGAACTTCAACTTCACGGTGGAACACAGAGCCGGGAGGCTGCAGGGCAATGCCGATGCCTTGTCCCGGACTCACTGTTTGGTGGCAGGAGTTCACCCCCCCAGGGTTGAACTGAGGGAGGGGGTGTGTGAGGTAGCAAGGGGAATGGTGGTAGAGGGACGCTATGTTTCCCCAAGGATGGTGAGCTACTGCATGTATGGGGCAGGAGATGCTTACATGAGCATAGGTGAGGTAGGTGTAGCCACCGTTACTGAGAACGGTGGCTGTTGGTAAAGCCTGTTATGGGACCTCATCTATGAGGAATGGGGGAAGGTTTTTGGGCGGGCCTCCATTCCTCATCTCCCGCCCCAGGCTTTTGAAGTAGCTGGGAGGGAAAGACAGGTGAGAAAGGTTTAGGCCGGAAGAGACGGCTGTCAAGGTGTTGTGAGATGAGATCAGACTGGAGAGGAGTTCAGTCGGTGGAAAAGTAGCCTGTGAGCACACAGAGAGCGTGTACCGGACCCCAAGGTGGGGAAGGACCCCTAGGCGAGCTCCAGGAGGAGCAGGTTTAGGGCCGACGCTATTATCCTGATGTAAGGACTGTTTTTTTGTTTGTTTTGCCATTGTGTGAAATAAAACACACTTGTTTTTTTGGACTGAGCCTGAGTGTCACTGCCTTACTTGCTGCTGCTATAGAGCCTGATCCCTACAGCTCCAACTCTAGTGTCTACTATGTTATGTATATACTCCAACTCTAATGTCTCCTATGTGATATATATGCCCCCAACCCCAATGTCTTCTATGTGAGATGAATTTCCAACTATGAGGAGACATGAAGTGCAATATACATTTGTATTCGGAAAAAGCTTAGTGTTGTCATCAGTTTTTACAAAACGTATCGCAAGGAGGTGAGTGCACTCCTGACCGACGCAAACCTGGAAAATCAGTTACAAGTAGCACACACCTCATCAAAGAAAAGCAGCTCCAACCATTACCTTAGGGGTGAGTTAATCGATTGACCAAATATACACTTACATAAATGCGAAGTAGCGTCCGTCCTCCACTTCTGTCCGGTTGTCCTCTTATCACGTGCCAAATGATGTGTGTGCAAATATGTCACCCACTATCGGTACTGTCCCATTGCACAGTAGGACCAGCAATGTCACTGACACCCGAACCCGACGCCAGCCGAAACTAACAGACACTTTATCACTGCTACTCCTACTGTTCCTTGCCATTAACCTCAATCGATGAACCTCACTGTCAGACACAACACTGAATCAGTAACTGCGCATGTGCATAGTCAGTGCGGGTGCCCAATTACTGAGGTGTTTGCCGTCTTCAGTCATATTGGTGTCCCAACTATGTCCAAACTTATGTTCACCTAGGTGTCCAAAGATGGCGGTGTTGTGACACACAAGGGAAGCAGAGAAAGCACACAGGGGGCACAGAGAGTGCATAGGGGGCACAGAGAGTGCACAGGGAGCACAGTGTGCACACAGGGGGCACAGAGCGCACAGGAGGCACAAAGAGTGCACAAGGGGCACAGAGAGTGCACAGGGGGGCACAGAGAGCACACAGGGAGCAGAGACAGCACACAGGGGGGCAGAGAGAGCATATAGGGGGCAAAGAGAATGCATTTGGAGACAGAGAGAGTGCACTGTGGGGATAGCATGCGGGGGGACACAGAGAGCACAAGGGGGGCAAAGAGAGCGCAAAAGGGGGCAGAGAGGGCAAAGTGAGGCACAGACAATGCACAGGTGCAGAAAGAGCACAAAGGGGGGGCAGAAAGAGCACACAGGGGGAGGGGCAAGTGCACAGGGAGCAGAGAGAGTGCACAGCAGGGAAGAGAGTGCACAGAGGGGAGAGTAGGAGAATGATGGTTGTGCAAATATGGTGCCAATGGTGGTAGTGGCAAATTGCGCAGCACTGTCAGCAATGCAACAGCCATCCGCAAGAACGACTACCCAAAACTACTGCCACCTGAAACTACCGCCCACAGCCGCTGCTGCTGCCACATCACCACATGAGTAAGCACACATGCGTATACCCAGTGCACATGCGCACTTACTCACGCTACCATCATCTTTGGACACAACAGAAGGCAGAGAGCACAAGGAGGGAAAGACAAAGAACAGGGAGTATGTGCAAATGGGGACATAGAGCTTGGACAGGGGGATGGGTTAGCGCATAGGGGGCCAGAGAGTGTGCACAGGGAGGCAGAGAAAGCACACAGGTGGCAGAGAGATCACACAGGGGGAGTGGTGAACAAACAGGAGGGAGGAAGAGAGCACACAAGGGGGTACAGCTCAAAAAGAGAGCACAGAGGGGAGAAGACAGCACAAAGGGCAGAGAGACTGCATTCAGGGGGAGAGTGAGAAGGGGGAGACAGCTCAAAGGAGAGAGCACATGAGGGGAGAAGCAGCACAGAGGGGAGTAGACAGTGCACAGGGGGTAGTGCAAATGGGGAGAGACAGAGGGAGACAGGTCAAAGGAGAGAGCACAGAGAGGATAAGACAGCACAGTTGGGAGAGACAGCCATGACGCCCAGTACGACAGAGCCCGCCCCATCGTGATGTCACTGACTGCCTTTCTGAAGCGATAGCATTGGGCCCACATCTATTAGCAGGATAATTTTCAAGTTAATGCTTTCGTGCAGCCCGCAAATAAGGTCATAAATATCCATATGCCTTTTGCACAAAAAAGGTTCCCCACCCCCGCTAGTTGTCTCTTATAATGAGAAGTTATAAAAGTTAGGTTTCTAACAAGACTTCTCACAGCTGACATCATTTGTATGTATAATTCTGGTTAAAAAATTAGGAGGAATTAATTATGTGTGAAGGAAAGGCAATCATGGCATCTAGATTGGAAAGTGTTCTTAAAAATTAGAGTACCCAGACTAGAATGTCCGTACCACCACGATTCTGCTGTCTATGGAGACACTTGTCAGACCTGTGGAGAAGTCTCCTAATAAACCCAGAGTCGGGCTATGACTTCCGTGTGTTATGTGCGCACATACATTATATCATCCTTGTATGAAAATAGCCAGACACAGTTCCCTTGAGCTTATTTAATGCGGTGGGAAAATAAGTTTGTCCCTCTCCATCTCCAGAGGCTGAACATCAGTGTCTGCTCCCCCACATCAGTGTCTGCTCCCCCACATCTGGTCCCCAGAGTAGCATCAAAGTCATCAGCTGGACAATCATTCATTTTATTGACTCAGGTTACACCAAAGGGAAGCAACGATAGCATTATTAGTAACACACGCACCAAGTCCATTTGGTTGTGCAAAAAGATGAAAAAGCAGATATATCAGCTTTTGTACTACATAAACCCTAAATCTCTCAAGATTGTTGCTGTGAATGGCTGCATACTCCACCTGCCCCTCATCAAATCTATATACTTTATTGCAATGTTTCTAATATTTCAAACCAAAAAATTGGAGAAACATCTTTGAAAGATGCAGGCGCAGTGCAAAAACATCCCACTAGGTGGCAGGACTTCACTGTGCTCATTTGTGACTGTTACTATATTGGGGGAACAAAGTTTTTCCTTCAGTTTTTTTTTTACTAGTAACTTTAGCAAACAATATTGACTTTTGTGTTTGTTTAAAATAGACAGATTATTTACGGACTAGAATAGTTGGGATGGATATTACACACAATGCACTTTATTAATTGAATCCATTAGAATATTGTCATGTTGCATTGACTATGTCTGGTGATAGCACTGCGTTATAAATGTAGTACAGAACACTGTGTATATATATACATATATATGCAATGAATGATGAGGTTGCAGTACTCCAGTTCTGATGCACAAAAATAACTTTTATTCCAGCGTGGGCATGGGTGGCAACGTTTTGGGCAACACACGCCCTATATATATATAGTAAGGGTTGGTGCATGCATATGCATATACTGAATATATATGATATACTATATAAATTCATCTTTGTTGGAATTATTTTGCCATTTATTATTTAACATTTTGGGCAACACATGCCCTTTGTCTACCCTATATGTGCAAATATATACATATATAGTAAGGGTTGGGACATGCATATACATATACTGAATATATATGATATACTATATATTCATCTTTGTTGGAATTATTTCGCCATTTATTATGTAACGTTTTGGGCAACACATGACCTTTGTCTGCCCTATATGAGCATATATATACATATATAGTAAGGGTTGGTGCACGTATATGCATATACTGTAAATATGTGATATTTTATATATATATATATATATATATATATATATATACATATATATATTCATCTTTTTTGGAATTATTTATTATTTAATGTGTTGTGAAAGTCTGTTGTGAATCAGGTGAATGTTATTGGCTGCTCTGCATGATATTATTTACAGGACAGATTGCCATACTTGACAACTATAGACAGGAACGGCTAGGGTCACACTTGCAGATTTTCCATGCAGTTATCACACTTGTCATTTGTGAAAAACACATGGAAAAACGCATCCATAGACCCCCATGTTAAAAATGCATGCCCCAATGCCAAAAAACGCATGTCTAAAGAGCCATGAGTTTTTTGGATGCGTTTTTGGCTCAGCACCAAAAAATACTGCATGATGCATTTTTTGGTGTTTTTCCAAAAACCCATGCGTTTTTTTTAACATGGGGCCCTATGGGATACGCATGCGTTTTTTTTAACATGGGGCCCTATGGGAAACGCATGCGTTTTTATATGGCACTAAATGGTACATGCGGTTTTGCAATGCAGGCTGGAAAAAAGCACCTTAAAAAACGCAGCCAAGTGTGACCTTGGCCTTAGTTTGTGTATTCTTGCACAGATGACTGTATATATTTATACCTACAGAACTGTGTGGACAGGATTTGATTGTAGTCTGTGGTCCACGTAAAATGGGATCCTTGTTTTGAAGTCCTGCTTGCATGCCATTAAAATGCCATTCCCCATGTTCCCAGTGTAAACATTGCCACATTTGTTAGTACTTGTGATGCCCCTGGGCTGTGTATATAGCTGGGACATATTTACACTCGTCTCTACATCCATGATTCATGCTCAGAGTTGTTACAAGTTATCTGTGCTGCATCAGTCAGTGTGTTGTAATAAGCCATCATCTTCTGAGAGTCTGACATGAAGAATTCCCAGTGATCAGTGATGATCAAAGACTTTCTGGCAGCTGACTTAAGCATAATCTCTGCTGTAAAATGATTTCCTTTACAAAGGAATATATATATAAGGAGTTCTACAATATAAAAACGTGTATATATTGTAGCAAAGAGGCCAGAGGAAGTAAAGAACACTAAATACAAGCATGGTGGTCTAATAATGTCATAATGATATTTGGGTTCTTACCTTACAAACATGCAGAGTCTCCTGATACTCTTTGCCACCTTGTAGTCTGAACCCCCAGGGTGCTCCCCCACTCATGGTAACACACATGTAATCCCCAGTGCCCATCTTCTCTTGTGGATCAAAGTCAATTCCTATAAGAACTTTATGCCTTGAACCTGAGTGGTGTGAGCTGAGTATGTGCAGCACCACTCAGTGACTTGTTGCACATTGAGCTGTGGTTATGGAGGAGGATGGATACATTCAGAGAACTCCTGGGATCAGCCCACTGCACCGTCATGGGATAATGGGATATGTCCGTCCCCCAGATCCTGGGAAAGCATCAGTTCTATTCCACCATAACTTATTGTAAATTGCCTCAATGCGCACAGAAAAAGTGATTACAGTAAGAAACAGGTACAGGTGACTCACAGATTAGTACAATCCAGATATAAGTGAGATTGACCAGATTTGCAAAATTATCCTCACTCTCCAGAATGCTGAAACTATGCATCAGAGATCCCAAGACAATGGCAGTATGCATGGACAAAGTAAACATTACACTTGCTTAAATGCATTTTATTGGAAGTATATGTGATATGCCAACACAAAGTATCAAGTATTTGTAATGGGTAAAGGAAAAGATACATTGTTCTATAAATATTCTAAAAATATATATCTAAAAATTGTGACGAGCATTGGTTTTCAGCACCACCCCTCCTGTCTAAATACTTTTTTGGACCACCTTTAGCTGCAGTTACTGGTGTAAGTCTTTTGGGGTGTCTCTACCAGCTCTACATATCTAGAGGCTGAGATTTTAGCTAATTCTTGTTTGCAAATTATCTCTGGCTCAGGGAGATTGGATAACACTTCATGGCAATTTGCACCTGTCTTTCTTCATGTGTTCAATACTTTATCCCTGTGCTACTTACTTCTCATTAGGCTGGTTTTGCACTGCAGTTTTTTCCCTGATCAGTTTCGATGAGGTTTGTGTGCCAAAACCAGAAGTGTCTCCAGAACTCAGAACAGGTGTCAATCTTTCAATTATAGTTTTTCTCTGCAAGTTCCTCTCTTGGTTTTGGCACACAAACTGGATGGACACTGATGAGTGAAAAAACTGCAGTGTGAAACCAGCCTTATTACACACAACTTAATTTATGGACATCTATGGTTTGATTTTCTTTAATTGGATGGGTTGTTACCAACATCTGGTGAGAAAATTATGTCAATAGCACGTTTAAGAAAAACTCACGGAATGCAGCCACAAGAATCTGTCAACTAATGCACTTGGCAGGATGCAACCAGCCTCCATTATATAGAGGCAAACACAGGTGAAGTTGACTCACCCAGGCAGGGGTACTCAGATCTCGGACATTGATTTGGGCTGTTGTCCAGGTGGTCGGTTCCCGAGTCTGTGGCCCTGGTGGTCACTGAAAAGTGTGGAAATACAATAATAAAATAGATAATTCATGACACCATTTGCAGTTTCTGATGATAACACCAGCGCCGCTGCAGACCTGGTATTGGTATTGCAGCCAGTTGGTCTTGCTCCCTGCAGGTGGAGCAGGATCCCGGGGCAGAGTTGCTGCTGTGTTGGTTGTTGTGGTAGCAGCACTGTAGTTTAACAGTAATAAGACAAGAGAGACTTTCTTTGCTCTGCACTGGTGTTTACTGGTCACTTGGTAAACCCAGTTCAACAACAGGTTAACAGTCACAAAGTCGCGGGTAGCTGGCCTGGGTAGTGACCAATGAATGGGGTGTCTCTATGTGGCTTACGAGCGTGTCCCTCTAACTTCTCTTTCTCTGTCCTGTTGTGGTGAAGCCTGGCTAACTTGAAACCTGGCCTCCTTGTTCCTTTCCTGCTTATCTTAACGTGGGTAAGAACCCTCTCCAGATTACCGCTACCCCTGTGGCTTTACGCAGGTCCTGGCTCTTAGCATTAGTGATCTTTGTTGCAGGTGGCCCAGAGGCTAAACTCTCCTGGGTCGACCAGTGCTGGCGGCTCGGAGTTGAACTTGCCAGTACTGATCCCGTAGCCAGCTCTCCACTGTGGACTAAGATTCCCCCAGACCTGTTACTGTACGGTCCAGCACTGGGTCTCCTCCTTCTGCCTGGGTCAACACTCTTTCTGGGTGCCCTTTCTGTGTATCCCCCTGAACGGTCCTCCTCTGTCTCTCTCCTCCGACGTTCTGTTCTAACTTTTTCCCACTCTGCCACTGCTCTGGCAGGAAACTCCTCCCACTGGGACTGGGTCTCTTAGCAGAGGGTTTAACCCTGTAGTCCTCTACTCTACAGTGTGTGAATGCAGTATGAAAGCCACATATCAACCTTCCCATTCACTGGCCACAGGGATACCACACACGCTGGTATGGGTGCAGTACCCCTTAGTGGCACACCGACCAGTAGGGTGCCATGCTCCCCCTCGGTGAAACACACTTGTCCACAAGTGTCTCTACCCCCTACCCAGTACAGAGCTTTTTATATGCTGAAACATAGCAATAAACATCTTTATATATAAGCAAGACGCAGTACTTTTCTTCCCTTTGTGGGAGGCACCTTTCTTAGAACATTGCAAATTTTAAACTAACTTCAACCTAATGGGCCAGTACTCATTTGCAGACACAGCGGTAATTGTCCTTGCACTTTTCACAGTGTCCTTTATCACCCCTGGGCTGCTTCAAGGCACACATAGAGTCTCAGTCCAGGCTCAAACAAAAAGTTCTTATTAAAGTCTATGAGTCCCACAAAAGTGCAGCATTTTCAAATTAAACAACTATATACAGGACCGGTCTTGCAGTCTCTAGTCCGCACACTTGTAAACACACAGGGCGTACCATCCTCTTTGTCCTGCGTGCCGCTCATAGCATATTAATATACACTACAAAACCCAAATTTAACAAAGGCAAATGTGTTAAAAATAATAAAGATTGAATACTTACCCTCCGCTGGGTGTTTCGGGAGCCAGGAAATCCACAGGTATTAACCTTCCAGGGCCTGGCAAGATCGGTGATTGGCCGCTCACGGTCATGTGATATGTGACGCGCTATGATGCGCATATCACATGACTGCGAGTGGCCAATCAGCGATGACAGGTCCTAGAAGGACAATACCTGTGTAACTCTGAGATCCCGGTAACCGGAACACACAGCGGAGAGGTAAGTATTCCTTCTTTATTATTTTTCACACATTTGTCTTAGTTTAATTTGGGTTTCGCATTGTATATTTTTACACTGCGAAACCCAAATGGGCTGTGAAAGATGTCACACAGTGGAGGAGGAACAGGATTGTTCCTCCACTGTGTGACACCAGCGCCGGCGTATTTCCGCTGGAATTGCGCATTGTCTAAACGGCAATGCATAATTCCAGCGGGTATAATTGGCTCCTATGGGAGAAAGCGCCGGCGCTGCTGCGTAAAGAATTGACATGTTGATTGTTTTTACACCTGTGCTTTCTCCCATAAAAGTGCAGCGTACTTTTACGCTGTGTCTGTACAGCAAAGTGAATTTCCCATTCACTTTGCCGGCAGACACAAGGCACATTGCGAATTTTTTTAAAAGCGCGCGTAAAAAACGCTCAAAACTGCGCAATGTGTGAACATAGCCTTATTGTATGGAAAACAACAGTAAATAGCGTAATAAGTGATACATCTCTGAATTCTGTGCTTTAACCCCAACATCAGGCTGTCTTCAGATTACATAACAAAAGCTTCCTGACATATTCTTTTTAGCTCCTTCATAACCAAGGCCGTACCTACATCCCGTGGAAGTAGGTGCATTCCTGACCAAGAAAGTATAGGTACACCCTGGCTAAAATACTGCACCATTGCCGCACATGGCAAAAATCATCACCAGTCTAATGCAGAAATATCAGATGCTAGTGCATCTAAACTAAAGAAAGTGCCCCATCAGGGGTAGATCATATTACTTGCCTGTGACCGCCATCCCAACGCACATTTTGCATTAGCTTCGTGCAGAGGGGCTGGATGAAGCTAATGCGAAATGTGCATTAGGGATGGTGGTCACAGGCAAGTAATATAATCTACCCTCTGATGGGGCACCTCCTTTAGTTTAGATGCACTAGCATCTGATATTTCTGCATTAGAATGGTGATGATTTTTGCCATGTGAAATTACACTATTGGATTAGCCACTGGGCTTTGCTTGTAAACCTTTGATTAAAGAGTTTATTGTTGAACAGAATATCATTCATGATTTGGGTTTACCTGTCTTGTGTTCCGTTCTTTATGTCAGTTGTTTTTAACCAGTTTTTGACATTTAATAAAATTGCATCATTGGATTTTCATTGTGGCCTGACTCCTGGGTGTTCTTTTTTGTTGGAATTCTACCATAAAAAAACAAATCCCCACCGAGGTCCATTATATGTTAATGGAATTAAAAGAGAACCATCAAAACCTCCACTCCCAAATTCAAATGCTCCTCTCCCTTCTGAGCCCCACAAAGTCTAAACCACAGTTAATATCCACATGCTTGGCATTGTTGCAGAAGCAGAAGCTGGAAACATTGTACAAGCACTACAATGTACTGGGCACTACAAGGGCATAGTAGCAATTTTTGATAAAGCAACTTTGACTGTGTTTGACTATATGTACATTTTCCACTGATAAAATCATCACTACAGCCATAGATGAGTTCACAGATGGGTGTAATTTCCAAAATGTGGTCACTTGAGGGGATGCATATAGAGTCCAAAAACTACTTTAGGAGAATCTGTGCTCCAAAAATCAAATGGCGCTCCTTTCCCCCCAAGCTGTGTGGTGCACCCAGTGTTTTTCTACCACATATGGGGTATCAGTATACTCAAAAGAAATTGCACAACAAATTTTGGGCCCAATTTCTCATGTTATCCTTGGAAAAATGAAATGGGGTCACTTGCGGTGGAAGTCTATTGTATAGGTGCATCAAGGGCTAACAAAATGTGCCATTATACTCAGACCATTTCATCAAAATCTGTGCTCCAAAACATCGCTCCTTCCTTTTCAAGCCCTGTCGTGCAGCCAAACAGTGGTTTTCTACTGCAAATGGGAAATCAGCATGTGCAGGAGAAATAGCACAATAAATTTAGGGGTATATTTTTTCCTTTTGACCTTGCAAAAAATGAGTGCTAAAACAAAAATGTTGTGGGAAAAAAGTTATTTTTTATTTTCATAATGAATGAAGCACCTGGGAGTTCACAGTGCTCACCACACAACTAGATAAAGTCCTTGGAATCTAGTTTCCAAAATGGGGTCAATTGTAGGTGGTTTTCACTGTTTAGGTACATCAGGGGTTCTCCAAACACAACATGGTGTCAGCTAACAATTCCAGCTAATTTTCCATTCAAAAAGTTAAATGACAATCCTCTCTTTCTGGGCCCTGCCATGCACCCAAACAGTGGTTTTCCACCACATATGGAGTATCAGCATATTTAGGACAAATTGCCCAACAAATTGTGTTGTTCATTTTATCTCTTGCCCCCGTGAAAATAAAAAACGTGAGCCTAAAAGAACATTTTTGTGGAAAAAAAAGTATTTTTCCATTTTCATTGCTCAACATTAAAAATATCTGTAAAGCATATGGGGGTTCAAAGAGCACAACACACATCTGGATAAATTCCTTAGGGGGTCTAGTTTCCAAAATTGGGTGGCTTTGTGGAATTTCTACTGTTTATGCATGTCAGGGGCTCTCCAAATCCGACATAGTGTCATCTGAGTGCATCCAATTTTCAAGTCAAATAACACTCCTTCCCTTTTGACCCCTGCCGTGTGCCCAAACAGTGGTTTTCTGACACATATGGGATATCAGTGTACTCAGAACAAATTGCCCAATACATTTTTTGGTCCATTTTATCCTATTGCCCTGTAAAAATGAAAAAATTGAGCCCTAAAAATATTTTTGTGGAAAAAAAGTATTTTTTCATTTTCACAGCTCAACGTTGTAAATGTCTGTGAAGCACTTGGGGATTCAAAGTGCACAACACACATCTAGATAAATTCCTTGGTGGGGGTGTAGTTTCCAAAATGGGGTGACATGTGGGGGTTTCTACTATTTAGGCACAACAGGGGCTCTCCGAATGCGACATGGTATCAGCTAATGATTCCAGTCAATTTTCAATTCAAAAAGTCAAATGACACTCCTTCCCTTTTGACCCCTGACGTGCACCCAAACAGTGGTTTTCTGCCACATATGGGATATCAGCGTACTCAGAACAAATTGCCCAACACATTTTTGGGTGCAGACAATAGGGGGTTGGGTTCAGCTGCCCGGACACAATATATTGTGGGTGCAACAACACTGACGTGGGTAGATCTGGAAGCAAAAAGGGGAAAAGAACTTCCATATAAAGAGTGCACAACCAGTATTATATGCAAACAAACAGTAAATGTTATTATTAAATGGACAGAAACAGAACCCCAATCGTTTAAAAACAATTAAAAGTAATAAGTCCAGACCACTCAAACAGCTTGTGTATAGGCATCAACATACTGAGGGGTATATCACTTATCTGTATCGACAGGGACCATAGACATAAGGTAAATATGACACCATAAAAACACAATAATTGAGGTTATAGTTTGCAATAAACACTAGAAATGGGGGGAAAAAACAGAAAAGAGTCTCAACCAAGGGTAACGGATAACCCGGGATGACACCTAGGAAATTAATGAGTAGTTCAAGTCACAGTTTGTATAGGGTAAATGCAAGATTAAACCATAATGATATGGGGAAGATATAATACAAAACATCTTTTATAAAAAAAGATTCAAAGATTAAGCCAGCATTAACTATAGTAGTGCTCAAGAGCCCCAAGCAGTTGTAAATGAGATAGTCAACAGATGAATAGCACTGGTACAATATCGATCATATGTGCCCCAAGGTCATGAGGCAACAATATTCAGAAGGTCCCAACAATATCAAAGTATAACCCATAACAAAACATTATGACAAGCAGAAAAACACATTCAAGTTCCATTCAAAAACCCATTCCAGTTAAAGTTCCATTCAAAAAGTCAAACGACACTTCTTCCCTTTCAAGCTAAGCTGTGCGCCCAAACAGTGGTTTTCCGCTAGGTTTGGGATATCAGTGTAGTCAAGACGAATTTCCCAACACATTTTGTGTCCATTTTATCTTTTTGCCCCTGTGAAAATGTAATATTTAAATAAAGTAAAATAAATTCAATAAAGTAAAATTTTTGTTGAAAAAAAGTAACATTTTCATTTTTTCCTTCCACATTGCTTTAATTCTTGTGAAGCACCTGTAGGCTTAATACATTTCTTGAATGTGGTTTTGAGTAGCTTGAGGTGTACAGTTTTTGGAATGATGTCATTTTTGGGTGTTTTCTGTCATGAAAATGAAAAAAGTACTTTTTCTATTTTCATGGCTCAATGTATGAAGTACCTGATTTTCAAAGTGCTTACCACATATATAAATAAATTAATTGGATGCTCTAGTTTCCAAAATAGGGTCACTTGTGGGGAGTTTCCACTGTTTAGTCACATCAGAGGCTCTCCAAATGCAACATGATGTCAGTTAACGATTCCAGCTAGTTTTCCAGTCAAAAAGTCAAGTGTCACTGTCACTCCTTCTCTTCCGAACACTGCTATGCGCCCAAACAGTGGTTTTCGAGGACATATAAGATATCGAGAAATTGTAAAACAAATTTTAGGGGCTATTTTCTGTCAACCTTGTGAAAATACAATATTTGGGGCTAAAGTAAAATTTTTGTTGGAAAAAGTAACATTTTACTTTTTTCCTTCAACATTGCTATAGTTCCTGTGAAGCACCTGAAGGGTTAATAAACTTCTTGAATGTGGTTTTGACTAAATTGAGGGCTACAGTTTTGGAATGGTGTCATTTTTGGGTGTTTTCGGTAATGTAGGCCCCCTAAAAGTACTTCAAATGTGATGTGGTACCGAAAAAAAGTGTCTTTGTAAATTTTATTTGAAAAAAGAGAAATTGTGCTGATGTAAATTAAAGTTGGGGTCCCACCATTGTGGCTATGTACTCATGTTGTTTCCTGAAACAATAGGAATCTATAGTTAAAAAAAAGACTACAGAGGTAAATGTCAAAATTGAAACATTTTTATTTTTTTATAGAGGTGATATTTAAAAAAAAAACATTTAATAATGAATTTAACACAATAGCCTGATTTCAATGTTACCTCATGACAGCTTCCCTTTAAGATTGGAAAAAACGTTTTATTCTGGATCAACTTTACAGTGCTAGTATTAAGTGTGTAATCTATCAATTCTTCTGATATTCATATGACTGTTTACTCACACGTAAGGTGTCTCAGTCACAGATTCATTGTAAGGAGACTCCAGGAGTAGAAAGGCATGCTGTATCTAAAATAGCTACAGCAAACATAACATGGAGAAGAAGGGAGGGGTTACTAACATCACAGGAGCTACAGAGAGGGGAAAGGAACAAAATACTAAGGAAGGCAAAGCTTTTGCAACACAGCAAAGCAATACACAGCAATATAACTTTAAATAATTCCCAAGTCAGGCGACATGACTGTCCCTGTCTGAAATCTTTACATTTCACGATGTCTATCACAATAGGATGAGCTTTTTGATGTTTACTGTAATTCTTGGATATTAAAAACAGAGAGAATATACACAAACATGTAAAATTTAATGCAAACAGTTCCAAAGCAGAGAAGGGTGAACCTACCCATGTTTGGGTTCAGGGATCAGGGCGGCCTTTTTTTAAAGTCAGGTTCGGGAGCAGATTTGACCTGAATTTGAGCTCGAACACCGAACCCAGACATTAAAATTATAAATGGAGGCTAGGTGGGCTGGGCAAAACATTGATTAAACCTCAGCGTCATACTTACCTGCACGTTGTACTTCCTTGACACTCATTTTCCTGATTATTTACTGCACTGGCTCCAACAGGTAATCTGTCTGTGATTGGTTGCCATTGGCAATAACCTGCTGTCATAGAGTTATAAAAATAAATAAATAATGAAAAAAAAAATTACATAGTGATTCACTGTATTTTTGATTCTCAGTGCAAATAAAGTGGACATCTATGGACTCCCACCCCGAGCTGCCTGGCTTTACATCAGTTGGCAATCAAAAATACAGGGAAGCCCAATTTTTTTATTGTTGTTTAAATTAATAATTTTTGATTGCCAGTTAAGGTAAAAACCAGGCCGGGGGGCTGGTATTCTCAGCATGGTGAGGACATTGAGGTTTTCTATATATGCAATAACATTTTCATTTCCAGTGTAGAAATCAATCTTGTCACCAGTGTAAGATCTGAGGGGACACTCCTCAACAATGTGCTGAATTGTTTGATGGTCAGCTCCACAGTCACATGCAGGAGAGTCAGAATTTCCCCACTTATGCATAAAGTCTGCACAGACATTAAAGTTTGTTCTGAAACGATTCAGAGTGACCCAGATTTTCCTTGGTAGATTAAAGCCTGGTGGTGGATTTTGTAAATGTTTGAAGCTCACCATCTATTGCACTAACCAAAAGTTCTTGCCATTTCTCCTCTAAATTGAAATCATGTTCATACAGAGTAATTGCGATTCGGATGGGTAGGTGTCTTTGCTTTCAGTCCCTGTATTTGAACATCTTGGATATTTTGACGTATTGGAAGGTTTTCATTATTCACTACCTTGGTGTAGTCTCTAAAGAGGACCTGTCACCAACCATACATGGTGATCTAATTACAGCACTGAATGCAGCATGTCTGCTGCATTCAGGCAAGGGTCCCCAGCCCTTGAGCCCCCCTGTACCCTGAGATAATACACTTTGAAAACTTACATAGTGGAGCCAAAGAGGAGGTGGCTTGTGGCTGGAGCCAGCTCTCTCCATAGGGCAGTTTCATGCCCTTTGTATCTTTTCAAAAATATGCTTATTAGAAAAGAGTAGCAAATACAACCACATAGAACAGCATCCAATAATACAATAAGCATAAGTATAAGTATCTGATAGCCTGTATCTTTAATACGCCCACCGCCGCATCTCTGATGCCCATCATTTTCTCCCTCGCCTGCTGCATAACACAAAGCGAGGGGTGCGATTCTGGCCGCATTGCCCCGCCTCCTGCGGTTACGTCACCGCTTATACCCACTGCTCCAGCGGTGGACAGATTTAAGATACAGGGGGCGTGAAACTGCCCTGTGGAGAGAGCTGGCTCCAGCCTCTAGCCACCTCCTATTTGGCTCCACTATGTAAGTTTTCAAAGTGTATTATCTCGAGGTACAGGGGGGCTCAAGGGCTGGGGGTCCCCTTGCCTGAATGCAGCAGACATGCTGCATTCAGTGCTGTAATTAGATCACCATGTATGGTTGGTGACAGGTCCTCTTTAAAGAGGTCCTGTCACCCCCCTTGGTGCTTTCCAAAGTGAAAGCACCACTGAATGCAATGTGTATGCTGCATTCAGGGAAAGGGTCTCCCATGTCTCTACCCTCCCCCCTGTAACCTGTAAAAAACACTTTTGAAAGTTTCTAAGATAAGAACTGCAGAGGGACTTACTAATTTCTCACTCCTTGCTGCTCACGGGGTTCTCCCTGCATCCTGCCTTTATGTTCCACCTCCTGCCTCTTGTGCTGCCTCCTGCCTGTGTGGGTCTCCCCTCCGCACTTTGCGCCTGCGCCTCAGGGTCTGAATTCATGCAAGTACACAGAGAGGAATTGGTAGGAGTGGGTCCCGGCTGCTGTAATGGTGCATGCGCGGGAACGTCAGTGCCACAGCCTGCCCTGCTGCATGCATACAGCATAATCTTTAGCAGGGGGGGCTCTAGTGCTGACTTTCCTGTGCATGTGCCGTTCCAGCAGCCGCTCCTACCAATTCCTTGCTGTGTGCCTGCTTGAACTCAGATGCTGAGGTGCAGGCGCACAGCGAGCAGTGGAGACTCACACAGGGAGGAGGTGGCACGGAGAGGCAGGAGGCGGAAGAGAGAGGCAGGGGGCGGGAGGACCCTGTGAACAGTGAGGAGTGAGACATTAGTAAGTCCCTCCGGACTTCTTATCTTAAAACTTTCAAAAGTGATTTTTACAGGTTACAGGTAGGGTAGAGACAGGGGAGACCCCTTCCCACCATACACACTGCATTCAGTGGTGCTTTCAACTTGGAAAGCACCAGGGGGTGACAGGTCCTCTTTAAGTAGGAGCTTTTGTCTTCTCAGGTTTGCAGGTGCGATACGGCTCAGATATTATGTGCATGGAGTTGTTCAGCTGAGTGTCGTCTGCATTCACATGACAATTATTCAACCATACTGGAGCACAATATTCAGTGGCAGAGTACACCAAGGCAAGGCTAGACGTTCCCAATACAGGTGTTCAAGAGCCCCAGAAGGATCCACAGAGTTTCCGAATAATATTATTGCGTGCTTTTAGTTTCCGTGCTGTCCTATACATGTGAGGTTTGAAGGTTAGATTTCTATCAAGGGATACACCTAAATACTTAGGGTTGAAATTGCGTTTGACAATTTGACCTTCAAAATGTACTTTGACTTCGGTCTTAACACTTGCATTGGGTAGATAAAAGCAGCATACTTCTGTTTTTGATGGATTGGGCTATAGCCTCCATTGTTGAAAATACTTTCCCATTACACTAACATCTTGTGTTAGAACCTCTTCTGCTTCCTCCATTGTTTTCCTCACTGTAGCAAGTACCCAGTCATCGGCGTATCCAAATTTCTGTGATACTGTGTCAGCAAGGTCAGCTAGGTACAAAGTTAACAGGATAGGTGCCAGCACTGATCCCTGGACCAAATCATTGTTTAAAGGGATCCTGTCACCTCCAGAACACCTCCTAAACTACGAAAACATGTCCCTGCAGCATCTTATCACTAATCTCACACTCCTTTTGTCTCCTGTGAAAGTGCATAAAAACGTTTTATACTTACTCATTAGTGATTATAATTAGCAGGGGCTATATTCTTTAGTCACCCAGGTGGGCTGTTTTGCAGGCTCCAGTATCCACCCTCTCTCTGTCTGTTGTTCCTCTGCTTGTGCAGTCATTGTTCCCCCCCCATCTCTATCACTCACAAAATGCAAATCATTAGTCCTGCCTTCAGGTCCACATCACAGCAGCACAGAGAGAGAGAGGGTGGATCATTCAGGCTGCAAAACAACCCGCCCTAGGGACTAAAGAATATAGCCCCTGCTAATTATAATGCCTAATGAGTAAGTATTAAAATGTTTTATGCACTTTCACAGGATGCTTTTAGGAGACAAAAAGAGTGTGAGATTAGTGATAATATGCTGCAGGGACATGTTTTGATAGCTTAGGAGGCATTTTGTAGGTGACAGGATC
The DNA here is from genome assembly GCA_033576535.1 of Allobates femoralis. Classification (NCBI taxonomy): domain Eukaryota; kingdom Metazoa; phylum Chordata; class Amphibia; order Anura; family Aromobatidae; genus Allobates; species Allobates femoralis. Next base: position 238,632,327 of record JARQOC010000003.1, read on the forward strand.
CCTTTAAGGTTTTCTTACAACTGGTTGAATCACCCATTTGGACTTTTGCATTATTGCACGCATAAAGAATGGGTTTATTGCCTTACAGTCCTTCTATACTTATACTGCTGCTGCAACTTACAACCAAAAGTCCTTTTGATGGCTAAATATCATGCTTTAGGCCCCTTTCACATCAGCGGTTTTCGCTGATCGCGGCAGTTGCGGTGAAAAAACGCAACTGCCGCGATTACTGCATAACGGCCACACTTGCGGTTCACTTGCGTCAAGCCCCATACAATGTCTATGGGGCTTGCGGCAAGTGCGGTTTCGGCACTTGCGGCTGGTGTGGCCGCGAAAAAAGCGCGGCATACTGCGTTTTTTTCGCGGCTGCACCTGCCGCATGTGCCGATACCGCACTTGCCACACCTGCCGCAAGCCCCATAGACATTGTATGGGGACTGCCGCAAGTGAACCGCAAGTGCGGCCGTTATGCAGTTGCGTTTTTTTCACTGCAACTGACGCGATCAGCACAAAACGCTGATGTGAAAGGGGCCTAAGGCTGCGGTTTTTTTAAATCGCGGCATATGCGGTGAAAAACCGCATCTGCCGTGATTACCGCATAACCGCGACACTTGCGGCACAGTTGCGGCAAGCCCCATGCAATGTCTATGGGGCTTGCGGTAAGTGTGCGGCAGGTGCGGCAAGTGCGGTTTTGGCACTTGCGGCAGGTGCGGCTGCGAAAAAAACCGCGGTCAGCCGCGTTTTTTTTGCGGCCGCACCTGACGCAAGTGCTGATACCGCACTTGCCGTACCTGCCGCAAGCCCGCATAGACATTCTATGGGGCTTTCCGCAACTGTGCCGCAAGTGTCACGGTTATGCGGTAATCGCGGCAGATGCGTTTTTTTCACCGCATCTGCCGCGATTTAAAAAAAACGCTGATGTGAAAGGGGCCTTACTCTAGCAAAATTACTGTTTCTTGCATTCAGTGAAGGGATTAGCTGTTGGAGCAGGGATATATTTGGATTAGAAGCATATAGGTTGCCTTAGGTTATGTTCAGACTGCATTTTTTTCCTTCTGCTCTGCTGCGTTTTTAGCTGGAAAACAGGAGCTGTCCAAAAAAATGCATCCAAAAATTGATCATCTGTTTCCGATCCGATTTTGGGTGCGTTTTTGGGTGCTGCATTTTTTTTACCCATAGACAATGGCTTTTATGGGAAAAGCGGATCAGAAAAACGCCAGACAAATTGACAGACCCTTTTCCAAAACGGAGCACTCCTAAAGTGAAAAAACGCATCACTTTCAAAGTGCCCTGTCTGAATGCCAAAAATAAAAACCCATAGACTTTGTTGGGATGTCATGTGACTGATCCGTTTTCACCAGTGCACTGCAAAAAACACATAAAAAACGGCTAAAAAAAAATGCACATTCTGAATGTAACCTTAGAGTCCTTCTTTAAAGGGAACCTGTGACCCCAAATAACCTTTTTAACCTATTAATACCTGTCCCCGCAGCCTTACAATACATTCTAACACATCCCTGTCTCACCTTTTTTTACTAATCTACGAGTACAATAATGTAGTTAGGAAACTTACGAAATTCTTGTCACAGGGGCGTTCCTCCAAGCCATTTTGACTGGTAGGCGGGTCCCCTTGTGCCGCGCTACCCCTGCCTCAACTCTGTAATACGCCCTAATGGGAGTCATTACACAATGCAGAGCGCGGGCACGATTTCAATATCGCTCCCTCAACGTCACCGCTGCGACGCGGTCATGTGACGCCGGGACGTGACGCGGGGATCCCGGCAGGTATTAATAGGTTAGAAAGGTTATTTGGGGTGACAGGTTGCCTTTAAATATACTGCTGCTTCAACCAAAAAATAAAAAGCCTTTTGGGGCTTAATGCTGTCCTTTGTTCTAGTAAAATAGCTATACCTGCATTCAGTGATAGCTAGTGGAAGAGAAAACACTTTGGACTAGAGGTTTATAGGCAGGATTTATTGCCTATCTCCACTTTTCCAGACTGAAAAACGTACAAAACTAAAAATAAAATGTATTTTACAGGAAAAAAATGTTAGGAAACATTCTATCCTGGATAATGACTTGAATATAAGGCATAATTAAAAAGAGAAAAAATACCTCCTTCACCCCTTGTTAGGTGGTCCTTCTTTTACTGTATTTCCCAATAAACCTATAACTACTTTAGATGACACAGTAAGAGGGGGAAGGAAAACTACACCCAACTAAAGTGTTTTTGCACTTTCTCATTGCTTTCAATGGTGAAAAAATCATTCTCGGTAAATGTAATTTTAACATGTTACTACCTTATCTGGGTATCTGGTGTGTATGACATGTCAGTCACATCCTGTGCAATTTATGAATGAAGGACTCTGAAACTCACTATGCAGATAATTCAAGAACTGCCAAAAAATTGTTAGGTTATTTCATCTAAAACAGTGGTTCTTAACCGGGGATCGAACCCTAGCCGGTCATGCACGGTTCATTTTGTGTACCAGTAAAAAAACATATACCTATGTCTTGAATTTGGAAAAAACATCATATTTGATTTATCACTAAAGAAGGGTTCGGAGACTGTGCATATGAAACTGGTGGGTTCGGTACCTCAAACAAGGTTAAGATCCACTGATCTAAAATGATAATTCTCCAATCACTCTATGTGACTGCAGAATTATCAATCATCCCAGCTCACGCAGTGTGCACTGTGATGATTTGCTCTATCCAGACCAGGAACCAACCATAGTTATGTGGTATGCATGTTCCCGGCCAATGCGGCCAGAGTTCCCGATTAGTAGACACTGCCTCACTTAATACAAACTTTATAATATTTTCCTCCAAATCTGGCCTCTTGTGTCATCTGTTTACACTCTCCATGCACTACATAGCACTTTATCTGTACTTGTACAGATCCTGGCTGGTGACCGGTTCAAGCAGCATGAAATGAATCCCATATTTATTATATTGATCCTACATGACGGCACTTTATACCATTTACCTTTTGTCCTCCCCTATTTCCTCATAGATTGTAAGCTTGAGAGCAGGTCCTCACTTCTTTGGTATCTGTTGAATTTTTTATTTTTCTGTATTGTCTCGAATTGCCTGTGTCCTCTCTGAATTGTAAAGTGCTGCGGAATATGTTGACCTTTTTGATACACCATCCTTGGATTGCTATTTTTAAGTGGAAGAAAACAAAGCTTGCAAATTTACAGATGTGATTAATCTTTTTGGATATCTTTTTCCCTGTGGATTTAGGATCCTTTGCACTCGTTTGGACTGATGAGATGGCTATCTTGCTTATCAAAAAATCTTGTTTATAGTAGCTGTCAGCAGGTTTTACTACCCCATCTGAGATCAGGATACTGTAGGGACAGTGACCCTGATTTCAGCAATGTATCACTTATTAGGTTTTATTTGCTGCTGATGAACCATTCTCTGAACGCTGAGCTCTGTATAACCCCACTCACACCACTGATTGTCAGATGTTTGTGTACACTGTGCATAGGCAGAAATCGTCCAGTTAATGTTGGGGAGGGGTTATATAAAACTTGTGAGTATGGAGACTACATGGCAGTACGTTTACTAGTCTACTTGTGATTCTTGTATTATATCAAAACTAAACTAGGCAGCCCAGTAAGTTATATATTGCTGGATTCAGGGTATCTGCCCCTACATCATGCTGCTCTCAGATTATATAGCAAAAACCTGGTGACAGATTCCTTTTGCAACCTCTCTTGCTGTATGCACATTGTGATGAAACCATGTACACCTGGAATGCAATGTAAAAAGGTAACATTTTCGCAACTGTTTGCGAAGCAAAAGAGCACATTCAGCAAGCGTCTAATCCAACTAATGTGTAAAAAGGAAAGATACAGAAAATTGTTTGTTCCGACAGCTGTGGGGATGTTTAACAAATGTATAAGTGTAAAGCATCCCAAGACTAAGTGAAGTTCTAAGGGTATGGGGGGAATAGGTGAGGTACATTGTACCAGTCTACCCGCATCTGCTGTCCATATAGACTTATTTTGTAAAGTGTGTAAGTTCTTGATCTTTGTTCTGCTGCTGTAATACTGTAATTTCCTCCGGGATCAATAAAGTTTTATCTAATCTAATCTAATTTTAATATTCTGTATTATTAAATCTAAATTTTTTTTTTACTAGAACCAGATGACACATGTAAGGAAATAAAGATATTGGAGCCAAACCTCATGTGACTTTATTTGCTTTTATTGTGCAATCAGAAGTATGTAAAAATGATGCCATTGTGCAGAACAAATAATTTGACTGTCAGATAACATATGACCCACAGTGGCATTTTCAGAAAAAAATCCTATAGTAGTATTTTCCATACTCATTAAATAATTTAAAACTTGAGCTTCTGTAATTAAACAAAAACTCCCTCGGTGGCTACTTTTTATTATATACAGATGTAACCATAGTGGTAATGTTCAACAGATGCTCCAACTAATACCTTTAAAGCCTTTTCTGTTTAGCTTTTAACCTCTTGAGGACACAGAATATTTTGGGCAATAAGGATGCAACAACCACGATCTGGGAGCAAAACGCTTATTTTTACTGTTGACTTTTATTGTTTTAAGGAAACAAATGATGCAATGAAGAAATTGAATTTTTCTGCAAAAGAAAGCAATATGGATGTTGATTTGACAAGTTTTGCATATATATATATATACTGTGCATTATAAATGACATTTCTATAACGGTTTGGAAATACACATCTGTTAAGATAACTCAATAACGTATTTTGCACCAAAAAAGCAGATTTGAAAGTCTTACTGGAAAAACTTGTCATGGCTCGAAATCGAGCTGAAGGCCGTAATAATGAATCATTCTAGTTATTAATTTATTATTAAGTCGTATATTCAATTCACAAATAGCCACAGTTTCATTGCCAGCTCCAGTGAAAAATGTAAGAAAAATAGGGAACAAAAAGTGCCAAAAATGTATGGAAAGATGACTAAAAAACTCACTTTATTTCTTCTCCATTAAAACACAAAAACTGGGCAGTGGCAGTCCTGTTAATGGAATTTCCACTGCTCGTTTTCTGTGTTTTAATGGTGAAGAAATAAAGTGGTTTTTTATTCATCTTTATATACATTTTTATTTGTAAACCCCTTTAATCCGCTGCCTTGGGTAGGGTGTTTGGTAGTTCTTACCTTGATATAGTGCAGTACCTCCACCCGAATCTTTTTAGGAGCTCTAGAGGAATTCAGAGGGGTTTTCCTCTTCTGCCAGGGGTCGACTCGGAGATACCCCTGTCCACGCTCCAAACACATCACAAAAGAGGTTGAACCAATAAACAGGTTTATTTACAGGAGGATAAAACGGGTCAAATGCAGGATAAATTTCAGGACAGCTAAACAGATAATGCTATGAAATTTTGTATAAAAGTACAAGATGTGCATCAGAAAAAAATTTGAATGTTGGGGGTGATGCTTCCACTGTAATACACAATAAGCACACGCCTATCTAATTCCTATAAACCTACAAGTGGCTGCAGCTATGCAAATGATAGTTCCAGTTTGGGGCCCTAGTTGCCGTGGATGCATGCTTACCGTAACCATTGGTACACTTAATATACTGAAAACAACAACTCCTAGTCACTGAAATCACAAGTCAGTGTAGTCCTGCCTTGCATTTGGCTTCAGTATACTTTTTAAACAGTAGAACTACAAGCCCAAGCAGTAACTACTCACTGTTTTTGCAGCAGATCTGTATAGCTTCAGTATGCTTTCCAAGCAGTAGATCTACAAGTCCCAGCAGTAACTACTCACTGCTTTTGCAGCAGATCTGTATTCATCCTTTTCATCCAGTGTTCAAAGTGAGAGTCTCAGGATCCAGTTGTGTGGAAAGGCTGGGACTTGCAGGAAGAATCCTTCTTCTAGGTGGGAAGCCAGGTGGTGGTATGCAGCTTCTGGTAACCTGGTTGGTCTGTGGTTGTTGTGCAGCTCCAGGGCTCACAGTCTTGTCATACAAAGCGGCAGAGGTATCACCATACTTCAGACTTGGAGTATCACTTTCACACTGTCATGATGGCTGACCTTTTCCCTAGCACAGTTCACTCCCCCCTTCCCCTCCAGATTGTTCAGCTAATCAATTATGTCCTCTGTTCCTGTTGCTCCTCTTCTATCAGGCTTTTGTGAGTAGCTAATTCTCTTTGGAATTGTAGTTTCAGGCACTCTATTCATAGCTTCCACAGCAGGTGCTACATATTGATAATGATTATGAATTTAAAACCAATAGTGAAGTACAAAAAACAGTCACTGGCAAAATGTTGGCAATGGGAAACCCCATGGGAAGTACATCTGGGCAAAGATATATTACAAACAATGATGATAAAGTTAATGCACGATTGCATTGCAGATGTATAATGTATACAGTATATGGAGCTGTATATACATAAAGACCCAAATGTACAAGCAAAATAAGTGCAGGTGCTCAAATGGTTAATTCTTCACAAGTAAAGAGCCGTAAATTTCAGAGGTGTTAATATGGAGATGCGGTAGTTTAGATGCATGCATCCAATATAGAATTACAAATACAGATAACTATGGACACCCTGAATATCAGTTATATGCGGTAGGTATGTACAAACATATCAAAGTACGAATACAATAATAAATGTCACATAAAATAAATGACAGGTCCCAGATATACAATTGTTGAATGCCATAAAAGGGCAGGTGCAATGATAAATCCCCCATTACATGAATGGCATTTCCTATGTCATCTACAAGAATCTTTACCCATGTAATGCCCAATTGATACACCCCAACACCTAATCCTTATTGATAAAAATGCTTTTACATTGCTTAATACCAAAGTTTTAGCTTCACCATAGCTTGGTAAATGGAAATGACTGTAGTTTTGCCATTGTCATTTACCTAATTATAAACCAATTGTCATAAAGGAGGGCGCATCTACTTGTCGGGTATTGTAGATCAGCCTAAGTTTGCATACTGCAATGCCTGATATGGAACTTTCCAAAAGGCATTTCACCAAAATCACCTGCTGTTGGACATGAAATGTGACTATATGATGATGAAGCGATGGCTGGGAGGACCACAGCGGTGCAGAATAATGTACGATACACAAGATGGGAGTGCAAACCACAAGGGTGAATTTATTAACAGGCGGGAAAGATGTGAAGAAGGCAGGTTCAAGCAGGGGTAAACAGTGGCAAAAACGAGATTTAACAAACTTTTCGTTTTCTCTAGTTGGTCCGCTCAATAGCACGGTTCTCCAACTATCACAAGTTGAGAGCACACAGGTAAATTCACAAAAGCAAAGTACAATACTACTCTACGTATAACCTTTCTGGCCGTGCTACACAGGCCACACGGCTGCCGTGTTTCTACCTACTGAAGCCTATTCTAAACCCTGAAAGGTGCACAATATTCAACTCACAGTGATGCAGGGATTTGGATGCAGTCCCGGGGCCCCCAACAACTGCAGTCCGATCCGAAGATGCACACGGTTCCTGTCTCGAGTCGATGAGCTGCAAATCTTCTCCTTGCTTCTGACTCTCACTGGATTCCAGGCATGTCTCTGTGTCTCACTTTCATTTCACAAGAAAATCTGCTGTCCTGTTCCAGTCACACAGACGGTCTCCTTCTCTTCACACATCCACCGACTGCTCCAAAAACACACTCTCCGAAGGGGGAAAACAGGACATACCATCATCCCACACCTGGGGGGGTTTTCTGTCTCTTAAAGTGGCAGCGTGTTTCTTACTGTCCACCACAGGCACAGTTTTCTTAAAGTGGCAACGCTTCTCTTACTGTCCATAGCAGTAGCACCCCCAATATGCCTCCCTACTTAATGATGGTCGTCCTCGGCCATCACAACATCAGGCCCACAGTGTAATGACGGAATGTTCAATGTGAACACAGCATCTGTGGAGGAGACAACAACGGCAATACAGCAGACTGAGTACATTGTTCAACATATCGGATTGGTGGAACCCCTGCAGTAGACCTCTGAGACCTTCTAAGATCTTGACTATCAGGCCAGGCTTGCCTAACTCCCGGAGAAACACCTGCTGCAGGAGCCACAGTGGAATCTTGGCTGGCCTCTTCTTCACGTGGCGGTAGGGGCTCATCCACGGAATCCCCGCTTCTGGAAGGTTGAGGGTCCCCCACTGTGTTGGGGACTGTCCACCAGTCATCGTCGACTTCACACACAGGTGACATGAGTTCAGGGAGCGGGGCAGAGACTGTAGGAGATATTGGCGTAGGAGAAGCTTCGGACCGGCATGGTCGCAGCATATTTCTGTGTAGTACTCTAGGGCCGGACGCCCCATTCTCAACTTGCACCTTGTAGACTGGGCCATCAGCATAAACCCGTCCAATTACTCTGTAGGGTTGTACTTCCCATCTCTCACTCAGTTTGCCCTTGGGGCGCTTCTCTCTGACTAGTACTCGATCTCCAGGTTGCAGCGGTATTTCCTGAATCGGTTTAGGGCTCGTATGTTCTTTCTTCAGTAGCTGTTGACCGGCCAACCGACGGATCGTTTGTAATCGTTGTCGATGTTCTTTCACCCACGAAGTGACAGTTCGTTCCATGAAATCCTCTGGCTGCTCCAAATTCAGCTCGATGATGTCTCGCCCAGCTCTTCCAAAGAGCAACAGATATGGGGTGTAACCCGTAGTGGAGTGAACTCGGTTATTGTAGGCCCAGACCAATTCTGCTAGGTAATCCGGCCAACATGCTTTCTTATCTTCCTCCAATGTCCGCAGCATCTGAAGTAGGGTTCGGTTGAAGCGTTCACATGCTCCATTGCCTTGGGGGTGGTAAGGTGTAGTCCGAGATCGCTCGATGCCATACATACGATAGAGTTCCTCCATCACCTTGCCTTGGAAACATGCCCCTTGATCGGAGTGGATTCGCTTTGGGCATCCATACACCCGGATAAAGTCTTGGCAGACAGCCCGTGCCGCCGACTCTGCAGTCTGATCTCTAGTCGGGGTGACTACAGCGAACTTGGAGAAATGGTCAGTCATAACCAAACAGTATTGTAGCCCCCGAGCTGAGTATCCCACGAGGAGATAATCAATCATCAAGATTTCTAGCGGTTCTTTGGTCTGTATGGTCTGAACGGGTGCCCTCTGTTCGGTGCTTTTAATGAGGTCGCATACTCGACATCACCGGCAAACCTCTTCTACCACAGACTCCAATCGAGGGCAGTACACGTACCGATGTAACCATTGGTAGGTCTTTGCAGGTCCGAAGTGAGCGCCAAACTCGTGTGCTTCCTTAGCTACCTCTTGAGCCATTTTTCCGGGGATGACCACCTGCCATCTTGTTTCTATTTCTTTCGGCTGTTGTCTCTTACGATATAACACTGATTCTCGAACTTCTAGTCTATCCCACTGGTGTAAGACGCTCTTCATCTCGGCGTCCAGGTTAGCCCTTTCTTCCTTGCCGGGCTTCTGCTTCTCAGCTACCCAGTGTTTCATCTGTTGTAGCCCTTCGTCTGCAGATTGAGCACGTCCCCATTCTTCATTGGTTCTTCCCAGGGACCGGGGCAGTGTGCAAGCCTCCCTACTTAATTGTGACGCAACCACTGGGGGCCCAAACTTGCTAAAGTCTGGCGTTTCTTCCTCCTCTAGTTGTTCATCGAGATCCCCCACTGGGATCTCCACCGTCACTCTTGACAGTCCATCCGCATTTGCGTTTTCGGTGGCGGGACGATAACAGATGGTAAAGTCGAACTTTGCAAGGCGAGCCACCCACCGTTGTTCCAAGGCTCCCAATTTAGTATTATCAAGGTGGGCCAGAGGATTATTGTCTGTTCGGACCTGGATCTTGGTCCCTGTCAGGAAGCCAGCAAATTTCTCTGTCATGGCCCACACTAGGGCCAGGAGCTCTAGTCGAAAGGAGCTATAATTGTGGGGGTTTCTTTCGTTGTCCCGCAGGGACCTACTGGCGTAGCCGATGACTCTCTCATGTCCATTCTGTATCTGAGACAATACTGCACCGAGTCCATGAAGGCTACCATCCGTGTACAGCAGGAATGGTCGGTCGAAGTCCGCGTAGGCTAGGATCGGGGCTGAAGTAAGGGCATTCTTCATAGCCTGAAAAGCCTCATCTTGTCTCTGAGCCCAAAGGATGCCCTGGTTCTTTGACACTCCGGCGGTCCCCCTCAGCAGCTCATTCAAAGGACCCGCCACCTTTGCAAAGTCTTTGACGAACCGGCGGTAATACCCGGCGAGTCCAAGAAATGCCTTGAGTTCTCTCACCGTTTGAGGGACTGGCCACTTCTGGATGGCCGCCACCTTTTCTGCAGAGGGCAGGACTCCATCTTGTGAAACTGTGTGGCCCAGATACTCGATCTCTTTCTTGAAGAGGTGGCACTTTTTTGGTTTCACCTTCAGGTTATGAGCCTGTAGTCTTCCGAGTACCTGTCCAAGCCGGTCAAGGTGTTCTTTGAACGAGGCCGAAAACACGATGATATCATCCAGATAGATCAGAGTAGCTTCGAAATTTAAGTCCCCCAAGCACTTTTCCATCAGTCGTTGGAACGTGCCCGGAGCATTGGAGAGTCCGAAAGGCATCCGGTTAAATTCAAACAATCCCATCGGGAGAATGAACGCGGTCTTTGCTTTGTCCTTTTCCGCCACAGGTACTTGCCAGTACCCGCTTGCTAAATCCAAGGTGGAGAAGTACTTGGCCTTCCCCAATGCCGTCAAGGATTCTTCGATTCGTGGTAATGGGTACGAGTCGCGAACGGTACAGGCGTTGAGTTTTCTGTAGTCTACACAGAACCGGATGGTCCCATCCTTTTTCTTGACGAGTACCACCGGAGCCGCCCAAGGGCTCTGACTGCCCTGTACTATTCCCGAATCCAGCATTTGCTTCAGTAAAGTCTTCACCTCTTGGTACATCTTGGGAGGGATCTGTCGGTACCGTTCTCGAATCGGACGAGCTTCCCCGGTCGGTATCTCATGCATGATAGCTTCAGTGCAGCCGAAATCTTCAGCGTGGCGAGCGAATGCAGCCTGGTTCTTCCACAACATAGCTTCTACTGCTTGTACACGCTCGGGGCCCAGCGCTTTCACATCCACTTCCATCTGATCAAGGATGACCTTTCCACTCCACTCTGGGGAGGGCATCTCTTCAGCCCTCGCAGAGACTGCTAGGGTCCACCCCGTACCTTCTATCGGCGATAGGGATATATCTTTTTGGCTCACCACTTCACCTTTATGCAAGTATACCAGGGCCAGATCTGTCCCTCGGGGCAAGGTGACCTCACTGGGGCCCACATTCAAGGCTCTGATAGGGACGCGTCCTTGTTGGACCACAGCTACCGTACGAGCTATCATAACTTCTTGGTCCACTCTTCCGGTTGCTACAGGCTGTACGATCACTTCTACCCCATCGAGATTGCGATAGGTTCCCACTGGAAGGTGTAATATACTTTCTCGTCCGGGAGGCAGGATTATAGGCACCTTCCCAGGAGCCCTGATGACCCCTACCGTCTGATGAGATGGCACACTCTTCTGCGTCCCACAGACACGAATCAGTCGCTGAAGTGCTTCTTGCGTAGGCTTATGTGTAGTAGCCTGCTTCCAGTATCCGGGTCCCCGTTTGACGAACATAATCTGATCTAATTCACGTAGGACATTCATCCCCAGTATTACAGGTACATCTTCTTTGACGGGCCCGGGTACTAGTAGGATCCCTTTTCTCCCCACTTCTTGCCCACAGATACGAACATTCATCCACACAACCCCTGTGACCGGGATCGGTTGCTGATTAGCGGCAATCACCCGGATCAATGTCTCTTTCTCTGGCCTGGCCAGTGCCTGGAAATGTTGATTGAAGTATGCTTCTGGCATCGTCGTCACTTGTGACCCGGTATTTATCAAGCAATCCACTAGGACACCTTCGAATTCAGCACGTATGATGGGACACCCAGCGATCAGATGTTCGTCATGATACGGAGCGGCCTCCCTTCTTGCCTCCCCCGCAGAGTGCCGCACTACTGCGGGGGTTGGTAGTTTAACGGAGGCTTCTGTTGGCCTTGAGTGCTATTTCGGCACCCTCTAGCAATATGCCCCTGACCTCCACATCCCCAGCATCGGATGTCTTCTCTTCGCTGAGGAATACCTTGTGCCTCTGGTGGCTGCTGAGAGAAATCCTGCACCCTCCAGTTTCCTATTGATCGCGCCGGGGAATTATTGCGTGCGTACGATGGGCCAGGTTGAAAGGAGGATGGTGCAGCTGGGTAGGGAGGTGCAACAGACAGATCCCTCATTCTTTGCTCCATCTGGGTCAGCTTCTCCTGTACATTGAGAACGGATTTCTGTAAATCCTGCACCACCTGGACCAGCACCTCTTGGCGGTTTTTAGGTCCACGCTGGACTTGGCGGCTTGGATGCGCACCACCCCAGAAGCGTAGCTTTCTTCTTTACTTCGGGCTACTGTTTCTGCCAGGATTTGACGAAATGTAAGAGCCGGGTTCGCTCGGACCCGTTCTGACAGGGCTCGCCTCAAGGATATGCTGTGTAAACCTAGAATAAACTGCTCCCGGAGTATCTGGTCTGTGGACCCTATGCCGCCGAGTCCAGCTGCCTCCTTTTTCTGCACATCTGCTAGCACTTCTTGTAGTGCGGTGGCATACTGAGAGATCCCTTCTTCTTCCCGCTGCAGCCTCGAAAAAAATTTGACTCGAAGATGCCCCGCACTAGCAGTCTCGCCATAGATTTCTTCCAGGAATCCAACTAACTCTTTCAGGGTACTACGGGTGGGTTCTGGTTGTAGACAGACGTTTCTACGGGCTTCTCCTTCTAGTGCAGTCAAAGCGATGTCCACTTCAAGCTCTGGGCCGATGTTATAAACCTTCAGGGTGCTCTGCAGTCGGGACACCCAGTCACACAGTGCCATGTTATTGCCGTCAAACTTTGGTAGTACACTAAATATAGTGCCCATTGGGAGTGTCCTTGCAGGGGTTCCACCATTGCCCACATTACCCCCGTTAATATTAGCATTCCCGGCGTTGCTGTCTGCTGCCTCCATCTTGGTGACCGTACCCTGCTCGCAGCGCCACTTGAAGCGATGGCTGGGAGGACCACCGCGGTGCAGAATAATGTACGATACACAAGATGGGAGTGCAAACCACAAGGGTGAATTTATTAACAGGCGGGGAAAGATGTGAAGAAGGAAGGTTCAAGCAGGGGTAAACAGTGGCAAAAACGAGATTTAACAAACTTCTCGTTTTCTCTAGTTGGTCCGCTCAATAGCACGGTTCTCCAACTATCACAAGTTGAGAGCACACAGGTAAATTCACAAAAGCAAAGTACAATACTACTCTACGTATAACCTTTCTGGCCGTGCTACACAGGCCACACGGCTGCCGTGTTCTACCTACTGAAGCCTATTCTAAACCCTGAAAGGTGCACAATATTCAACTCACAGTGATGCTGGGATTTGGATGCAGTCCCGGGGGCCCCCAACAACAGCAGTCCGATCCGAAGATGCACACGGTTCCTGTCTCGAGTCGATGAGCTGCAAATCTTCTCCTTGCTTCTGACTCTCACTGGATTCCAGGCATGTCTCTGTGTCTCACTTTCATTTCACAAGAAAAACTGCTGTCCTGTTCCAGTCACACAGACGGTCTCCTTCTCTTCACACATCCACCGACTGCTCCAAAAAACACACTCTCCGAAGGGGGAAAACAGGACATACCATCATCCCACACCTGGGGGGTTTTCTGTCTCTTAAAGTGGCAGCGTGTTTCTTACTGTCCACCACAGGCACAGTTTTCTTAAAGTGGCAACACTTCTCTTACTGTCCATAGCAGTAGCACCCCCAATAATGATACAGTTGTTGTGACTTTAACAAGACAAAGTGAGAACTTGAACTTTACTTGGTCTCATATTTTACATGAGCATACAATATTACCTGGTGTGGGAGTCTGCATTTTTTCTGCTTGTTTTAAAATTTCCATACAAATTAAATACATGTTATAGTTACCATATTTTGCTCTTTATCTTTGAACTTCTGACCCAAGAGGAGAAGAATCATTAGAAATTTGATACATGTCTGTTCAAAAGAGGCAAAGTCTTGTAAAGGAATTGCTATTTTCTTTTCCTATTTTTTCTGATATAAGTAATCTTGCTCTCAAGTGATCAAAGAGCAAAGCTATATTCCATTTTTATATTCTTTATCCTACTTTGCTCATTGGTTAAGAACAGATAAGCATATTTACGGTCCATGTCCACATAGACTATTGTTAGCCTATGTACTAGTGCCCATGAGCTATTCTCCACATAGACATCAGGTACACATGCAAAAAATCACAGCATGCATTAGTACAGCTTGATAAATGGACCAGAGTAGAGTATGTAAGTAATAGGCAGCTCCTGCAGTTCTCTGTTAGGCATTTGAGTACACAGACCTGCACGAGCAGATAGGCATGTTGGTAATTTGTGACTGGTGCACAAAGCTATATGCTCCTCTGAACTTTGTTATCAAATTGGTCTGATGAAAAAAATATTTTTAAAAGAGTTTAGGAACCAGGTTGAAACTTGAATGTGCTTAGTGAAGGCAGGATTGCATGATAAAAGTAATAAACATTTCAAATTCCTGAAGCCCATGGACAAATGTGTTATCTTTTTCATACAGTAAAATTTACTGTACTGCATTTGCATATGTACTGTGAGAATCATATACGAGGGACAGTATGCATCCCCCAGGATGTGCACCGAAACATATTGAACCCACTGGAGTGCATTGCAATCACAGGCAAGCCTTTGAGTACAGGACAGTGGGATGGTCCACCCCCTCCAGCCCGGGTCTTGCATATGGTTCATGGCTACAGATTCCATTTAAAAACCTTCAGCAAAGGTTTGGGTGTGTAAGGCTGGCTTCACACCACGGCGCATGAACCTGACAGCCCCGGACCGGATCAGCACACAGAACTGGAGGGCCAAATGTGCCCTCCGGTCCTGTGTGCAGATGGATGGCTGTAATTGCAGCCGCAGCTGCTGATTTTTCAAGATCGCGGCTAGCATGGAGCTAGCCGCGGTCCTGAAACAACAGCAGCATGCAGCCACCGGTATCCGGCTCCCGGATTCGCCTGGACCGGGGCAATCCGGCCCCATAGGCTCCCATGTTAGGGAGAAGCGGATTGCCCTGCATCCAGGAGAGTCCGGGACAATCCGGGCAAATCCGGGATCCGGCTTTTTGGGGTGATTTTTCTCTCTGGACACAAAAATGTTGCAAGCAACATTTTTGTGTCCGGTGAGAATAATCTGAATTCTCCCGGATTCCACCCCAGAGATGAAACCGGATGGCAGAGAGCTGCCATCCGGCTCCATCCGGCCCCATAGGCTACTATGGGGCCAAAAAACGGTCTGGGGCTGTCTGGTTTACACCGGACAGCCCCGGACCGGACCTTACCGGCCATGCACACGGTCAAGCAGTCCAGTGCCAGAGGCAGCAAAGCAACCCCAAAACATCAGGGAACCTCCGCCATGTTTGACTGTAGGGACCATGTTCTTTTCTTTGAATGCCTCTTTTTTTCTCCTGTAAACTCTATGTTGATGCCTTTGCCCAAAAGCTCTACCTTTGTCTCATCTGACCAGAGAACATTCTTCCAAAATATTTTAGGCTTTCTCTGGTAAGTTTTGGCAAACTCCAGCCTGGCTTTTTTATGTCTGGGGTGAAAAGTGGGGTCTTCCTGGGTATCCTACCATACAGTCCCTTTTCATTCAGACACCGACGGATAGTACGGGTTGACACTGTTGTACCCTCGGACTGCAGGGCAACTTGAACTTGTTTGGATGTTAGTTGAGGTTCTTCATCCACCATCCACACAATCTTGCGTTGAAATCTCTCATCAATTTTCTTTTCCGTCCACATCTAGGGAGGTTAGCCATAGTGCCATGGGCTTTAAACTTCTTGATGACACTGTGCACGGTAGACACAGGAATATTCAGGTCGTTGGAGATGGACTTGTAGCCTTGAGATCGCTCATGCTTCCTCACAATTTGGTTTCTCAAGTCCTCAGACAGTTTTTTGGTCTTCTTTCTTTTCTCCACGCTCAATGTGGTACACACAAGGACACAGGACAGAGGTTGAGTCAACTTGAATCCATGTCAACTGGCTGCAAGTGTGATTTAGTTATTGCCAACACCTGTTAGGTGCCACAAGTAAGTTACAGGTGCTGTTAATTACACAAATTAGAGGAGCATCACATGATTTTTCTAACAGTGCCAATACTTTTTTCCACACCCTTTTTTATGTTTGGTGTGGAATTATATCCAATTTGGCTTTAGGACAATTCTTTTTGTGTTTTTTCATTGAAGACAAATTAAATGAAGATAATAATACCAAAGAATTTGTGATTGCAATCATTTTCAGGAAGAAACTGAGTATTATCTGATAGAATTGCAGGGGTGTCAATACTTTTGGCCACAACTGTACACACATACATACATACACTCAGCTTTATATATATACTAGCTGGGTGCCCGATGCAGATGCATCGGGATTCTAGAAGAGCGAGTCTCTGACTCGCAATGGCCGCTGCGCGGCCAATGCTTCGGGCGTATCCACATGACCACGCTGACTCGCAGCGAGAGCGGACTCAAAAGGGGCAAAAAACCCATTCGCAATTATATAATTATATATATATATATACAGTTAGGGCCAGAAATATTTGGACAGTGACACAAGTTTTGTTATTTTAGCTGTTTACAAAAACATGTTCAGAAATACAATTATATATATAATATGGGCTGAAAGTGCACACTCCCAGCTGCAATATGAGAGTTTCCACATCCAAATCGGAGAAAGGGTTTAGGAATCATAGCTCTGTAATGCATAGCCTCCTCTTTTTCAAGGGACCAAAAGTAATTGGACAATGGACTCTAAGGGCTGCAATTAACTCTGAAGACGTCTCCCTCGTTAACCTGTAATCAATGAAGTAGCTAAAAGGTCAGGGGTGGATTCCAGGTGTGTGGTTTTGCATTTGGAAGCTGTTGCTGTGACCAGACAACATGCGGTCAAAGGAACTCTCAATTGAGGTGAAGCAGAACATCCTGAGGCTGAAAAAAAAGAAAAAATCCATCAGAGAGATAGCAGACATGCTTGGAGTAGCAAAATCAACAGTTGGGTACATTCTAAGAAAAAAGGAATTGACTGGTGAGCTTGGGAACTGTAAAAGGCCTGGGCGTCCACGGATGACAACAGTGGTGGATGATTGCCGCATACTTTATTTGGTGAAGAAGAACCCGCTCACAACATCAACTGAAGTCCAGAACACTCTCAGTGAAGTAGGTGTATCTGTCTCTAAGTCAACAGTAAAGAGAAGACTCCATAACAGTAAATACAAAGGGTTCACATCTAGATGCAAACCATTCATCAATTCCAAAAATAGACAGGCCAGAGTTAAATTTGCTGAAAAACACCTCAAGAAGCCAGCTCAGTTCTGGAAAAGTATTCTATGGACAGATGAGACAAAGATCAACCTGTACCAGAATGATGGGAAGAAAAAAGTTTGGAGAAGAAAGGGAACGGCACATGATCCAAGGCACACCACATCCTCTGTAAAACATGGTGGAGGCAACGTGATGGCATGGGCATGCATGGCTTTCAATGGCACTGGGTCACTTGTGTTTATTGATGACATAACAGCAGACAAGAGTAGCCGGATGAATTCTGAAGTGTACCGGGATATACTTTCAGCCCAGATTCAGCCAAATGCTGCAAAGTTGATTGGACGGCGCTTCATAGTACAGATGGACAATGACCCCAAGCATACAGCCAAAGCTACCCAGGAGTTCATGAGTGCAAAAAAGTGGAACATTCTGCAATAGCCAAGTCAATCACTAGATCTTAACCCAATTGAGCATGCATTTCACTTGCTCAAATCCAGACTTAAGACGGAAAGACCCACAAACAAGCAAGACCTGAAGGCTGCGGCTGTAAAGGCCTGGCAAAGCATTAAGAAGGAGGAAACCCAGCGTTTGGTGATGTGCATGGGTTCCAGACTTAAGGCAGTGATTGCCTCCAAAGGATTCGCAACAAAATATTGAAAATAAAAATATTTTGTTTGGGTTATGTTTATTTGTCCAATTACTTTTGACCTCCTAAAATGTGGAGTGTTTGTAAAGAAATGTGTACAATTCCTACATTTTCTATCAGATATTTTTGTTCAACCCTTCAAATTAAACGTTACAATCTGCACTTGAATTTTGTTGTAGAGGTTTCATTTCAAATCCAATGTGGTGGCCTGCAGAGCCCAACTCGCGAAAATTGTGTCACTGTCCAAATATTTCTGGCCCTAACTGTATATATATATATTCTCAACTCGAAGCACAGAGGTAAAGAGAACCGGGCACTATCCGTGGTAAGAATCAGTCCAAATGATTGATAGCACAATATCAGGTGGTGCCCGCTAAAGGTAAGTGTAATTATATCACTAAAAAGAAAACAGACCAGCGGCACTCACAATAGTTGAATCTTCTGTTTATTTAACGATTCCAACAAAGTTACATGAGGAAATCGTGCTGTAGGGGAGGGAGGTGCAGGGACGTCAGGTGGACGACGGTGACCGTTTCGCAGCAGACAGCTGCTTCAACTGGTTCTATATAGACAAGTACAGTAAATTAAACACACAAGGCATTAGTTATTTATCTTAGAGATATCTATGTGCCTTCTGAGAAGTAGTGGGAGTGACAGTGAAAGAACTAAGTGCACTTGAGGTTTGCTATGATATCAGGTGGGAAAACAGGTCAGTGGAGCATCATAGCAGGGAAAACCCTAGCTGCAAGTTGTCTCAGAGGGAAGACAAGGTAGCAGTGAGGGAGGATTCAAGCCACAAAATAGAAGATCTAATATGATTGTGGAAGTTCTAAAAAAAAATAGAAATGTGAGGAAGGATAAAGAAATCTTTTACAAAACGAATTATAATGTAAGGGATCATAACATAATAATAATAATAATAATAATAATAATAATAATAATAATATATAATGTATATATATATATATATATATTATAATGTGTATATAATATAATATAACATGTCATGTAGGGGATCCTAATAGTACTATATTAGAATCAAATAGGTTTACCTAAAACAAACTATTCTGTAATATTTAATAAAATAGGATTCACACTCACCCCAGAACCGTATGAGCTTTGCAGGACATCGTGCTGTGGGTTTACCCTCAGAGGATATGTTTGGGTTTAATAAAAGGGTAAAAGACGGTGTCTCTGTGTTTTATTTAAAATAAAGGATTTCTCTGTGTTTGTGTTTTTTAACTTTTTACTTATACGACTGGTAAGGTGCGGGTATCATAAAGACTCGAACATTACCAATCTAGGGCTTGATGATAGCTGTCAACACTTAGCTCTCATTAACCCCTTTTATTAACATGATTACCACCGCAGCAGGGCATTGGGAAGAGCTGTGTAAAGCACCAGGAATTGGCATTTTTAATGAATGCGCCAGCACAATGGGTGAGGACGCAGCAGCCTAGTGGTATCCTAAACTCTTTGAACTCTTAATTGGGCATTATTTGTTTTTTGTTATATCCTCTCTACACTCTAGACTATTTTGTATGATATTACTATACATATGCAACAGTTACAGACAGCAAATTAGATCATTATGGTGGATTTTGTATTAAATCACTAGTCGGGCACTTCCCAAGCGTGATATATCGGCGAATGATGCGTGCAGAGCCCAGTAGGGTGGCATTTTGCAGCTGACAGATTGTTATTTTGTCAACTCCAATTGTTTTCAATAGTAGTTTTGCATGTTCATTTTCAATAACCTTTTCAGGTTTATTATCCCACCAGTTCTTTGTGACAGGAAGATGGTATTATTATTATTATTATTATTATTAACAGAGCTCCAGATTGAACAAGCCCTTATTGCTCTAATTATTTCTCCATATGGAATAGCAGCTACAGTGTTTCTAGGATGACAACTGTTAAATTTTAATACGCTATATGAAATGCAGTGGATGTGGTGTATATGGACTTTTCAAAAGCTTTTGATACGGTGCCACACAAAAGGTTGATACATAAAATGAGAGCAATGGGGATAGGGGAAAATATTTGTAAGTGGGTTAAGAACTGGCTTAGTGATAGGAAACAAAGGGTGGTCATTAATGGAACACACTCAGAATGGGTCACAGTTAACAGTGGGGTACCACAGGGGTCAGTGTTGGGCCTGCTTCTATTTAATATATTTATTAATGACCTTGTAGGGGGCATACAGAGTAGAATCTCAAAATTTGTAGATGACACTAAACTCTGCAGGGTAATCAATACAGAGGAGGACAATTTTATATTACAGGAGGATTTATGTAAACTAGAGGCTTGGGCTGATAAATGGCAAATGAGCTTTAATGGGGATAAATGTAAGGTGCACTTGGGCAGAGGAAACAAAAGGTATAATTATGTGCTTAATTGTAAAACACTGGGCAAAACTGTCACTGAAAAAGACCTGGGTGTATGGGTAGATGACAAACTCACATTTAGTGGCCAATGTCAGGCAGCTGCTGCAAAGGCAAATAAAATAATGGTATGCATTAAAAGAGGCATAGATGCTCATGAGGAGAACATAATTTTACCTCTATACAAGTCACTAATGCGACCACA
This sequence comes from Allobates femoralis, assembly GCA_033576535.1. NCBI lineage: Eukaryota > Metazoa > Chordata > Amphibia > Anura > Aromobatidae > Allobates > Allobates femoralis. Next base: position 238,652,958 of record JARQOC010000003.1, read on the forward strand.
CTTAGAATACTGTGTACAATTCTGGTCTCCGGTGTATAAGAAAGACATAGCTGAACTGGAGAGGGTCCAGAGAAGAGCGACCAAGGTTATTAGAGGACTGAGGGGTCTGCAATACCAAGATTAAACTTGGGGTTATTTAGCTTGGAAAAACGAAGGCTTAGGGGTGATCTTATAATAATGTATAAATATATGAGGGGACAGTATAGAGAACTTTCTAATGATCTGTTTACTCTAAAGGTACCGTCACACAGGGAGATATCGCCGGCGATGTTGCCGAAATCTCATGAATGCGCACATCGCTTCAGCATCGCTCAAGAGCGGTCACGCGTAGCAATATCGCCGGCAACCCAGGGCGATCCGGCGATTCCGGAATCGCCAGAAACAACCTTGAAGCGATGTGTACTCTTCAGCTCGCCGTGTCACACAGCACCACCTCACCGGCAATGTGATCCGAAATTTTCCCAACAAGGCGTGCCACACAGTATTAGACCGCGCCCCTACCACTCCGATTGGTCATCACAGCAACGTTTTCATTTGTCATCCGCGGAGATTGATGTATGCGTGTTGTGATCATCCACACAATGGCGTCGTAGGGCAAATATGCTCCCGGAACGCTTGTGTGAGGCAGTAGGCAATTGTGACTTGATTTAGACATCTGGTCAGGAAGTCGCACATACAACATACATTTGTCACCCAATGCTTAAGCCATTGTACATGACATTTGCAGGCAATGACACAGGTCCGGGGCTATTCCCTTTGTCTATGGTGTACCTTTTGTGCGTTGTGTAAAGATGCTAGTTTAGATGGAACCCATGCAGAAGAAAAGCACTGACACAGTGTTTTGTATGCTGCTCAATTTAATGTCCCATATCTCAACATCAATGTGTGTCCTGATTTTCTGAGGACAACGTTTTTGTCTGTCAAAAATAAATGAATTACACGTCAACAATTGTGTTCTTACATTTGAAATGAAGAATCATGGGAACATAACAACAATTTAAACATAACAGAGCACATGATGGGGGAACATCTGTCTCCCAAATTACTGAGGGACGAAAAAAGGTAGGTGGTTTGACATAAAGGCAGGTAAATTGGGATTAAATTAACAAGCCAGGGTGCAGTAAGGCCACACACTACCCCATGTTCTGCTGCCATTCCACAGCACCTGACCCGTTGAAATAGGAGCAGTAGCTGTCTCTGCTGGCCCTGGCATCCTGCTGGACACGGCCCTGGCTTAACCCTTGGAGTGGCGCTATGCCAATGTCGTGGGCACGCCAGTCACCCGGTCGAATTTCTCCGGTATTGGGGTCCACTGAATCCACATAACTTCCTGGCGTGTATGATGCAGCATCCCTATGACGCAGAAAATTATGCAGCACACAGCAGGCCATCACTACTATATGTATAGATTCCAGTTTCATATTGAAAGGTGTCTGAAACAAGCGGAATCTATTGGCCAGGATCCCGAATGCATTTTCAACCACCCGACGGGCCCGTGACAGCTGGTAATTGAAAATGCGCTGCTCAGGGGTCAGAGTCCTCTGGGGATATGGCCGTAGTAGGTGTGCCTGAAGTGGAAAGGCTTCATCCCCCACAAACGCAAAGTTCAGATGTTCAGTGGTGACATCATTTGAGGGCAAGTTTATCCGACCCCTCCTAAGGTCTTCACCAAACGAGGTGTGAGCAAACACACCCCCATCAGACACACGACCGTTCATCCCAACATCCACGTACAGAAATTCATAGTTGGCATTGATGAGGGCCATAAGGACCACACTGAAATATCCTTTGTAGTTGAAATAGAAGGACCCGCTGTTGGGGGTTGTGTGATCCTTATATGCTTTCCATCCAATGCCCCACCGCAGTTGGGGAATTGCCATCGAGTTTGGAACCCATTGGCAACCTCAACCCATTCTGCGGGTGTTGATGGAAATGGCATATAACATGGCAGCAGGCTCCTCACAATGGCCTCACATGTCTCGGGGATCAGGCGACTCAACAGGGGCCGTGAGACTGCTGCAGTATACTGCAGGGCAGTCATCGAATGGCCAGTTGCCAGGAAACGCAGCGTGACAGCCAACCGCTCCTCAGGTGGTACAGCCAAGCGCATGACAGTGTCCTCCCGGGCAATGTAAGGACGGACACCTTCAAGCAGCAGTTTAAAGGTGTCCTCTGTCATACGCAAATAATTACGGTAGTCATGAGGGCTGTGGTCCTCGAGCTGCCGGATAAGCATAATGTGTGAATTATTGGCCCTGTTCAGCAGCCACGGCCGCACCCACATCCGTCGTGGTGTTCGATTATTCCTGGCCTCCCATTGGTGTTCCTCAATCAAATCCTCCTCCACCAAGGACAAAGCCAGTAGTCTGTGTGGCTCGGGGTCCATTGTAGATGAAACTGTTGTAAAAGCAAAGTTGAAAATACAAAGAACATTAGCCACCACCATATCTTTTTCCCAATAAATGTTGTTCTGAGGGCTAAATTGCCCAAAATTACCTCGGTCAAGGCGGCACGTTTGACAACCCAAGGTGACAGTAGCACAATTGATCAGCGGGAAAGACGGGCTGGGAATAAAGTATTGCGACCCTGTGGATACACAAACAAAATAGAGCGTCCAACAATGCAGTGAAAGCCTCTGAAGCTCAAATGTGCTTCCGCTTTGCTTCGGCGCTTTGTAATACATGATATGTACCTTTCCGTGCAGCTGCGTTTGTCACAGTAAATTGTCCGGGTTAACTCCAACACCATGTGTCCGGGACGCCAAGTCGCGAGACAAGGGGAGTGTCCTTCCGGAGTTCCACATCCAATTAAACCGCTCCTGCGTGACGCAATGGGCGTGGAATAGCTTGGCGCGAAAACGAACGACCAATGACATTGCAGGGGCAATTACTTAAGCGCCCTCAGAGCATGGCGGACAGGCGTCTGCGATATCTGAAGACAATCGGGTTGCGTCTCCATTGCGTTTGCTAAAGGTATGTAATTAGAGGCTGGGATGTTTTAAAGAAACGCACCTTTCTCTCTGTTTGTTGTAAAGTACTTTGATGTATGTTACGTGTTGAATGTTAAGTGTGATTTACTTGCTTTATTTAACTGTTGATGGGCTTTTTTTTTTTTTTTTTCAAAAACACATTTGTCTTTGCCCATAGTTGGCACACCTAATATACTGGCCCCATTGTCCTCCAATAATGTGAGCCCTTTAATGAAGTAGCCATTATGTGATATAGGAGCACTATATGTTTGCTGGATCTGATATGTGAGCCGACAGTTTGTCGCCCTTTATATGAGTTTCCAGCACATCTCCGAGCCAGCAGCACACATAAGGCTCACCACACAGCCTAACCTCCATCTGGTTTACGAAGTTGCGTTTCCTTAGCATACTTGTCATTGTGTATTGCCATGTATTCTGCGGTGTAATGCACTCCAGCCTCCAGCACCAGTGTCCACACCTTGTTTTACAGGTGATGGCCACTACTGTTGTTGCATAGCGACAATGCAGTCAGTCATGATCTAATCCAGTGGCGTAACTAGAGTCTGGTGGGCCCCGGTGCGAAATTTTGACCTGGGCCCCCCCCTCCCACCAGGGCCGGACTGGGACCAAAACGCAGACCTGGAAAAGAAGCCCCATCAGCCCCAATACGTAAATTTTGCTTTTACCCTGTTGTGGCCCTCACCCCTTTCTTAAAGAAGTTATTTGAAGAGCCACATGTGAATGGTTCAGCAGAGGGAATAATCAACCACAGTTCTATTTACATGGTGCTCTTCAAAGCTCCATTTCTCAGGATTGTGGGGTCCCAGTGGTCAGACACACAGACACACAGCCAGCCACACACAGAGCCACAGCCAGTCACACACAGAGCCACAGTCAGCCAGCCACACACACAAAGCCAGCCACACACACATACACACACAGCCAGCCACAGCCAGACAGCCACACACAGCTAGCTACATAAACAGCCACCAGCCACACAGACAGCCACACACAGACACAGCCAGCCACACATATACAGCCACACACAAACAGCCAGCCACATAGACAGCCATCAGCCAGCCACACACAGATGCAGCCAGCCAAACACATACACAGTCACGCACATACACAGCCACAGACAGCCACACACAGACAGCCATACACAGACAGCCACACACAGACAGCCACACACAGCCACAGACAGCCACACACAGACAGCCATACACAGACAGCCACACACAGACAGCCACACACAGACAGCCACACACAGACAGCCACCAGCTACACACAAACAGCCACACACAGGTGCAGCCAGCCACATAGACAGCCACAGCCAGCCACACATCCAACCAGCCACACACAGCCAGCCACACAGCCACACACACACAGCCATACAGTCAACCACACAGTCAGCCACACACAGCCAAGCAGCCCAGCCACACACAGCTCCAGCCACACACAGACACACAGTCAGCCACACACAGCTAGCCACACACAGCCATCCACAGCCATGCTGCTCCAGCCACAGCCAACCCAAGCCAGCCACGTGGCACCAGCCACACACAGCCAAGCAGCCCCAGTCACACACAGCCAGACACACACAGCCATCCACAGCCATGCTGCTCCAGCCACAGCCAACCCAAGCCAGCCATGTGGCACCAGCCACACACACCCAAGCAGCCCCAGTCACACACAGACACAGTCAGCCACACACAGCCAAACAGCTCCAGCCACACACAGGACACAGTCAGCCACACAGCCCCAGCCACACACAGCCAGCCACACAGCCATTCAACATCAGCCACACACAGCCAGACACACACAGCCATCCACAGCCATGCAGCTCCAGCCACAGCCAACCCCAGCCAGCCACGTGGCACCAGCCACACACAGCCAGCCACAGACACACAGCCCCAGCCACACACAGACACATAGTTAGCCACACACAGCCAGCCACAGCCAGCCACGCAGCCTCAGCCACACAGCACAGCCCCAGCCATACAGCCAACTAATGCATAACATTTTGAGGATAACCTGGTGTTGGTGAAGTCCTATTATGGAGACAGTATGAGGCACAGTATAGGACACAGTATGGGGCACACAGTGGGGAGGGGGGCACACGCAGAACATTTGAGTCTGACCTGGCGTTGGTGAAGTCTTGTTATGGGGCACACAGTATAGAGGTGGGCGGCACAGTATGGGGGAGGAATCAGTATAAGGGTGGGGGGCACGCACAGTATTGGAGAGGGCACAGTATGGGGGGCACACAGTATAAGGGGGTGGGCACACACATGCACAGTATGGGTAGGGGGCACAGTATAAGGGGTGGGCAGGCACACAGTATGGGTAGGTGGGCACAGTATATGGGGCACACAGTATAAGAAGGGGGCACAGTATATAGGAGGGTATTAGTAGATGGGGAGGCACAGTATGGGAAGGGGGCACACAGTATATGGGGCACACAATATAGGGGGGTACAGTATATGGGGTGGGCACGTACAGTACATGAGGTGGGCACAAAGTATATGGGGAGGGCACAGTATGGGGGCACACAATATAGTGGGAGGGGGCACACAGTATATGGGGCACACAATATAGGTGGTACAGTATATGGGGTGGGCACACACAGTATATGGAGAGGGCACACAGTATATGGGGCACACAATACAGTCTCTGACCTGGCGTTGGTGCAGTTCTGGTACAGAGTCTTGAAGTCTCTCCTGGGGATCAGCTTGCTGTGGTTGATCCCCAGCTGGATGGCCCCCAGCCCCTGCAGCACCTGCAGACAGATGAGCTCCTGCCCAGATCCAGCACAAAGGACGCGACCCGCACCCTGTGCATCTCCACCATCCGGCATTCACTGCTGCCCCCGGGAGCCGGGCTGTATGCGCCCAGCAGCAGAGATTCCGGCGGGCTCAGCATTACAGTAGGAGGGGCGGACATGGCCATGCTCCCGGCCTGACAGAACAAGCAGCACGTAGGAGGAGAGGAGGGGCGGGCACAGCAGCAGGAAGTGAGCTTTCTCTCACTTCCCGTCCTCCCTCCTCTCCGGCCGGCGCTATCGCGGTCGCGGTGGCCGGCTGTCAGCACGGGCCTCGGGGCCCACCGGGGGGGTGCGGGCCCCCCCTGGGGGCGGGCCCGGTCGCAGTCGCGACCCCTGCGACCGCGGTAGTTACGCCACTGATCTAATCAATGTATTCCATGACGTGATAATCTGCTGTTTTGCCAGGTGTCAGACACTGGTTTTGTGCTGCTCCAACATGGCTGCAAACTGGGTAATTTCTGCTGAATGTACAGACAAACGTTACCTACACACACACACGTGTAGGTGACTGTTGCCTGCTTTCATCAAGCATTACAGGATTCATCTTCCGATGTAATTCAATGTTGCACTGTAACGTCATGTTGTGGACCATATTTTACATTAAGAAATGAGTGAGTAGGTTTTTTTTTTTTTTTTTAAATAATTGAATGTGTCGGGATATCCACAAATATTTCATTTTGAAAAAAATAACAGTGACTTTGTCCTGCTGTCAATACAAAAATGAATGCCCTTTGCAATGCTCTGTTGCCGATGTAGATCTTCAAACACACATGGCTGGTTACACTAACAATTTCTCTTTTTACCAATTACAGATGACTGAAAATCAAGAATTCATGCGTGCCTTCATTGCACTTTATGAAGAGCCGGAATGCTTATGGCGCACTAGGCTGCCTTCATACAAAAATAAGGCGGTTAAGTCGGCGGCATATGCAAAATTGGTGGAGTTGTATGTGGCACACCACCCCGGGGAGGCCTGTGATGAGAATCTTGTGAAGGTGAAAATCAAGTCCCTAAGGACGGTTTTTCGGAAGGAGCACCAGAAAGTCATGGATTCACGTTCTGGGTCTGGCACCGATGACGTATATGTTCCACAATTGTGGTACTACGACCTGCTAAAATTCACACTGGACCAGCAGCTTCCTCGCACCAGTATGAACAGCAGGACCTTTCTGCAAGAAGCAGCTTCGAAGCCAATGGGCACATTAATGCCATCTGAGGTAGGTGTGTCTCAATGTTAAGAAATGACCATGCAGGAATGTGTGTACTTAATGATTTCTTTTTGACCAAATGTGTGGAAAATGTTCTGTGTTTTGCAATGAAAATACAGTACTGTCTATCCGGACCCTTTGACTGAGCGGATGTCTGTGCCACACACGTAATTTAAGCTGCGATGGAGCACATTCACCAAGCCATGGTACTTTAACTTTCAATCACACCATTAGTTCGAAGCACCATGATGGCTGTGTTTGGCCATGTTAAATAGACAGGTTACCTTGTGTTTGCCCTTTTTGAATGAGCTCGCACATGCAGAGCCAATGTGGACTTTTGTAGAAGAGCAAAGTATGTATTAATCAAGGTTTTTTTTTATTTTAAAAGGAAACAGAGCCTACTGTGTCTCCCGAAGAACACAACACCTCAGGCAGCCAGAGCCCTCAAGCTCCATCACAGGGGGAGTCGGTTAACCAGCATGTTGCAAACGTTGAGCATCAGGGTCCGAAGTTTGCCGTGCGGCGGAGACGACCTCTGACACCACCTACCACTGAACTGGGAACATGGGCGAAAAAAGTGCTCTTCAATATGGAGAGCAAACCAAGCAGTGGCTTTGGCCAGGTGGTGAGTGAGCGGTTGGTGAAGATGGACTTCGAAACACGCCGCCATGTAGAGAGGGTTATCCTCCTTGCACTGGACGCGGGCAGTGATGGCACCATAACCCGCCGCACCATCTTATCAGAGCCACCGGAGCCAACTCCAGTTGCCAGTTTAACAGGGGCCCAATGTATGCTGCTGGAGGGCCGCCAGAATTCAGAGGGCAAACTAATTTACAACAGCAGAGGCCTCTGCCATATGGCTATACTCCAATTAGTCAGCAGCCAACGATGGGTCATGGTGGTGCCTTGAACCAAGAGCCCCCTCATTATCAGCCACTATAAGTGTGCAAATTATTTTGTAATGTACATGGATGTAAGGGCCTTTTTTGACCTCCAACAATATTATTAATTGTTATTGTTTTTTTGGCCTAAGTTGCCCTTGGCCAGACCTCATCTCGGACGGTTGTCCTTATCTTTTGTTGCCATCAAATAAAAAAATCCTTACACAAGCAGTGCACATGTTTACCATTATGCAGCCATTGTCTAAACTTGTACATGCATGAATGTATGCGTTTCAACATATTTGCCTCATTCGTGTGGTCAGACTAACATCATATGTGGAGGCCCATCATATGTAAATGTGTTTTTGGTTACAATGTGACAATAGGACCAATTCCCTTCTCCTCCCAACTGCTGTGTTTGGATGAAGGAAAACACAGAAACAGCGTTCTGGCTGGGTGTAGTATTCGCTTTATCTGGTCCTATGCGTTACAGAGTCCGATACAAAATACCTTACTGATGGTTTATTCCAATAGTACTGTTAAACTTGTAGGAGCCATACCACATACAAATAGAGGCACACATCGGCCTGTATTGGGTTTCCACATCACAGTAACACACCACCTCAGCCCACAAGGTACTTTTGCCTATTGAAAGCTTCTCTGGAACACAGTGTTCTTTGGAGGTCCCGTCATGGCAGCATCTGTATTGTTGCGAGTGCTTATTCTGCTTGTGTGGTTCCCAACCCTATCAGGTGAGCAGTTCATAAGTTACACCATCCTAACCTACACATAACACTTGATTTTGCACATTATACACCCTTTGTTACATAGTTAACGAATAGCCAGCGATATTATTATGTGTAAACAAATGTAATCGAAGGTGTGGTCACCCACATTATATTTTCACCACAGCAAGTAAGGATTTTCATGGTGTCTGGTGGCCACCAGTGAGATCTGTACACACTGAACACCCGTTTTACATTATTGGAGCTACAATTGGCCCACCTTGCAATTTTTCCAAATCCAACAATACGGGGGGTATGTTTGGGGAGGTAATGCATGTACACCATGTGTATTTTGGGTTGGAACCTTCTTTGTGGTTCACTTCCTCGGCGTTAAGATCTTAGTCCTATATGGGTGGACGTTCCTGTAATTGAAGTGTACCATTCACCTCCCCAAACCCATCAATATAGGTGTCAGAACATATACTCAAATAATTTAGGATGCTTGCTAAAAGTGCACATTAAGTGCAACATCACACACAACGTGCACACTAACTGCACCTTGCGGGTTTTCTGAGAGAATATACCCAGTTATGATGGTCCCAATGTGGGACCCTGTTTTAAAAGAGGGCAATGTGTTAGTACCAACATACTCCCTATGGTCCAAATGTTGGACACTATAAGAAAAGAGCCCAACGGGGGCAAAAAAAAAAAACAAACAATGCCAACATGGCTACAAACAATGGTGAGTGTCCAACATGGACAACAGTAAGTCCGGCCGCATGGACCATTAAAGTTTATCGTGTCCTTCTCATGGGACAACAGCATGTCCTTGCTGGAGGGCAGCAGCATCTGCCCTAACCGGGCCAACTCCTGGAGATGCCGTTGGTTTGCAGAGTGGAGTTGGCGTGCAAATTCAGAGTGGGCCTCTATCACATCCGCCAAAGTAGGGACACCTGTTTTGTTAAAAATAACAACATTAGAACCCCCAAAAAACTGTGTTGCTTTTCACCATTGTCAATAAACTCAGCTCCTTACCCTCATGCTGCCCATAATCTGAACTATCATGGGATGATGGGGAGGCACTGAGACTCCAGCCGGCCTCACCGCACGTTCCCCATCTGCAGAAACATGATTTTAAATTGAAATACACAAGAAACGTCAAACATCATGAAAGAAAACAAACCCCTTTAAAAAAAATATGCACGGGGTACAGCCTCCAAAAAAACACTTACCACCATAGTCATCCAGGTGTGCGTCAACAACTGGCTCCAGCATATCCTCCTCGCCAGGCCCTGTTGGTGAGGCAACCTCGGCCACATCAGGCTCAGGGGACATGGCCACCCCTGTGCTGGCCACCGAGCTGGAAATGATGGGAGGTGGTGTAACCACTGGGCTGGGGCTTTGAGGCCAGAGGACGTGGCCGTGAGGCAAAAGTGGCCCGGGGCTAAAGGGGGGCCCATCATCCATGCCAGCCGGTGGGGAAATGTCCTCGCCATCCTGTGGCCATGGTGGGGAGGGGAGGTCGGACTCATCATCCATCCATGGCTCCGACAGGTTTGATGGAGACTCCTGTGTCGCCCACTCTGCTGAAACCCTTTCATCCGCCTGTGCAACTGATGCCATCTCCACATTGGGCTGGACAGGAATCATAGGGGGTGATGGTGTCCCGCCAGCCTCCTGTTGCGGTGGGGTAAGTGCCACATCTGGGGGTGGGTCATGGTTGCCCTCTTCAGCTGCGGAATCCTCTGCATCTGTATTTGGAAGCCCAATCACAAAGCTTTTCAGTCAAAGGTGTAAAAAATTTGTGGCGACCATTTTGAGAGTGTGCCTCTTTGAGTTCAACCATTACCTAATATACTATAAGCTGATGGTGGATGCATATACTCATGTGTTAGACATGTTGGGTGTTTCAAACACAGTATGCTTAAGCACAGGAGTTGAACCACAATGGCAAGATAGGTTGCGTGGCAGTCAAAGACACCAACACATGGTGGTTGCAAGTATGGAACACATTTAGCCACTGTACTTTCACCCATGTGTACCTACACATCAAGTTCAGGTTCTCTTTGGAGGAAAGTACAAACATCATGATGGGTGTACATTGGCCCCTGTGTAGGGTGCAACATCTGGGGTGCAGTGTGTCATGTGTGTGTTTAAGATGGCTACTATGAGGCCAAATAAACTCGTCAATGTGAAGCACGTTGCAGGGCAAGGATAGTGAAGTAACACCTGAGTCGGAACTTCACATTTGGGATGAACTGAACTAGTTTACTCATATTCCTGTCTGTGTCTCAGCCACCAGCAAATGTACATTGTTATTAAATACACATGTTTACGCAATAACATTTGCCAACATTTATTTTTTGGATCAGTCATTTGGGTTTTTACCCTTGCTAAATGTTGAAGAATGACCAGTGTTACAATTAGCCCATTCTAGAGGCAGGTTTCAGCCAGCATGCCAAGGGGAGGGAGTGTACAGTCACCTGGACTACATGTCACCTGTACTACACAGTCCCTCCCCTTGCCAGGATGGCTGGGACCTGCAGACAATTAATATAAAGAGGCAGACTGAACATTGTCACAGAGTGGAATAAAAGTTATCCTAATTATGTTTTAACATTTGTGAGTTTGCTCAATCAGGGAGAACTGTAGGGCCAGGCTCCAAATGAGGGTTAATCTATGCCACAACATTGTTGGGGACAGGCCGGGGTACACACTATCCTTGTAATATGTTTGTGGACATTGCTGTGTATTTTGGTACATGTACGTGTTCAGGTGTGTGTTTGTGGGCAACAATTACTCACCACGCAGCCTCTGAATCCGTGCACGGATGTCCACTATGCGGCCAGGGCTTTTAAATTTAAGATCAGCGACCTTATGCTGTATCGCCTTGACCTCCCTCTCAACACACAGCTGGCAGAGCAGGGCTCGCTGTATCTTCAACACAGTGTGGCGGTTGCGCAGCCTGGGGTGGCGGTGGTGATGCTGTCCCCAATAACTGTATCGATCGCAGTGATCGATTAAGAGCATGAGCTCTGCCATCCCCCACGTGGCAGCGCGGTGTGTGGCGGCCATGATTGTGCTGCACTGAGCATGGGAGGGCTAGCACCTTGCATGCAGGCGAAATGAAACTGAAACCAACTTCATTACATCACTACGCCCACCAGCGTGCCGTCTGAAAATTTAAAGGCGCCGCAGGCGGCGCGACCTTTCAAGGAACACTTCTGCGGGACAATAACCCGCTGCCGTTGCGTAACGCCACTTCCTGCTCTGCGGACAGAAATATCTTGGAGTTTAATCAGACAATGTGCACACTATATTTGGACCATAACATCATAGACTTTGTTTTGCCTGGCGCACTTATGTGGGGCCGTGATGTGCAAATAACAATATTTAATGATCGTGCACACGGTGCCTATGTGCAGTGCTGAAGGGACAGCTCCTCCAAAATGGCGCCCTGGGAACGTAGGAGCTTCCACCAATAATACATGATCTTGGCGCCGGCCAATAGGAACGCATTTGGTGGGCCGCATATGGGGCGTGCATAACGAAGTGTCGGGAACGCCTACAGAATGATTTGGCTGAACTCAGACATCGCCTGAGCCATTGCTATCGCTGCGTCACATGCCAGTAGCTATGCGGATCGCTCAAGCTCTATCGCCTGATTTCCCAACATTGTTGGGAAATCTCTGAATTCCGAATGTGAGTTTTATCGCCGTTCGGTCGCCCTGTTCCACGCGGCGACGCACAGGCGATGTCGCTTCAATATCGCCTGAACAGGCAGATCTCGGCAATATCGCCGGCGATATCTCCCCGTGTGACGGTACCTTTAGGCCTGAGACAGGGACAAGGGGGCATCCTCTACGTCTGGAGGAAAGAAGGTTTAATCATAATCACAGACGTGGATTCTTTACTGTAAGAGCAGTGAGACTATGGAACTCTCTGCCACATGATGTTGTAATGAGTGACACACTACTAACATTTAAGAAGGGCCTGGATGCCTTTCTTGAAAACTATAATGTTACCGGTTATATATACTAGATTCTTTGATAGGGCGTTGATCCAGGGAACTAGTCTGATTGCCGTACCTGGAGTCAGGAAGGAATTTTTTTCCCCAATGTGTAGCTAGTGTTGCCACATGGGTTTTATTTGCCTTCCTCTGGATCAACATGTTAGGCTATGGGTTGAACTAGATGGACTTAAAGTCTTCCTTCAACCTTAAAAACTGTGTTACTATGTTACTGTGTTAGTATAATAATAAAATACTCTTGAAGAATAAATCCTGGCATTCTCTGGGAGTGCCGCAAAATCTTGTCCAGATATTCATATTCGAAACAATCACCTGGCAGGTTCTCAGATCCTGAAATCTGATAGTTCCAGAGGAGAGCTGCACACCAGGGGAGGCCAAATCCAATGACTGGTCACTAAGAGGACCTATATGCATCATATAAAGACCCTTAAAAGGTGAGCAGAACTGATTTACATTCAGAATCTGCAAAAAACAAAAAGTAGCATCACTCTACGCTTAAATCTGCGCCTTTTCTCTTTTTCCTCCACTTTTTAGAACCCCGAAATAAGGGATATTATCTAGTAACTAGTGATGAGCCACAACCTGAATGTTCGAATTTGGTTCGATTCGTCGAATTAGTGATTTTTTTCGTCGAATGTTTGTCGAAACACCAATTGCAATCAATGGCAGGCTACAGCAAACACATAGAAAACACCTTTGAAGGTCTCCAAAAGCTGCCAAACTACTCAGAATGGACAACAAACAGCAGGAAAAGTGACAATAATGCAAACACAGTCCAAATACTCAGAGGCAAAGTGGCACTAGTTTTCAGTGTGAATGAGGTGAAGTGCCCAGGTCCAAAATGGCGGGGTTGCGATTTCCGCCCTTGATGTAAGGTTATTATGGGTGTCTGTTGACACACCAGCCTCTAAGATGGCGGAAATCGCACTTCCGCCCAAACTACGGCGCCATTGGTGAGAGATTCTATTGTGTAACACCCGGTCCCGCCCCCCAGTGACGTCGCAGGCATCCCGGATTGGCTGGATGAGAGCAGGTGGCCACTGACTCTCCGGCCTCGGGATTGGCCGCGAGTCGCGAGGGAAGAGGCGGACCGGGAAATGGGACACACATGTGAGGGAGCTTAATGCAGGTATAAAAAGATGCCGGCCGGCGGGCTAAAACGGACCCCATTGAGAAAGCCCAAAGCGAAACGCGTCTGGGGGCACCCGGTACTCCATCCCATTACAGGACATGGGTAAGTGTGGAGCTGTGGGAGGGTGATGGTTACCCTTGATAGGATTGATATGCAAAGGTCTGTGTGATATCTATATAGGGCTGACAATAGCTAATACTCCCCCAGGGACGGATAAAACTGCATGAGCCTTACATGGGATTACTTAACATTACTCTGCAGGATTTTCCCAAAATGGGGGTTGTATATTTACTATATAGTCAACCTTCATCCCCCAATGGAGGGGTAAATTTGATAGGCACTGCATATACAGAGTGAAACTTGATCCAATGCCCACAAATCCTTTCCACTGTCCCTTGTCCATGTAAAAGAGGGATAAACCAACTGTATGGAAATTTTAAATGTCACAATGTCACTTTAATACTTTGTTCCTCTATGAAATAAACAATCAAATGAAATCTATGTATATCCTATGTAAAATACTATGTTATAAAATGAATTATTTTTATGTATAAACAATTTACTAAATAAATTCATGTTGAAAACTGACATAAGTGACTGGATATATATAATTTAAAAGGACCTGAAACCTCCCACTTTCTTGTATGATTAAATGTATATTGATAGGAGGGGTCCATTCTGGCCAATGGCCAAATCTTTGACGCACATTGTAAGGGCAACAATTTTGGTTTTACTAATTTGGTTCCTGTATACTTTTACAGTCTCGTTGCCTAAAACAATGGATTTCACCGCACGCGACAACGCATGGCGGCAGAAACTTGATCAAGTATTTAATGATGAGTTGGGACATCCGATAGATCCAAGTCCAAAAGCAGCTGAAGCAACAGTAACTAAACTAAAACAACTGTTAAACCAGAGGACAAAACTCTGGTGGAATAAGTCCTTTATGGAACGGTACATCTCGAAAGGGATGATACCCAGGGGATTGAGGGTACAGGTTTTTCCCTCGTTTAAAATAGAAAGTAACGAGGTAAAAAAGAAATGGGAAGACCTCTCCTCGATGTGCTCGATGGGATATATGAACATACTGGTGGACCTAAATTCCGAGTCCCTGAAAGAATTGGAGAAAGAGATAGAGGGAGTGAAATCAGTTCTGACAGGACGGATGTCAGAGGAACAGTTAGTACAGCTGGAAAGGGATTTAGAATCCAATTACCTGAAATGGGAAAAGGAGATTATCTCATTGAAAGCTAAAAAATATAAAAGAGATTCTGAAGACTACCGAAACAACACAGTCTATAGATGGGGTGGGAAGAAAAAGAACAAACCTAAACACCCACCCAAGGATCTGCCCCCGGCTCCGACTCCAATACCGGCCAATGTCTCCGTATCTCTTTCCTCATTGTCATCACTAGAGGATGAGGGTGCAACGAGTGGAGGGGGTGGATCCCTACCACTGGAGAAACCTGTGGTTCCGACAGGATTGGGATCAGGAAGTGGTAAAAGAACTATTACACCTCCAAGATCTGTGGATAAAAGGAGCAAAAATAATTTGGAGGTAATTAATTTATCAACCCATATCCTGTCTGAGGCACAGATTGAAGTATTGAAGTTAGGTTTGACTTTTGCTCCTGTTAACCGCTTCAATTATTTTACAGTGTTAAAGGATCTGAACCTATTTACCCGGAAATTAATTCTACATAAATTGCACCAGAAACGAAGGGGTGGTGGCGGACTATCACAAATTGAGAGGGAAGCTATAAGTGATTTGGAGACATTGGAGTTGGACTCGGCTCCCGAGATACAAGGTAAATTCCCGAGGTGTTTATACCCCAGGTCGACCACGTTCCCCCCGATATCCCTTTGTCCGGAAGTCGAGGTCTTTTATAAGAGGGTGGTGGAGGACCTCAAAAAATTAGAAAATAGGAGAATAAGAAACGACAACTTGACGAGACGTCAGAGAGAAGCTTTACAAGAAATTGAGGCACTCTCTGACGTAGTTGTTAAACCTGCGGATAAAGGGGGGAACGTGGTCATATGGCCTAAGACTATGTATGAGCGTGAGGTAATGAGGCAGCTTAAGGATAAGGATTCCTATAGTGTTTTACCCTCAAATCCTGGGAAGACATTTGAAGTCGAGCTGTTCGGGATCCTCGAACAAGCTTTTCAACAAGGCATCATACCCAAACAAATCTTTGATGGTCTCATTGTGTCATCACCCACAACTCCAACTTTCTATCTATTGCCAAAGATCCACAAAGACCCCCTCGTCCCCCCAGGGCGTCCGATAGTCTCTGGCATAGGGGGGATCTGTGAACCAGTGTGCAGGTTCATTGAGTATTACCTGCACCCCTGGTGGAAACTCTTCCCTCCTATGTCAGAGACACAACTGACGTCCTGCGGCAGATTAATGGGGTCTTTGTGGATCCTGGCACTACCCTAATTACGGCTGATGTGGAAGGATTATATTCCTGCATCGAACATCAGGATGGTCTTAGGGCTGTGGAATTCTATTTGAATATGAGCAGTCTGGATGGGCCGCTGGTAAGATTGTTAATGGAATTGCTTGAATACATACTGACTCATAACTACTTCCTGTTCAAGAACCGCTACTACCTGCAATGCAGAGGCACTGCGATGGGCGCGGCCTGCGCGCCATCCTACGCAAACCTCTTTCTTGGATATTGGGAGAGGGAGGTTTTCGGGGATGGCGCGTGGGCCGCGTCCCATGCGCAGTGCTGGTTAAGATTTATTGATGATGTCCTGGTCCTTTGGACAGGAACAGGTGAAGAACTGGAAGAGTTTAAGAGTATGTTGAATACCAACAGGTACAACATAAAATTAACCTTTAAGGAACATACTTCAGAAGCTGAATTCCTTGACATAAAGCTAGTGGTCCACCCGGACGGCTCATTACAGACGAATATGTTCCGAAAGTCAACATCGGTAAATGCTTTACTCCACGCAACCTCAAGTCACACGCCATCCACAATAACAGCGATTCCCACTGGCCAATTTTTAAGGGCCAGGAGGGTTTGTTCTACAGAGAACTACTTTCAGGAACAGGCGTGTGACTTGAGGGAAAGATTTTTGGCGAGAGGATATACAAAAAAGAGCATAAAAAATGGATATCAAAGAGCTATGAGAACCTCTAGAGAGAGTCTACTTATCCCAAAACCAAAATTGAGAGAAACTGATCAGAAAATAATCAGGTTTATCTCTACATTTAATGATCAGTGGGGCTGCATGAAACAAATTTTAAAACAACACTGGGACATATTGAGGAGGGAAGATTCCTTCAAACAAGTACTTACAGCCCATCCAGCCATGACTGCGTGGAGGGGTCGTAATTTAAGGGATACGATAGTGCATAGCCATTACGTGCAGAAAAATCAACCCACCATAGGAGACACAAAACCTAGGATAGGCTTCTATCCCTGCGGGGATTGCAAGGGATGTCGGAGTATGGTGAGATCTACAACCTTTACGGATAGTAAGGGTGAAAAAGAATATAAGATCTTGAAATACATAAGTTGTTCAACAACCAATGTTATATATTACGTTACATGCCCATGTGGTTTAGTCTATATTGGACTAACCACACGGGAATTACGCATGAGAATCGGAGAGCATGTACGTGATATTAAAGCTGCGGCGAAATTGGAAATGGATAACCCTTTGATAAAGACCATACCCCGACATTTCAAAAAACAACATAATTGCGATCCAGCAGGTTTGAAGGCCAGAGGTATTGACACTCTAGATTTGGGATCTCGGGGTGGAAATTACAGTAAGAGGCTAGCACAGTTGGAATGTAAGTGGATCGTAAAATTAGATACAATGAGCCCGAAGGGATTAAATGAGAAACTGAGTTTTGTGCCCTTCCTGTAAAGGACTTGTTCTTTGCTGTAACCTGCTGACTTTGTGATCTTTTTATTTAGTGTTTTTAAATTGATTTTAATGCACTTTCACTTTCCTAGTTTTCCAGATATGAGTATGATAATATGCAACCGTCGACCATTGACATCTGACTGAGAAGATACCCTCTGAATAATCACCGATGGATTTCACTTAACAGCTAATCCCTCTATGGGGGAAGAAAAAAGATTTTAGTAGTGGTGGAGATTGCATATGTGGGAAATTTTGCCAGGGTTCATATATGGCTGTTGTATGTGAGGGAGTTTTCCTCGATTGTAGCGACAAACTGAGATATGCCAGTGGATAACAGTGAGATATACACCTGATGACAATCCTCCCTCCCGTGATAGACGTGGGGGTGGAGGTATTGTCTGATGGATATATAAACTATTCATGCACATGAAAGTGAATAGGCGGCATCCGGGAAATCATAGCCAAATCACAAGCTATGTTGGGATATTGACATACAGCACTGTGTATACAGTGCTGTATTCTCTATATGCATTTCCATGACTCTAATCGCCCCAATATTTTTAAAAAGACTTTAATTAGAGTTTATCAGTGTGAATGAGGTGAAGTGCCCAGGTCCAAAATGGCGGGGTTGCGATTTCCGCCCTTGATGTAAGGTTATTATGGGTGTCTGTTGACACACCAGCCTCTAAGATGGCGGAAATCGCACTTCCGCCCAAACTACGGCGCCATTGGTGAGAGATTCTATTGTGTAACACCCGGTCCCGCCCCCCAGTGACGTCGCAGGCATCCCGGATTGGCTGGATGAGAGCAGGTGGCCACTGACTCTCCGGCCTCGGGATTGGCCGCGAGTCGCGAGGGAAGAGGCGGACCGGGAAATGGGACACACATGTGAGGGAGCTTAATGCAGGTATAAAAAGATGCCGGCCGGCGGGCTAAAATGGACCCCATTGAGAAAGCCCAAAGCGAAACGCGTCTGGGGGCACCCGGTACTCCATCCCATTACAGGACATGGGTAAGTGTGGAGCTGTGGGAGGGTGATGTGTCACGCTGGGAGCGGGAGAGGCACTCAGCGTAGGACCACGACGGGGGGGGGGAATAAGGAGTCCCTAAAGCTATGGGCACAAGAGGGAGAGGGTGACCCCTAGTCTTACTAGGGCTGACCCTGTCTGCCCTAACGTCCCTATACAGTTTCCTCAACTGTCGCCGACCACGAACCTCGTCCCTCTCTGATCCTAGCACTACCTTACCTAAGGATCAGATGGAGAGGTTCACTAGACCCCTCCACTAACAACTAAAGACAAACACAAGGAAAAAACAGACAATGGGGAAAGAAAACACTTATCTTGCAGCAGAGCACAGCAACCTCCACAACCTCAGCTTCTGCTGGAGCAAGGATAATGAGTCCACAAGGAAATATCACCTGCACCGAGGGAGGGCAATGAAACTCCTTATAAAGGTGGGAAGAACCTGCTGGGTCCTAGAGACCCAGAATACTGGTGTAGAAACCAGACCGAGCACAAGACCTTCCCAGCCGTCTCCCCATGATAGGGAGATCTTATCATACCTTCTCTTTATCTACACAGAAGGTAAATGCCCCTGAAAGACGGACCGTCCTCAAACCTTATGGCTGATTGGCCAAACGCTGGGACCGTCTGCGCGTGGCCTCTACCCTGTCATCCGTGCCACCCGTGACAGTACCCCCCCGTCCACGAGTGGCCCCCGGACACTCAGGACCAGGCTTATCCGGATGGGAACGGTGAAAAGCGCGGACCAGCCTAGCGGCGAGACTTCCGACGCCGGCACCCACATCCGCTCCTCAGGACCGTATCCCCTCCAGTGCACCAAATGCTGAAGAGAACGGCGTAACCTGCGAGAATCAACCACCTTTGAGAACTCAAATTCCAAATTCCCCGCCACGCAGATGGGCTCCGGGGGCAAAGGAGACGGGTTAGACGACGGCACATACGGTTTGAGGAGCGACCTATGAAATACATTGTGGATTTTAAGAGCGGGAGGTAACGCAAGACGAAACGCCACGGGATTGATAACGGCGGTTATCTGATAAGGGCCAATAAACCTGGGCCCCAACTTCCAAGAGGGCACCTTCAACTTCACATTCTTGGTAGACAACCACACGTAGTCATTCACACACAGGTCCGGACCTGGCGCACGCTTCCTGTCAGCCATACGTTTGTACCTGTCGCCTAGGAGCTTCAAGCTACTCTGTACCCCCCGCCAAACCGAGGAGAGGGATGAGGTAAATCGGTCCTCCTCAGGAACTCCGGAAGGACTAGTACCACTAAAAGTACCAAACTGAGGATGAAACCCATATGCACCGAAGAACGGTGACTTGCCAGTGGACTCCTGAAGACGATTATTAAGGGCAAATTCGGCCAAGGGCAGATAACTCGCCCAAGTCTCCTGATTGTCAGAGACAAAACACCTCAGATAAGTCTCCAAATTCTGATTCATACGTTCGGTCTGCCCATTGGACTGAGGATGAAAAGCAGAAGAGAAGGACAAAGCAATTCCCAAACGTGCACAAAAAGCCTTCCAAAACTTGGAGACAAACTGAGTACCCCGATCAGAAACCACCTCGGAGGGAACTCCATGAAGCTTCACAATCTCACCTACAAACACCTGTGCCAGTGTCCGAGCATTAGGAAGTGCGGGCAGTGCCACAAAGCGAACCATCTTACTGAATCTATCAACCACTACCAGCACTACCGTCTTGCCTGCCGACGCCGGGAGATCGGTGATAAAATCCATTGACACATGCGTCCATGGCCTCTCAGGAATAGACAATGGCAAGAGAGAACCAGCCGGACGGGTATGCAGAACCTTAGCCCGTGCACACACACTACAGGCAGATACGAATTCCGCTACGTCCTTCCTCAACCCCGGCCACCAAAAGCGGCGAGATAAAAGATCGAAGGTGGCCCTACTGCCGGGATGCCCTGCCAATACGGAGTCGTGATGCTCTGACAGCACCCTGAGACGCAAAGATGATGGCACAAAAAGTCTCCCAGAAGGACAGGAGGCAGGGGCGCCCCCCTGGACCTTCAACACCTCCCCCTCCAGATCAGGGCAAAGAGCAGAAACAACCACCCCCTCCTGTAAGATGGGAACGGGACTTTCATGAGCACTACCACCCGGGAAACTACGCGACAATGCATCAGCCTTCACGTTCTCAACCCCCGGACGGTAAGTGACGGTAAAATTAAATCTCGTGAAAAACAAGGACCACCGAGCCTGCCGGGGATTGAGACGCTTGGCGGACTCAAGGTAAGACAGGTTCTTGTGGTCGGTAATAACCGTGATGGGATGGACAGCCCCCTCCAGCCAGTGACGCCATTCCTCAAAAGCCAATTTAATAGCCAACAGCTCCCTATTACCAACATCATAATTCCTCTCGGCCGACGACAACTTCTTGGAGAAGAACGCGCAGGGCACCCATCTCCCAGGCGAAGGGCCTTGCGACAATACAGCCCCCACCCCCACCTCCGACGCATCCACCTCCACCACGAAGGGCTGAGAAAGATCGGGCTGACGGAGAATAGGTGCGGAAACAAAACAACGCTTTAGGGAGGAGAAAGCCCGGCGAGCAGACTCCGACCACACGGAAAAATCTGTCCCCTTCCTAGTCATGTCCGTAAGAGGCGTCACCAGCACCGAATAGTTCCGAATAAATTCACGGTAAAAGTTGGTAAACCCCAAAAAACGTTGTAATGCCCGTAGATTGTCTGGTTGTTCCCAGTCCAACACCGCCCGGACTTTTTCCGGATCCATCCGAAAACCCAACGGCGACAGGAGGTACCCCAAAAACCGTACCTCCTGAACGGCGAAGACACATTTCTCGAGTTTAGCATACAGCTTATTGTCTCGTAAGACCTGTAACACCTGCTTGACATGGGACTGATGCGTCTCCAAATCGGGGGAATAGATCAAGATATCATCTAAGTAAACAACCACAAATCTACCCACCAAATGATGGAATATGTCATTGACAAAGTGTTGGAAAACCGCAGGGGCATTAGTGAGCCCGAACGGCATTACGAGACTTTCAAAATGGCCGTCCGGGGTATTAAATGCCGTCTTCCATTCATCCCCCTCTCTGACCCTAATCAGGTTGTAGGCCCCCCTCAAATCCAACTTGGAGAACCATTTAGCACCCACTACCTGACTGAATAAATCAGGAATCAGAGTGAGGGGGTATGGATCACGGACAGTAATCCGATTCAACTCCCGGAAATCCAGGCAAGGACGGAGGCCCCCATCTTTTTTCTTAACAAAAAAGAAACCAGCCGCAACCGGCGAGGTTGAGGGCCTGATGTGACCCGTCTGCAGACTCTCGGAAATGAAATCCTTCATCGCCTGTCTTTCCGGACCCGATATAGCAAACATCCTAGCTTTGGGCAGTTTAACTCCGGGAACGAGGTTGATTGGGCAATCATATGCCCGATGGGGGGCAGGTCTTGGCACCCCTTCTCTGAGAACACATCCTCATACTCCGATAGGAACGGGGGCAGAGATACCGCAGACACTACCGAAAACGAGGTAACCAAACAATTCTCAGAACAAAAATCACTCCATTCCACAATGTCCCGGGACTGCCAATCCACTACGGGATTATGTTTAATCAACCATGGCAAGCCCAGGACAATGGGAGCGGGGAGACCGTCTAGAACATAGCAAGATATCGTCTCTTGATGTTGGGATCCAACCGTCAACTTAATGTCATGTACGATATGTGTGAGACTACCTTGAGCAAGAGGTGCTGAGTCGATGGCATAGATACGGATGGGGCGAGACAATAAACAGCAGTTAAGCCCATGAGCGTCTACAAAATGAGCATCCACCATGCTGACCCCCGCACCACTATCCACAAACACAGAAATACCCTCCGTTGTGCCCTCCAGCGCCACCTCCGCACTTAGGAGGAAACGGGAAGTACAAATGGAGGATACACACACCTCCCGCTCGACCACCTCCACACCCCCCATCGTCACAGAAGGTCCAGGCCCCCCAGTCCGTTTAGGGGTGTAGGGACAGGCCCCAATAAAATGGTCCCCTTTCCCACAGAAAAAACAGACCCCCTTCCCCTTGCCCGGGAGGTACCGGCGGAGAACCTCGAGGCCGCCGCACCTCCTAGCTGGATCGGTTCCTCCGCACTCGGGAGGAACGACTCACCCTCCGCGTGACCTCCCGGTAACCAGGAATCACCACGAGAATGGCTCCCAGTAACAGGAGGTCTACCCCTCCGCTCCTGGAGGCGTCTATCCATACGAATAGCTAACGACATAGCCGCCTCCAGGGACGGAGGGGTCTCATAAACCGCCAGAGCGTCCTTCAGCCTCTCCGAAAGACCCTGACAAAAGTGACTCCGGAGTGCCGGATCGTTCCACTTCGTGTCCGTAGCCCACCTGCGGAACTCAGAACAATACGATTCCGCCGACCGAGTCCCCTGGCGGAGATGGCGTAACCTGGATTCAGCCAAAGAGACACGGTCAGGGTCATCATATATGAGGCCCAGGGTGTCAAAAAATTCATCCACAGAGCGGAGACAAGTGGAGTCCTGTGGCAGAGAGAAAGCCCAGGACTGGGGATCTCCCTGCAGTAGCGACATAATAATTCCTACCCGCTGCTGCTCGTCACCAGTGGAATAAGGCCTAAGCCTAAAATATAATTTACAGGCCTCTTTGAACACAGTAAACTTATCTCTACCTCCTGAAAACCTGTCAGGGAGGGCAACCTTAGGTTCAGGTCTGGCCTGACCCAATGCTTGATTCCCCAAGACACCATTTTGCGGTTGCGGGCCCTGTAAAGCCGACCGAAGGTCCGCAACCTCCAAAGACAGGGACTGCAGCTGCTGGGCCAAAGCAGACACAGGATCCATAAGGAAAGGAAGAAAAATCGGTTCCTCCCCTGTCCTTCAGTTACAGTATTGGCAGGTGATAATGTCACGCTGGGAGCGGGAGAGGCACTCAGCGTAGGACCACGACGGGGGGGGGGGAATAAGGAGTCCCTAAAGCTATGGGCACAAGAGGGAGAGGGTGACCCCTAGTCTTACTAGGGCTGACCCTGTCTGCCCTAACGTCCCTATACAGTTTCCTCAACTGTCGCCGACCACGAACCTCGTCCCTCTCTGATCCTAGCACTACCTTACCTAAGGATCAGATGGAGAGGTTCACTAGACCCCTCCACTAACAACTAAAGACAAACACAAGGAAAAAACAGACAATGGGGAAAGAAAACACTTATCTTGCAGCAGAGCACAGCAACCTCCACAACCTCAGCTTCTGCTGGAGCAAGGATAATGAGTCCACAAGGAAATATCACCTGCACCGAGGGAGGGCAATGAAACTCCTTATAAAGGTGGGAAGAACCTGCTGGGTCCTAGAGACCCAGAATACTGGTGTAGAAACCAGACCGAGCACAAGACCTTCCCAGCCGTCTCCCCATGATAGGGAGATCTTATCATACCTTCTCTTTATCTACACAGAAGGTAAATGCCCCTGAAAGACGGACCGTCCTCAAACCTTATGGCTGATTGGCCAAACGCTGGGACCGTCTGCGCGTGGCCTCTACCCTGTCATCCGTGCCACCCGTGACATGATGGTTACCCTTGATAGGATTGATATGCAAAGGTCTGTGTGATATCTATATAGGGCTGACAATAGCTAATACTCCCCCAGGGACGGATAAAACTGCATGAGCCTTACATGGGATTACTTAACATTACTCTGCAGGATTTTCCCAAAATGGGGGTTGTATATTTACTATATAGTCAACCTTCATCCCCCAATGGAGGGGTAAATTTGATAGGCACTGCATATACAGAGTGAAACTTGATCCAATGCCCACAAATCCTTTCCACTGTCCCTTGTCCATGTAAAAGAGGGATAAACCAACTGTATGGAAATTTTAAATGTCACAATGTCACTTTAATACTTTGTTCCTCTATGAAATAAACAATCAAATGAAATCTATGTATATCCTATGTAAAATACTATGTTATAAAATGAATTATTTTTATGTATAAACAATTTACTAAATAAATTCATGTTGAAAACTGACATAAGTGACTGGATATATATAATTTAAAAGGACCTGAAACCTCCCACTTTCTTGTATGATTAAATTAAGTAAAAAGAGGTGGAAGAGTAAAAGGAGGATGAGACACAGTTATGGGAATGTCGCACCCTTCTTAAATCATGTAAAACATAGCAAGAATCCTCACTCTTTCCAAAGGGTCACACCCACAGCAAAATGGCATCAATTGTCCCAGACCAAAAATTGCTGCATGGCACAGGGTCTGGAACAGGACCTGGCCTAACATTTCAAGGTTAAACATTGTTCAGCAACTATACATTTTGTGGAGTATTACAGTAAAAACTAGACAGGTAGGTCAGTGACCTGAATAGGCCTAGTGGGCCAGATCCCCTCGAAGCTCATGCAAGCGCTCCCGTCAATAATATGCCCCACCACACACAGGTGGGACCACGATCAGTTTCGTGTAATATTACAGGAAATAATAGGAAGGTTAGAGACCTGTTTGGGCCTAGTAGGCTGGATAAACTCAAAGCTCGTGCAAGCGCTCCCATCAAAGTTATGCCCCGCCACACACAGGTGGGACCACTATCAGTTTCGTGGATTACTACAGGAAATAAGAGAGGTAAATAAGTGACCTGTTTGGGCCTAGAGGGCCACATAAATTCAAAGGTCTTGCAAACGTTCCCATCAATAATATGCCCCGCCACACACAGGTGGAACCAGCATTAGTTTTGTGGAGTACTACAGGAAATAATGAAGAGGTAGGTCAGAGACATGTTTGGACCTAGAGGGCTACATAAAGTCAAAGCTCTTGAAAGTGTTCCCATCAATTACATGCACCGCCACACAGAGGTGGGGCCACCATTATTTTTCTGGAGTACTACATGAAATAATGGAGAGGTAGGTCAGAGACCTGTTTGGGCCTAGAGGGCCACATAAAGTCAAAGCTAATGCAAGCGTTCCCATCAATGATATGCCCCTCCACACACAGGTGGGACCACCACTAGTTTTGAGGAGTACTAGAGAAAATAATGGAGTAGTAGGTCAGAGACCTGTTTGGGCCTAGTAGGCCGAATAAACTCAAAGCTCGTGCAAGTGTTCCCATCAATGATATTCCCCGCCACACACAGGTGGGACCACCATTAGTTTTGTGGAGTACTACATGAAATAATGTAGAGGTAGGTCAGAGACCTGTTTGGGCCTAGTAGGCCGGATAAACTCAAAGCTCATGCAAGCGTTCCTATTAATGATATGCCCCGCCACACACAGGTGGGACCACCATTAGTTTTGTTGAGTACTAGAGGAAATAATGGAGAGGTAGGTCAGAGACCTGTTTGGGTCTAGTTGGCCAGATAAACTCAAAGCTCGTGCAAGCGTTCCCATCAATGATATGCCCCACCACACACCAGTGGGACCACCATTAGTTTTGTGGAGTACTACATGAAATAATGGAGAGGCAGGTCAGAGACCTGTTTGGGTCTAGTAGGCCGGATAAACTCAAAGCTCGTGCAAGCATTCCCATCAATGATATGCCCCACCATACACATGTGGGACCACCATTAGTTTTGTGGAGTACTACATGAAATAATGGCGAGGTAGGTCAGTGACCTGTTTGGGCCTAGAGGGCCACATAAATTCAAAGCTCATGCAAGCGTTCCCATTAATGATATGCCCAGCTATACACAGGTGGGACCACCATTAGTTTTGTGGAGTACTAGAGGAAATAAGCCAGGTTAAGAAGCTGCCTAGTGTTGTGAGAGAGGATGGAGATGGTAGGCACACCAGACATGACCTCCAGGATATGAGGACGTGAGGCAGAGGGGGTCACCATCCCGCTGGGACGAGGCAGGAAGCCAGGCTCTCCATGTGGGAGACGCCTGTCCCTCTGAGCCGTATTGAGCCCATTGACTGTATGTATGGGTCTGAGAGGGCTGTAGTCCATGCTGGACTGTACGTGTGGGTGAGTGGGCCCTGTGATGAGTGGAACCCACAAAGGTCAGGTGGCCGTAACCACCATTGGGACCGACTGCTAAGTCGTGATATGGTCCCGTTGACTATGTGTGATGTGTTATGTGTAAAGCATAATGGTCTATGTAAAAATGCCATGTATGTTGTCTCATGTGAATGAAGACCAGGTGGCCGTAACCGCCATTGGGACTGACTAAAGAGTCGTGATATGGTCCCGTTGACTGTGTGTGATGTGTCATGTGTAAAACATAATGGTCTATGTAAAAATTCCATGTATGTTGTCTCATGTGAATGAAGGCCAGGCAGTCGTAACCGCCATTGGGACTGACTAAAGAGTCGTGATATGGTCCCATTGAGTGTGTGATGTGTCATGTTTAATTGAGTCCACAGGGACAATACCCATATCATGTTCACTGCTATAGTGAAACAAACATTTTATATTGTGGGATAAATTCGGATTATGTTATTTGTGGATCCATCACATTAACATGCGTAATAAACAAAAGGAACAAAGCGATAACAGGGTCCAATATATGTGAAAAAGTATTTATTTATTAAAGATGTGCTTAAAGACATAACATAACTAGAGCAGTCCTGCACATATGGCAGAAAGAACACTATTGAATGATTCCCCCACTGTCATCTATTACAGTTAAGGACATCGTCGGATCCTTCCACCCGAAAATGCAGAGGATCACTGGATCCAATTCAAACCCCTCCATGCAACACACCATACAGTTAGACCAAGTATTTCTTGACGGTGCACTGCTATCCTTTACAGAAATGCAGCAATTTGAACCCCTATAAACTATCTCATTTTTACAATACTATAGACTAAAAGAATTCATTCATAAACATATAAAGCATCTTGACTTACTACGCCCTCTTACTCCTTTTGAACAACTCTTTTACAAACTCAACACCCCAGGAAGGTTCTATCAAAATTATACAAATACTTAGTCTGTGAAAACACTGACATCAAGAGAGCTACTTGGGTCTATGGGAACGGTGGCTCAAGTGGTTAGCACTGTAGCCTTTGCAGCACTGAGATCCCAAGGTCCTGGGTTCAATTCCCACCAAGGACAACATCTGCAATGAGTTTGCATGTTCTCCCTGTGTTTGTGTGGGTTTCCTCCAGGCACTCTGGTTTCCTCCCACATTGTAAAGACATGCTGATAGGATGTTTAGATTGTGAGCTCCAAGAGAGACAGCATTACTGATGTATGTAAAGTGCTATGGAATTAATAGTGCTATATAAAATTATTATTAATATCCGCTTTACAGATGAACAAGCCCCGCAGATATACCACAGGTCTTATGGACCTTCACCTTGTGTGAAGATTCAGGAGAACTCTTATAAAGTGGTGTCCCGCTGGCATCGTAGTACGTTACAATTACAAAGGTGGCAGCCATCTGCGCCAGGTCAGTGCTGGCGATGTGACTTGATGTCAGAGGCCTACCTCCATATTTGGTGGTCCTGCCCTAAAATACAACCGTGTTGGGAGATTATCACCGATATTATGTAAGAGGTTTTTGATCGTGAAATAAATTTAACACCACAAATCGCCCTACTCAATTTCCCGTTATGGCCTAAAGAAACTTTATTATCCAGACTAGCAAGCAACATTCTGGCTGCGTGCAAAATGCTACTCCTCACCCGCTGGAACTCCACCCTGATTCTCTCTAAAGCTCAAATTCTTAGGGTACCGTCAAACCTGGTGACATCACTGGCGATTTCGCAGGCGACGCAGGTGAGTCGCCCTGTGTAATGCGCGATATTGCTCGGAAAAATAGTCTGAGAGTGGTGGCTTGGTTTCACAGCGCTGCTCTGAAACCTGGCGACCACTCTCAGGCGATGTGTACACATCGCCCCATGTAACATTGGATTGGCGATGGTTCAGGCGATGGGAGCCAAAGGCTCCCATGTTACAGGATCGCCGCTGGGGTCTGTGGACACCCCAACGGAGATACCGCCTGTAACATCGACAAAGTGTCGCCGGAGGTATCGCCGCATGTAAACATGTGACGGCGACGCTGGCGGGTGCCAAAAACGTGCGCGATCCCGTGTGTCGCCGCCGATATCTCCAGCGATGTCACCAAGTGTGACAGTACCCTAAAGGTACCTTCACACACAGCAATTTTGCTAGGCAATTTCACAGGCAATTTGCTGGTTGCAGTGAAATCATGGACACACTGTTCCATTTGTACACAGCAACAAAATAGAACAATGTATCCATGATTTCACTGCAAAACCAGCAAATTGCAAGTGAAATTGCCTAGCAAAATTGCTGTGTGTGAAGGTACCTTTAGAGAAATCGACTCACTCTATGATGGTGGTTTACACGCCGCGATATCGTTCGATATCGCAACTCAATGCGCAGGAGCGCGCAATTATGCACGTTCCTCGCATGCATTGAATGTTTACACCTGCGATATCGGAATACAAGTCCGTGCGATGTCCCGCCTCCCAACCAGGATCGCATAGTTAACATGGAGTGATGGTGACGTATCAAATCGCATCGTAATTTGGGGTTTACACAGCACGATCGGCATCCAATCTCCTTAAAATCGGGGCTTGATATCACGCTCATTCGATCCCGATATCGCATTGGACATCGTTGCTGCATCGTTGGACGTTCACCACCATACAACGCAGGAACGATATCGGGTCCAACGATCGAACCACGTGACTTTTCATTGAAATTGACTGCGATATCGCGACGTGTAAACCCCCATCATATGCAGAGACAGCAGCACTCCCTTTAGCTCTTATTCCCTTTTGAAAAAACATGTCACCATGGCTGTTCTACTAATCTACTCTCAGTTTAATGTGTCTCTCTCGACCCTGTAGGAGACTATATCTCGCAGACTGACTGAACCAACTTCCAGATTTAAAATTCTCATGCATTTGTATTTGAAATCATAACTAAGGCACTGTGCTTGTCTCCAATGGAACAATTACCTTCCTCTTTCCACTTGTCTTTTGGCATCTCCTCCTTCTCTCTCTCTATAACTCTCTTCTACTTTTCTTTTTCTCTCCTTACGCTTAAGCAGAGCTAAAATACCCTGGACCTCAAAGGCATGTTTTCTCTACTTTTCCAAATAAATCAATTAATTCCATACCATGTCAAGTCTACACAACCTAGCACAGGGGTGCTAATGATATAACCATTCCCAACATTAACTTATCATCATTGTCGATCTATTCAGGGACGATCCCTGAAGAAGGTTCATTCCGAAATCGGCATAGGGTACACATGACACAGGTTTCGGACTTCTCTATATATAAGGTATTTATATGCTTGTAGTATGGTATATGGTATATCCACTATGAATAGATTGACAATGATGATAAGTTGATGCTGGGATGATTATACAGTGCCTACAAGTAGTCTTCAACCCCCTGCTGATTTAGGTGGTTTGATAAGATGCAAATAAGTTAGAGCCTTCAAACTGCAAACGAGAGTAGGATTTATTAACAGAAGCATAAATCTTACAAACCAAAAAGTTATGTTGCTCAGTTGAATTTTAATAAATTTTAAACATAAAAGTGTGGGTCAATTATTATTCAACCCCTAGGTTTAATATTTTGTGGAATAACCCTTGTTTCAATTACAGCTAATAATCGTCTTTTATAAGACCTGATCAGGCCGCACAGGTCTCTGGAGTTATCTTGGCCCACTCTCCATGCAGATCTTCTCCAAGTTATCTAGGTTCTTTGGGTGTCTCATGTGGACTTTCAATCTTGAGCTCCTTCCACAAGTTTTCAATTGGGTTAAGGTCAGGAGACTGACTAGGCCACTCCAACACCTTGATTTTTTCTCTCTTGAACCAGGCCTTGGTTTTCTTGGCTGTGTGCTTTGGGTCGTTGTCTCGTTGGAAGATGAAATTCAGACCCATCTTAAGATCCTTGATGGAGGAGCGGAGGTTCTTGGCCAAAATCTCCAGGTAGGCCGTGCTATCCATCTTCCCATGGATGCGGACCAGATGGCCAGGCCCCTTGGCTGAGAAACATCCCCACAGCATGATGCTGCCACCAGCATGCTTGACTGTAGGGATGGTATTCTTGGGGTCGTATGCAGTGCCATTCAGTCTCCAAACGTCACGTGTGTGGTTGGCACCAAAGATCTCGATCTTGGTCTTCATCAGACCATAGAACCTTGAACCAGTCTGTCTCAGAGTCCTCCAAGTGATCATGAGCAAACTGTAGACGAGCATTGACATGACGCTTTGAAAGTAAAGGTACCTTACGGGCTCTTCTGGAACGGAGACCATTGCGGTGGAGTATGTTACTTATGGTATTGACTGAAACCAATGTCCCCACTGCCATGAGATCTTCCCGGAGCTACTTCCTTGTTGTCCTTGGGTTAGCCTTGACTCTTCAGACAAGCCTGGCCTCAGCACGGGAGGAAACTTTCAAAGGCTGTCCAGGCCGTGGAAGGCTAACAGTAGTTCCATAAGCCTCCCACTTCCGGATGATGCTCCCCAACAGTGGAGACAGGTAGGCCCAACTCCTTGGAAAGGGTTTTGTACCCCTTGCCAGCCTTGTGACCCTCCACGATCTTGTCTCTGATGGCCTTGGAATGCTCCTTTGTCTTTCCCATGTTGACCATGTATGAGTGCTGTTCACAAGTTTGGGGAGGGTCTTAAATAGTCAGAAAAGGCTGGCAAAAGAGATAATTAATCCACACATGTGAAGCTCATTGTTATTTGTGCCTAACTACTTCTTAATACTTTAGGGGGACCAAACAGAATGCTGGTGGTTTGAGGGGTTGACTAATAAATGACCCTCTGAATTAACTTTTAACGCTTTAAAAAAAATATATATATATTTTTGGCTGCAGTGTATTTCCCACTTCCAGGCTGATCTACAGTCCAAATGTCACAATGCCAAGTTAATTCCGCATGTGTCAACCAGCTAAATCTGCAGGGGGTTGAAGACTACTTGTAGGCACTGTATCTTTAGCACCCCTGTGTTAGGTTGTGTAGACTTGACATGGTATGTGTCTTTATGTGTAGATTTCCTCACATTGGTATTAATTGATTTATTTTATTTACCTGCTTAGTCTATACATCTGGTAAAAATTGTTTGGTATAGGAGTGATACAGGACTTAGAATTAAGTCCAAGTGTAATATATGCCCCATTTTTTGCAGCTTATTTTATGAAATTGTATAAGCATATTAAATTCCCTTTTTTGTACCATCATCAAAGATTGTATATCTTGTTATTCCTGTAACACTGTGTCCATATATGCTGTGTTATTATTATTATTATTATTATTATTATTATTATTATTATTATTAGGTATTTATATAGCGCTATTAGGATACATGGCGCTGTACAAGTTAGAGGGTAGACAAAGACAAGTGGTTGTAGAACGACGACAAATCGACAAAACAACTGTGTGTTTTTTTTATACACTGTGTGCTCCCCATTTTTTATCCTTTAAGCACATCTTTAAGAAATAAATACTTTTTCACATATATTGGACCCTGTTATCGCTTTGTTCCTTTTTTTTTATTGTGATGTGTCGTGTGTAAAGCATAATGGTCTATTTAAAAATGCCATGTATGTTGTCTCATGTGAATGACGGCCATACAGCCGTAACCGCCATTGGGACTGGCTAAAGAGTCGTGATATGGGTCCCGTTGACTGAGTGTATATCATAATGGGTTATGTAAAAGTACCATGTATGATGTATAAAAGGGTCAGGCGGTTGTAACCGCCATTGGGACCTACTGGGAAGTCGCGATGTGGTCCCGTTGATCATGTGTAAATCATAATGGTTTATGCAAAAGTGTCATGTATGATGTAATAAGTGATTTCATGGTGGTTTAAGTAAAAGTGCCATGCATGAGGTATAAGATTATGGGAATGATGTCCTGTTATGTAATATGGGAATAATGTCCTGTAATGTGATTATGGGAATACTGATGTATGATGTTTCATGTGTGACTCATAAGGGTTTATGTAAAAGTGCCATGTGCCATGTATGAGATCCCATGTGGATAATGCCAGGTGGGCATAGC
Source organism: Allobates femoralis (assembly GCA_033576535.1). Lineage (NCBI taxonomy): Eukaryota > Metazoa > Chordata > Amphibia > Anura > Aromobatidae > Allobates > Allobates femoralis. The sequence continues at coordinate 238,685,669 of JARQOC010000003.1, forward strand.
CGCCATTGGAATCAGACTGAGGTCTGTAAGGGTCGGTGTGGGGTTCCTTAATGTTCTGCTGATGAAAATATGATGTGGAAACTATAAAAAACTTTTTATGTGATGTGAGTAATGGGAGGTTTATGACAAAAATTAATAAACCCCTGTTTTGCGTGAAGTTAAATGTGGTTGGTGGTGTTGTGGTGCCCTGCCAACGCAGGTAACCACATATCTCTCTGCTGCACAGCTGGGTTTCCACAGCAGGTACCACTACAAACAACACCTTTCACCCCGGCACAGTAGGGGGAGCTCAACCTGCTGCACTTAGGCAGGATCCCCTATAAATACTGCTGCTGGGGGCAGAGTTAGTCAAAGTGTAGCAGACGCTAGAAGAGCTGCAGGAAGGTTCTGGTGCTGGTGTCACGAGTAGGCACAGGCCAGAGACCCAGAGGAGCCCTTTAGCATCCCACCAACCTAAGTGAGACTGAAGGCAAGGAGACTAGAAGTAGAATCAGAAGCAGGGAACAGGCAGCTCCAGCTGAGAGTTCGTTCCAGAGAGGAAAGAGAAGCCGAATATTGGGTATCCGCACCAGTGGAGAACTACAAGTCCCACAGGAAACCCCTGGGCACCAAGGAAGCTACAGCTACCCGGTCTCCTGAGAGAGTCAAAGCAAGGGAGCCAGGTGCAGGGGCCCCTGCAGAAACCAAGAAAAGGTTGTCGCAGAGACCGCACAGGAGGGAAGGAGAAACAGACCAGAGAAGAGAGTGGAGGCTAGTCAAGATTTAATAGACTGTGCTTCAGAGAACACAAAGGGAAGGAGGCCTTATACTCACTTGCTGTGGGAGCCCACTGTGCAGCCCAGCTACCCGTCAGTGCTTGGGACCATTTGCCTGAATATCATCAGTAAAAGGTAAAGAGACTTCTGCTGCATGTTTGTATTCTTTCTGCTCCCTCACCGTGCCCCTCCATAGACTCTTCCTATCCTCACAAACCATCCCAGCTCTGCTGCATCCTGTCCATTCCTCACCCCTCTGCCCCGGAGGTCCCAGTCCTGCCTGCGGGAACTATACCATCACAGCCTCAATCCCACTGACCTCCGGAGGACTGTAGCGGCGCTGGTGATCCTCACCAGACACAGCAGGTGGAGTCACGAAGACAAAAACTCTACATAATCTCTGTAAATAGCTCCCCCTTTTCACTGACCCCCAGGGCCACAGTCTCGGGCAGCCACCCGTGACATCCCGGACCGTAACCGAGCCCGAGCCCTGAGTAGTCTGCCCTGGACGAGTCACAAAATGGCGTCACGAACAGGATCCCGTGCCCGGTATCACCGGTACTATGTGCCGTTTATTGACTGTAAAGTGTGACTGTTAAAGTTCTGCCGCCATTACTGCGCCGAAGAGTGGCAAGAAGGGGGGCGTGTCAGTCTGAAGAGCGTGAAACTGAAACCCCGCCCCCGGCTCAGCCGAGCATTCCCGAGTGCTGCGGTCCGGAAATCCCTGAACTGTTAACCCTTCAGCAACTGGCTGTAACTAACTAGGGGGGCCTCCAACATGTCGGCCTCCTCCAGCGAGGACGAGGCGGCGTACGCTGACCCCCAGACCTACCCGGACCCTCGATGGCTGCCTCCGGTAGCACTGCAAGTACCTCCGATGCATTGGGCACCGTTGCCCCGATAATGCCCATGTCGTTCCCATACATCCCGGGGGCCAAGTGGTTGCCCCAGTATGATGGCTGCCCTGATACACTCGATGAGTTTAAAAGAAAGATTGAGTGCGTCCTGGACATGTATGCTATGACTGGCCAGCAACACGCTACAGTGGTGCTTGGACAGTTAACTGGGGCAGCAGAAAAAGAAAGTGTCTCCTGGTCTGTTGCTGACCGCAGATCAGCCCCTGCTATATATATAAACTGCAAGTTGCCTTTGAGGAGGGCAATGAGGCTTACATCCGTATGCGCTTCCATCACTGTTGCCAGAGGCCGGGAGATGACATCAGAGCTTATGCCTGGCGCCTGGAGAGAGCACTGCGCGCCCTCATACATGTCAGCCCTGTCAGTGCTCGAGACGAGAACAAACTCCTCATAGAACAGTTCACTTGGGGCCTGCTATCCCCTGACGACAGTAAAAATGTACGCTGGTGGTCATTAAGCAATCCAGATGCTGATTTTAACACCCTGAAAGAAATGGCCATCAAAGGGTTAAAGCCGGTAGAGACCCATGAAGCTGCAATGAAACGGTGGTGTGACGGTGAGGTGCAGGCTGCTCCAAAATCTGTACCCGTGACTGCAGCCACGCACAATATTCAATCTGCGCAGCCTGACAAATATGACTCTCTGCGGGCTGAGATATGCACTGAAATGCGTAAAATGAATAAAAACATCTCCAAATTGATGAACGCTATGCAGTTACAGAAGAGCCAGCATCAAGACCCCCAGCAAAGCTTCAGCCGCTAATCCAGCTTGCCGACAGCCCGGATGACATCTCCTGGATGCGAGGGAAGCAAGCCACAGCCTACAGAGGGAGAACCACCGACCGCTACAGCTCCACTGTGGAGCCCATCTGTCGCAACTGTAATCGCGCCGGTCATCTCGCCAGATGCTGTCCTTTAAACGGGCAATCCCTGGGGGCCGGGGCCAAACCTCAGGACTAGATCAACAGGGTCCAACCACCTGGTGCAAGACTTTCATCGGACAGAGGCCGTTCCTGTCCATTGTATTAGACGGCATCCCGTTACCTGCTTTACTGGACACCGGATCGAAGGTGACCCTCGTCCCCTATATCCTTTATAGAAAGTATTGGGCAGATGCTGAAATGAAACAGCCCGAGGTAGACATTTCCCTTCATGCAGCAAATGGGGAACCAATTAATGTAATGGGGTTAAGGAAGTGTCCATAAAGGTGGGGAAGGTAGAATTGTAGTAGCAGAAGCAACTAATGCAAATGATCCTTATGTTATCTTGGGTACCAATGTTGTTAGCAATTGCATGGAGGAGGTTTTGTCTTTGCTTCAACAGATTGCTGAAACTGCCAGGCCTGGTCAGAGGAAGACTATCCAACATGAGATCAGAGCCATCTTACACCAGTGACAGGTAACAATTACAGGTGGTGAAATTGGTACAGCACGGGTGACAGACCCGACACCCATTGTGATACCCCCAATGAGTGAAATGATGGTATGGTGTCGAGCAGCTATAGGTCTGAGAGGGCAGGACTATCAAGCGTTAGAGGAGCCTGTGAGCACAGAGCACAGACCAACACTGTTGACAGCCAGGGGGGTGGCTAATGTACACAAAGGGAGAGTACCAGTTAGCATCTTAAATTGTGGCAGTGTAGAGGTTAAACTACCCAGGTATACCACCATTGCCAAATTATACACAGTCAGCAACAATGAGATTCAAGCAGCACAACCCGAACCCCACGAGGAAGGGGCAAAAACTGATCAAACAATCGGACCGCTGGAGGACTGGTGCCAGCAGCCCCATGTTGGAACTGACACCACTCCTGTGTATGAAAAACAAGGTGTGTACCGGGTAGCCCAAGAATTTTAACAAGTTTTCAGTAAGCATCCACTTGATTTTGGTAGGATCAAAGGGGTACAACACCACATCCCTACAGGTACACATCCACCAATTAAAGAGCGGTATAGGCCAATTCCACCTGCATATTATCAAAAAGCCAAAGAGATGTTACAGGACATGAAAGACGCAGGGGTTATACGAGATAGCTGTAGTCCCTGGGCAGCACCATTAGTCCTGGTCAAAAAAAGGATGGCAATATGAGGATGTGTGTAGACTATAGGCAAATAAACCGCATAACACACAAAGATGCTTACCCGTTACCACGCATAGAAGAGTCTTTAGCTGCGTTGAAGTCTGCCAATTACTTCTCCACCTTAGATCTCACTAGTGGGTATTGGCAGCTGTCCGTAGCCGAAGAATATCGAGAGAAGACGGCATTCGCAGCACCTATGAGCCTATGTGAGTTCAACAGCATGCTCTTCGGACTATGTAATGCACCTGGAACCTTCCAGAGGTTGATGGAGAGTTGCCTGGGGCACAAGAACTTCGAGACGGTACTGCTCTACCTGGATGACGTGATCGTGTATTCCAAGACCTACGAAGAAAATGTCGCCCATCTAGGAGAGGTTTTGAAGCTCTGGCCAAATACAGGATGAAGCTGAAGCCATCAAAATGCCACCTGTTAAAGCCAAGAGTGCAGTACCTGGGACACATAGTCAGTGCTGAAGGCGTGGCCCCTGATCCAGACAAGCTGACAGCAATCAAAGAATGGGTTTGGTGGGCTACTACCGAAGGTTCATTAAGGAGTACACCAAGAAGGCTGCTCCTCTGCAAGACCTACTAGTAGGTCAACCCATGAAAGGCAAGCCAAAGGATTCTCCGTGGAGATGGGTAAAGAGCAAGAAGAATCGTTCCAGACGATGAAAGAAGCCCTGACAAGAAAAGAAATCCTAGCTTACCCGGACTACAGTCTGCCATTCCTGCTGTATACTGACGCCAGCAATGTGGGACTTGGAGCCATCCTTGCCCAAAAGCAAGACGGCAAGGAGAGAGTAATTGCCTACGCAAGCCTACAGCTGCGACCCACAGAGAGGAATCCAGAATACTACAGTTCCTTCAAGCTGGAGTTCCTAGCCTTGGTCTGGGCCATCACCGAGAGGTTTAAACACTACCTAGCCTCTAGCAAATTTACCGCCTACACGGATAACAATCCGCTCACCCACCTGGAAACTGCAATGTTGGCAGCCATGGAGCAGAGATGGATGGCTAGACTCTCCAACTACCAATTCACCATCAAGTACCGGGCTTGGCATCAAAACGGAAATGCGGACGCCTTATCCAGGATGCCTCACTTATCTGAAGGAGGTATAGATGAAGATGAGCTGGAAGAAGTGGAGTTACCTGCTTTCCATCATGTGAGAGAAACCCCATGCCAGCAGACCCATCGAAACCTCTTTACTGAAGCTGTGAACCTATTACCTCACTTTGACTGGGAGAAAGTGCAGAATCAATACCCAGCTGTTAGTCTGATTAAACAACTGATAAAACAGGAGTCAGCAAAGCTGACTGCAAACCCTCCGCCTGATGCCAAACATCTGTGGAATGAACGAGCTAAACTGTTCCAGTACCAAAATAAGTTATGCCGGCGGTATATAAATCCAAGAACCCATGAACAAGTGTGGCAAATCATCGTGCCAAAATCAGAGGTTCCCATGATCCTAGATGCCTACCATAACAAAACTGGTCATTTCGGGTGGAAGAAACTTGAACTGCTGCTAAAAGGTAGATTTTTCTGGCCAGGTATGAGATCATCCATAGAGAAGCGGTGTAGAAAGTGTCAAGCCTGTACCCTGAAAAGGAAAGGTGTGCAGAATCAGAAAGCTCCCATCCCATGATGGGACCACAATTGACCCTTTGTGAACCAAGGATCCTGACCTGACATGACCTCACTGCGATCATGAGCTGTCAGTCTATGGACAGACAGAGCAGTCTCTGCATAGACTGACAGCTCATGATCGCAGTGAGGTCATGGCAGGTCAGGATCCTTGGTTCACACAGGGGTCAATTGTGATCCCATGATCCTGACCCAACATCACCCTACGGAGGTCATGACCTGTCATTCTCCTGGAAGAATGCCATCTTTTATAGCATATGGGGGACGCCCCCATATGCTGTAAAAGACTGGAAATCATCGAGGGACCTCCCACTGGACTACATTGGACGTTCCTGCAGGACTACGTCGGACCTTCCTACTGGACTACGTCGGATGCCAAAGAATAATAAAGATGGGGTCTAAATAGTGTCAGTGTTTTTTTCTAATAAAAATATTTTTTTCTGTCTTGTGTCTTCTTTACAATTTACTAGGGATTCTTAATGGTCCGGTCTAATATTGGCCAGACATTAACAATCTCGGGCTTAGTGCCAGCTGCAAAAAAGCTGGCATTAACCCCTTATTACCCACTCTGCCACCGCTACACGACAGCTGGAAGCGCTGGATACAGCGCCAGAAAATGGCGCTTCTATGAATGCGCCAATTTCTGGGGCGGCTGCGGACTGCAATTCGCAGCAGGGCGGGGGCCCAGAAAGCTTGGGCCTCCCTACTCTGAGGATTCCAGCCCCCAGCTGCCTAGTTGTACCTTGCTGGCCCAAAAATATGGCGAAGCCCACGCCATTTTTTTTTTATTATTTCATGAAATAATTAAAAAAGGGCTTCCCTATATTTTTGGTTTCCAGCCAGGTAAAACTAGACAGAAGGGGTTGGTGGCAGCCCGTAGCTGCCTGCTGTACCTGGCTGGACCAAAAGTATGGCGAAGCCCCACGTCATTTTTTAAAAAAAATGTAATAAAGAAATACTAAAAAAAAATGCAGGAGAGGAGACGACCAGGACACGGTGTCTCCGGATCTCCGGATCTTGCGACATGCTCTAAAAGTGTGAAATTGTGTGAAAAAAAGAAAATGTTCAATATGACGTTATCAACTTCTGTGAAGTAACTGTAGGTTCTAAATGCTTACTATACCCCTAGATATAATCCTTGAGGCGTCTACTTTCCAAAATGGGGTCACTTGTGCGGGAGTTCCAATGTTTAGGCACACAGTGGCTCTCCATACGCGACATGTCGCATATGGAGAGCCCCTGTGTGCCTAAAGTCAGTTTCTAATAAGTCCGTGTCATTGGGGTCTAAAGTTGGTAATGCTGTCTCGTCTAGGTAAGTTGCCGTTTTTCCTTTTAATCTCGTCGGGTCCATGTCATCATAGTGTCCTTTTATATTGTAAAGTTTACTATAGTAGTCCCTGAATGTTGACAAGATGTCATCTGGGTTTTGGGTAATTTCGCCATTTAAGTGCCTAATTTGTGGGACTCGTCCAGGTGCTCCCCTGGGATGTAACATCCTAGCCAGCGGTCTACCGCATTTGTCCCCATATTCGTATAGGAATCTGTGCAATCTCTCCTGTCCCCTTAGGTATTTTTGGTCAATCAGGGCTTTCAGTTCATCTCTGGCTACCGTAAGGTCCGCAAGGGTCTGTTTGGATAAGGTCTGCTTGTGTGAACACTCCAGGTCTGTTATTTTCTGTGATAAAGATTCGATTTTTGCTAATTTTTCCTTTTTGAGTCTAGATCCATGTTTCAGGAGGATCCCCCTAACTACGCATTTTAAAGCCTCCCATTGTAAAGGAGCAGCTGTGGGGTCCTCAGTGTGTATTGAGATGAAATCTTTAATGGTAGACTGTACTTCCGCATTACAAAGGGAGTCATTTAGTATGTTGTCATTAAGTCTCCATGTCCACTGTCTCGCCGATCTCCCCGGTAGCTGAAACCGACAAAAGATGGGGGCATGATCAGATAAACCTATGTGTCCTATGTGGACCTGCATTTGCCATGTCAGAATCCTCTGGCTGGATAGGAACAAATCCATCCTTTTGTATGACCCATGGGCAGACGAGTAGTATGTATAATCCCTGTCTTTTGGGTGTATGGCCCTCCATGAGTCTACTAATCCTAGGTTTTGTATGGCCCTCCTGACCGCATTCAGTCTCGATTTAGCCACGCCGTGTCCTCCCAGGGCATTATCGACCGCAGGGTTTAATGTAAAATTAAAATCGCCACCTACCAGGATGGCTCCCTCTGCAAAGTTTGCAAGTGCAGTCAGGAGCATCAAACACTTTTTGTCTGGGTCTTTATTGGGAAGATACCAATTTGCAATGGTGAATACTGAGGTGTTGACTCTGATTTTCAGAAAAATAAATCTACCTTTCTCGTCTACCATTGTATCAAGTATTGTATGTGCCAGAGAGTGATGTACCGCAATGGACACTCCGCCCGACCTCGCCTTTGGATTAGTGCTGTGGACCCAGACATTGTAGCGTCGGCCACCGATACCAGGGACGTGATCCTTCTTGAAATGGGTCTTCTGTAATAACAATAACAAAACACCTTGTCTATGCATTTCTTCTAATATTTGAGTTCTTTTTTGTGGGGTGTTAAATCCCCTAACGTTGTAAGAGCATATTTTGAGCTGGGACATTTTCGCTCGCAGATATGAGTAAGCAGACAACCGCCCAACTGGTTAAAGCTCCTGTCAAAGGGGTTACGATTGCACTACCAGAGCCTCCCCAGGATCCAGAAGAAAGGAGATGGGATACAGAGAAGAAAAGGGAGCTGAAAAGGACAGAACAGAAATACTGAATAGAGACGAACACAAAGAAGAAAAATAAAAATAAAGAAAAGAAGAAGCAAGAAAAAAAAGGAAAAAAAAAACCTTATCGGCAAAATTTTACCGATTACTATTTGTGAGATATAGTAACAGTAGTAAGAACTTTAACTTATAATAAAGTGGGAAACTTTCTCTCAGCGCACCAGTGCGACCAAGATTCCCTTTAGGGGTATAGGCCTTCCACATAGGAGCCTCCCATTTCAGGCAAATAATTCAATAACTTTTATCACTGGTATCTGATAATAGCATATAGAATAACAAAAGAAGTAACAACTGATCTGAAATACAGTAATTCCGAGAGATATGGGTATTCAATGCCATAGCTGGTCGTATTGTAGGCACTCCTTACTTTAACCAACCTTGAACTTCCTCTACTGATGCTCTGAGCATCGCTTTCCACCTAAATATCATATCCCTAGAACAATAGTTTTCTGTCTCTCGTTCCGCTGGAAAGAAAAAAAAGGGGGGGTTTGGGTGGGGGATTGACTATTAATTTCAAGTGGAGCATACCCTCTCCATCTACATCACATTGTTCATGTATGGTGCTGACTGCTTGCCAAGGTAAGCATGTGTGCAAGAATTCTCTTAAATTTAAAGGACGAGCAAAAATAATGTCTTCATCTAATGGTGACATCACATGTACCTTTGTTAAGTTGCCTAGCTTGGCTTGCAGACTGTTGCATGATCAACACAAGTTTCTAGCTTACCATCACTTTTTTAGTGTTCACCAATCCAAGACCCTTAAGAAAAGTCAGTGAATGCCATTGAATGCTCGAACCAGTCTCTTGCAATCATGTTCTTCTCTACTGAACAACAAGAAGAGGCAGCAGAAAAAGATAACAAGAAAAGAGACCTCAAGATCAACAAATTCTGCAAGATGCTTAGCTCTACTACCTCTGAACCAACAGATAAAGTGAAATAATCCTATTTTACAAACGTTTCTCGTGGAAGGGCACCTGACTGAAACACCTGCCAGGTTCTACAGGGGGCACTCTGTGGGATCTGCAGCTCCTATGATGTTTCCTTGTGCGGTTCATCAGCCTCAGATCTCAAGTAAGTGATGGTTAAAAGCAGTGTGCCGAAACCCAGGATCAATCCAGGGACCTTTAGATCTTCAGTCTAACGCTCTCCCAACTGAGCTATTTCGGCATTCTTCAAAGCTAGCAGTACAGCATTGCTCAAAGATGTCAGTGAATTTTTAGATTGAAAATTGCACCCTTTGGTGTCAAAGAGGAAATGTGTTCATATTTGGAAAACATTAATTATCACCACATGTGGGTGTCAGGATGGCCGAGCGATCTAAGGCGCTGCGTTTAGGTCGCAGTCTCTACTGGAGGCGTGGGTTCAAATCCCACTTCTGACATTGTCCAGTTTTCTGCTTTATTTGCAGAGTTAAAAGCTAGGCGGGAACACAGGGTCTGGTTCTCTGAGTGGAGCTTCAGTTTTAAGGAAGACTGATGAGGCTAGTGAGCGGCCAGGTCAGGAGAGTGCAGAGGCTGTGTGCTGATATAACACGGCCTAGCCCGGAGGGCTTGATCTCGGTGAGACCTGGACCAGAGAGAACCCTTGATACAGGACTGTGTGCCAATCTTATGGTTGTAGGAAGTGTGCCCGCATCCCAGAACCCGGAGGTTTGTGTATACTGTGGACTTGTGCATAATAAACCGTGTGCTGTGAACTTCTGTGCCTGGCTCCTTGCCTTCTGCCGTGCAATCGTACGGCGCTACCTCACAATATATATATATATATTTATGTTTTACTTTCACACGAAGAAATGTATATATTCTTAAGAACAGTTTTTCCAGTTTTTGTGTCCGCAAAGCTATATGAGAGCTAGTATTGTGAATGACAAGCTAACATTTTTATTTGAACTATATTGAGATACATTTAACTTATCAAACACTTTTTATTTTACTTCTTGTAATGTGACATGAACTAAAACATCAATCCTCATCCATGGCTTACCATGGGCCATAACTGTAATTAAAATAAGCAATACATAAGACCTACAACTGCAGGAATGTCTGCTTTTTAAAGAAATTAGACTAAAACCTTCAGTTCTGCAGGAGGGGTACAGCCTCTATAAGAGAAGCTAATACTTTTACTTTTTACTAATGGCAGCAATCTATACCCTTGGTGTTTCCCAATTATACAAGGGAGAAAAACTCAACATGCAGTTGAACCTAGCAGCTCCTTTCTTCATGCAAGGCAACTTAGGCCTGCTTCACACCACAATTTTTCGAGTCCAGGGCTGTCCGATGTGAACCGGACAGCCCTGGATCCAAATTTCCACCCCATGTATCCCTATGGCGCCGGATTGGCCTTATTTGGCCTCCAGTTTGCAGGTTTTCCATGAGGATCCGATTTTGTTCTATTTTTGCATCATACAGCAAAACGGAGTCTGCATCATTTTTTGTGTCTGATGCATAAATCGGACAAAACCGGATCCTCCTGGATCCAGCGCCCATAGCATGAGAATCTATAGGCGCCGGATTCGGCAGAAAATCGTCCTGGATCCCGGTCGCCCGGTGCTGAAAGAGCAGCGGTTATTCAAAGCAGTCGCTGCTGAATTTCAGCACCTGGAGAGCGCTACGACTGAAATTTCAGCACCGCGACCAGCCCCACTGCAGCTGCGGTACTGAAATTTCAGCACTAGATAGCACCAGCAATGAAGCCGTCAAAAAGCAGGATCGGAGAGCAGATTTGACCTCTAGTTCTGCTTGTCCGTGGCTGTCAGATTCTGTCTGGTGCATCCTGGAAAACACAGAACAGAACCTGACAGTCAAAAATCGTGGTGTGAAGCCGGCCTTAGGGGACTGAAAATCTATGAGCTTGTATCTGTAAGGGCCACGTCATACACACAGATAATTGTGCAGATATTGTTCGCAGATCTCTGGTTGCAGTGAAATCATGGATACATTGTTCATTTATATACAGCCACAAAATGGAACAATGTATCCATGATTTCACTGCAACCAAAGATCTGCAAACAATATCTGCACAATTATCTGGGTGTGTGACGTGGCCCTTAGAAAAATAAAATGGATTGAAATACAATACAATTTACAAGCTTTAAATGACAAAAAAATATATATATATATAAGATACTGTTTTTTTTTTGGTGGTCTCAAATACTGATGAGGACCTTCAGGAGAAAGCACATATACAACAATTAGGTCCAAAAATACTTGTAAAGTGACACAAGTGTTGACTTTTTAGCTGTTTACCAAAATATATACAAGATACAATTACATCAATATGGGATGAAACTTCCAACTCAGCATTATTTGAGGATAATCACATCCTAATTGGATTAAGGGTATAGGAATTACTGCTTTTTAAAATGTAGCTGCTTTTTGTCAAGGGACCAAAATTAATTGGACAGTTAAGGCCACTTTACACACACCAACTTATCTGTCCAACTTCTGAACAACTTACTGGTTGCAGTGAAATCATGGACAGATTGCTCCATTTTGTGGCTGTGTGCAAATGGAACAATGTGTCCATGATTTCACTGCAACCAGTAAGTTGTTCAGAAGTTGGACAGATAAGTTGGTGTGTGTAAAGTGGCCATTAGCTCAAAGGCTCTTTAAGGCTACGATTACACATTGCGTTTTTACTGCAGTGTTCTTTAATGAGTTTTATGCAAATTAAAGGCTGCTTTTTCAGGAATCTCATGCACACACACACACTTGCTTATTTTTCAGATGCAAAATAGGCATCCGTTTCCGATATTTTGCAGGATCCGTTTGGGGTCCTCTCCCTCTTCCAACCTCTCCTCCTCTCCCCTCTCCTCCATCTTTCCTGTTTCCTCAGTCCCCACTCTTCCATCTCTCCCCCCTCCTCTCCCTGCTCCCTCGGTCTCTCCCTCCTCTCCCTGCTCCCTCGGTCTCTCCCTCCTCTCCCTGCTCCCTCCGTCTCTCCCTCCTCTCCCTGCTCCCTCCGTCTCTCCCTCCTCTCCCTGCTCCCTTGGTCTCTACCTCTTCTTCCTTCTCTTGTGGTATAAAAAAAAAATCCTCCGTGAGGATTCCTCACCCTCCCGATGTGACCATCTGCAGCTCCGATGGTCCTGCCAGGACCTTGACACATGACTGACCAATCAGCTGTCGTATCACATGACTGCATACATTGGCCGCCCAGCTGATCGGTTGGTCAGGTGTCAAGGTCCTGGCAAGAATCCTCACGGAAGATTTTTTTTTTTTATACCTGAGAAGTGGGAAGAAGAGGGGAGAAGAGGGAGATACCGAGGGAGCAAGGAAAGGAGGGAGAGACCGAGAGAGCAGGGAGAAGAGGGAGAGACCGAGGAGACAGAATGGAGAAAGGAGCAGGGACTGAGGAGACAGCGGGGAACGAGGAGACAGCGGGGACCGAGGAGACAGCGGGGACCGAGGAGACAGGAGGAAGAGAGCAGGGGGAAGAGGAGAATAGACAGAAGAGACGGAGGAGCCGGGAGGGGAGGGGGAGAAGAGGGAGAGACCAGTTATGTGCTGAGCACAGCTTCTGAGCATGCTCAGTACATAACAACAGAGCCGACATCAGATCCGATGTTTTGATGGATCCAATGTCCGTAGACCCCAATATTAAAGGGCAGCGGACCAAGACGTCCATTTGTGTCCGATTTTTCTGACGGACACCAAAATAGTTGCAGGGTACGATTTTGGTACCATCAGAAAATCGAACAGCAACAGATGGTGCACAAATTGGATGCAAATAGGCACAAATCCGAGCACATCCATTGCCCATAGGGCTACATGGGGGGCCAAATCTGATTTGATGTACAAAAATCGCAATGTGAAAGCACCCTTACAGCCAATGAAAACCCAAAGGTCATTATCTCAGAAAATTAAAGTAGGGAGGATGAAGGGTCTGTGAGATCAAATATTACCTACATGTGTGGTTGTGGTTGTGAGAATCACAACAACTATAAAAGCATATTACGGCTGCTGCAGTCTCCAGGGTGGTGCATATAAAGTAAGGAGGATGAATAGTTAAAAACTGCGCTGCCGTATTCCACGAGACATCAAAGGGTGAATATAATATTGATTTATTAGTCAACGCGTTTCAGGGCTCCCTGGACTCTTCCTCAGGACAATTTAATATATTGCCATGTTTCAGGGCGTTTCAGGGAGTTTGGAAACACATTAACTAATAAATCAATATTATATTCACCCTTTGATGTCTCGTGGAATATGGCAGCATGGTTTTTAACCCTTTATTCTCCCTACTTTAATTTTCTGAGATAATGGCTAATCATCAACATTTACAGAAATGAACACTTGAAATATATCACTCTGTTTGTAATGACTATATCTTATATGCATTTCACTTTTTGTATTGCATTACTGAAAAAAAATTACTTTTGGATGATATTCCAATTCACTGAGATGCACCTGTAATTTATTTTAACATGTAATGTAGACAAATGACACACCAAAAGCTAAAAAACGCAACAAAAATGCTCCAAAATCAACATGTGAACATACTCTAATGGGCTGCTTGGGCTATTTCCTGATTAGCCCATCATCGATTAAGCAGATAAGAGGTCTGGAGCTGATTCCATGTGTGGCATTTGTATTTGCAAGTTGTTTCTGTGAACTAACAACATGTAGTCAAGGAGCTCTCAATGAGAAACAGACCATCATTATACTGAAAAAAAAAGATGAAATCCACTAGAGAGATATCAGAAATGTTAAGAGCTACCAAATCAACATTTTTACAGTTTGGTACATTCTGTAAAAGAAAAAAAAATACTGCACTGGTGATCTTGGGAGCTTTAAAAAATCTGGATGTCTACAGAAAATAACAGTGTTGAATGATCACAGAATCCTTTCTGTGGTGAAGAAAAACCCCTTCACAACATCCACCCAAGTGAAGAACCCTCTTCAGAAAGACTTCATGAGAGCAAATCAAATACAGAGAGTTCATCACAAGGTGTAAACCATTAATCAGCTTTAGAAATAGAAAGCCCAGATTAGACTTTGAAAAAAAAAAATATCTAAAGCCAACCAAGTTTTGGAAAAGCCTTCTTTCGACAGATGAAACCAGGATCAACCTGAACCAAATTGATGTGAACAAGAAAGTTTGGAAACGTCATGTAATATGTTGTGATCCAGAGCACACCCCATCCTCTGTAAAATATGTTGGATGCAGGGTCATGGCATGGGCATGCAAGGCTTCCAATGGCCATGGATCACTAGTGTTTATTGATGATGAGACGGAAGATCGAAGCAGCCGGATATGTTTTGACATGTACATGCTTATACTATCTGCTCATATTCAACCAAATGCAGAGAAAGATGGTCAATGACCTAAAATATATAGCAAAAGCAACCAAGAGTTTTCTAAAGCCCCCTTCACTTCGTGTATTTTGTCTCTCCGTATGGATCCAGGAATTTCAAGGACCACAGGGACAGGCATGGATCTGTGCAAACAGATTCCACTGATGCCCTTGGTTTTTCATGGATACGACATCAGTGTGCAGAGATAGGGGTGGGAGGCTGTACGCATGCTCAGTACAGCAAAATGGATCCGTTTCACAGATCCATGTTTTTCACAGATCTGTGCGGATCCGAGCTCCATAGACCTCCATGTTATTTGAATCGTACAGCGTCAGATCCAATTCTATCTGCTTTTTTGAAGGCAGCCCAAAATCGGAGCAGTCTCCGATTCTGGGTACTTGAAAAAAGTGGACACAATTGGATCCCTGATAAAAATGACACATATGGATGGCCATTAAGGACCAATCCGTGCAAATAGCGATACATGGGGAGCCAAATCGGATCTGTGGCTCAGTTTTACAGTGGATAGCACACGGATCCCCGAAAAACGTGATGTGAAGGGGGCCTAAGGCAAGTGGATGAGGCTTTGTAGAAACACTGTTGCAATTGCTAAACAGGATGGCTAAGTTCACATCTAAGGGTTTGCGTTTGTGTTCCTATGCAATTTTGCACTGCAAAAACGCATAGAAATGCATCCAAAACGCACCCATTGATTTCAATGGAAAACGCAATGAAAATGCATGTAACTCCGCATGTCATTTTCAGAAAACGCATGCGTTTTTGCAAACACAGCCCAAAACGCTGCATGCTACGTTTTGGTCTGCATTTGCAAAAACGCTTGCGTTTTGCGTTTTCTGAAAATGACGTGTTTTTTACATGCGTTTTCATTGCATTTTCCATTGAAATCAATGGGTGCGTTTTTGGATGCTTTTGCAATGGCACACATGCTGTCAAAAATGGATTGCAAGCCAAACGGAACAGAAATGCAAATGTGAAAAGGCCCGATATTTTGTTCAACCTTATTATGTAACTCTGAAAGTCTACAGATCAATTGCAGCTCAGTTGTTTCATTTTAAAGAAAAAATTGTGGCATGCAGAGCCCAAATCATGAAGTCAGTATCCAAATATTTCTGGACCTAACTGTGTCCCCTCAGAGTACTTCTCTTATCCTTCAGCACTGTTGAGTTTCCCTGTTGACTTAGGCCAGGGTCACATTTGCGTTATGACCCTAGCCTGCCGGATTCCGGTTTTATCTTAGAACTTTTTCCAGCGCCGCATAGCGTTATCGCTGTGCGGTGCTGGAAAACGCTGCCCTTAGTTACCCGCTGTTTACCTTAACGACCTGTCACACAGGCAGAGGCTCGGAGTGCGCTTTACAGCGCCGCACAGGAAACCGTTGCAGACAGCGTTTCCTGTGCGGCGCTGTAAAGCGCACTCCAAGCCGCTGCCTGTGTGACAGGTCGTTAAGGTAAACAGCGGGTAACTAAGGGCAGCGTTTTCCAGCACCGCATAGCGATAACGCTATGCGGCGCTGGAAAAAGTTCTAAAAAAAAACGGAATCCGGCAGGCTAGGGTCATAACGCAAATGTGACCCTGACCTTAATTCATAACGTTTAAACTTTTTTTTCCACTACTGAATTAGTATACTATGATTTTTTTAGCAAAGCCAATGCTATCTAAATGAGGATACATTTTTTTTGATTTAGCATAGTAAAACCACAGGGTATATTAAAAAAAAAAGCACATTATGGTAATTCTGTACCTAAAATCCATGATAAAATCCAGATTTAATCAGTGAGTAAAATAAACAAATTACCAATAAAAATCTGCATGTAATAAGAGTAGAAATCTGCAGTGGATTTCCTTGAATTTGGTGAGAATAAAGGTACTGTTACACGCTGCAATGTCGTTAAGATATCACCAACGATCTCATGGGCGCGCAGTCGTTAGGACATCTTTTTGACATCGTTGGTGAGATGTCACACGTCTAGATATCGTGAACGACGCACCAACGATGTGGTGAGCAGCTATCGTTCACACAACCCAGCGAACGATACTTGTACACTGAATAGTCGAAGTCGTTAACGACATTGTTATCGCGGTGTCACACACAATGAT
Organism: Allobates femoralis; assembly: GCA_033576535.1. Taxonomy (NCBI): domain Eukaryota; kingdom Metazoa; phylum Chordata; class Amphibia; order Anura; family Aromobatidae; genus Allobates; species Allobates femoralis. The sequence continues at coordinate 238,702,275 of JARQOC010000003.1, forward strand.
GCAGCAGGTTGGCTGATCTGCGATCAGCGATACAACGATTTATCATAGTCGTATCTCGGTGTAACACGCAACGACGTCCTAACGATGTCGTTTGAACGACTCCAAACCCATGACGTTTGAGCGATATCGTTCACGATCTCTTAACTGGGCCTTGATGGTGGGTTTACACACACCAATTTATCTGTTCAATCTCTGAACCAATCTCTGGTTGCAGTGAAATCATGGACACATAGTTCCATTTTGTGGCTGTGTACAACATGGAGCAATGTATCCATGATTTCACTGCAACCAGAGATTGGTTCAGATATTGAACAGATAAATTGGTGTGTGTAAACCCACCATCAGTCAAGCACAAAATCCACAGTGTGTGAAAGTGTCCTAAATTGAAAATGCTGTTTGGCTAGTTTCACACTAGCATTTGTGTCTGAATGCGTCTGACATACAGACGCAATTGCAGTGCCAAACGCTGCCATATTGATGTGAACGCAGCGGGGTTTCTCCGCATGCGTTCGCATAGTATGGTGTTTGGCCACCCAATCAGCGGTCTCGACGGCCGCCAGGAGATCAGAGATGGCTGCTGCTAATCTCACGGCTGCCGTCGAGACTGCTGATTGGGTGGCCGGGCACATTTACATGCATTTCTATGCAGATTTCAATGTGAGCCGCAGCGTTCTCCTGCGCTGTCATGTGGAGGACACTGCGGATCCATTGAGCTCCATGCATTCTTTGCATTCTCCATGCTGATAAAACAAGTGCCCGCGAACGCACAACAAATGCAACATATTGCATTCAGAGGGTGCATTTAAAAAATGCATCCGAATGCAAATGCAACCAAACTCAGCCATGTTCAGGTATCATGTGTTCACATGTTAAACATAGGAACACAATGTGCATGCGTTTGGCTGCATTCGGTTATGCTGCATTCCAAACGCAAATGTGAAAGCGGCCTTAGGCTGGGGTCACAGTACCATTTTTCACATGCATTTTTGGAGACCTGCGTTTTCAAAAACGCATGTAAAAAACGCACCCATAGGCCCCCATGTTAAAAAACGCATGCCCTAATAGCCAAAAAGCATGTGTGACTGTCCCATGCGTTTTTGGAGCATATCCAAAAACGCATGCGTTTCTGTAGAAAACGCATGCGTTTTTGTAGAAAACGCATGCGTTTTTATAACATGGGTTCCTATGGAAAACGCATGCAAAAACGCATGTACAGTTAGTACCTTTTAGTGCCATTCAAAAACGCATGCGTTTCCCATAGGAGCCCATGTTAACAAAAACGCATGCGTTTCCGGAAACGCATGCGTTTTTGTTAACATGGGCTCCTATGGGAAACGCATGCGTTTTTGAATGGCACTAAAAGGTACTAACTGTACATGCGTTTTTGCATGCGTTTTCCATAGGAACCCATGTTATAAAAACGCATGCGTTTTCTACAAAAACGCATGCGTTTTTCAAAACGCTCAAAAAAATACTACAAGCACTATTTTTAGGTGCAGATTCAAAAACGCACCCAAAAATGCAGGGAGCCATCACACACCTTACAAAACTCATGCTGACATGAAAAAAAGCATGAGTTTTGTTAAATCACTTAAAAAAACGCATGGCAACTGTGACCCCAGCCTTAGAACGCAATGCCAAACAGAAATTTGTTTTCACAATGCTGAGAAATTCACTATCTTGTTTTAAATGTTTGGTTTCCAAAACACATCCCGTATTGATTTAACTTTATTATTTGTTCAGAAATTATGCATCTATCATTAACAAAAGGTCAGCATTCATGCTTGATTTAAATTGGTCTGAAGACTGTGAACTATTTCTTTTATTTGGATGCAGAGTTTATTTGCTTTAGAGATACTGAAGTAGATCTGGTCCAGAAGCCAAAGACCAGAATCCAGATAATTTGGCCAACTTCTTGTAGGTCTAATTTCTGCCAAAAGTGTGTCCAGACATGCCCCTCATACCTCAGAAAATAAATTTTATTGCATCCAGCTCTGGCCTCCTATTGAGTCCTGGAGGCTGCTATTTAGTCCTGGTGGATAAAGTCCTCGCCATCCCCTGGCTGCAAAACCCACCCTGCACTTTTTAAAATTCCCACCCCTCCTGTGATCGGTGCTTGAGTGACAGCCACACTCACACCTGCACAGTGGAGCAGGTGTTCGTACTCCATTGAACAGTGCCGATGTCTAGCGAGACTTCACAAATCTCGCAAGATGTCGGTATTGACAGGTGCGCCTGCGCAATGGAGCGGGTGTCTGTGCATAGTGCCCACGTCTCGCGAGATTTGTGAAGTCGAGGACTTTATTCACCTGGACTAAATAGCAGCCTCCTGGACTCAATAGGAGGCCAGCTCTGGACACAATAACATTTTCTGAGGTATGTGGGGCACGTCTGGGCACATAGAGGGGTTACAAGAATCCCATTTACATAATGTGTCAGCTGGTGGGAACAGTTTAAAATACCCAAAGGGGGTGACAGGTTCCCTTTAAAACCCTAGTAACATGCTGGGTGGAGTTTAGCAGTAGAAGCCAGAGTGGAAGCAGCTGGAAAAATATAGTGAGCACAGCAACATTAGCTCCAGTAGGCCATGTGGCTAGTGGACTCATTTGGGGAGCCGTGTGGAGGACAGTGGATTCATACTGTTGGGGTGGAGGAATGCCTTGATTCCTTAGAGCACACACCATCTATTGAAAGTATGTCTGGAAGGCAAGAGGAGTACTGTACTCAGCCATCAGTAAGTCACACACATTAACTCTGCACATAAGTGAAGATGAGATGGACTGGACACTAGGAGGCCCGCTAGAGGATGTATATCCTGGGGAATGGGGCAAATTGAGCTTCATTAGGGTCAGAATACGACTACAGCCTGGACACCTAAGGGATGTGCTGCAAACACTCTTCAATAGGCCACTCTTTATCTGCTGATACAAAACCTGTCTACTAGAGTTTAACTCTGCATGTAACATCAACTGCCGTTGTACCATCCTTTGCTGCTGTTTGGACAAGTAAACTGTTGTTCTAGTTTACCATCAGATGACTACTTAAAGAAGTTGACGCACTACATTGACCTTCACATACAGGGACTAGTAAAGCAACTCCCCTCTTATTTGCAGGATTCCACAGTTGATAGAACTTCAGGATATTGTCTGGGAAGAAGGATATTGGTTTATATCCCTCAAAGTGACAGCCCTTTACTGAAATATCAACCATCTCCTGGGGATCTCAGCAGTTAAATATTATTTGAAAGAGCATACAACTATGCCACCAGGTCAAATTGAATTTCTATTAACTGGCCTGAAATTCATTTTAAAGAGAAATACCTTTGAATTCTAGGGTAAAATGTATATACAGAGGATTGGCACCGCGATGGGGACTCGGGTCGCCCTAAGTTTCGCAAATCTTTTTATGGGGCGGTTCGAGTCCCTATCAGCTATGGAAAAACCTGTTTATGCAGAAAATATTATTTTATATTGAAGATTCATTGATGATCTGATATTGTCGTGGAGAGGAAACCAGGAATCAGCAGAAAAAATGATGCCCAAGATAAATCATAATAATTGGGGAATTAATTTTTCTTTCACTATAAGTAAAGAAAAAATTAGCTTTTTGGACCAAGAAATTGGCCATAAAAGTAACTCTTTAGTAAAAAAATCGCACTTCAAAACAGTAGATTCTAATGGCTATCTGGATTATTATAGTGCACACTACTATAAATGGAAAAACAATATTCCATATAGCCAATTCCTTTGTATAAGAAAAAATAATACAGAACAAGAAGATTATGAGACACAATCTAAAATCCTGATGGATTGCTTCAAAATAAAAAAATACCCAAAAAAATTAATTACAGCAGTTTATAAAATTAATCAAAATAAAACACAGAAAGATCGTCTACTATCAATGAAGCATAATACTAACCACGAGGGAATAAAATTAATAAGGATGATACAGTTGCTAAAAAGAAGCCTCCAACTACCAGTGATGACAACAAATGGAAACATAATGTCATCACGGAGTTTAATAGAGAAAATAATAACATTAGAACAATCATTAGCAAGCAATGGCACATTCTGCAATTCTGGATCAAAAGTAGTTTAGTGAAGTTGATTTAAATTCATTAAACAGTTTAAGGGTATGTGCCCACAGGAAGGTTTAGTGCCATTCAAACCGTCAGTAAACCGCTGGAAATTATCAGTTCTGAGCTCTGAAGTCTCCAGCTGTTTTCCGGTGGTTTTCCGGCGGTTTTTTCAGTGTGTGCACAGCGGGTTTCAGTCGGTTTTTCCAGCGGTTTTTCCGGCGGTTTTCTATGGAGGATTTTGTTCATGGAACCGATCAAAAACCGCTGAGAAGAATTGACATGCTGTATGCTGCTAAACCGCTGGAAAACCGCTCAACCGCGGGCAGATCCGCTCACATAAACCCACTATGTGTGCACAGGGGTTTCTAAATTACATAGGGTTACTTGTAAGTTCTAACGCTGCTTAGGATTTACATAAATTTAAATAAAACCTATGCTAAACCGCCGGCGGTTTTCGCTGCTAAACCGACGTTAAACCTTCCTGTGGGCACATACCCTAAAACTACGAATGTTGTCTTGCCTCTATTTAATCTGTCATTGTGTACACACATATTGAAGTGGTGTGTGGCAAAAGGTGTTGCTTTTAGGACTAACAATAGTCTTGTTCAGAAATTAAGGTACACAAGCCAAAGGATTAATTTCCAAAGTAAATCAACATCGTTAGCTATACCTTTAAGTAGATTAGTTGTTATTTGGGGGCAATAGCTAGTGTAGTGCACACACTACTTGTTGTTTGTGTGTGAGTAGACATTTTGTTCCTTTCATTACCATTGACCAAGACTGTAATCAGACTGCTGTTTGGTCAACTGTAATGAAAGTAAGTTATCCACACCTTAGTTTCCCCCGACCAAAATAAAAAACCTTATTAAATAGGATGATTTTGTGGTCTTTAACACCTCTAGAAATGTGAATCGTAAAAAAACAAGTTTACAGACTACATTGCTTGTTTTGTGTGAATAAAGGTTCACCTTTTGGTCTTTTCATTACTATGCCCAGTACTAGAAACATACATTTGCCTGGGCAATAGGAATGAAAGGCAATGTCTATGAAAACCTATCTACCATACATAACATCACTTGTTCAAATTAACCGGCGAGCTAAAGACACAATAAACCACACATTTTAATGAAAAAAATAACAATTTTATTAAATAAATGAGTCAAAACTTGTAAATTTATAAATAGTGTAGGTGGTGGTGTGGTCCTGCTGGTGGTGTTTACGTTTGGGGAGACACCATGACATGGGGGTGTGAAGAGTGGAAGTTTGGATTGGAGCCGTTACAGAAACACTCACAGGTGATGGTGAAATATAGTTAAATATTGAGTCCTGTAAGGTATGCTAGGGTCCATTTCAAGCATGGGACTGAAAGTTGGAGCCACTAGCGGACTAAACGGTAATGCGGTACACACAACTGTGGGGGAAGAGGATACACTCTGACTACCCAAAAAGCTGGAAGGTACTTGTGAAGGGATAGAAACATTTGATATTAAGGAGATATTAGAAGGCACAGAGACAGCAGATGGTGGAGACACATTAGATAATAAAGACACATTTGCTGGGGACGGTGTGGGTGGTAACGGTACTGTTGGTTCCTTCACTTCCTTTGGACGACCCACTTTTTTGGAAGCCTGTGCTTGGGTAGGCTGATGTGCAGAGGTGGCTTGCTTGTGTGTTACAGAAAGTTCTTTTTTCTTGGATGTTGGGTTCTTGGCATTCTTTTTATGCTTTCCTTTTAATGACCGTATTGGCGTGCTGGTTTCAGGTAGCTGAGGGTGGTGGGTGGCAGAAGCAATACTCTGCTGTGTACACATGTTGCTACTCTCGCCATGCTGATGTGAAGTAATGGTGCTTCCAGCTCTAAGTTGGTGTTGTGGTGTTGTTATGGAGATAGTGGTTACTCGTGTCTGTTGTGGTGTCCCTGTGATGTTTGAAATGTCTAAATCGTCAGTACTACTCATCCTCAAGGCTGCATGGTGTTGTGTTGTTTCTAATGTCCTACTACCATGGTGCCTCAGCGAGGCCACAATCTGCCAGTCTCTGAAGATCAGCTTCCAGGCGATCAAGTCGTTTGTTCACTTCACTGAAAAGAGTGTTCATATTAGCGAACCCTTTTTCTTTTTCAATAAATGTATTTATTAATTTCAAAAGGTCATAAGTAAAAAAAAAAAAGTAACAATTCAGATATAAAGAATTACACATTCGTACATAGTCTGGGGTATGACAGAAAACACGTTCCATTTCCAAGGCCGAGACCCGGCAGCCGTCTCAAAAGACCCTGATACATATAATTCACCAATTATATCACATCAAGATGTAGCTTGAAGCGAAGTGTAAGCCAGTTCTTGCTATTCCGTAGCCATCTAATTAAATCCGTCACCCCTGCAGACCATGAAATAAAAAAAAGAAAAAAGAAGGGAAAAGGTAATGAAAGAAGACATGAAAGGAGGGAACAGAAGGGAAGAAGGGGTGGAGAAAAAAAAAAGGGGGAGGGGGTGGGAGGGAAGAGGAAACCTGGTTAATCTAGCTCAAGAAGGAAGAGAGGATCGCAACAACCAATCCGCAAACTCCGGGCTCTCCTTAAAAGAATGCCATAGATACCATGTACTCCCCCCGTCTGATCCAGTGCCATGATCATCGGCCATCAAAGACTCTATGCGACTCAGTTTGTTCATCTCAGCTATCCATTCCAGCATGGTGGGGACCTCCGTAGACCTCCAGTGTCTCGGAATGACAGCCCTAGCCGCCATTAAACAGAACCTCAAAATTCCCCTCTTTGCTGAGGACACAGCGGCAGGAACCAGTGACAGGAGAGCAATCTGGGGGAAAGGCATATGATAAATCCCAGACATCAGGTGAAAGGCCTCAAACACCTGACCCCAGAAGGGTTGGAGGAGAACGCACGACCACCAGATATGGAGCATAGAACCCCTCTCTATCCCACATCTCCAACAAGCATCTGACACTCCAGGGTCGAGCCTGTGTAGGAAGGTGGGGCAACGGTACCAGCGTGTTAAAATTTTATAGTTCCGTTCCTGAGCAGCACATGAGACTGTCATTTTGTGGGTGAGTACAAAAATTTTTTGACGATCAGTCTCAGATAAGGTGATGTGCAGGTCTCTCTCCCAAGCCTCCATGAATCCAAGAGGGTCGGACACCAACCCAGCCAGGACCAGAACATAAAACATGGAGACCACATGGGACGGGCCCTCAGATGAAAGCATCATCAACTCAAATGGTGTCGGAGCCCCCAAAGAGATCCCTGAGAGATAATCTCGGATCTGGGTGAACTCCATCCATGAGAACGACACTCCCCCGGTCTGGCCCCAGAGCCCCTCCACACCAGCGAGCCCCGCCACTCTGTCCGCAACCTGTCCCAGGCATACCCGATCACGTGCTGACCAACACAGAAAGGTCGATCTAGTCATCGCAGGGGGGAATGTGGGGTTGTCAAACAAAGGACTCAGTCTACCCGGTCTGGAGGTCAACCTCAATTTGCAGTTAATCTTGTCCCAATGTCTTATAACCGTCTGGGTGAGTGGGACCCATTCCGTCACAGAGGGACGCAAGGTCTTTTCAAGCCAGGGGAGCCAATACAGAGACACAGGAGAAAGGAGACCCTCCAGGGTTACCCATTGTTTATGGGCACTATTAAACCTCCAGTCCACTAGCCTAGAAAGCAGAACCGCATGATAATGTTTTTTGAAATCAGGGAGGCCCGCCCAGCGAACCCTTTTTCAACGCGTTGACCAAGCGCAGTCATACCTTCCTGGAAGTTCAAGCTTAAGTGAATAAAATCGGGCATGACTGACCTATCCCAGGCCCTCTGTCGCTGGCGTGAAGTACCCATAAAACCAACAGCAGAGGCCTGGGATAGGGGATAACCTACAGTGGCGGCTACCTGAGATCCAGCCTGCGATGCCTGACCGATTGCTCCCTCACTGGTGCTTGACTGTGAAGTGTGTTCGGTGGCGCCTTGAAGCGGATCAGATGGTACGGACGCCGCTGCGGGTTCGGCAGTGCTGCTCCAAGTGCTGTATGAGGAAAAAACAAAACAAACTTTAGAGAAAGGTTGTAAACTGAATTCTCAGTCTGTGGGCTAAAAATTGGAAAATGTAATTTTGTTACAAGGAACAAAAGATAAACTATCTTTAAATACAAGTGACCAATGTAATACCAAAAGTAGAAGAATAAATTTTAATTTCCAACTAAAATGTTTACAAAATAAAGCAAAAAAATTCAAGTTAAACAATTAAGTCAAAAAATGATACTGAAAAACTCAAAAAAATTACAAGTGAAAAATGTAATGAAAAAAATAATTATTTTCTTCCATTTTTTTTAAATTTTATGTGTAATAATTGGATCCATCTTAAAAAAAGTTAAAAAAAAAATAAACAAAAAAAAAAACAAAGGGATAAAAAAAGTAATAAAAAATTACAAAGTCTTGTCCTAACATTTTTTAAATAACAAAAATTTGGTTGGTGATGATAGATGTACCGCCTCAAGCTTGGGGCACAACCACTCCGAACTCGCTGCTCCTCCCTCAGATGTTTATTAAACTGATCTTTCATAGAGCGCTACCGAACTCTTAAACTCTTCACAAAGGCAAAAAAAAAAATTTAGAAGACAAATAGTTTTACAAGGTAATGTATTCAAACACTTTACGTTCTCAACCTTACGAAAATCTTTTCTCTCTTTAGCGGTGGCATGTTCCCAGGCAGGCAACATCGATCTGCCCACTTCATCCCAGAGTCGCCGAATCACTATTGAGTCCGAATGACGACGGTCGCTGGTGTCCCACAATGGAACTTGTTCTTGGATCATCGGAATGAGTCGATCATTGTCAATAAAGGGTTTACCTCCTGCACATTGTGGAACCTACAAAAATGTTCAAAAAAAAAATTTAAAAATATTACTATCACCTGGAAAGGTTAATATAAGTTGAACCTAACCTAACACTTACAATCGCTCTTTTGTCATCAGGACCTTGATCACGACGACCCTGGGAAGAATCATTGTCATTTAAGTCCTCCAACGCTCCATCACTGGAAGTGTCCTTAAAATATAACATACAATTAACATTTAAATTTGTTATCAATGAAAGACATAGCCATGGAAAAATGTAAGTTGCATCATTACCTCTTTAGTATCAAGGGCAAACTGTTGAGGGTGCACAGCGTCACTTTCAGAGGACATGTTTCAAACAGCAGCAAGGACAGCCAGGGTAGACAACAACAGCAACAGCAGCAGCAGCTAGAGCACAGCATGACAACGTTGGCCAGATACCAGATAAAGGAACTGATAGCATGGAGAAAAAACAAAAAGAGAAAGTATTTCACTAGTTAGAATTAGGAAGACATAACTAAAACATACAAATATCGAGTGTCATACAGAACTGCGCATTGTGACATTGTCAGAGTGGGTAGTGTAGTGTGGCAATGCGAGAATGCAAAGTGGAATAGTTAACTGTTTAGGTACCTAGTCAAGGAATAAACAATTGATGGTTAAAAGCACAGTTTTAAGACATACTAGTTTGGTATGATAACACGGTGTATAGCACAGCACACCAGCAGGACAACACAGCAACAGCACCACGCAGCAGCAGCAGTACAAGAAGCCTACGAGAGCAGAGACCATCACCAGCGTACAATTTTAGACCAAAAACGTACAGGATCATAGACTGGATGAAGGCCCTGAGACAATGGAGACAAAAGCAACACATGGGACCAAATTAAAGGGAAGAAATTTCACATTTTACAAGTTTCCAGTGCTACAACAGTGTCAAAGAGGACTGTGCATCTTGACATTGCAACACTGCATCTTTCAGTGTCACAATGTGAGAAAGCATAGTCCAAAATCAAAGGGTCATAATACCTACTCAAGGGAAAAATACATACTTTGAACACTAGGAGTGTGACATTGTACTGTGTAGCATGACATAATCACACTGGGGACTCTGACTATGTCAGACTGCAAAGTGCAATGGCAAAGTGGAAGGCTACCTACTCAAGGGAGAAAACAAATGTCATTTTTTAACAAACTTTCATAACACTTACGAAATTTCTGAGATGAAAATGTCTTTCAAAGAACACCAGCAACACCACGACCACCACCCACCACAGGAATAGCAGAGAACTACGGCACTCCCAGACAGCGAGCAGGTCAGAGACCGGATGAAGGCCCTGAGACAATGGAGACAAAAACAACACATGGGACCAAATTAAAGGGAAGAAATTTCATATTTTACAATTGTCAAGTGCTACAACAGTGACAACAACAACAACACAAAAAAAGGGAGAAAAAAAATGATAGCAGTGCATACTGCAATGGCACAAACAATGCAGTGCATGACGCAGAGTACAGGCTGCAATAACAAACAGTGAACAAACCATGGCTTACACAAAACCACAATACACATTGCACTTCAGGAGACGGCACAGGCTGCAATGTGAGAATAAAGGAACTACACTGTGGCCAAGAAAGAACAACAGGACACAATACACTGCATGACACAGAGTACAGGCTGCAATTACCAAGCCAAAAAAAAAACATTACCTAAAGACACCCACTACACAATGCAGTTGATGACAAAAGAGTACAGGCGGCAATGACAAAATGTGAATTAAGGGAGACACAAAGTACATAATGGAGTACAGGCTGCAATGACATACTAAAGTGAAACAACAATGACCTACAGAACGACAGTACACAATGCAGTAGATGACACTCAGTATACAGGCTGCAATGACATGTGTAAGGACACAAAATACAATGCCTACACAGAACCACATACACAATGCATTTTACCAAAGTGCAGGCTACAATCACATTAAAAATGATAAAATAAAATTGTTATGAACAACACTACAAAGGCTTGCAACTGTGGTGGCTCAATGTTAAAATTAAATTATTCAAAAATCACAAAACAAACAAAAAAACAACAACTTGTAACCAAGTGGAACAATACAATGTGCTCAGAAGCCAGTCGAACTCAATCATTACAAAAAAAAATTATTGAAAATAAACCAGCATATATACTTTACCAGCGTGTAACCAAGAAGATTCTGATGATCCAGCAGGTCAAAATCCAGAGTGTTGTCCATGCTATGACCAAAAGCACACTTTATATAGCTTGGATTTGAGGGCTGGGATATGGGCGAGCAATGGGAGTGACTGAAAATTTCTTCCTGGGCATGCGCACAGACTTGTACGCATGCGAATCAAACGCAGCCATCCGCAAGCCCTTGTGTACGAATGCGTACCCATAGAGACCAATGCATGGTTTATAAGAAAGCATATGCATGCGGAGGCTTGTGCATTTTTCAACCCTCAAATGCAACATGTCGCGTTCTCTGGGCTCGGAAATTCAACGCAAGGGAATGCATACGCAGACGCCACCGCATGTCCCTGCGTACGAATGCGCACACCATATTAAAGATAGGGGCACAATGCGCTTGCGGATTTAAAAAAAAAATCTGCAACATACTCTACTCTGACAAACGCTAATGTGAAGCCAGCCTAATTCATTATAACAAATTGTACCCGAGGAAGGCTCAAAAAGAGTTGAAACACATTGTACTATCTCCACTACTGTACTTTTAAGAAAACAACAATTGAAGAAATTTCCCTGGCTCCATTTGGAAGCGCCGCTGAAATCAAACCGGAATCCCCTTTCTAGCATTTTCTGCAAACAGGATCCTCTTCCTAGAGATCTGATTCCTCCGCCTGAGTGTGCTGCACACCAAAGGATATCCTTTATTAAAAGCTGTTGCACAAGACTCCATAAAGGTGAGCACTTTTAATATATACCACCATTACCGCTAACACGTTGCTACACTTAGGCTGCTTTCACACTGCAGTTTTTTGCTGATCAGGATTCATCAGATTTTGTGTGCCAAAACCAGGAGTGAAACTTGCAGAGAAAAACTATAATTGAAAGATTGCACCTGTTCTGGGTTTTGGAGACACTTCGGGGTTTGGCACACAAAGTCTGATGAACCCTGATCAGGAAAAAACTGCAGTGTGAAAGCAGCCTTACATCTGTGCCCTTTCTATTCTCTCCTTCTGTAGAAGCTACAAGGCAGCAAAAAGAGCGGTACCTCTCCCTGCATTCATTGGTTACACAGCATAAAAGGACATCTAAAAGAACATTATTAATTCAAAATTAAATCATAATTATCATAAATCATTATCATAAATCGCAAAAAAGGTGAAACATCCCCAATAATGGGAGGGAATATAAGGGTGCTTTCATGGTTTCCATAAAAACATATTACTTTTCATATACCATGACAGCACCAGAAGAGAATTACAGAGAAAAGAAACTTAGAGAGAGACTACAGTATGCAGAGCCCTTCTCTAACAGGTGAGCTCAGAAAAGGACAAATCCAGTCTATAGTGCTTATAAAAAGTAGAGGATGAGGACCATATTGTAGCCTTACAGATCCGTTCAATGGAAATTTCTGATTCTTATGCCCAGGAAGTTGCCACTGCCTTTGTGTAGTCCAACAGGAAACTCCCTACCACTGGCAGAATAGGCTAAACTGGTGGCTTCCCTAATCCATCTAGCTAGAGTGGACTTTGAAGCCCTAAACCCTTATGATCCTGAAAGGACACAAATAAAGACTTATCCTTTCTCCAAGCATTAGTGACCACTAAATATTCTTTCATGCATCTTCTAATGTCTAATGAATGCAGCTTCTCTTACTTATGATTTTTTGGATTGTCACAAAAGGAAGAAAGGACAACCTCTTGGGATCTATGGAACTTTGAAACTACCTTTGGAAGATACACAGGATCTGGTTTCATAGTTACTCTGTCCTTACAAAAAAAACTATGTAAGGAGAGAGTCTATGGATAGAGCCTGAATATCGCTTACCCTACAGGCTGATGTTAGAGCTGTCAAGATGACTGTCTTTAGTGACAAATACTTGACAAATATTGACTTTATGGGCTCAAAGGGACAATTTGTCAGGGCTTTTAAGACAAGATAAAAGTCCCACGGAGGCAAAACTATAGTAAGCAAAGGTTTTAATCTGGAACAAACCTTGATGAACCGTGAAACCCAATGGTCTCCTGCTAGGTCATAGTTATAAGGGGTCCGAAGAGTTGATACCTGACCTTCAGAGTGCCGAAAGGCCTTCTTCGACTGTACGTACCCATGTATCCGTGACTGACATCCTCATTAGCCAAAAGAACCATGGTATATTTTGCCACAACAGAGCTATTAATATCACCCTTGCCATTTTACCTCATGTTTTACAGGACTGTTGGGATTAGAAATATCGGAAGGAAGGCATACACCAGACTGAAATTCCACGTGATTAGAAGGGCATCCACCGCATGAGCTCATTCTCTGGGATTCAGGGTGCAAACATTTTTGACCTTCCAGTATTGTTTCTTTGAAAAGAGGTCTATGAGTTCTAATTCCCATAAATCCACAATTTGTCCAACTAGTAAACCCCAGAGATCCACAATTTTTCAGAAAATAGACTCCTTCCCCTTTATGTGAATACCTGTCAAGGACTTTAGATGTTTATCTGCTGCCTGAAATATTCTGCTTGACATCTCCATCAGGGTCTTGGATCGCATCCCCCTTGGTGGTTTAAATGGGCCACTGCTACTTGATAGATGTCTGAGAGTATTTGTACGTGATGCCCTCTCAGGGAAGACAAAAGATCTTTCACAGCATACCCTACTGCCAGCAACTCTTTTGTATTTAAGGAAGCATAAATCTTTTTCACTGACCATACCCCCTGGATTAGGTGGTTCTGTAGGATCGCTGGTGACCACTCTTGAGATCTGATTAATCCAGTGGAATACTCTGGCTAGATTTCTCATGTCTAACCACCACAGAATGGACTCGACCATACTGAGTTGCAACTTTATTCTTCAATCCAAATGTTCTCCAGAGATGGCTTGGTTTCTTAGAATGTCCCACTGAAGAACCATGGTATGCACCAGGACCCATACAAATGCAAGAATACAAGAAGTTAGGGAACCAAGTCATGACATAGCTGCACAGAGTCATAATGGAAGCCTTTACTGCCCCTAAAACATGATTTTGCATTCTCTCTATTTTGGTGTCTGGAAAGTGACACTTGTATTTCTGAATCCAATGTGAAACAAAAAAAGACCTGCACTGTACATAGTACCAGCCTTCATTTTTCGAGATTTAGGAGCCACCGAAGTCCTTTCACATAGAATAGACTTCTTGCAGATGACTGGAGCAACGCCTATAATGGGAAAATCATCCAGATATGGGACTGTTAGGATCTCCTTTTCTCGATGAGTTGATACCTCTACTATTATCTTTAATGAAGACTCTTGATGCCACCACTAACCCAAATAAAAGAGTTCTATACTGAAGGTATCTGATCTTCCCATCTTCCCAGTGAGGCTACCCTGAGAAACTTCTGGAATCGTGCACTTATAACAGCATGGTGATATGCATCCTTTAAGTCTAGAACCACCATATGACAGTTTGGAAATAACACCTTTATTGTAGATCTCGTAGACAACATGTTAAAAGCTAGGATCTTCAAAAACTTGTTTAGGCCTTTAAGATTTATTATTCTTCGAAAGCAGCTGTGTTTTTTTATCAAAAAGAAGGGGGAGTAATATCTCCTTCCTTTCTCCTGCACAGGTACTTCTGGAGGACAGATTTCTGCACTAGACTTCACAGTTCTTCCAAAAAATTGTTCCCCCGGTGAAATTCTTGGAGGTGTAATGATGAATCTCTGTGGAGGAATCTTTTGGAACACTAGTCTCAGGTTTGATCTTTTGAGGCCAAGAATCCATCTGAGGAAATTCTTCTCATGCAAGATAAAAAAAGGAGAGTCCTCCGCCCACCTGGGAAGATGAGTCATTGGGAAGATTTCTAAAGGTACCGTCACACACGACAATTTTGCTAGCAATTTCACTGGCAATTTCCTGGTTGCAGTGAAATCATGGACACATTGTTCAATTTTGTTGCCGTGTACAAATGGAACAATATGTCCATGATTTCACTGCAACCAGCAAATTGCCAGTGGAATTGCTAGCAATATTGCCTCATGTGACGGTACCTTTAGTTTCTTGAGAAGGGCCTCCGAATATGAAGCCTCTTCTGCCTCTCTTTCAATTGGGCCCACTATTCTGTTTTTTGGATGCGGACTTCTTCAATATACACCTTCCTCCGAAAGGATCTTTTACACACGGGAAAGGACAGGTTCAGGAACCTCTTCTTCTGTCCCCTGCCTTGTCAAAAATGTCATCAAGCACTGGATCAAATAAATAATCTTCCTGACACGGAATTGTGAAATTTGGATTTTGCTTGCATGTTCTCTGGCTGACACTTTAACCACAGGGTTCTTCTGGCCACATTAGATAAAGCAGCCAACCTAGCCGCGAGCCTAGTTGAATCTATTGTGGCATTAAACAGGAATACTGCTGCCCTGTCACTTAAGAAAATGGTAAATAAAATATTCTCTTTTACTACCTGATTATTAAGTTGGTCTTAAAAATGGTTCAACAAGACTATAAGAGATCTTGATGTGCAGGCTGCTGCTTCCTTTCATCTCAAGGACTCTGCTGAGGATTACCAGACACTTTTAAAGGGAACCTGTCACCTCCGAAAAGCCACCTAAACTATCAATACATGTCCCTGCACCTTCCTATTAACATTATAACTATTCCTCTCTCTGCTAAATGCTTGCTTTCAATCTGTTAAAAAATGTTTTTATACTTGCTATTTAGGATGATAATGGTTCGGGGGTTATATGCAATAGTCCCGCTGGGTGTGTTGGTTTGCAGCCTGAATGATCGTTTATCACGTCCCCATGGGTGTGATCTTGAAATTAAATTTTGCCCCCCTAGCCTGGCTGCCTCCGCTCTGCTATGCAGCCTTAATGTGGTAATGATGCTGAACACATCATTTCTGAAACCACGGGCACTTTAGCAGCCTGATATTTACCTTAGCAGCACATAGCACTACAAAGCAGGGCTCCATAGAACCCCGCATAGCAGCGCACACCGCTGCTACGGTAAACATTGGGTTGCTAAGTGGCAGTGTGGGAAGGCTGCATAGCAGAGCGGAGGGAGCCAGGCTGGGGCGCAAAATTTAATTTCAAGATCACGCCCGTGGGGGCGTGATAAACAATCATTCAGGCTGTAAACCAACACGCTCAGGGGGACTATTGCATATAACCCTCACTTCATTATCATCCTAATTAGTAAGCATAAAAATGTTTTTTAGCAAATTGAAAGCAAGCATTTAGCAGAGAGAGGGATAGTTATAATAGTAATAGAGAGGTGCAGGGACATGTATTAATACGTTAGGTTGCTTTTCGGAGGTGACAGGTTCCCTTTAAGGAAATTAATTGCTTTCCTGTCAAGAGGGGCTTTAAGTGACCTCATGTCCTCAAAGGGTAATGTGAACCTTTTAACGCCTTCAGCACGCTTACATCTGATTTCGAGAGCTTGTCCCAGGATGAACAAGCAGCTTCTTTAAACAGATATTTTCTATGAAAGGAAGGAGGAAGAGAGTTCTTTTTTCAGGTTTTTTCTATTCTGTATATATTAGCTCATCACAGAGGTTCCCTGTTTAAGGATAGGAAACCAACTGATGCAGGTAGAGCGCAGACAAATATGAGCCGTGCACACGATGAACACATCTGCATAACCGCGTCCATTTACCACTAAAACTGAACTACAAAAACTGAGTCCCTAGCTGTCTGTGAAGTGGGGCGTGCAATATTATTCAGCCCCTTTACTTTCAATGTAGCAAACTCACTCCAGAAGTTCAGTGAGGATCTCTGAATGATCCAATGTTGTCCTAAATGACTGGTAATGATAAATAAAATCCACCTGTGTGTAATTGTGGCACCCTGCTCACGCAGGTAACCACAGATCTCCCTAATGTACAGCTGGGTTTCCACAGCAGGTATCTACTATGAACAACACCTTCCACCCCGGCACAGTAGGGGGAGCTCAACTTGCCGCCTTTAGGCAAGATCCCCTATATATACTGCTGCTGGGGAGGAGCTAGTTAGAGTGTGTGCAGATGCTAGAAGAGCTGCAAGGAAGTCCTGGTGTTCGGTGCTGCGTACAGGCCCGAGCCAGTGACCTGGAGAGGCCCTTCAGCGTCCCACAGCCTAAGTGGGACTGAAAGCAAGGAGATTAGAGCAGGAATAGAAGCAAAGAACAAGTAGCTCGGGCGAGAGTTCGTTCCAGGAGAAAGCCGAATATTGGGGATCCGCACCTGTGGGGGAATTATAGGCCCACAGAAAACCCCATCGCACCATGGAAGCTATAGCTACCCGGTCTCCCAGGAGGGTCAAGAGAGGGAGCCAGGAGCAGCAGGTTGGCTGCAGTGTCTAGAGAGGGTCATCCCGGAGAACGCACAGGAGGAGAGAGAGATAGACAAAGGAAGAGAGTGAAGGCAAGTCAGGCTGCAGCAGACTGTGCTTCAACAACTTCACAATTTAGAGGAGGCCTTATACCCACTTGCTGTGGGAACTGTCTATGCAGCCCCGTCACCCGTCAGTGCCCTGGAACGTTTACCTGCCTAACACCAGTAAAAAGGTAAAAGAGACTTGTTCTGTGTGCGTGCATCCTTCTTCACTCACCGTGCCCCTCTTTAGACTGTTCTTATTCTCCCTCTACAAACTCAGCTCCACTACACCCTGCTCATCCTCACTACGCTGCCCCGGAGGTCCCAGTCCTGCCTGAGGAGGATTACACCATCACTGTCGCAATACCACCGACCTCCAGAGGACTGTAGCGGCGCTGGTGAAGATCACCAGGTACTGCAGGTGGCGTCACGACAAACTTGTACATAATCTTTGTAAATAATTCCCCTTTTCAAGAGCATTGCCTCCAGGATACGGTATCAGGTGCGGCCGCCATTCCCCTTGACACGATTAACCCTTTTGCCGCCTGATACCCGAGTACCCCACACCCTGCGGCGCAACAGCCTCTTTCTGGCGTCATGAACAGGATCCCGTGCCCGGTATTACCGGGTACTGTGTGCCATTTTATTGACTGTATTGAGTGACTGTTTAAACTCCGCCGCCATTACTGCGCCGAAGAGCGGGAAGAAAGGTGGCGTGCCAGCCGCAGAGCGCGAAACTGAAACCCGCCCCTCTCTCAGCCGAGCATTCCCGAGCGCTGCAGTCCAGAAATTCCCGAACTGTTTAACCCTTCAACGGCTGGCTGTAATTCACTAGGGGGGCCTCCAACATGTCGGCCTCCTCCAGCGACGACGACGCTGCATACGCTGATCCCCAGAATTACACCGGACACTCAATGGCTGCCTCCGGTAGCACTGCCAGCACCTCCGGCACTCCGGGCGCCGTCGCCCCAATAATGCCAGTGTCATTCCCATACATTCTGGGGGCCAAGTGGTTGCCCCAGTATGATGGCCGCCCTGATACACTGGACGAGTTCAGGCGGAAGATCTATGGCGTCCTGGATATGTATGCTATGACCGGCCAACAACGTGCTGCTGTGGTACTCGGACAGTTAACTGGTGCAGCAAAGAAAGAAAGTGCGTCCTGGTCTGCTGCTGAAAGCAGATCAGCCCCTGCTATATTCAATAAACTGAGAGATACCTTTGAGGAGTGTAATGAGGCTGATATATGCATGCGCTTCCATCACTGCTACCAGAGGCCGGGAGATGACATAAGAGCTTATGCCTGGCGCCTGGAAGAAGCATTGCGTGCCCTTATACATGTCAGCCCTGTCAGTGCACAGGATGAGAACAAGCTCCTCATTGAACAGTTCACACGGGGCCTGCTATCCCCTGAGGACAGTAAAAATGTACGCTGGTGGTCATTGAGCAACCCAGATGCTGATTTCAACACCTTGAAAGAAATGGCCTTCAAAGGGTTAAAGCCGGTAGAGACCCATGAAGCTGCAATTAAACAGTGGTGCAACGGTGAGGTGAAGGCTACTCCAAAATCAGTACCCATGACTGCAGCCACGCACAATGAACAATCTGCGCAGCCTGACAAATATGATTCTCTGCGGGCTGAGATACGGGAGATAAACAAAAACATCTCCAAACTGATGGACGCTATGCAGTTACAGCAGAGCCAACAGCCAGCACCAAGACCCCAAGCCATGCCTCAGCCGCTGATTCAACTTGCCGACAGCCCGGAAGACGTCCCCTGGATGTGAGGGAAGCAAGCTGCAGCATACATAGGAGGACCCACCAACCACTACAGCTCCACTGGGGAGCCCATCTGCCGCACCGGTCACCTCGCCAGGCGCTGTCCTTTAAATGGGCAGTCCCTGGGGGCCGGGGCCAAACCTCAGGACTAGATCAACAGGGCCCAGCCACCTAGTACAAGATCTTCATCGGACAGAGGCCGTTTCTGTCCATTGTACTGGATGGCATTCTGACACCTGCTCTACTGGACACCGGGTCACAGGTGACCACCATCCCCTATATCCATTATAAAAAGTATTGGGCTGATGCAGAACTGAAACAGCCTGAAATAATCTTTTCCTTCATGCTGCTAATGGTGAACCAGTTACAGTGATGGGGGTTAGAGAAGTGCCCATAAAGGTGGGGAGGGTGGAATTACAGAACCAAGGGGTCCTTGTAGTAGCAGAAGCCAGTAATGCAAATGATCCTTATATCATACTGGGTACAAATGTTATTAGTAATTGCATGGAGGAAGTTTTGTCTTTGCTTCGACAGATTGCAGACACTGCCAGACCTGGTCAGAGGAAGGTTATCCAACATGAAATCAGAGCCATCCTGCACCAGCAACAGGTAACAATTACAGGTGGTGAAATTGGTACAGCACGGGTGACAGACCCATTTCCTATTGTGATACCCCCAATGAGTGAAATGATGATTTGGTGTTGTGCAGCTATAGGTCTGAGAGGGCAGGAATATCAAGCATTAGTGGAGCCCGCTAGCACAGAGCACAGACCTACACTGTTGACAGCCAGGGGGGTGGTCGATTACACAATGGAAGAGTACCTGTTCGCATCTTAAGTTGTGGCAGTGAAGAGGTTAAATTACCTAGGTATACCACCGTTGCTAAATTATACACAGTCAGCAACAACGAGACCCAAACAGTGCAACCCGAACCCCACGAAAAAGGGGCAAAACTTGATCAAACAACCGGGCCACTGGAGGACTGGTGCCAGCAGCTCCATGTCGGAACTGATACCACTCCTGTGTATGAAAAGCAAGGTGTGTACCAGGTAGTTCAAGAATTTGAACAAGTCTTTAGTAAGCATCCACTTGATTTTGGTAGGATAAAAGGGGTACAACATCACATCCCCACAGGTACACATCCACCAATCAAGGAGCGGTACAGGCCTATTCCACCTGCACATCAAAAAGCCAAAGAGATGTTACAGGACATGAAAGACGCAGGGGTTATACGAGATAGCTGTAATCCCTGGGCAGCTACATTAGTCCTAGTCAGGAAAAAGGATGGCAGTATGAGGATGTGTGTAGACTATAGGCAAATAAACCGCATAACACACAGAGATACTTACCCGTTGCCACATATAGAGGAGTCTCTAGCTGCGTTGAAGTCTGCCAACTACTTCTCCACCTTAGATCTCACTAGTGGGTATTGGCAGGTGTCCGTAGCCAAAGAAGACAGAGAGAAGACGGCATTCGCAACACCTATGGGCCTATGTGAGTTCAAGAGCATGCCCTTCGGACTATGTAATGCACCCGGAACCTTCCAGCGGTTAATGGAGAGTTGCCTGGGGCATAAGAACTTTGAAACGATACTGCTCTACCTGGATGACGTGATCATGTACTCCAAGACCTACGAGGAACATGTCGCACATCTAGGAGAAGTGTTCGAAGCTCTAGCCAAGTACGGGATGAAGCTAAAACCATCAAAATGCCACCTGTTAAAGCCAAGAGTGCAGTACCTAGGACACATAGTCAGTGCTGAAGGCGTGGCCCCTGATCCAGACAAGGTGACAGCAATCAGATAATGGCCAGAACTCAAAACCATCAAGGAGGTACATCAATTCCTGGGTTTGGTGGACTACTGCAAGGTTCATCAAGGAGTACACCAAAAAGGCTGCTCCATTGCAAGAACTCCTAGTAGGCATACCCACAAAGGGCAAGTCAAAGGATTCTCCATGGAGATGGGGCAAGGAACAAGAAGATGCGTTCCAGACGATGAAAGACGCCCTGACAGGAGAAGAAATCCAACTTACCAGGACTACAACCTGCAATTCTTCTTGTATATAGACGCTAGCAATGTGGGACTCGGAGCCGTCCTTTACCAAAAGCAAGACGGCAAGGAGAGGGTAATCGCCTA
This sequence comes from Allobates femoralis, assembly GCA_033576535.1. Taxonomy (NCBI): domain Eukaryota; kingdom Metazoa; phylum Chordata; class Amphibia; order Anura; family Aromobatidae; genus Allobates; species Allobates femoralis. The sequence goes on from JARQOC010000003.1 coordinate 238,723,638, forward strand.
CACCAGCTGGAAGCTGCGCCCCACAGAGAGGAACCCAGAGAACTACAGTTCCTTCAAGCTGGAATTTCTGGCCTTGGTCTTGGCCATCACAGAGACGTTCGAACACTATCTAGCCTCTAGTAAATTCACTGCCTACACGGATAACAATCCGCTTACCCACCTGGAAACTGTGAAGGTTGGGAGCCAGGGAGCAAGAGGGAATGGCCAGACTCTCCAACTACCAATTCACCATCAAGTACCGGGCTGGGCACTAGAACGAAAATGCGGATGCTCTATCCAGGATGCCTCACTTATCAGAAGAGGGTGTAGATGAAGATGAGCTGGAAGAAGTGGAGTTACCTGCTTTCCATCATGTAAGAGTAACCCAATGCCAGCAGACCCGTCAAAACCTCTCTACAGGAGCAGTGAACCCGTTATCCCACTTCGACTGGAAAAAGGCACAGGACCAAGACCTGGCTGTCGGTCTAATTAAACAATTGATAGCACAGGAGTCGGCGAAGCTGCCTGCAAACCCTCCGTTTGATGCCAAACATCTGTGGAATGAGCAAGGTAAACTGTTCCAATATCAAGATAAATTGTGCCGGCGGTATATAAATCCAAGAACTCATGAAATGGCGTGGCAGATCATCGTGCCAAGATCAGAGGTCCCCGTAGTCTTATCTGCCTGCCACAACCAAACAGGTCATTTCGGATGGAAGAAGCTCAAAGTGTTATTGAAAGATAGATTCTTTTGGCTCGGTATGCGGTCAGCCATAGAAAAGTGGTGCAAGGATTGTCAAGCCTGTAATCTGAGAAGGAGAGATGTACAGAGCCAGAAAGCTCCTCTTCATCCCATTGTAACCAAACAGCCTTTGGAATTAGTCGCCTTGGACCATGTAAAACTGACTCCAAGTAGATCCGGCTATACCTACGCATTGACCATGGTAGACCATTATTCAAGATTTTTGATGGTTGCCTCTGTAAAGGACTTGACAGGTGCAACTGCTGCCGGATCCTTCCAAAAAGTCTTCTGCAGACCATTGGGATATCCAGAATGTATCCTAACGGATCAAGGACCAGCATTCGAAGCAGAGATCTTTCAAGAGTTTTGCCAGATGTATGGGTGCAAAAAGATCAGAACAACCCTGTATCATCCCCAAACTAATGGACTCTGTGAGAAAATGAACAACATTGTTATCGACATGCTGAAAATCCTCCCGTTGGAAGAAAGAAATCAATGGCAAGAAAAACTGCCTGATTTGATCAACATGTATAATCATATTCCAGTAAGTTCCACCAACTGTACACCTGCATATCTGATGAGAGCTCGTACAGGAAAATTACCCGTAGACTTAGAACTCGGTGTAGTAGATCCTGAAGCAGATCATGCCATTTCAAACTGGAAAATCCATCGACAAGAACAGTACAAAAAGGTTCAACAAAGTGTCAAAAAAACCTGGAGAAGTCCTGTGCAAAGCAAGAAAGGGATTATAACAAGCATGCTCCAGCAAAACCAATACCTCCTGGAAGTATGGTCCTTAAAAGGAAAAGAACTCATCATAAATTGGATGATCGATGGGAAAGGCTATGTCCTACTAGACTCTGGAGATGACATTGATAAAGTCTGTATCATCAGTAAAGATGGAGGAAGAACCAGACAGACTGTATCCAGAGATCACCTTAAAAAATGTCCTAAAGGTTGGGGAAATCAAGAACCCTACCATCAGCCCATTCAAGAGTTTGAGCCAACTCCAGAAGTAAGTTCAGAACCAAAGAAGAAAGTCATCTTTACCATCTTAGGAGACTTCCCAGGAGATTGGCCTTAACAAAATGGAGCCATCATTGTGCCAGTATTAAACTTCTACCAACCTTGTGAAGAGATGCCCAGGAATCAGGAAGATATACCCGTTGCTAGAGAATCTGGGGATGCTGCAATCAGTACACCTGCTATCCCAGTAGTGAGACTAAGGCAACACAGAAGCTTACCTAAAACACCTACTCCTAGCTCAGTACTAGACATCTCACCTGAGACAGTGACACCGTTAGTGCGAAAATCACATAGGAGAACACGAGGTCAACCCCCGTCTAGGTTTGGAGAGTGGGTATAAGGTAGAGCACATAGAGAAACGTGTATAATAAACAAACTGTACAAAGAATGTAAATAGTAGTGTATAGAAGGGTGGAGGAACTGGGCCCTGTCCCAAGCACATTAAGTTAGGAACAGAAAGTGCCTGGGGCGGGGTGGGACCAGGTCTCTTAAGCCGAGACACCCATAGGGACCCCTGTTTGTTAAAATTGTGGACTTCAAAAGACTTTTCCCTTTATTATGCGGAGCATACAGAAACTTTACTTGAACTTTTAAAAATTTCAATGGACTACGGTTAATGGACTAACGTAGCCACAAACTTTTCAAAAGCCTGCAATGGATGGACTAGCACCGCATGGACTTACCCGTTTTTCTATTTTTCAATATTTTTCTCAGTGTCTTTTTGTAAATTTTCCATTTTTCAGAGTATGTATATATGTTTCATTGTTATTGTTATCTTTGTTACACAAAAATTGCTCAGTCCAGGAGTACTGATGTTACTTGGGGGGGGTGTGGCGTCCTGCTCACGCAGGTAACCACAGATATCCCTAATGCATAGCAGGGTTTCCACAGCAGGTACCTACTATGAACAACACCTTCCACCCCGGCACAGTAGGGGGAGCTCAACTTGCCGCCCTTAGGCAAGATCCCTTATATATACTGCTGCTGGGGAGGAGCTAGTCAGAGTGTGTGCAGGCACTAGAAGAGCTGCAAGGAAGTCCTGGTGTTCGGTGCTGCGTACAGGCCCGAGCCAGTGACCTGGAGAGGCCCTTCGGCGTCCCACAGCCTAAATGGGACTGAAGGCAAGGAGCTTAGAGCAGGAATAGAAGCAAGGAAGAAGTAGCTCGGGCGAGAGTTCGTTCCAGGAGAAAGCCGGATATTGGGTATCCGCACCTGTGGGGGAACTATAGGCTCACAGAAAACCCTGCTCCAGCTACCCGGTCTCCCAGGAGGGTCAAGAGAGGGAGCCAGGAACAGCAGGTCACTGCAGTGTCCAGAGAGGGTCAACCCAGAGACCGCACAGTAGGAGAGAGAGATAGACAAAGGAAGAGAGTGGAGGCAAGTCAGACTGCTGCAGACTGTGCTTCAACAACTTCACAACTTCACAATTAGAGGAGGCCTTATACCCACTTGCTGTGGGAACCCACTGTGCAGCCCCGTCACCCGTCAGTGTCCTGGAACATTTACCTGCCAGTAAAAAGGTAAAAGAGACTTCTTCTGTGTGCATGCATCCTTCTTCTTCACTCACCGTGCCCCTCTATAGACTGTTCTTATTCTCGCTCTACAAACTCAGCTCCACTACACCCTGCTCACCCTCACTACGCTGCCCCGGAGGTCCCAGTCCTGCCTACGGAGGACTACACCATCACTGTCGCAATACCACCGACCTCCGGAGGACTGTAGCGGCGCTGGTGAACATCACCAGGTACTGCAGGTGGCGTCACGACAAACTTTTACATAATCTTTGTAAATAATTCCCATTTTCAATAGCATTGCCCCCAGGATACGGGATCAGGTGCGGCCACCATTCCCCGTGATACGATTAACCCTTTTGCCGCCTGATACCCGAGTACCCCACACCCTGGGGCACAACATAATCAAGTCTCCATATAAATACACCTGCTCTGTGATAGTCTCAGGGCTCTGTTTCAAGTGCAGAGAGCATCATGAAGACTAAGGAACACACCAGGAAGGTCCGAGATACTGTTGTGGCGAAGTCACCCTTAAAACACCATCCCCAGTGTCAAACATGGTGGTGGCAGCATCATGATTTGGGCCTGCTTTTCTTCAGCAGGGACAGGGAAGATGGTTAAAATTGATGGGAAGATGGACAGAGCCAAATACAGGACCATTCTGGAAGAAAACCTGTTGGAGTCTGTTGGAGTCTGCAAAAGATCTGAGACTGGGACGGAGATTTATCTTCCAACAAGACAATGATCCCAAACATAAAGCTAAATCTACAGTGGAATGGTTCAAAAATAAACGTATCCAGGTGTTAGAATGGCCAAGTGAATGACTCCTGCAGAAGACTGGAAGCAATCTTCCCATCACACATTGGCGCGTCACACGCCACAATCGTAGCAGCGATGGGGCCATACTGTTTCGATAGGGGCGTGATAGAGTGTGTTTCACCGCACCCCTATCACTGCGATTGGTGGACGGAACTGCGTTCCTATTGGTCAGCCTTTCGTGAACGCATGGGTCATCAAATAAGGCACCTCGGACACAGCCAGCCAATCAGAACGCTGTATGACCCACCAATTGCCGCAGATGCGGTGCAAAAAAACACCATCCAAGCACGCCTAGGGGATTGATTTCAGGATCGCTGTGTACGTCGCTATCTCCCTATCACACGCCACGATGTGCTGAAATCGCCTGGTGGATATCGCCTGATTTCACTGCAGTGCAGGGCAATCGGGCGACGCTCCACCAGCAATTTCTCGCCGTAGAATCGCCCAGTCACACGCCACTACGCACATGCGATGTGGTTTCCACATCGCCGAATTCGGGAATTGCCAGCCATTTCGCCGCCGATATGGCGGTGTGTGACGGTACCTTTACAGGACAAGTGGAATAGTGGAGAAACTGAAGCAGAAGCAGGAGTTAACCTTTAAATGTGTGTTCTTTATGCCTGACAGGAAGTTGCCCTTACCCGATAGAAATAAATATCGGACAGCACCTCAGATTGGTGATAATCAAGATGAAATTATCTTTATTTCGCCATTGCAATGGCAGAAGAAAGATAATTTCTTCTTGATTAACACCAATCAGAGGTGTTGTTGGATATCCATTTCTATAGAATTAATTTGCCAAGTGGACTACTTGGCTCTGGCGTGCGTCTCCCTAAAGGTACCCTCACACTCAGCGATATGTCTTCCATATCGCCGGCGATTTGACGTGAGCGTGCATGATGCAGCCACTTTTTTTCACATCGCCATGTTGTCCCACGTAGCGATTTCGCGGGAAATCTCCGGCGATCATGCGTTCTGGAAATCGCCTGGCGAAGACCTGAAGCAATTTCCCTTTCCCACATCGCCACGTCACACGCCACCGCCTCATCAGCGATGTGGGCATAGAGTGCGGGTACGGCGAGGAAACAGGCGTGCCAGAGTGTTTCTCACTGCGCCCATACCACTCCGATTGGCCAACATAACTGCATTACCATTGGTCAGCCTTGTCAGGACGTCTGCCCACTACATGATGCATTTGCCCTTTCTACTATCTTGCTACTGCACGCTCATGTCATGTGTTGCGGCTTCCTAAAGGAACTTTTGCGTCGCTAAAGTGCCACACAGGACGGCCCGTGTGTTGTACTGTGGATTACACTATGAATGGCTATGTGTGCGTCTGTTGTTTACGTAGGTAAGCTCAAAACAACACTCTGGACATATGTGGCTGGATTGTGTGTGGCCCTGGCTGAACTATGTGTGTGCAGACATGTGTGTGTGTGTGTGTGTGTGTGTGTGCTTACTGATGACTACCTCCATCCTCAACAAACACATACAAATGTTCATGTGTGTGGAGACGTACCCATGTGTAAATCCATATAATATGGACATGGAGACACAGTCTGAGCATACAATGTGGGCCAAAGGCCTGAACCTGTGTACGGGACATTAGCAGACAATGCTGCAGGGACCCATAACTTCCATTGTGGTGTAACATACCTCTGTGCACAAGCTTAATGCTATGTGCAACTGCCCTGTAGTTAAAAGAAAAGACAGACACAGGTAGTTGTGATCTGAATTTTTTTTTTAGATTTGTGCACAAAAAAAAATACAAGAACATACTGAACAAAAACACAAGTGTTTACATCACACAAATAAGACAAATGTGAGCTCAAACAATGGCCATAAGAAAAAGAATAAAGATTAATTATATAAATAAATTACATTTAAAGTCCAACCTAAAGTACAAAAAAAAAACACTCCTCCTAGTGCAGCTACACTGGTGACTACACCCTCCTCCTGGTGGTGCCGCCTGACAACCCCAGACACCCTACAACTGTTGTTGCTGCCAGGCCACTGCCCCAGGGCCATTGCATTAGGAGCAGTAGCTGTCCCTGCTGCTCCTGGCATCCTGCGGACTCCGACCCTGGCTCAGCGGCTGGAGTGGCGCCAGACCTGGGTCAGTTGTACGCCACGCCCTGGGACTGACTTCCCCTGTTGTGGAGTCCACTGAATCCACATAACTTGCCGGCGTGTATGATGCAGTATCCCTACGATGCAGGACGTTATGCAGCACACAGCATGCCAGCACTACTATATCTATGGATTCCAGTTTCATATTCAGAGGCGTATGATGAAACAAGCGGAATCTATTGGCCATGATCCCAAACGCATTTTCAACCACACGGCATGACCGGGATAGCCGGTAATTGAAAATGCGCTGCTCAGAAGTAACAGTCCTCTGGGGATATGGGCGAAGTAGGTGAGCATGAAGTGGAAAGGCTTCATCCCCCACAAATGCAAAGTTTAGATGACCGGTTGTGTCATCATTTGAGGGCACGTTTAGAGCACCTCTCCTCAGGTCTTGCCCAAAGGAGCTGTGGCCAATCACACCCCCATCTGAGATACGGCCGTTCATGCCAACATCCACATAGAGGAAATCATAGTGAACATCCACAAGGGCCATAAGGATCACACTAAAGTAACCTTTATAGTTGTAAAAAAGGACCCACTGTTGGGGGGTTGCTTGATCCTCACGTGCTTACCATCCAATGCCCCACCGCAGTTAGGAAATTGCCAGTGATCACAAAAACCACTAACAACATGCATCCATTCTGCGGTGGTGGCTGGGAACCGCAAAAAGGATGGCACCAGGCACCTCAGGATGGCCTCAATAGTCTCGGGTATGATGCGGCTTAGCAGTGGCCGCGACACAGCTGCAGAGTATTGCGGGTCCGTCATCGATCGACCTGTTGCCAGGAACCTCAAAGTTACAGCCAACCTCAGGTGGCACAGCTCTACGCATCACAGTATCCTCACGGGCTATCCATGGCCAAATGCGGTCCAATAGGAACTTGAATGAGTTCTCGGACATACGGAGATAGGTTCCTGAAGTCATGCGGACTCCTGTCCTCCAGCTGACGGATCAGGCGCATGTGGCTCAGGTTGTCGCTTTGCAAAACTCAGACCACACACGGCGTGGTCTGCGAGCCCGCAATCTCTCAGCTCTCTCCTCCACCCACAAGTCCTCATCCACCAAGCAAAGAGACAACAAGAAGCCTCTGTTCAGGATCCATGATGAGCATATGAACCAACCCCTGGGGATCAGCAAAAAAAACAATTGTAAGTCATAAATTACATGTCACAACTCACAAAAAGCCTACACTATTTGCTTGCCTACATACATGCTACACATACAAGTAGCAAAAACAAGGTTCTGTTGCAGTGGCCATCTCCCTCTGAAATATCCACCATTCACACAACATACAATAACATTGTTTTCCCAACATACACACACAAACAATATCTGGACAACCAACACATTACCCATTAACTACATGACCATACCAAATACACATTTTCACTAATAACCAAAACATATTGTAGACCATCATGTGTAGAAATTACATTACAAAATGAATGACAAAAAATAATATGGCCCGTACATGTACATTTGTAGGACACACCACCCAAAACCATATTGCCACCACATACAACATGCATGGGGTATGAACATAGCCATGTCAACGCTACATCACACACTGCCGGAATCACCATTAGCAAACTACATCCCTGTTGAGTGTCAATAACCGGATATTGGCCCGCACACATTCACAATACTGCAAACACACTCAAGGTGTCCGCATCGCCACAACACATCCCTTTTGTGTGTGCAAGCCAGGATACATTTCTCATCACTGTATATGTTGGCCACACATCATCAGGTAGCCAACTTGTCTACACATTACTCAATTTAAATCACTACATATAAGCACAATGAGTATGGGACATCCCCCATTGTGTAACCATGCATACACTATCTGAAATCAAGCACAACACGGTCACACATTCGGAGTCTGGCCTGCACACACCTGGAAGTGTATTTGTGCTGACCAACACACTATACATGTATGTTACCTAAAAAGCATCACAACAAAAACACTCTACCATCGTAGAAGGGACATCAGAAGAGTGCTAACTTACTCAATGACTCTGGCCAGCTAACTTGACCACGCACTGGCGTAGCTGCTTTTTATATGTTATGCAGCCAATCACAACGCATTGGCGTCACCAAGTACACGCACCCGCGTCGGCGTTGAGACGCCCGAATCCTGTGATTTGCTGACTCAGGAGCGTTCTGATTGGTTGGCGAACCATTTAAAACTGGCAGTGTGGAAAGCATTTGTGTGTTGCAAAGTTCTATGCAGCATCTTGGTAGCGTCTCTTCAAGCACACTCTGCTGGTCAGACGGTAGGTATAATCTGTACATGACTGTGTTTTTGACTTCTACCCCTACCTACTGCCCCATATGTAATGTTGTATAGAATAATGTTGGCTATGTAATGTTACATGTATGATGTTTGTGAGGTTTATGTAGCCATGTTCCGGACGTCAATATAATGTGTCACTCATAATGTGGGGCTACACAGTATATCTGCCTAATGTACAGTGATCCCCATTGTCTACATCATGGGCCAAACTCCTCCCAAACCTGAAATGTAAACATACAGCAAACAAGACTGCCATACAACTGTATTGCTGTTGGTACATAGTGGCTTTGGTAACACATGTATACCTACACTACCGTATGTAGAATAGTGCATCTTCAAGCCTTTCCAAAAACTACATGTGTTAGGAGTTTTGTGGTGGCTTATCACATGGGTAAACATTAAACAATGTCAGGCTTCATTGGAAAGAGCTTCCCGAATTATGCCACAATGATTACCAGTTGTGATGATGTGCCCATTATTCATGGAACCTTATGTGAACATACAGACATCTATGTGTGGTTTTGATGTGCTTTCTGGTTGTGTTGCAGATGGGGGACAATCAGAATTTTGTTCGGGCCTTGTTGGCAATGTAACAGGACCACGAATGCCTGTGGTGGCTGCGTTCACCTGATTACAAAAATAATCAGGTGAAGGATGTGGCCTATGGCCGCCTTGTTGCCCTCGCCTAAGACCACAACCCTGGGGCAAGGTGGGATAAGGCCATGGTTAAGACCAAGATCAAACACCTGCGCACCATATTAAAAAAGGAGCACAGCTGACCGACAAAGATCCCAATGTTATCATAGGGGGAGACTACAACACAGTATTGAGAGACAGTGAAGACAGAAGTCCACGAGTGACACATCCTGAGACCATGGGTGCTAGCTCGGGGACACCCTCGTGTGGTTTTTTGGAAGAATTGACGCAAAATTGGCACCTTAACGATGCTTGGAGAACTCTATCCTCTGGAGAGAGAGTACACTCATTACTCGCATGTGCACAAGTCGTGGTCGAGACTTGATATGTTTTTATTTCCCCCGCCATGTTCCGGAAGCTACAAGAGGTACTGATTGAACCAATGGTGATCTCGGACCATAGTCCGGTGATCTTAGATTCTGCCGATACCTACCAGAAAGGATCGTATTATCTGTGGAGATTCCCCTCCACATGGACTAGAGAGGAGAACTTTGTCAAGCTTCTGAAAGAATGGTGGGCGAAATACTCTTTAGATAATGCGGGTCACGTCTCCGATCAAAAACTGTTTTGGGAAACGGCAAAGGTAGTGATGAGGGGGGGCGTGGCTAAGCGCTTGATGTGAGCAGAAGCAAGGCAGAGAACCTCCGCAGCCATAGTACTCATTTATCCTGTTTAGAGCCCAGAGCCGGTGACCAGATGGCTGTGAGTGGATGTCAGAAGGTCACTGGAGCAGGGGGAGAGCATCGGGCAGACTCTGGAAGGCAGAGATGGTCCGTAAATGACAGAAAGATGCCGGAGCAGGAGGCAGTGCGGCCGGGCAAGATGGCGCCGACAGAGAGGAGGAGGCGGGAAGGAGGAACGCAGCATTTGCCCGGAGCCTGGAAGTGGCTGAGCGGCTGCAGAGATTTGCCAGAGACCCATCTGACCCCAGTGCACAGGTACAGCTGATGGATGGTGGACAGGCAGAGGAGGAGAGGCTGGGCAGCAGGAAGCTGTGGAGAACGAGTGCAGGGGAGATGTGGAGGAAGAATTAACCCCTCGGCTGAGGGAGGAAGAGGCTGAGGGTCAGCAGATTGAGCAGGCAGAAGTGGAGGAACCGACCATTAAGGACGTGTATCTCATTGTTCCATACTGTAAAACTGCATTGGCTGCCCTGACCCAGTAAGTCCATACTATGAGAGAGGAGATGGGGTGGCTTAAGGGTACGGTGCAGAAAACCACTGTGAGGCTTACTGAGGTGGAGAAGAGAGTGGGAGACTTAGAGGATCATATTGTGACAGTACAAAAGACACAGCTGCAGCATGGCAACAGGATCATAACAGTGGCTAACAAGGCTGATGACGTTTGGGGCAGCACAGCTGTCTCGTGTTTTTGCTGTGGAGAGAGCACACCGGGTCCCAATGAGACCACCAGTGCCTGGAGATGACCCACGCACCTTGCTGGCCAGGATCCTTAACTGCAGGGACAGAGACACTATCCTTCGTAAAGCCAGCAGGATGCCTGATATCACCTTTGAGGGCAAACGCATAGAGCTATACCCTGACTATTCTGCAGAAGTGCAAAAATTGCGTATGCAATACAATTCAGTGAAACGTCAGCTACGCGCTTGGAAAGTGAAATACTCCACCATATTCCAGGCTAAGCTGCGTGTGGAGGCTTTGGGAAGGGTGCACTTCTTCCCCACCCCGGAGGCCGCAACTGCTTGGATGGATAGAAACTGTACCAGGCTGCAGGAGGAAGGAGACCGGGAACAAGCAACCTGAAAGGGACATGGTTACTGGTCCTGCTAGTACGGAAAGATGGAGGGGGAAGGTGCGAGACTGGATGCTCAAATATCCTCTCGAGTTATGTTATGCCCACCATTTTTGGGCCTGATCTTTGCTTTTTTCATTCTGGATTTTTCACTACAATGTTATTTTCTGTTGGTTATCCTAGTTAACATGGGATTGATCGGTTATGGGACTCTGAAAAGGGAAAAGTACTCTTAGTATAATCTTGTAAAGAGGCGCGGAGGCGATGCCAGGTCTACCTGCTAAACGGGACTACTTGCATGTGGACTGTGCTCGTACGGCACTGGGGTCGTTTGTACCCCTACTTTTATTGGTCACGGGGAGAGTTATATAGTTGGGGGAGGGGAGGGGGAGGGAGGAGGAGGGGGAGGGCCTGGGGAACAGTACACGAGATTTATCATATGGAAAGGGTGCTCATGGTGGTGTGACCTGGGATCTGGGTGGGTTACATAGAAGTCTGCAGTTCTTGGATATGTATTCTAATAATGAGTGTTACCACTTTACGTCTTCTAAGCTGGAATGTAAGGGGGATTTCTGATAAAGATAAGAGGGCTGCGGTCCTGCAATATGTCAAAAAGAGTGGGGCCATGGTTATGTGCTTGCAGGAGACTCACCTGGTCAAAGACACTACTAGTTGGCTAGCCAGACCCTGGATTGGGAGAGCGTACCATTCCACTTACTCATCCTACGCCAGAGGAGTGTCATTGTTGATACTTACCAAAGCGCCTTATGAGGAACTGGAGGTCTGAGCGGATAAAGATGGCCAATTTGTGTGGGTAGCTTGGAAGATGTATGGAAGGGAAATGATTCTGGTGGCGTTGTATATTCCGCCGCCATATTCTAAAAAGAAATTACAAGAGGTTGTGGATCTAACCAGAGGGAGAGGGGGCACGCCAGTGCTTATTTTGGGAGATGTGAATAATGTGATGAATGAATATTGGGACAGACTCAGGACTGGGGGGATGAATGGAAAGGTGGACAGGCTGACGGCGTTTGGATGTTATGTCACGGAAATGGGCTTGATTGATGTTTGGAGAGTGAGGAATGAGAGGAGGAAGACATTTTCCTGTCATTCGGCCACACATGGTACGCTTTCCCGAATTGACCTTGCACTTGGGGATGTGGCCATGGACGCCATGGTTAAGGAAGTGGAATATTTGCAAAGAGTGTTGTCTGACCACAGCCCGCTTCAAGTTACGTTACAATTGGGCGATAGGAGGGGAAGAAGGAATGTCTGGTCTTTGCACCCGACATGGCTGAAGTCATTGGATCTGAATGGTATAGGGGAGGAATTGTAACAGTACTTTCGTGAGAATGAGGGGAGTGTGGAGGTGACGGTTGTGTGGGATGCAATGAAAGCCTTTTTGAGTGGTATCCTAATCAGAGACATAGCACAGTACAAGACCCGACATAGACAGATCAGGAAGTGAAGGAGGCGGAAGCAAATATGATACTGAATCCTACGAGGGAAATGCATGACAAACTTAAAGACGCGCAGGAAGCGGTGAACAGGGTGCATGTGGAGCGAAGTGAAAGGAAGAGGGCCTTTCAGCAATCTGTTTTCTTTGAAGAAGGAGAAAGAGTGGGGCACTTGTTAGCAGTTATCTCGACTGCGCAGAGGGAGAGCAACCGTGTATACAAAATAAGGGATGACAGGGGCAGGGTGGTTACGGAGACTCCGGAAATTTTGGCAGTCTTCCAGGATTTGTACAAGGACCTGTATACATCAGCTACGGAGGCCGAGGATGGGGAGGTGGAGGGATTCTTGGAGGGCGTGACACTTACTGCACTGACGGAGGAGGAATGGATGAGGTTGGATGGGCCAATTGAGATGGAGGAGGTGGAGGCAGCCATATATTCTATGCCAGCGAATAAGGGTCTGGGACCGATGGCATTCCGAGTGAGGTATATAAAGAATTCTCTGATGTGTTGGCACCCGGTGGAAGCAGGTATTTGACAGCGCAAGGGAGAGGGGGGCACTCGCGCGGTCTATGGAGGAGGCGGGTATAGTGGTATTGCCCAAGAACGGTAAAGATCCTGAATATGCAGAATCCTATAGGCCAATATCCCTGCTAACGTCAGACGTCAAGATACTAGCCAAAATCCTTGCCACTCGCCTTTCTGGTGTGATACAGAGCCTGATCCATACAGATCAGTCTGGATTTGTTCCGGGCCGCTCAATGGCAGTCAATTTGAGACGCTTGCTTCTCAATCTTCAATTGCCAGCTGACAACAGTGGTGGGAGGGTAGTGGTATCGCTTGATGCTGAGAAAAGCATTCGATAGTGTGGAATGGAGGTATTTGTGGAAAATCCTGAAAGCAATGGGATTTGGAGACGGATTCTTGTCCTGGGTGAGGCTGCTGTATTCCTCTCCGAGAGCGATTGTTAAGGTGAATGGGGAGCGGTCGGAGTCCTTGCGGTTGCATAGGGGAACCAGACAGGGGTGTCCGTTGTCCCCGCTACTTTTTGCGGTGGTGATGGAGCCCATGGCAGAGAAGATCAGAGCGTCTGGAGAGGTGGCTGGTTTCAGGTTTGGTAGAATCACGGAAAAAATTGCACTTTACGCGGATGATATTTTGCTATTTTTGGAAAATGCAGGAGAGGCATTGGGAAATGTCATGGATATCATTCAGCGGTTTGGAGATATCTCGGGCTTAGGATAAATTGGCACAAATCTTGTATCATGGCGGTGGATCGAGCAATTGAAGAGGAGGAGATAGCCGCACAGGGGAGACAGCTTCAGATGGTGACCAAATTTAAATATCTGGGGGTATGGATAGCTCTCCCTCTGACAAAATATTGGGAGATTTAAATATCGTTCCTCTATTAGAGGTGTTCAAAAGGAAATTGACCGCCTGGTGTAAACTGCCTCTGTCGGTAACTGGTAGGGCCAATTTGATTAAGATGGCCTCCAGAGGGGAGCACTGAGGGCATGGAATGGTTAAAAACAATAAGAATGCCAACGATAACGGAAGAACTACTAACCCTAAATGAAACAATTACAACGGAAGAAATACTCAAAACGATTAAAAACCTGAATACTAACAAGGTGTCGGGCCCTGATGGGTTTAATTGAGACTTCTACAAAGCACTGGGAGAGGAGATTACACCTACCCTCAAAGATCTATATAACGGCATATTAAAAGGAACACAAATCTCCAATATAATGAACACGGCATATATTAACTTGATACCAAAAGAAGGCAAAAATCTCACAGTACCCTCAAGCTTCAGACCAATCCCCCTTAAAACTACTATAAAAAATTATGGCAGATAGATTAGCGAGGGTTTTGCCTAGGCTAATTTCACCGCACCAAGCAGGGTTTGTGAAGGGCAAATCGACTGTGACGAACATAAGAAAGGCGATGCTGCTGTTGGATGTGGTCGGGGACCGGAAATTACAAGTAGATGAAGATCCAGCCTTGATCACGTTAGACGCGGAAAAAGCTTTTGACAACGTGCGGTGGTCATGGCTGGATCATGTTTTAGATAAGATCAATTTGGTGGGCCCATTCCGCTGGTATCTTTCGACTCTTTACCATAATCCGTCGGCATGAATAAGTATTCCTGTTTTTTTGTCGGATACCTTCACACTAGGAAAGGGAACCAGGCAAGGTTGCCCATTATCACCTCTTCTGTTTAACCTAGCCATAGAACCGCTTTCATTGTTCCTTAACGAATATAGCTCCTATGATGGGATAGTAGTTGGTAAGAAGGAGATTAAATCCGCCCTGTTTGCGGATGACATTGTTTTGATCGCAAGGAACTCGGGGAGAGATCTTCCGCGTCTATTGTCTGATATTGAATATTTTGGATCGTTCTCGGGTTCTGTCTGAACAAAAACAAATGCGAAATCCTCTTAAGCAACAATGCTAATCGGCCAGGGGGAGAAAGCTTTTGTGGGATCCCTAGAGCGAAGGAAAGCATAACATATCTAGGCATACATTTGGGTAAAACCCCTAGTCAAATATATAAATTAAATTTTTCCCCGATCGTCTCTAAAATCGAAAAAGAATTAGACAGGTGGAAAAATCTGCCCCTGTCCTTACTATCACGGGCTCATCTGATAAGATGATGAGCTTTGCGAAGCTTTACCCCTCCAGACGATACCCATGCCTTTAAAGCATCTAGATATACAGAGAATAAATAAGGCCTTTTCCAAGTTTTATGAAGAGGAAAGAGAGCCAGAATTGCCATTAATACTCTAACGTATGAAAAGAGGATGGGGAACTGAATCTCCCAAATGTAAGAAACTACAACTTGGCCTGCTTGATGTGCAATATTTTAGATTGGATTAATAAAACAAATAGGTACTCAGATGTGGAACTCGAGGGAGAAATGAGTAGCCCTTGGGATCTAACGGCGCTCCTACATACGCCACTACAATATCTACCCCCACACATCAAAAGTAAAGTCATTTATAAAGATACAATCGCGACATGGAAAGGGGTTAGAAAGAAACTAAAGTTATCCTGGAGAATATCCAAGCACTTAAATCCATGGGCACACCCGGCGTTTAAAATAGGTCAAGAAAATAAATTATTCCAAATATGGAAGGAAAAGGGGGTGAAGGTTATGGGCGACTTAATTGACATATCAAATAAAAAATGGTTGACGGCCTGAGAAACCTTTTTAAAATTTGATCTACAACAGGCACATATCCTCCAATATAATCAGATACGACACCATGTCATGTCACATTTGAACGATCTCACGGGGGAGATAGAAAACTTGCTCGGAGACAACATGGTAAACATAAATGTCCTGGATAGGTCCATCTCCTCTTTATACCGACATTTACGGCAACCACTACAACCGGTTAATACAAACAAGTTGTTTGGGAGATGGAGACGACACTTTCCGGAGAATGATCTGGCCCAGAAAATACTGGAGGGTTGGACAATAACTAGGAAACACATCACTAATGCACGCTGGAGAGACACCCAATTCCGCATAATACATGGGGGCCATAATGGGGTTTAATATTCCGGTGGGAACCAATAGTCGAGATAGGTTGACAAACAGCCCCAAATGCGGAAAATTAGCAACTGATTTGGAACATGGGGTGTGGTCATGCCCTGAATCCCAAAGATTTTGGACGGAAGTTGCTTTACACAGTCGTTCTGCCACACTCGCATACCCATGAAGCCCTATGTTCTGGCTATTCCATAGCCCAAATGGACTGAAGGAGGGGGAAGCACCACATACCCTGTTTAACACAGTGGCGATGGCGGCCAAAGCCTTATACTCCAAAATTGGCTCAATAATACATTGCCAGGGAAAGGAGCTCTCAGATCTAGTATAAACCACGTTCTGAATATAAAACGAAGAGAGGTGATACGGAATATGGATAAACTTTCTGGGAAATTTTTCCAAAAGTGGGGAGCTACATTGAAGAAAATTTATCGGATACCGACAGACAAATCTTCATGCAACCTTTTAGGTCCTCCACATGGTATGCGATGGAGGATTTGAAGGGCACTTTGGGAAGACTACGGAGCACAACTTAAAAGGGGAAGACACCTAGGATATATGTTAATGGTTTGGATGGGGGAAAAAGGCCTAATAGATAGGACAATACTACTGACGTCTTGAATTAAAGGAGGAGGGGGTTGGAAAAAGAGTTAAGGGAATATTCTTATGCTCTACAAAGTATCATTATGTAAAATATATGCAATGTATACAAGATGAAGTTTTGTCTATGTTATGGATTTCTTGTAAGAAACTATTGAAGAATGATATTGAAATGCATTGTTATGCTTTTGATAAACAATAAAAATTATTCTATAAAAAAAAAAAGGAGCACAACCGGGTCCAGAGGTCCCAGCATTTTGGGATGGGAAGTGAGGAGGTACATGTGCCACAACTGTAGTACTATGACCTCCTCACTTTCACTCTGGATCAGGAGGCTCCTCGGAGAGTACGGTGCGCCAAGTAGTTTGATCACACCACCACGGCCACATCTGAAGCCAGGGGTGGCAGGAGGTGATGGTGTGTGCAGCCACCCGTGTGTGGGGCCTGGGTCAGGCGTTGGGCCTCTTGTTGCCCTTCCAGGTGGGGTGGCGGTTGGGCTGTGCGGCCCTGAGGCTGGGCTGGCAGCTGCAGAGGGGAATCTGAGGTGTCCAGAGGCAGAGCTGGCTGCAGGTGTTGAGGCAGCCCTTCCAGAAGAAGGTGGCGGCGGGTTGCCAGATGGTGTTGCTGGCAGGGATGGACGTTTGGCGGGTGGTGGCCTTGCCAGTGGTGATTGCTGCCCTTCAGAGATGTCAGCATCCTCTGTAAGATTGAAACATTGTAATTATCAACACATGTACACCATCCACAACACCAATGCCAACATACATGTCATTTATATGTGTCAGTAACGACTGCCGCCAACATGTAAATGCTTGTTGTTTGGCCCATAGTGATGCCATGTGAGCTGAGTGTGCACATGTCTACATGGATATGGCCAAAACCACTGTTTTGTGGCCATGCAGTACAGTACACACACCAATATAGTGTTGGCCATGATGAGAATTTGACACACACAATTGGGCCATTAATGTTGTGTGTGCAGACCTATGCTGTGGATGAAGGGGCTACATGATGGAATATTGCCCATAACAACACAGTGTGACAAATGTTACCAACTATACTGATACATCCATATCCATACAGAGTAATGTGCAGTTGCACATGACCACACAGGGCTAAGGTGGTGTAGTGGGCATGTGGCAATATACATTAGGGTCAGGGTAATGGATATCTTGGAAATCTAAACAACATTGTGCGACAGCCTATATGTCACACAGCATGCCGAGACTTACTGTATGTGTCATGGTGTGCAATACATGACGTACGTACATGTTAACTTCAGCCTTATTATCCAGCTAGGTGTCTTGATATACTGATATGCCGGCAATGTTCACATCAACAATGGCAACACATAGTAGTATAGTCTGCACTTTCACGTTGCATATTGTAGACCCTGCAGATGCAGAGGGATGAAGCCTCAACATCAGGTGATCAGGGTACCTCTCTGACAGGCTACACTTCCATGTGTTGCTAAAGCCTTGTTTGTTGTTTGGATGAGGTATGCGTGTATCACCACGCAGCCTCCTAATCTGTGCCCGAATGGTGTCAATGCTTCCTAGACACTTGTATTTTAGGTCCACCACCTTCTTCTGTATCTGCTGGGTGGTGCGCTCCACACCCAGTCTCCTCAGCAGGGACCTCTTCACTTTACGCAGGATTGCCTGCTTGTGGAGACGTGGGTGCTGTTGGTGCTGGTTCACCAATAATCCCAGCTGTCTAAGATGTTGAACAAAATTAGCAGATCTGGCTCGCCCCATGCTGCAGATATCTGTCCTGACACCATCACTACCTCTGCAGGGGAATGGAAAGCACCTGGAAGACAGGGCCCAACGTGACACTACGACATGACGCCATTGCGTTGGCTGGTTACGCCGAGGAGACTTTAGGGACTGCACACGTTAAGGCGCAACAGAGTTGTGTGGCTTTCTGGGTTGCCGTAACGTCACCTCAATACATGAAGAAAGAACCGCAGGGTGACGGACATGCGTGGCAAATGGTGCGTGGCAAATGGAGGACATACATGCGTTACTATTTCCTTTCTGGTAACATATGCTTTGTGATTTGTGTATGGTGTAAGGTAGCAGTTAGGAACGGCACGACGGAAGGCAGTGACCCAGACACTTGTTCACACAACACACAGTTTAATGGCACAGTTCAGGTATTTACAGACCTCCAGGTTCCGTGGCGCAGCCGGGTACAACCTCATACAATCCCAACAGCTGATATAGAAGTTCTGTACCTTCTCACAGGTTCTATCTTGGCCAGGTCCCAGGCAAGACCAATACCTCATGGCTAGGCTGTGTTATGTCAGCACACAACCTTTCTCTCCTCACCATCCGCTCATTAGCCTCATGAACGTCCACTCTGAGAGAGCTCACAGGCTGTGTTAGCTTCACACAGCCCTTCACCCAGCAGCTCCTGCTGTTCTGACACACCTCTCTCTCTCCCCAGCCCAGGGCAGCTCATATCATTTCCTATTCACCTGCACGCCTGGGCGTCAGTGCTTTCAATCAGCACTCAACTCCAGTAGCAGCTCACCCTGTGTGTGCTGCTACCGAGCAGAAGATACAATCTCCCATATGCCGTGCCCCGGTCAGGGGACACATCAGGGTCACATCACCACAATGGTGAACATGTTGCTTTACACATTTCAGCCAACAGCAATAGCACTTGACTTAGTACACATATATTTCAGGGTATGTTTGCGTACACCAATGTACATTTTCTGCCTTTTAACATTTCTTCAGAATGGCCAATCAGCATACATGAAGTATCACTATGATACGGTACTCCATGATGCTCGTACTTTGCCTTTCAACACACTTATGAAAAAGAAGATGATGAGTCTGGTGAAAAACGCAAAGATCATCAAATATGGCGCCTTAGCCATGGCCAGCCAATGGGAACGCAGGAGCTGCCACCAATCGTGGCACACAGGGCGCGCCAAACAGAACGCTCAGGCACGCCCTCTGGAATTGCTTCCAGATGGTCTGAGCTTACTTTCTATATCGCTATCGCCCAGTTACACGCCATGATGAGCAGAAATCACCTGGTGGTTATCGCCTGATTTCACTGCAGTGCAGGGCGATCAGGCGATGCTCCACCGGTGATTTCTCGCCGTTAAATCGCCCTGTCTTACGCAACTACGCACAGGCGATGTGGTATTCACATCGCCGAATGATGGAATTGCCAACAAAATATTGCTGCGTGTGACGCTACCTTTAGAGTTGAAAGCTCTTGATGTCCTGGAAGGGTGCTTCGAGCCACTCCGGAGTTGCCCATCACCCCCGGATGTCTGTCTCCAGCAGCCTCTTGCCATAAACTTTAACGAGCCTAACCGCTTAAGCATGATGGCTGGGGAACTGCTGGAAGCAGACCTATATCAAGTCCTGGTAGTGCACAAACTAAAGATTATCTTTTTGTTAAATGAATGTACCGTATATACTCGTGTATAAGCCGACCCGTGTATAAGCCGACCCCCTACTTTTGCCCCCAAAACCTTGGAAAATCTATTGACTCTGTATAAGCCGAGGGTGGACCACTAGCACAAGTATACAGCCCCAGCAGTGTGGTATACACCAGTCCCAGAGGTAGATACAGCAGCCCCAGTGGTAGTATACACGCAGCCCCAGTAGTATATACAGCCCCAGTGGTAGTATATACAGCCCCAGTGGTAGTATACAGGGCCCCAGAGGTATATAGCAGCCCCAGTGGTAGTATAACAGTGCCCCAGAGGTATATAGCAGCCCCAGTGGTAGTATACAGTGCCCAGAGGTATATAGCAGCCCCAGTGGTAGTATACAGGGCCCCAGAGGTATATAGCAGCCCCAGTGGTAGTATACAGTGCCCCAGAGGTATATAGCAGCCCCAGTGGTAGTATACAGGGCCCCAGAGGTATATAGCAGCCCCAGTGGTAGTATACAGGGCCCCAGAGGTATATAGCAGCCCCAGTGGTAGTATACAGTGCCCCAGAGGTATATAGCAGCCCCAGTGGTAGTATACAGGGCCCCAGAGGTATATAGCAGCCCCAGTGGTAGTATACAGTGCCCCAGAGGTATATAGCAGCCCCAGCGGTAGTATACAGGCAGCCCCAGTAATGCAGGCCCCCCCCAGCGTCTCTCCGGTCACCTGTAAAGCAAGCTATACTTATCAGTGTCCCGCTCGCACCCGCCGCTGCCGACATCCACGATCCTCCATCTTCATGCGACTCCTCTTCCTGTTTCCTGTGCGCGTCGCCGGGAATGACGTCATTGCCGGCGACGCGCACAGAAACAGGAAGAGGAGTCGCATGAAGATGGAGGATCGTGGATGTCGGCAGCGGCGGGTGCGAGCGGGACACTGATAAGTATAGCTTGCTTTACAGGTGACCGGAGAGACCCTGGGGGGGCCCTGCATTACTGGGGATGCGGGGGCTGCTGTATACCGATGTATACATCGGTATGTACCGATGTATACATCGGTATACAGCACTGACTCGCGTATAAGCCGAGGGGGGTACTTTTCAGCCCAATTTTTGGGCTGAAAAACTCGGCTTATACGCGAGTATATACGGTATATAGTCATTTTTTTAATATTTGAATATACTTTATTTTATTTATGGTATTTATGTTTATTACTTTTCTCAGAGTACCCCTTTAAGGGGTTGACAGATCTTCCTGGATTGATATAGTGGATTGATATAAATCATATTGCCTTTGCCTACCTCGACTAGTGCCAGTGAGTAAGGTGATTCCCTGTAGGGTATATATAAAAAAACAAACATGCAGCGCCAATCTAAGGCTGGTTTCACACTACAGTTTTTTCCCTGATCAGGTTCCATCCGGTTTGTGTGCCAAAACCAGGAGTGTCTCCAAAACTCAGAACAGGTGTCAATCTTTCAATTATAGTTTTTCTCTGGAAGTTCCTCTCCTGGTTCCTCTCCTGGTTTTGGCACACAAACTGGATGGAACCTGATCAGGGGAAAAACTGCAGTGTTAAACCTTCCTAAGTGCGTTACCAATGTAACTCTCTGGTGTCCTTTTAATGAAGTTTTATGCACTCACCTCTTGCCATAAAACTTCAAGCATATGATTTTTCCAAAGCCTCCTCACGCTTATTTATCCGGGTCTGCTGCTTTCCTTGAATTGATCCTGTGTTGTGTCCTGCCACGGATTCCCACAGGCATAAAGGTTCAATAGGAGGTAATCCAATTCTATTTTGGCAGCGCTCCCCCTGGTAATGATTTTAAGAACTTCTTGTCCACAAATAAAATTTATTGCTCAAAACATACGAAAATATAAAAAACGGATTCAACACGTTTTGATGGAGACAACCGCCTTCCTCAGGTATATTTTTCTATGTTTTGAGCAATATATTTTATTTGTGGACAAGAAGTTCTTAAAACCATTACCACGGGGAGCACGGCCACCACAGAATTGGATTACCCCCTAGTGCCAGTGAGTGATATAGTGATTATAATAGATATTTAAAGTCATGGGCAAAAGTGTTGGCACACTTAAAATTTCCTGGAAAAAGAAATATTTCTCCCAGAAAATGATTGCAATTACATGTTTTGTTAAATACAGATCTGTATTTCCTTTGTGTTTGCTGGAACAACTCAAAAACTGTGAGAAAAAAAGGCAAATTGGACATAATTTTACACAAAACCACCAAAATTGGCTAGAGAAAATTGTTGCCACCTATCCAAAATTGTGGGTAAACAATTTTGTTTCAAGAATGTGATGCTCATTTAAAGTCACCTGTGGAAATTAAAAGATGTGGGCAATATGAAATTCACACCTAAAACCAGATAAAACAGAAGTTGACACAATCTTTGTATTGTTTGTCTGTGTGTGCCACACTAAGCATGTGAGAGGAGAAGGGGGTTGAGAATGAACCCTGCGAGAAGTGCAGTGGAGGGCACTTCAGGAAAGGTGACCCAGAGAAAGAAGGGGATCCTAGGGTGTTGAGGTGCACCAGAATCCTGACCGGTACGACTCCCGGCCGGAAGGATCCAGTCCAGAACCGGAGGATCGGCTCCGAGAGCGGTGAGGCCGCTTTTCCCCGAGCCACCAAACCGGAGGGAGCAGGCTTTTTCAGAAGTTGCAACCAACACTCGACATAATCCCCTAAGGCCCCGTATAGGATCCGGAGGCCCAAGACAGGAACCTTCCATAGGGATCTGTGGGAACCGGAGGAGGGCTCTGTGCACGGGAGCGCTAAGGAAGAAACAGAGGGAGAGCGTAGCAACCACCAGGGCCACGGGTCCGGGCACAGGCCGCCCGTGACATCCCCCATGAAGCCAAACGCCTGGGCCCGGGTACCCCACATCCCTGGGGTGGGTCACATGGAGAAGAGAAATAGAAGAAAACTGTCTGAGGACTTGAAAACCAAAACTGTTGAAAATATCAACAATCTCAAGGTTACAAATTTATGTCCAAAGATCTTGATGTTCATTTGCCCACAGTGTTTAACATAACGAAGAAGTTTACAGCCCATGGCACTGTAGATTATCTCACTGAATGTGGATGGCAGAATTGATGAAAGTTTGCAATGCAAGATAGTCAGGATGATGGATAAGCAGCTCCAATCTACATTAAAGAAGTTCAAACTGTCCACAGGCTCAGGATGCATCAGTGTCAGCGCAAACTATCCATCCACAATTGAATGAAACTAAACGCTATGGCAAGAGTTCTAGGAGGACCCCACTGCTGGCACAGAGACATAAAAAAGCTAGACTGCAGTTTGCCAAAATGAATGTAAGGCAAAATCCTTCTGGGAAAGCATATTTTTTTTAAAAACATATATTTTTTGTTTGTTTACAGATCTGTAAGGCCTTTTTGGGTAATGACATGTAATTTACATTGGTATATGCAACTTTTTGATTAGTTTTTATCTTCTGCGAGGTGAGATAAACAATAAAGCAATTCTAGCATCATTTCTCTTTTTTGGCAATATTCACCTACAGAAATAACTAGTTTTATAGTATGGGTCATTACAAATGTGGAAATACCAGGTGTTGATTTTTGTGGGGTTTGGTTTATTTTAAAAATCAATTATTTTGTATTATTCAGACTGGGATTTAAGGCTTTTTTATATATTTTTTTACATTTAGAAACATTTATTTTATTTTTACAATGCTTACTAGTTTTATAAAAAAAAATATTATAATCTGAGAGTCCTCTGGTTGATATTTTTTAATAGCTAACTGAAAAGATGGTAAGAAGAAGCAAAGCAAGATTTCGAGACACTGAAGGTACTGTCACACGTAGCAATATCGCTGCCATATGGATGGCAATTAGATGTGAACGCGCACGTTTCGGATACTTTTTTGCACATCGCCGTCACCCTGTCACACATAGACATCTCACGTGCGATGCCCGGCGATCCTGCGTTCCAGAAATCGCCTGGCGCAGACCGGAAGCAATTTCACATCCCCACCTCACCGTCAAATTGCTGAGTCACATGCCACCACCTCATCAGCGATGTGGGCGCACAGTGTGAGCGCGGCGAGGAGACAGGCGTGGCAGAGTGTCGTACACCGCACCCCTACCACTCCAATTGGGCTACACAAATGCGTCGCCATTGGTCAGCCTTGTGAGGAAGTCTGCCCACTACATGATGCAAGTGCCCTTTCTACTATCTCGCTACTGCACGCTCGTGACATGTGTTGCGGCTCCCAGAAGACACTTTGCTTTAGCAAAAAAGCTACACAGGACAGCTCGTCTGTTGCAGTGTGGAGTACACCATGAATGGCTATGTGTGCGTCTGTTGTTTACGTAGGTAAGCTCCAAACAACACTCAGGACATATGTGCATGGATTTTGTGTGGTCCTGGCTGAACTATGTGTGTGCACACGTGTGTGTGCGGATACTGATGACTACCTCAATCCTCAACAAACAATTAAAATGTGCATGTGTGTTGACACATACCCATATGAAAATCCATATAATATGGTGAATGAGACACAGTGTGAGAATAGAGTGGTGGCCAATGGCCTGGACCTGTGTACTGGACATTAGCAGACAATGCTGCTGGGACCCATAACCACCATTGTGGTCTCACAGACCTCTCTGCACAGCTTAATGCCATGTGCAACTGCCCTGTAGTGAAAAATCAAGACAGACACAGGTAGTTCTGATTAGAATTTTGTTTTTGCCTTTTGTGCACATGAACATATAATAGAAGAACATAGGCATCAAAAACAGCAGTGTTAACATCACACACATACTACAAAGGTCAGCTTAAACAATGGCAATGCTGTAAACAGATAATTTTTGGTTTGTTACCCAAAAAATTAAAAAAAAAATTAAAATAAAACTGTAACACATAGGAAAAAATGTTATGGTGCAGCCACACTGCTGACTACACCCTCCTCCTGGGGGTGGTGCCTGACAACCCCAGCCACACTACATATGTGTTTGCTGCCAGGCTACTGCCCCAGGGCCTTTGAAGTAGGAGCAGTAGCTGTCTCTGCTGCTCCTGGCTGTCACGCTTCCGGGGGAAGGCGCCATAGAGTGGACTCACTCGGCCTTGGTACCGAACTCCCCTGGGTGAGCTGATCCTAGTTTACCCAACCCCTATACAGGGATTGTCAGGGGCAAGCTCAGGGGGTCTACGTACCACAGCAGCTAGTACCAGGGGGGGGGCGGCTCGTATGGTTAGCGTATACTAAGGCACAGCTAAGGTTTCCGGGATAACAGAGTACAAAGCTAGGTGCTACCGAGGAAGAGCACAGCAAGGGTTCCAGGAAACAGAATGCAAGGCTGGAAGAACAGGAATGGTGCTACCAGAGAAGAGCACAGCAAGGGTTCCAGGACACAGAGTACAAGGAAGACCTGACCAACAGCTAGCAAAGCAGAAGCTTAACTAACACAATAATCAGGCACTTCCCATCAGAGGTGGCCTGATATACCATAGGAAGAGCAGCTATTGGTTAAGTGGAGTGTCAGGTTGGACCGTGCTGGCCCCTAGAGTCACAGGGGAGGAGTGCACTTAGTGCACCGTCGATTGGTCACATGAATACGAACATAGTAATGTGCTCATGTGCCAGCCCGGCGGTCAGCTGACAGGGAGGAAACCCGGCGACGGCTCCGAGACACAGCACACCTGGACGCCGGATGCCCGGTCGGCAGAGAAGCAGGGGATGCCGTCCCGTGCAAGGTGAGCTTGGAAGCGGTGCCAAGGGGCCTAACATTGGCGTCCTGCGGACTTCAACCCTGGCTCAGCGGCTGGAGTGGCGCCAGACCAGGGTCGGTTGCACACCACGCCCCGGGACGGAGTTCCCCTGTTGTGGAGTCCACTGAATCCACATAACTTGCTGGCGTGTAGGATGCAGTATCCGTACGACGCAGGAAGTTATGTAGCACACAGCATGCCAGCACTACTATATCTATAGATTCCAGTTTCATATTCAAAGGTGTATGAAAGATGCAGAATCTATTGGCCATGATTACGAACGCATTTTCAACCACACGGCGTGCCCGGGATAGCCGGTAATTGAAAATGCGCTGCTCAGAAGTAACAGTCCTCTGGGGATATGGCCTAAGTAGGTGAGCATGAAGTGGAAAGGCTTCATCCCCCACAAATGCTAAGTTGAGATGACCGGTTGTGTCATCATTTGAGGGCACGTTGAGAGCACCTCTACTCAGCTCTTGGCCAAAGGAGTTGTGCCCAAACACCCCCCCATATGAGATACGCCCGTCCATGCCAACATCCACGTAGAGGAACTTATAGTAAGCATCAACAATGGCCATGAGGATCACACTAATACCCTTTATAGTTGTAATAAAAGGACCCGCTGTTGGCGGGGTTGAGTGAAACTCACGTGCTTACCATCCAATGCCCCACCGCAGTTTGGAAATTGCCAGTGATCAGCAAAACCACTGGCAACGTCCATCCATTCAGCGGGGGATGGTTGGTAAATGCAAAAAGGATGGCACCAGGCACCTCAGGATGGCCTCACATGTCTCGGGTAAGAGGCGTCTCAGCAGTGGCCGCGACACAGCTGCAGAGTATTGCAGGTCCGTCATCGAGCAACCTGTTGCCAGGAACCTCAAAGTCACAGCCAACCGCTCCTCAGGTGGCACAGCTCTACACATCACAGTATCCTCCCAGGCTATCCATGGCCGAATGCTGTCCAATAGGAACTAGAATGAGTCCTCGGACATACGGAGATAGTTCCTAAAGTCATGCAGACTCCTGATCTCCAGCTGACGGAGCAGCGACATGAGGCTCAGGTTGTCTCTTTGCAAAAGCCACTCCCGAGGCCAACAAAACCACACACAAGCAATATGGTCAAAAACAATACCATCCACATTAACTACCTGACCATAACAAATCTACATTGTCAATAACACAACAAACATATTCTACACCATCATGTGTGGAAAGGACATTACCACATTCACCATACCACACATTCGGACACATACATCTACATTTGTAGGACACCACAACGAAATCCCTAATACCACCACAGTCAACATGCATGGTGTATGAACACAGACATGCCAATCCAACATTACACACTGCATGAGGCACCATAACCAAAAGACATCCCTATTCATTGTGATACACTGTTTATTGGCCCACACACATGCACAATAATGCAAACACAGTCAAGGTGGGCCATCAACACTACACATCTATTTCGTGTGGCAAAGTCCGGATACATTAAGCATGACAGAAAATGTTGGCCATACAACATCATTGACCCTACTTGTATACACATTACACTATATAAAGAACAACACATGTAAGCCCAATGAGTATGGCACATGCACCATTTTGTAAACATGCATACACTAGTTTGGATAAATTAACACAAGGTCCCACATCTGGAGTCTGGCCTGCACACACCTGGAGGTGTATTGCTGCTTGTTCCAGAGAGTATACATGTATGTGCAATGAGAAGCCTCACAACAAAAGACACTCAAGCATCGTAGATGGGACGTCTGAACCACGCTACTTACCCAATTACTCTGGCGAGCTGGCTTGAGCACGCACTTGCGTGGTTTATTTTCTTTTATCCAACGCAACCAATCACAGTGCACTGGCGAAATCCAATACATGCACCCGCCTCGGCGTAGCCACACCCAAAGCATATGATTTGCTCCCTCAGGTGCATTTGGATTGGTTGGTGGTCCATTTAAAAAGGGCCGTGTTGAAAGCACTTGTGTGTTGCAGAGCCATATGCAACATCTTGGTAGTGTCTCTTCAAGTACACTCTGCTGGTCAGACAGTAGGTATAGCGCTCTCCATGCCTTCAGCAACTCCATATGTCTGTGTCTTTGGCTCCTACCACCACCTACTGGCCCATATGAAATGTTCTATAGAATAATGTTGGCTATCTAGCGAGAACATGGCTGTTGTAGTTCAGGTTTATGTAGCCATGTTGTGGACTCAATTTCATTTGTGACACATCATGTGGGATGACACATTTGAATGCCTCATCTACTGTGGTGCGCTTTGTCTACATTATGCAGCAAAGAACAGCTAAACCTGTAGTGTTGCCATACAACAAACCAGAGTGCCATATAACTGGAGTGCTGTTGAGACATAGTGCCTTTGCTAATACATGTATGCGTACCCAACCGTATGTAGAATAGTGGTTGTTGGAGACATTCATTAAACTACATGGGGTAGTATTTTTGGGCAGGGTTATGCTAGGGATTGACATTTACCAATGTTAGGCTGCAGGGCAATGTTTGCCTCAAATTATGTCATATTACTGACTGGTTGTGCTCATGTGTCCATTAATCTGGGTATATTATGTGACTATAGATACATGTATGTGTGGTTTTTCATGTGCTATGTACTTATGTTGCAGATGGCGGGACAATCAGGATTTTATCTGGGCATTAATGGACATGTACCAGGAGCACGAATGCCTGTGGCGGCTGCGAGCACCTGATTACAAGAACAATCAGGTGAAGGATGTGGCCTGTAGTCGCCTTGTCGCCCTCGCCCAGGAGTACAACCCTGGTGTGAGGTGGGACAAGGCGAGGGTCAAGAATAAAATCAAGCACCTGCACACCATATTCCGAAAGGAACACAAGCGGGTCCAGAGTTCCCAGCATTCTGGGATGGGAAGTGAGGAGGTACATGTGCCACAACTGTGGAACTATGACCTCCTCACTTTCACTCTGGACCAGGAGGTTCCTCGAGGTTTACGGTGCGCTAGGGAGTTTGCTGACACCAGGGCCACATCCAAAGCCACCGCTCCGTCACAGGACGTAGGTTATGTGACTTTTCTAGTGTCTCTGCATCCCTTGGTGGTAGTTAGCACATGGTGTGTTGTGAATTTCCCTCTGCCACTATCCTGGGGGTGTTTCAACAATACTTTGGTTGTCTTGGTGATGGGTCACACACCTGGTCCTCTGTTGTCAGGTTGGTTGATTGTAACACACATCACTTGACCTGTTGTCCCCTCAGGTAAGTAGGGTGGACATTTTGGCCTGTGTAATTTATTAGCTGCTAGCTTTGAAATGTTTGTGTGCATTGAATACAACGTATTTGGACTGGTGCTGTTGCAGTACATCTGTGCTGGCAAATAGACTTGCTGAAACATGTCCATTGATTGTTGTTTTTTTTTTCCCTTTGTTACAGGATTCGCAGGAACAGGAGTCGACGCTAGAGGGGTCACCCGCTCAGGATCCTCCTCTGACAACATCTATGGGGAGGCTGTGCCTGGTCCCAGTTTGCCAGACCAGCACCCAGGTCCCAGCTCAGGGTTCAGTAGATGATGAGCCTTGACCCCGCCCAATACTGAGCTGGGAGCGTGGGCTAAGCGGGTGCTGGTAAACACCGAAATCCAGCCAAATACTGGGATTCGGCACCCAGTGAATGAGCGGGTGGTCCAGATGACACCACAGCAGCGGCAGATTTGTGAGCGGATCATCATTCGTACCCTGGAGGCGGTCATGGACGAGGCCCTGACGCCACAGGCCTATATTGCCATCCCCACTGGCCGGGCATCAGGGTCACAGGGTCCTCGGCCGCCATTGCATGGTCCCGGACAAAATCCTGATTTGTCCAGGGGCCCCAGACACCCCCACACCCAAAGTTGGCCCACTAGGAAGGGATATGGGGATTCGGGGCCTCCAACCATGTCTGAACCAGTAGATGACTACACCTATGTGGAGAGACGCTACTAATGAGTTGTGTTTTATTTTTTGTATTTTCTTATTTCTTTATACTTTGTCACACAGTATGTGTGTTTTTTTTGTTTTGTGTATTCCAAATAAATTTGAGCTTTGGCCACAATATGATGTTTGATTTTTATGTCTCGTGTATGTGTACATATGTATAGTGATGTAGTTGTGAGAGTGCAAGCCTGTGTGTCACCTGTTTAGGCCACATAACCAAGCAAACACGTTATCCGATCTATTTACACATATGATACATCCCTTGCTCCCTAGTTGTCACCGACATGGGTGTATAATTGTGTAGACGTCAACCACCGAATGTTTGTGTTCATTGCCATAGAATGTAAATGAGTAGTGTGTCAACCATTGTTTGGTTTGGCGGTTGGTATACATTGGGTCAGTAATGTAGTGTAATGCTACGAACATCATAGAAAAAGACCAGGAGTAAGGCCAAAATACTGCATAATCAGAACAACTTTATTGAAAACATATATCAGCTCACAGCAAAGATGTTACAAGCAGACACCCCCTTGTGAGCAAGCTAAACGCGAAACGTGCGTCTAGGGGAGGCAGCCACAAGCAGGTAGCTATTTTCTGACCCTATCCATTGCCTGATTGTACTTTGTTGGTAACCATTGGTTATCCATAAAAGGTTGCGGATTGATTGTTATACATGGTTTGGCCCACTACAGCCAATAATGAACCATCAATATGGCATTACATGCACACTTTTGTGTACCTTAATGGGGGTCCTGCTTGAGCCTTTGTAACAAATTTGCTGTGACTAAATATTGTTTATCCTAATTAAAATTGTTTGATTATGCAGTATTATAGGCCTTACTGGTCCTATTTTATGAGTTTCTTTTTGTAACAGCCTTAATTAATTGTTATTGTAAGTAATGTTTATATTATCTGCAACATTGAATGGTGAAATACGTATGTTGCATTAAATTACAGTATTGAAATGTAAAGCTACACAGGATCAAAGTAGCAGCCACCGCAACGAGGCGTCACGAAGCACGTATTGCACCCAATTACTCTGCTGACTGCTTGAGCATCATGTAACTTTGAATTCTTAACCAACCTAACCAACCTAGAACGATGGGATCCAAATCCACCGCGTCCGGTGGGCGGTATGCAAGGATAAGTAGTAGAACACATACTAGACCATGAGGAGAATATGGTGGTGGTCTTAGAAAGGCCAGAACCTGAGCTTGTGTGTGCAGGGGCTCCAATCACCGTCGGTACCTGGCCTTAGTACACCTGGCTGGGTGTCATCGTATAGGCCTTACTCTCGAGCAACTCCATATCTAGGTTTCCCAAAAGACTCCCGTGCCCACAACCTACATGCGGTTCAATGGTACTGAAGCTGACAGTTACTCTGTCACGCGAACAGAAGGTGGTAGTACAGTTTAGAGCACCCCAGTCCGTGGATTTTCATTTTAAATCATGCGGTGTACCACTTGAGGGATCCAAGGTCTCCAAAGAATCCATGACGTTACACATTGATGGCAATGAAGCAGAACCTCGTGACTGAACACTGTAATTCCTGGGCCATAACTGGCAACAAGTTGAGAAAGGATGAACACTTGCTATCTTGAGGACCAACCTATCATTGTAGTCACGGGTCTACTATCAAACTACGATGCGTGTATGCTTTACTGGTTACAGTAAAGACGTTGAAGATTACCATGTGTCTGTGCTTCCTATGAACTTTGCCTAAATTCATCAAAGGTACGAGTTGTCATGCAAAATCTGGCATCATGACTTCGGATCATCCGACTGCAGGCTTTTCAGGATGTAACTATTTGCTGTTGCCATCACCGGGTGTTCTGGCTTAGGCGGTAGCCTGTACCGAATGCTCATGGTGGCGTCACCGAATAATTAAAACACCTTTAATTGTCACAGACGTCTTCATTTGTGTCGCACTACACCGGCTACCAACCCGGCGAGGGGGTCCAGCCCGAGGGACAAGGAATGAAATAAGAATCGCCTTCCAAACCGGAAGTCCACACGGTGAGTCCAAATGTCCACATCAGGATGACGAAGTGGACGGTTACTGTCCAACTGTGGTAATATGCTCTACTTTACTTGGACCATGTGTTCTCGAATTTGACTTTGTCGTCCGTAAAAGATTTCCCAGGCCCATTTCAACACCTGCGGTCAACAATGGCGCCAAGATGGCGTTTCGCCAAGAAGCCCGGTGCATTGCCAGGAGTGATGTCTAATTCCCTGCCCTATCCTGGGGGTGTTAAAGCAAGCTGAATTCTTGTGTCCGCCCTGATTCCTCGATCATCCATGGGGTGGCCATAGACTTTTACACCACATTGGACTACAAAAGCCCGAAGGTAAGTGTCAGAAACTTTTCACTAGCTCTTATAGAACTCTAGCTTGAAAGTTGTGTTGAAGGGTAATGGTATCTGCAAGGTAAGAAATGGTCCAGCATAGTCCGGACTAATAGCATGGAGGCGTGGCCATGAGGCATTTTTAGGCTCCCGTTCCGGATCCTGCCTACAAAGACGAGCACCCGAGGTTGCTCAGAGGCTCATATCAGACTCTCGTGAAATCTAGGAGCTGTGGTCCAGTTGCGACCGACCGAGGTCGCGACCTGGAGTCAGAAGACTCATGCCTGCCGCCCAATACGAGCGGACGGTACAGCGTACTCCAAGACCACGAAACCAGCCAACTTCTGCATCTGCCCCCGTGCATACCAGCCTGTCCATTGCACCCAGTCAGCCAGTAGCCAATCGACTGCATCATTCGGTGGGGCGTCATGGACAGCCTGTCCAGGCTAATATCGCAACCATACCCGTCTAGCGGGCCAGTCCCTCCTCAGCAATTGCACTTTACCGGTTCCAAACGGGATTGTCCGGGCGCCCAACAGCAGACAGTCGCCAAGTTTGCCCCTGTACGAGGTTCCGCTTGGCTCAACCATGTCTGAACCAGTAGATGGTAACCGCGGATTGGAGACCTTACCATGCGTGAATTAATTTGAAAGGATGCAGTCTGGAAATTTGCACCCTAGGAAGTGTTTTTTGTCTGCTACACCCAATAGATTTAACTTGGCCAATTCAACATTCTTCACCATGTCGTGATGCCTGACATATGTGTACTGAGAAGAGTGTCGGAGAGGCAAGCGGAGTCACCTAGGCCCTAAGCAATTCGAACACTCCGGTCTCCTTGTGAATACGAAGACTTCCTACCGGCTACGCTGGTACACTGGTCGGGTGCATGCCGACTGGGCTTCCCCTGTGCTCGTTCCACGGTGCTGATACACAGCCCGCCAAGTTTCATAGCTTCGCCAAACACCAACTCATATCTCACTTTACACCGAGCCGTACGACGGAGATGTACGCACATATGAGCAGAGTCAGTGCAAGCCCTGAGAACGACCAAATGGAGGCCAGATGCGAGCCGCGCCAGTGCGCGCCTGCTAGAACTCCACGTAGAGTAGAAATTCCACTTTAAATTTACATACCAGTGGGGGTATCGCTTGGAGTGGGTTTGAATGAGGAGTGTTGTGGGCAGCACGGGAAACGTTGAGTCAACTGGGCGAGAGACATACGATGCGTCGACCTATACCTGGGCGATTATCACCTTGTGCGCTCACGGCTTGTAGGATTGGGTGTGCGTCAATGGTTTGCCAGTGGCTCCTTGCCAGTGATCAAAATTGACTTTCCCATCACTTTGTTTACCGTATCATGATGTGAGATCTTGGTGCTACAGCTGAACATTATCAAAGGACTGACGAACGTTTCAAAAACCGTGTGTCTGCAACAGTGATTTGCCTTTCTTGCTTTTCACCATAGCATACTTTCTGTTTTCAGTTTAATAAAATGTTTCATTATGTTAAAATATAATAATTACTACTGAAATTGAATGGTGAATAGTAGCTTGTGGACAAGTTATTTAACAAGGGGACGGACTGTGGGCGCCCCGCACGTGCGTCACAAGGGAGTATTGCAGCCGCAATATTCTCTGACAAGCAGTGATATAGTAACTTTGAGATCCAACCCTCATGAACACCTAGACAGAGGACCAACCTAGGTCCGGTGGGTGGAGTGTTAGGATAGAGTAGCAGAACACAATAATCTAGACCAGAGAGGAGAATAGCCTGGGGTCTAGACAAGAGCCTAGAACACAGAGCTTGGAGAGGAGCGGGGGCTCCGCACCCCGTGCGGGCCCCTGGGCCTCACCGGTCGGGTGTCATCACCTGAGGCCTTAAACTTGGCAGTAACTGGGGTCATCAAAACTCGGTTCCCAAAACTCCTGACCCACGATCCTACAGTCGGTACTGGTACGAAGCTGGCACGTCAGTCACTCTGTACGCGAACAGAAGAGTGGAGACCAGCTTTACAGGAGCACCCCACCACCCCAGCAGTTTCCAGCGTCTAACCAGCGGTGTACCCACTGAGGGATCCAAGGCTCCCCAAAGAATCCAGAACGTACATCATGGATAGGGCATTGAAGCAGCTCCCCGTACCCGACCTGGTATTCCTGGGCGACGCTGGCAACCAAGTTAGGTAGAAAGGAGGAACACTTGCGGATCTCTGAGGGACACTATCACTGCTGAGTCCACCCGGTCTACTACTCAACCACTGTATGCCATGTACTGCCTACTGGTTACAGTAAAGACCCGTTATAGAGACTTTCTGTGTCTGTGCTTCCTTATGAACTGTCCGTTCCCACTCAAAGGTAACCGCAGCTGCCGCACAACATCTTGAGCAGCTCCAGCCTCCGGGGATCACCGCTCAGCCTGTGGGGAGCGTAACATCTTGCTGCTATCCATCCCCCGGGGGCTCCGCAGCGTCAGTAGCCCTTACCGAATCTACTCAAAGGTGGCGTCACGAATAAATTAAAACCCCTTTAATCTGTTCCACCAAGACGTCTTCATTTTGATCTGCACTACACCGGGCCCCACTACCGGCAGGCGCGGTCCACCCGTGACAAGGAGGGAAGAATCGCCTGTCTAAACCGGAGTCCCGGCCCACGGTGAGCATCTGTAAGATAAGCAACTCGAAGGCGTCATCCTGCACCTCCTCCCTGATGCAATACTGCGACTGGAAACATCCTGTTCACCGTCCAATGAGGCCGCCTCTCTTCTATGGATAAATACTATGTCTCGGCTGTAGCAACACTGGACTGTTATTGTGCCACAATTTCACTGCAGCATATAGGTCGTGCCGTTCCTTCTTCAAATTAAATGTAAATGTGACCCTCAACAGTTATCACGACATATGATGTGTGTTCGGAAAGAGTGGCAACTACATACTCAGGCCTGTTCCATATGCAAAGAGCAGACACAGTAGGAATTAGTGACATGTTATTTTCTAACCTCCCATCATCGTTATTGAGTTTTTTGGTCTTTAAAGACAAAAGGCGCCAAACTCTTTGTCCGCCCTGATTGCTCGAATCAACCATGGGGGCGGACCCAAAGACTTTTCCCACCATTGGACTACAAAAGCCCACAGGAAATGGAGTGTCAGACAGAACTTCTTCACCAGCTCTACCAGAACGTCTTACCGGTTGAACGGGTGTGGTTTCCCTCCAAGGAAGAAAATGTCCAGCATGAGACTCCGAGACCTAATGCAGGAGGTCGAGGCGGAGGCCAGAGCAGCCATAGGCCAACCAGGTCCGGATCCTGCCCTTACCATAGACGGCAGCCCCGACTTCTGGCTAGAGGCTCTACAAGACCTCCGGGTGCGGTTACTAGAGACTGTGGAATGGACGATTCGCAGCTGGAGCGCGACCCTAGGCAGAAGACTACACCATGCGATGCAGCAGAGCCGACCGAGTACCGCTACTCCAAGCCCAGACGACGTCACCAGCTTCTCAACTGCCTCACCGTCGCCTACCACCTGTCTTGCTTCGTCACCAGAGCCAATCGACTGCATCATTCCGGTGGAGGCCGCAACTCGACCCGTTCCAGTGACTAATATCGCAACCGATCCCGTTCTTGAGCCGGAGCTCATAACACGCTCCATAGAAGAACTTGACCTTTACCAGGTTCCCACGGAGGAGCCCGCGACATGTTTCGCCAATACAGAGACAGTCGCTTGTTTCGTCCCCGTACCGGAGGCTTCCCTTGCTATTGCCGAGGCCTACCTGGTAACCGGGATTGAGACACCTTTACCTGCGGAAACAGATGAAGAGGCAGGCAGCCTGGAAGATCTGCAGGACGTCCCTACGGAAGGATCCGCAGCACCACCGCCCTGTTGTATAACGGAACAAGCTTCAACATCTCTCACCATCGAGCAGCCTGATGTGGTCATCGAGGAAGAGGTCGGAGAGGATGACGACGAGACCCACAGCACCGCTGAGGATTTCGACACCGGGTTCGCTTGGGGAGATACCGAAGGACTTCCTACCGGGCATACAGCTCGGCTACACTGGTCGGGTGCAATGCCGACGCCTTCCCCTGTGCCGTTCCACCGGGTGCTGATACAGACAGCCCGCCAAGTTCAAGCTTCCCGCCAAACCACCAACTCCACTACTCATCTTTACACCCCGAGCCGTAACGACGGAGATGTACGCCAGAGACGACGAGAGCAGTGGCAAGCCCGAGAACGCGCCAACATGGAGGCCCGTGCCGAGGCTCGCCGCCAGCCGCCGCTGCCTGCTGAACTCCGCCGTTAGAAGGTAGAATTTCCACCTTAATTTACATACCGAGTGGGTGGTTCGCTTGGGAGGTGGGTTTGAATGAGGAGGTGTTTGTGGGGCGCCGGGACGTTGAGTCAAACTTGCACAGAGGACATCCTGATGCGACCTATACCGGGGCGATATTATCACCTATGAGCGCTACGCTTGTGCAGTGGGTGGTTCGCCATCCGGGTGCGCCATCATGCTCCGTGCCAGTGATTCAAAAGACTTGAACTCCCTAATGACTCTGTTCCGTTAATCACTGACTGTGAGATCTTGCGGCTACAGCCTGACTATAGCTAAAGGACAGCCGACCGCCCGCCGTGGGTCCGCACAAAGTGATTACCGTTTCTTTGCTTATGTCACCAAAGCTACTTTACCTGTTTTCATTTTAATAAAAGTGGTCATATATGTTATAAAAAACAAAAAACCTCTGTAATGTGAGTAGTGTGACGCTTGGGGACAAGCTTATTTAACCAGGGGGAGTGTGGCGCCCCGCAACGAGTGCGTCACAAGGGAGTATTGCAGCCGCAATATTCTCTGACATAGCAGTGATATAGTTAACTTTGAGATCCAACCCTACATGCAACACCTAGAACAGAGGACCAATCCTAGGTCCTGGTGGGTGGAGTGTTAGGATAGAGTAGCAGAACACAATAATCTAGACCAGAGAGGAGAATAGCCTGGGGTCTAGAGCAGAGCCTAGAACACAGAGCTTGGAGAGGAGCGGGGGATCCGCACCCCGTGCGGGTCCCTGGGCCATCACCGGTCGGGTGTCATCACCTGAGGCCTTAACTACCGGGATTGGGCAGTATCTACACGGGTTCCCAAAAGACTCCCGTGCCCACAACCTACAGCTGGTTCACTGGTACCGAAGCTGGCAGCAGTTCACCTCTGTCACGCGAACCAGAAGAGTGGAGGACCAGCTTTACAGGAGCACCCCACCACCAGCCAGTTTCCAGTCGTCTAACCAGCGGTGTACCCACTGAGGGATCCAAGGCTCCCCAAAGAATCCAGAACGTACATCATGGATAGGGCATTGAAGCAGCTTCCCCGTACCCGACCTGGTATTCCTGGGCGACGCTGGCAACCAAGTTAGGTAGAAAGGAGGAACACTTGCGGATCTCTGAGGGACACTATCACTGCTGAGTCCACCCGGTCTACTACTCAACCACTGTATGCCATGTACTGCCTACTGGTTACAGTAAAGACCCGTTATAGAGACTTTCTGTGTCTGTGCTTCCTTATGAACTGTCCGTTCCCACTCAAAGGTAACCCGCAGCTGCCGCACAACATCTTGAGCAGCTCCAGCCTCCGGGGATCACGCTCAGCCTGTGGGGAGCGTAACATCTTGGTGCTTCCATCCCCGGGGCTCCGCAGCGTCAGTAGCCCTTACCGAATCTACTCTAAGGTGGCTTCACGAATAAATTAAAACCCTTTATCTGTTCCACCAGACTCTTCATTTTGATCTGCACTACACCGGGCCCCACTACCGGCAGGCGCGGTCCACCGTGACAAGGAGGAAGAATCGCCTGTCTAAACCGGAGTCCCGGCCCACGGTGAGTCATCTCGTTGAAGAGTAAGAACTACTCGAAACGGCTCCGTCATCCCTGCACCTCCCTCCCCCTGATGCAAACTGCGACTTGGAATTAAATTTGACCTGTCTTCACCGGTCCAATGAGTGCCGCCTTCTTCTTTCTTTATGGATGAAAATGACTATGTTCCTACGGCTGAGCAACACTGGACTGGTTCTGTGCCACAATTTCCAACTGCAGCATGATAGGTCAGTGCCCGTTTCCTCTCTTACATTCAAAATTAAATGTAAATGTGACCCCTCAAACAGTTACACGGACATGATGATGTTGTGTTCGGAAAGAGGTGAATAATACTCAGGACCTGTGTCCTATATAGTAAAGAGGCAGAACACAGTATGGAATTTGTGACATTGTTTATTTTCTACAATCCCATAGTATATTGAGTTTTTTTGGCTTACTTTTTCCATTAGGTAGCCCAGGTGATGTTTTTTTCTAGGAATTTGCTTGGGCACCAATGTTACGTGGTTTTTTTTTGTTGTTTTTTGGCACTATCTTTTTTTTTTTTAAACAAATATTTGTAGCTTTACAAACCATATATATTTTAGTTGTGGTATCCAAGTTAGCAAAACCATGTTTGCATCGTAAGGCTGGGTTAAAACACAGTTCAAACATACTTCAAAAATCATAGAGAAACAATCACTAGCAAATGGCAACATGCCAAACAATTTCCACACAGGGGCATGGCTACAGGGACTACATAGTGACATGCGTGTTGTGGCAGCTGGAGAACATACAGTGTGACATTTTATTTGGAGGGGTTGACATGTGGTTTTTGATTTGTGCTAGGGTGCACATGTTGGTTGACATATTTCGGCAAGCAACACTGACCTTGTATTATTAAACTTTCTTTCAGTCTATGTTTGCATGGCCCAATGTACATTTGCCTCTATGACAAATT
Source organism: Allobates femoralis (assembly GCA_033576535.1). Lineage (NCBI taxonomy): Eukaryota > Metazoa > Chordata > Amphibia > Anura > Aromobatidae > Allobates > Allobates femoralis. Next base: position 238,762,462 of record JARQOC010000003.1, read on the forward strand.
TATTGAGGATGTACAAGCATCATACACGCAGATACACTCTGGATGGCGGTATCCATGACGCTTGTACTTGCCTTTCCATACACTTGTGAAGAAGATGAGTCTGGTGAAGAACGCAAAGCTCATAAATATGGCGCCTTTGCCATGGGCAGCCCAATGGGAACGCAGGAGCTGCCACCAATCGCGCCAGATGGGTGCATGCCAAACAGAAGACTCGGAGTCAAGCCTCTGGAATTGCTTCAAGATTGTCTGAGTGCGCTTGCCTACATTGCTATCACCCAGTTACATGCCATGATGAGCTGAAAACGCCTGGTGGATATCGCCTGATTTCCCAGCAAGCGGGCGATCAGGCGACGCACCACCTGCGATTTCTCGCGTAAAAGCCCTGTCCACGCCACTGCGCACAAGGATGTGGCTTCCACATCTCCGAAAACACATAGTTTATGGTGATATGGAAGCCATAATGGCTACGTGTGATGGTACCTTAAGGTCTCTTCGAGGCTTAATAATGACACAGTTCTTAACAAGCACATCTATGCACAATATACAAGGTTGAATAAGCAAGGCATATGGGTCTGTATTGGAGGCCTGAAAGATTGATGGCACAAGAACACTATGCCCTGCTTATTCAACCTTGTATATGTACACCATGTTCCAAATTATTATGCAAATTGGTTTTTAAGTGTCATAGGATTTTTTTTTTTGTCAATTAAACCCAATTGATTTTATTGTGTCTGATGGCGGGTTTACACTTTGCGATATCTAGTACGATATCAATCAAAAGTCACGGGGTTTCAATCGTTGGACCCGAGATCGTTCCTGCGTTGTATGGTTGTGAACGTCATACGATGCAGGAACGATGTCAATGCAATACGGGGGATTGAGAGCCGCTACTTCAATGCTCGATATTGAAGGGAGATTGAAGTCGGATCGTGCTGTGTAAACTGCAACTAACGATGCGATATGAAACGTCACCCAGTTCACTCCCATGTTAAAGGATCGTTCCTGGGTTGGGGGGCGTAGACATCGCACGGAGAGTTGTATTCCAATATCGCAGGTGTAAACATCCAATGCGATGCGGGAGAAACGTGCACTAATTGCGCGCTCCCGGCACGCCATTGAGTTGCGATTTCGCAACGATATTGAAGCGTGTAAACCCACCATCAGGGTTCTTTGGATCACTGAAATCAATCTCAGATACCTGTGATAATTAGTTTGGCAGGTGAGCCCAATAAAAAGAAAACTGGGTGTTCACACAATACGAACATTGGTAAGTAAAAGGATCTCTACGCTGCCGGAAAAGCAACAAATAGTGCAATGCCTTGGACAAGGGATGAAAACATTAGATATTGCACGAAAACTTAGCTTGATGATCGTACTGTGAAGAGATTTGTGGCGATTGTGACATGTTCGTGCAGATAAAGGCAGAATATAAGGAAGGTTTCTGCCAGGCAAGTTCATCGGATTAAGAGAGCAGCTGTTAAAAAGGCCTTACACAACCAGACAACAGATTTTGAAGTGCTGGTGCCTCTGGGTCCCTCGAACTCAAGGTGTAGGATCCTTCAAAGGCTTGCTGTGAGGCATAAACCTACTATTCGGCACCCCTAACAGTGCTCACAAGCAAAATCGGTCGCAGTGGGCCCAGACATACATGAGAGTATTTTTCAAACAGTCTTGTTTACTGATGAGTGTCCGAGCAACCCTGGATGGTCCAGATGGATGATTAGATGGATGGTTGGTGATAGCCACCATGACCCAACAAGGCTGCGACGTCAGCAAGGAGATGGAGGAGTCATATTTTGGGCCAGAATCATTGGGAAACAGCTGGTAGGCCCCTTTAAGGTTCCTGAAGGTGTGAAAAAAAACCTCTACAAAGTATATAGAGTTTCTGACTGAGAACTTTCTTCCATGGTACAAAAGGCAAAAACGTGCCTTCAGGAGCAAAATCATCTTCATACATGACAATGCACCATCTGATGCTTTGTGCCATTGGCTGCTATGAGCATAAAAGGAGATAAACTCACACGGCCTCAAGTGGCACACCATCCGCGGTCGCAGGTTTCGCAAGTGAGACCGGGCCCGGAGGTACAGGGGCCCGGAGCCTGCCGACCCCTGCTACCGCTGCGCCAGCTGTGTGGCGCTCTACCCGGCCGGTCCCCAGGCGGATAATCACGGCCGCCAGAGGACTACTGGCACTCACCGCTGACGCTACTGCCACCCCGCCCCCCTTCTTCCTCTCGCTGTCAGACCGCGGGAGCAGGCCGGGGACTGTAGGAGTGGAGACATGCGGCAGCTCGCCTACCTCTCTGCCGAAGAGGAGCTGGTTAGTCTTCCGGCCTGGCCTGCTCTCCTCCTCACACAGCACCGCTTCAGTCACTGCTTCCTGGGCCTGGCATGAAGACCTTCAGGTAGCATGGAGCACACAGGAGAGAAGGTGCAGTGTGTGTTGATTGTGTGTGCAGTGTATGTGACTGTGTGTGCAGTGTATGTGACTGTGTGTGCAATGTATGTGACTGTATGTGCAATGTATGTGACTGTGTGTGCTGTATGTGACTGTGTGGGCAATGTATGTGACTGTGTGCAATGTATGTGACTGTGTGTGCAATGCATGTGACTGTGTGTGCAATGTATGTGACTGTGGGGCAATGCATGTGACTGAATGTGTGGCAATGTATGTGACTGTGTGTGCAATGTATGTGACTGTGAGTGCAACGCATGTGACTGTGAGTGCAATGCATGTGACTGTGAGTGCAATGTATGTGAATGTGTGTGCGGTGAGCAGGCTGTGTGTGCAGAATTACATTATCTGGAGCCGCTATGAGGCGGCATTATAGTGATGCGGCATTATATTATCTGGAGCAGCTGTGGAGCGGCATCATATTATCTGGAACGGGTGTGAGGCAGCATTATATTATCTCGAGCGGCTGTGAGGCAGCATTATATTATCTGGAGCGGCTGTGAGACGGCATTACATTATCTGGAGCGGCTGTGAGATGGCGTTGTATTATCTGGAGTGGCTGAGATGCAGAATTATATTATCTGGAGCGGCTGTGAGGCGGCATTATATTATCTAGACGGCTTGTGAGGCAGTATTATATTACCTGGAGCGGCTGTGAGGCAGCATTATATTATCTGGAGTGGCTGTAAGTGGCATTATATTATCTGGCGCAGCTGTGAGGCGGCATTGTATTATCTGGAACAGCTGTGAGGCGGCATTATACTATAATGGATGATCATTTACCTGGATGAGGGACATTAATACATAATGAAGGGAGAGGGGTCAATTTGTGAGTCTTTATAGGATTTAGAACATTACGTGGGACCCGTACCAATGTGGGCGCCCAGGGAAGGGGGGGGGGCCCAGGTCCAAATTTCGGACTCTAGTTACGCCACTGGTGGCCACCATCTTCCCCTGACGTCAACCCTATAGAGAACCTTTGGAGTATAATCAAGCAAAAGATCTATGAGGGTGGGAGGCATTTCACATCAACACAGCAGCTCTGGGAGGCTATTCTGACATCATGCAAGAAATACAATCAGAAAGTCTCCAGAAACTCACAAGTTCAATGGATGCAAGAATTGTGAAGGTGATATCAAAGAAGAGTTCCTGTGTTAAAGAGGACCTGTCACCAAACCAGATAGGTGATCTAATTACAGCACTGATGCAGCATGTCTGCAGCATGCAGTCAAGGGGTCACCCAGCACTTGAGCAGCCCTGTACCCCGAGTAAATACACTTAGAAAACTTACATGCTGCAGCCATTAAGGAGGTGGCTAGAGGCTGCGGCCAAAGGCAGATTCACACCCCCAGCATGTGTAATCTGCCCACCGCTGCCAATCATTCTCTCCCTCTTCAGCAGCATTTAAACAGTTTTTTTTCTCTCCCAGAAAGTCTGTTTAGCCCCGCCCCCTGAGGGGCAGGGCCAAACGGCAAGTTCTGAAGAAAAAAACAACTCAGTTTAAATGCTGCTGAAGAGGGAGAGAATGATTGGCAGCAGTGGGCAGATTACACATGCAGGGGGAGTGAATCTGCCTTTGGCTGCAGCCTCTAATTGTATTCTCTCGATGTACAGGGGGCTCAAGTGCTGGGTGACACCTTGAATGGATGCTGCATCCAGTGCTGTAATTAGATCACCATGCCTGGTTTGGTGACAGGTCCTCTTAACATGTAACTTGGCCTGTTAGGATGTTTTGGAGTTAAATAGCTTTTTATTTCAGTGAATGCTGCAGATTCAAAATGACCATTTTCATTTCTTTCAACAAAACAAATGTTAGAAACTTACCGTGCCTATCATTTGAACAGTGCATTTTGAGTTGTTTTTTTTATTTTAAGATTATACTGTTTCATTGGAAGTTTTTTTCAATAAACTTCATGTATACTCTAAAGGTACGTCAACAGGAGATATCTCTGGCGATGTTGCCGGCGATCGCGGGAGCGCGCATCCCTGACAACATCGCCGGGAGATGTCAGATGAGCAACTTAACGGCGATGTCGCCGCTAGTTGCTGCGGCTATCGCTCGCTGGGTTGCCCAGCAACCCAGCGAGCGATAAATCGCAAGGTTGTCGATAGGCGGAATCGCCGCAACATTGCAGGTTGCCGCGTTACACAGGCGATCAGGCATGATCGCCTCAGCAACATCGCCAGTTTCCCAACATTGTTGGAACCTGGCGATGTTACTCAGGCGATTCATCGCCTGATTATCGCCTGTCACACGCGGCAATTCGCCGGCGATGTCGCCGCAACTGGCCATGCCCTCGTTTGCGCAACATCGCCGGCGATATGTCCCGTGTGACGGTACCTTAACGGATGATGACTTATTACACTGACTGTCATTTGCACCGACCATTTAGGAAAATCAGAGAAAAAGAACATTTGCATTTCATTTGGAACATGTATTATATATGTGTATGTTAAGAATTTGTCATTATAATCCTGAAGAAGAGCCCTGAGTGGTCTCGAAAGCTTGCTATTTGTCACCATCTTTTCAGTTAGCCATTAAAAGGTATCAACCACTGAGAACTCTCAGATTCTAATATTTTGCTATCTACTGGCTAACACGGTACAAAAATGTTTTACCTTAGTTCTATAAAAGGATTTGACCATGCGATCTTTTGATTATATTGATGACTAGATGGCGGCCCGATTCTAAAGAATCAGGTAGTCTAGAATCCATATATAGTTTATTTACTAATACGGTAGTTACGGGAGTGCGGTGAAATGAATTGTGAGTATACAGGCAGCTCTGTGGGTAGCAGAGTATACGGTGGCTCAGTGGTTAGCACAGCGCGGTGGCTCAGTGGTTAGCAGTGAGTGCAGTGAAAGTGGTCAGCGCAGTGCCGTGGGCAGAGTGGTCAGTGCAGTGCCATGAGCAGAGTGGTCAGTGCAGTGCCGTGGGCAGAGTGGTGAGCGCAGTGCTGTGGGCAGAGTGGTGAGCGCAGTGCCGTGGGCAGAGTGGTCAGCGCAGTGCCGTGGGCAGAGTGGTCAGCGCAGTGCCGTGGGCAGAGTGGTGAGCGCAGTGCCGTGGGCAGAGTGGTGAGCGCAGCGCCATGGGCAGAGTGGTCAGTGCAGCGCCGTGGGCAGAGTGGTCAGTGCAGCGCCATGGGCAGAGTGGTCAGTGCAGCGCCATGGGCAGAGTGGTCAGTGCAGCGCCATGGGCAGAGTGGTCAGTGCAGCGCCGTGGGCAGAGTGGTCAGTGCAGCGCCATGGGCAGAGTGGTCAGTGCAGCGCCATGAGCAGAGTGGTCAGTGCAGCGCCGTGGGCAGAGTGGTCAGTGCAGCGCCATGGGCAGAGTGGTCAGTGCAGCGCCATGGGCAGAGTGGGCAGTGCAGCGCCATGGGCAGAGTGGGCAGTGCCATGGCGAGAGTGGTCAGCGCAGCGCCGTGGCCATTATTAACCCTCCAGCTGCCATGATTAACTATCAGCACCCTGCGAATGCACTGTGGTGATGCTAAAGATATAACAGAGGGAGTGACAACATGGAATAAAAAGTAACCAAAGCTGTGTATATACCAAAAAGGTAGAAATAAAAAACTACATCCTGCCCCAGACAATCAGGTCTTCACTATAAGGCAAAATGGCGACAGAAACCCCATAAATCTATAAAGAAAACATGTGATAATGCTGCCACCATCGCACTGACTGGCAGGAAAAAAGTTACCAGATGATTTTACCGCAAAGTGATCATTGGAAATATGGAATCTGAGCAGAATTGTTTTGTTGTTTCAAAAACTTTAGTACATTGCAGGAAAAGTGAATGGAGTCATGGAAAACTACAACTCGTCCCACAACACAAGAAACAAGGACACATGGGAAGCCTGGACTCAAGTGACTCAGAGCCGACAGTCACAGCGCAGGAGAACCGGCCTCTCTCCACAACAAGCCGCCACGACACCGCTACCCGCGCATCCTCCACAGGTGACGTGGAGCGCGCTCCCGCCTCAGTATAGAGGAACATGGCGGCGCGCTCCCGCCTCAGTATAGAGGAACATGGCGGCGCGCTCCCGTCATGAGAGGCGGGGACGCGCGGCCGCTCCAGCTGTGTGTCTGACGTGGCAGAGCTCGCTCCCCTCCTCCCCGGACTGCCGGCTCCGCTACAAGTTCTCCACAACTACACCCGAACTCCCAGCGGGGGCGTCACTGCCAGGACAGGTAACTACACCCCGGGCACACACCAGTATGGGGGCTCATATAGGAGGGGGACATGGGAGCGCCAGAGTGAGGGAGACAGAGGGATGGAGGCTCCTGTGTGACCGGGGCTCAGGGGAGAAGGGGCATAGTGAGCACAGGTAATGGCACAGGTATCACCGGACTGTCGGGACATAACCTGCGGCATGTGTCAGGAGGCGATAAACATATGGAACCAGTGCCGACATGTACACAAGTTACTATACTGACAGTGTGCAGAGAAAGAAGGCTGTCATCATATGTGTGTCATTATCTATCTATCTATCTATCTATCTATCTATCTATCTATCTATCTATCTATCTATCTCTATCTATCTATCTATCTATCTATCTATCTATCTACTATACTGACAGTGTGCAGAGAAAGAAGGCTGTCATCATATGTGTGTCCTTATCTATCGATCTATCTATCTATCTATCTATCTATCTATCTATCTATCTATCTATCTATCTATCTATCTCTATCTATCTATCTATCTATCTATCTACTATACTGACAGTGTGCAGAGAAAGAAGGCTGTCATCATATGTGTGTCCTTATCTATCTATCTATCTATCTATCTATCTATCTATCTATCTATCTACTATACTGACAGTGTGCAGAGAAAGAAGGCTGTCATCATATGTGTGTCCTTATCTATCTATCTATCTATCTATCTATCTATCTATCTATCTCTATCTATCTATCTATCTATCTATCTATCTATCTGTCTATCTACTATACTGACAGTGTGCAGAGAAAGAAGGCTGTCATCATATGTGTGTCCTTATCTATCTATCTATCTATCTATCTATCTATCTATCTATCTATCTATCTATCTATCTACTATACTGACAGTGTGCAGAGAAAGAAGGCTGTCATCATATGTGTGTCCTTATCTATCTATCTATCTATCTATCTATCTATCTATCTATCTATCTATCTATCTATCTATCTATCTGTCTATCTACTATACTGACAGTGTGCAGAGAAAGAAGGCTGTCATCATATGTGTGTCCTTATCTATCTATCTATCTATCTATCTATCTATCTATCTATCTATCTATCTATCTATCTGTCTATCTACTATACTGACAGTGTGCAGAGAAAGAAGGCTGTCATCATATGTGTGTCCTTATCTATCTATCTATCTATCTATCTATCTATCTATCTATCTATCTATCTATCTACTATACTGACAGTGTGCAGAGAAAGAAGGCTGTCATCATATGTGTGTCCTTATCTATCTATCTATCTATCTATCTATCTATCTATCTATCTATCTATCTATCTATCTATCTGTCTATCTACTATACTGACAGTGTGCAGAGAAAGAAGGCTGTCATCATATGTGTGTCCTTATCTATCTATCTATCTATCTATCTATCTATCTATCTATCTATCTATCTATCTACCTATACTGACAGTGTGCAGAGAAAGAAGGCTGTCATCATATGTGTGTCCTTATCTATCTATCTATCTATCTATCTATCTATCTATCTATCTATCTCTATCTATCTATCTATCTATCTATCTATCTATCTATCTATCTATCTATCTATCTGTCTATCTACTATACTGACAGTGTGCAGAGAAAGAAGGCTGTCATCATATGTGTGTCCTTATCTATCTATCTATCTATCTATCTATCTATCTATCTATCTATCTATCTATCTATCTACTATACTGACAGTGTGCAGAGAAAGAAGGCTGTCATCATATGTGTGTCCTTATCTATCTATCTATCTATCTATCTATCTATCTATCTATCTATCTATCTATCTATCTGTCTATCTACTATACTGACAGTGTGCAGAGAAAGAAGGCTGTCATCATATGTGTGTCCTTATCTATCTATCTATCTATCTATCTATCTATCTATCTATCTATCTATCTATCTATCTATCTATCTATCTATCTGTCTATCTACTATACTGACAGTGTGCAGAGAAAGAAGGCTGTCATCATATGTGTGTCCTTATCTATCTATCTATCTATCTATCTATCTATCTATCTATCTATCTACTATACTGACAGTGTGCAGAGAAAGAAGGCTGTCATCATATGTGTGTCCTTATCTATCTATCTATCTATCTATCTATCTATCTATCTATCTGTCTATCTACTATACTGACAGTGTGCAGAGAAAGAAGGCTGTCATCATATGTGTGTCCTTATCTATCTATCTATCTATCTATCTATCTATCTATCTATCTATCTATCTATCTACTATACTGACAGTGTGCAGAGAAAGAAGGCTGTCATCATATGTGTGTCCTTATCTATCTATCTATCTATCTATCTATCTCTATCTATCTATCTATCTATCTATCTATCTATCTATCTATCTATCTATCTATCTATCTACTATACTGACAGTGTGCAGAGAAAGAAGGCTGTCATCATATGTGTGTCCTTATCTATCTATCTATCTATCTATCTATCTATCTATCTATCTATCTATCTATCTATCTATCTACTATACTGACAGTGTGCAGAGAAAGAAGGCTGTCATCATATGTGTGTCCTTATCTATCTATCTATCTATCTATCTATCTATCTATCTATCTATCTATCTATCTATCTATCTATCTATCCATCTATCTATATATTATCTATCTGCCTAATGGCTTCTTGTGTTAGTGTTTATTATATGACCATGGACCATCTAGATATTATATTATCTATCTACATATTATCTATCATTAAATATCTATCTACATATATATATTGTATCAGTTTAATGTATATCTACATCTATCTATCTATTTATCTATCTATCTGTCCATCTCTACATATTATACTAGTGCATCTCAATTAATTGGAATATCATCAATAATCAATATTATATTGCCATGTTTCAGGACATTGGCTAATAAATCAATATTATATTCACCCTTTGATGTCTCACAGAATACAGCAGCGCAATTTTTAACCCTTCATCATCCCTACTTTAATTATCTTAGATAATAACCTTTGGGTCTTCATTGGCTGCAAGCCATAATCATCAACATTAACAGAAATAAACACTTGAAATAGATCACTCTGTTGGTAATGACTCTATATAATTTATGCATTTCACTTTTTGTATTGAATTACTGAAATAAATGAACTTTTTGATGATATTCTAATTCGTTGAGATTCACTAGTTATATCTACCGTATATACAGTGGTGTAACTTGAAGGTCATGGGCCCCGATGCGCATAGTTCCAATGAGGCCCCAATTATTGCAAATCTTTAACATAGAATTGGTCTTTTTCTATAGGCCAAAGGGACTTTTGGGGTTTCTTGGACTTCAAGGCCCGGGTGCGATTGCAATCCCGTAGACTGTGAGCCCTCGCAGACAGGTTCCCCTCCCTTCCCGTACCTGTACAACTTGACTGTCCACTTGTATTGTTCCTGTCCTCATCTTCCCTTCCATATGTAAAGCGCCATGGAATCTTATGGCGCTATATAAATAAATAATAATAATAATCCCTGCACCTGTTAGGGTGTGTGCCCACATACCGGCTTTGTGCCGGTGGGCGGCTGGGCGGACCCGCCAGGAAGCTCTGCATGCGTCCGGTGGCTTCCTGGCGGGTATGTGAGGCGGGTGCGGGCGGGTGCTGCGGGCGGATGCACAGCGGGTTAGCGCCGGCGTTTCTACAGCGGCTGGAAGCAGCACATGATTCTGCTTGCAGCCACTGCAGAACCGGCCGGTTTATAGGATATGCTCATTCTTTGCTAACCCGCTGGGAACCCAGCGGGTTAGCAACAGATGAGCTTGTGTAAACCGCCGCTGTGTGCACAGCGGGTGTCGGTTTACATAGGTTTTAATGTTAATCCAAACGCCGGTTTGGATTAACATAAATTTACATAAAACTTATGTAAACCGACCGGCGGTTTACACATCTAAACCGGCCCTAACCCGGCATGTGGGCACACAGCCTTATAGTTAAGCCCCTATCTATGTATAGCTCTTTATATTTTCTATATATCTATATAGCTATCATGATTTATCTATACATCTATACATATTACCTATCACTATCTATCATTATCTTTATATCACTATTAAGTATCAATCTATTATCTAAGTATTTATCTATGATCAGTTGAAACCAGAAGTACCACATTCTTAGGATTATAAGACGCACTGGACTATAAAACGCACCCAGGTTTTAGAGGCGGAAAATAGGAAAAAAAATGTAAGCAAAAATAAGGTCACAACACAGGTTAGAAAAAATGATTTGTATTTGAAATAATAATTTTCTCTTCAGTTATTCTGCGTCTCACAATTGTTCTTCTGTGTGATCCAAACACCTCAAACTTTGATTCGTCTGTCCATAACACTTTTTTCCAATCTTTTTCTGTCCAATGTCTGTGTTCCTTTGCCCATATTAATCTTTTCCTTTTATTAGTCAGTCTCAGATATGGCTTTTTCTTTGCTACTCTGCCCTGAAGGCCAGCATCCTGGAGTCGCCTCTTCACTGTAGATGTTGACACTGGCATTTTGCGGGTACTATTTAATGAAGGTGCCAGTTCAGGAGCTGTGATTTCTCAAACTAGAGACTCTAATGTACTGATCTTGTTTCTCAGTTGTGCAGTGGGGCCTCCCACTTCTCTTTCAACTCTGGTTAGAGCCTATTTGTGCTCTCCACTGAATGGAGTAGTACACACCGTTGTAGGAAATCTTTAGTTTCTTGGCAAATTCTTACATGGAAAGCCTTCATTTCTAAGAAGAAGAATAGACTGTCGAGTTTCACATGAAAGTTCTCTTTTTGTGGCCATTTTGAGAGTTTCATAGAACAAACAAATGTAATGCTCCAGATTCTCAACTAGCTCAAAGGAATGTCAGTTTTATAGCTTGTTTAAGCAGCCAAACCGTTTTCAGCTGTGCTAACATACAGTACTTGTACAAGGGTTTTCTAAACATCCATTAGCCATCTTGGGCCCCTTTCACATCAGCGTTTTTTTCAAATTGTGGCAGATGCGGTGAAAAAAACGCATCTGCCGCGATTACCGCATACCGGCTGCACTTGTGGCACGGTTGCGGCGCGGTTGCGGCAAGCCCCATACAATGTATAGGCGGGCTTGCGGCAGGTGCAGCAAGTGCGGTTTTGGCACTTGCAGCAGGTGTGGCCGCGGAAAAAACCGCGGTCAGCCGCGTTTTTTGGCGGCCGCACCTGCCGCAAGTGCCAAAACCGCACCTGCCGCCAAGCCCGCCTATACATTGTATTGGGCTTGCCGCAAGTGCAGCCGGTATGCGGTAATCGCGGCAGATGCGGTTTTTTCACCGCATCTGCCGCGATTTGAAAAAACAAAACGCTGATGTGAAAGGGGCCTTACACAGTTAGCAAACACAATGTACCTTTAAAACATTGGAGTGGTGGTTGTTGAAAATGGGCCTGTATACACCTACTGTATATAGATATTTTATTAAAAACCAGATGTTTGCAGAGAATAGTCATTTACCACATTAACAATGTATAGAGTGTATTTCTGATTCATTTAATGTTAGCGTCACAGAAAAAAAAATGTGCTTTTCTTTTTAAAATAAGGAAATTTGTAAGTGACTACGGACCTTTGAATGGTAGTGTGTATATATATATATATATATATATATATATATGATACCCCATTCTTTTGTATGTACACATGATCACCCATCCTGTTGTATGTACACATGAGACCCCATCCTGTTGTATGTACATATGAGCCCCCATCCTGTTGCATGTACACGTGATCTCCCATCCTGCTGTATGTACATATGAGCTCCCATCCTTTTTGTAAGTAAATATGAGCCACCATCTTGTTATATGTATATATGATTCCTCATCCTGTTGTAGGTATATATGATCCCCCATCACTTAAATAAAAAAATAAACCACGTGTAAGAGAAAACACTGGGCACTGCTTAAATTGCTGGGACAGCAGATTCTGCTCTAATCACTACTAGGTACCCTTTATGCTGCTGGGGTGCACACCTTATAAGGGCCGCTTCACACTGCGGCGTGATCCGGTCCGGTTCACAGCCGCGGACCGGATCAGCACACAGGACTGGGGGGCTAATATGCCCTCCGGTCCAGTGTGCAGCGCACGCAGCTGCAGCTGCAGCCGCTGACAAGTCAGGATCGTGGCGGCACCTGCGCTCCTCACCTATCAGCAGTGGGAGCTGCGTGCGGCTGCACACCAGACCGGGGGGCATATTAGCCCCCCAGTCCTGTGTACTGATCCGGTCCGCGGCTGTCTGGGTCCTCCCAAACAGAACCGGACCAGATCACGCCGAAGTGTGAAGCGGCCCTTAGAATATAAACAGTTCATGTGCAGAAGAAAAGCAGGCGGCACTCACCATTTGAGCAGCGATGTCTCCTTTATTTCAAAGTGTCAGTGGACATAATTCATTCGTGACGTTGTGCGGGGAGAGGGTGTGGAGGACAGCGGACGACGGCAAGCCGTTTCGCTGTAACTACAGCTTCAACGGGTCCAGTTGTAAATACAGCGAAACGGCTTGCTGTCGTCCACCGTCCTCCAAACCCTCTCCCCGCACAACGTCAGGGATGAATTATGTCCATTGACACTTTGAAATAAAGGAGACATCGCTGCTCAAATGGTGAGTGCCGCCTGCTTTTTTCTTCACATGAACTGAAAAAAATAATCAATCTTACTCTCCCTCTGCATTGGTCCATCCCACAGGTGCAGCGATACAGAACACGGTGATCACTGTCACTGATCACTGAGCAGAGCGGGCACCAGCCGTTGATGTCATTGCTGGGCGCCCGTTCTACACACTGATAAGCTGAGCGTTCGGCATCAGACAGGAGGACATCGCCGGCGGTGCTGCAGGCAGGATAGATGGAGAGGGTGAGCATAATCGTCCTGTATATTCACTGTTCCCATGCCATGATGCATGGGAAACAGTGAATATGCAGAAACACCATCGCTGCAGCTGTGGCTGGTGATCCCGGTCCGCACTATATCAGCTAATGTATTATTCAGTGCAGTGTAGTGAATATTACATTAGCCTAATGAGTGGCCCCACGGGCCACATCTGCAGAATGCCCTAGCCTCTGCTCAGCGCTCCAAAGCCGCACCCCTCCCCCACAGCACTGTCACTGATTACCAGGGTGGATTTGATTTAAATCTAACTGATTTAAATCACTATTTAAATCACTAGTCAGTAAGGCTTGATTTAAATCAGTGATTTAAATCAAAGTTTCTACCTAAACTAGTTCTTGCTACTTTAACATGCAAGTAGATGATTATTTTTAGAATCACTTTTTATATTACTTTTTTCTCCCCAGTTTAATGGGTTAATCATTCAATTTGGACACCACTGTTCTGTTGTACTTAGGAAGGAGAAAAATAATCCTGACCTTAATAACAATTTAAATAGATTTATTCAACTGAAACAATAACAACATTACAGCATAAGTTATTTGCTTAAACAAACATCCATGTTTGTTAACTAATTTGGCTAAACAAAATATATATATATATTTTAAGAAACTTAGACTGTCAGCCCAGCCGACACATGAAAAACTTAAATACTACTGTCCCTGCTGTCCTCTGTAGCTCACTTGTCGTCATCTTCATCATCATCTTCTTCTTTGTTCCTATTCATAATCTGGAAAAGAAAAACAAGCTTTCCTGCTTTATTGGGTCCCAACCGATTTCTCAATTTAGAATGAATGAGTCCAAAGGAAGAGAATATTCTTTCAACGCCTGCAGAAGAAGCTACTGCTGTTAAAAGTGAAATCATTACTTGAACAGTCTCTAAATCCAAGCGCTTAAGTGACTTCCACCAGTTTACTGGTGTGACCTTCCTTAAAATATCTTCAGCAAACATATATTTCTTGAATGGTTCCCCCTTAGCTCTGAAGTTTATTATAGTTGGCATTAAAGATGAATGATTGCTGGATACCCATGTCATAGCTAACTCCTCTTCCTCAGCACTTAGGTTTTGACCCTGATATTGGATATTGACAATATTTGCCAAAAAATGAGCTGGAGTCAGTGCTTGTCCCATTTGTTTGTTTACAGCTTGTAATTTAATTCTGTCCATGTGTAGTTCTGTTTTTAAGTGTTCACTCAGTTCCTTCCAAATTTCAACAGCATCCGCAATAAAACAGCTATTTTTCTGTATTTTGTTTAAAGCTTGAGAGATGGGTTTCAGGAAGCTCAGCATATGTTCAACATTTCTCTTAAGCCCAATGTTGAGGATTTTGGCCGTGACAGTGCCATCTATTTTATCTCGATTTTCTTCACAAAGTGTCATCAGAATAGGCCAGTTTTTGATATACTGCTCAAAACAGTCCACCACAGAGTTCCATCTAACATCTTGTGGGAGCGTTAGCTTGTTTCCACCCATCCTTTTCAGAGCTGCTGCAGTAAAATGATTATTACGGAAGTTTTTAGCAATTTCAACAACATTAGCCTTTATTTCTGGAACACTTAAGTCTTTGGCTAAGAGGTGCAGCAAATGAGCACTGCAACCATATGTTATTAGCAGCTTTGTATTCCCTCCCTGCTCTTCTAAATCTCTTCTCATCTTGGATATGTTTGCAGTATTGTCAGTGACCAAACTGCGTACTAGACATTTGAATTTTTGTTCACATGTCGTTATAGCTTTTACTGCCACTTCTTGTAAGTATTCTGCTGTGTGTGCATTTCCTGACGTATCAGTTGTTTGTGCAAGGAAGACTTTACCTTCTTCTGTTGTTATACAAGCACATACAATAGGATCATTGTGGAAATTACTCCACCCATCAATACTTAGGTTAACAATTTTACCCTCCAGAGCTGTTGCACATTGCTCCATTTCTCTGTCATACACTTGATCCAGCAGTTTCCCTGCAACATCAGCTCTGCTGGGTGGACTGTATCCTGGTCTCAGTGACTGAACCATATTAATGAAATGTGGGTTCTCAGTCAGACGGAAAGAAGAGTTCGTTGCATAAATAAACTGGGCAATTTTTTCATCAATCAACTCTTTTTCTAATCTGCTAGTTCTTATCACAAACCTATCTATGGTGGTTCCAGGAGGTAAAGGTTTTTTCTTCCTTTTGGGTGATGGTGATATGTGGCTGTGGGTGTCTGATGATGATGATGCTGCTGCTAATGAAGCACTATCCTGGATGGATAACTCTGAAACTGTAGAACAGGATGATGGTGATCTTGGAGGTGGATAGTTTCCAGAATCCATGAATTCCCCTAAACAAAAAAAAGTCAATGCTGCTATTTTATTGTTTATTGTACAATTACTGCTTATTGTACACAACACATCACTGCCCCTGCCCCAAAAGGAATATTTGTTTTTCTTCATAACTGTACCAAATGACAGTAACATGCAGTAATAATAAGAAATATAATTTTTCTCACACATGATAGTTCAGTCTTTAGAAATAGGATTCAATAAAAATGTTTACCAACCTGAAGATCCTGCCTGTTCAGAAGTGTTTCTTTGGTCATCTTCATCACCGCACTTCTCATGATGTTGCCTCATTCGCCCCACCAGGCCTTGCATCTCTTTGTTGCATCGTTTGCATTTTGCACGCATGCCTGCCTTACCAATAGGCGAAGGAGCTTCATTAAAATATTCCCAAACTGGGTTTCTTTTACGGCCTGCTGCCATTATAAGGAAAGAATGTAATAAACCTCAGATCGTACACACAAACAGATCCAGACTTGTCTGTCTGTGGCTATGCTGCAGTATTGTGCTCAAAGTTTCACTTTCACTTCCTTGTCTGCTTGCCCTTCCTCCTCCTCACACTTAGATTCACATTCTTCTTGTGTTGTGCAGATCTATTCCACTCCAAACAATCAGAAACATATTGTCTAACTTCTTGGACTTGGCACTGAAGGGGTTGATTCTGTATTCATAGGTTTGTAGAACAATAGGATTGAGGTCTTTTTCTCAACTCTGTTCATGTTGTAACATTTTTGCCGTGAAGAAGAGGCTGGGACCTCTGCGGAGTCAAATTCAGTTTTGAGAACTGCGTAAGTAAAGCTAGCGTCTGTGATAATATAGGAGAGAAACTGCCCACTAATCCTACAGAAACCTCTGGAAGAGCATGGCATTGTGAATGTTACACATATACAGCCTTTATTCTACTGAGTTAAACAACTCAGCTTTATCTCATGATGGAAGAACTTTTGGATGGTAAAATATTTTCCTCAAAAAGCAGTTTATTGAAAAAAATCCGATTTAAATAAAAAAAATCCGATTTAAATTAAAAAAATCAGATTTTTTTGATTCTTTAAAAAAAACATTGATTTTTATCCACCCTGCTGATTACTATGCAGAGCGGGTGCCGGCCGGTGATGTCATCGCTGGGCACCCGTTCTACACACTGATCAGCTGAGCGTTCGGCATCAGACAGGAGGACATCGCGGGCGGTGCTGCAGGCAGGATCAATGGAGAGGGTGAGCATAATCGTCCTGTATATTCACTGTTCCCCATGCCATGATGCATGGGAAACAGTGAATATGCAGAAACACCATCGCTGCAGCTGTGGCTGGTGATCCCGGTCCGCACTATATCAGCTAATGTATTATTCAGTGCAGTGTAGTGAATATTACATTAGCCTAATGAGTGGCCCCACAGGCCACATCTGCAGAATGCCCTAGCCTCTACTCAGCGCTGCAAAGCCGCACCCCTCCCCCACAGCACTGTCACTGATTACTATGCAGAGCGAGTGCCGGCCGGTGATGTCATCGCTGGGCGCCCGTTCTACACACTGATCAGCTGAACGTTTGGCTTCAGACAGGAGGACATCGCCGGCGGTGCTGCAGGCAGGATCGATGGAGAGAGTGAGCATAATCGTCCTGTATATTCACTGTTCCCCATGCCATGATGCATGGGGAACAGTGAATATGCAGATACACCATCGCTGCAGCTGTGGCCGGTGATCCCGGTCTGCGCTATATCAGCTAATGTGTTATTCAGTGCAGTGCAGTGAATATATACATTAGCCCAATGAGCGGCCCCACAGGCCACATCTGCAGAGTGCCCCAGCCTCTGCTCAGGGCTCCAAAGCCGCACCCCTCCCCCACAGCACGCACACATAGGACATATGCCACATTCGGACTATAAGACGCACCCCCACTTTCCCCCAAAAGTTGGGGGGAAAAATGTGCGTCTTCTAGTCCAAAAAATACGGTATATATCTATGCCACTTTTGACAGTTCAGTGTATAGAGGACTTTCAGAATAAGCATAGTTCGAGCTCCTATGCTAATTGTGTACAAGGGCCAGAGAAGTCCCTGCGCTAACTGCAAAAGCCGACAGGACTTCAAACCGTGATAGTAATAAGGTATTGGTTTTTAAACAATCATGTAGCCCTTCGCAAGGTCCCCACTATTTATATATATGCACATAATACATTTTAATAACAATTACACACACTAGACATAGGGCACAAGCCCTGTTTCTGAGGTGTCATTAACATGAAATGACACACTCAGGACAAAAATTAGCACCTTCACGCACCAAATAATCACTAAAAAAACATATTTTTCACATAACATCTATTTTGGTGCATATTTTGTATGAAGGTGCAGTTTTTGTCTCCAAAAATATGCACCAGTATTCTCCCATGCAAACACACCCTAAAACCCTTCTCTGGTGATAGGTTATTGATCTGGTGGCGGTCCGACCACTGGGGCACTTCTATCCTTAGAATGGAGCCTCAGTGTACATGCTTGACCTTTGCGCCATTACTTGCCTAAGGGGCTGCATTCATCTTTTTCCGGCAGCCCTCTAGAGAATAAATGGAGCAGCAATTTTTAGTAGTTCCTCATTCTGCCGCTTGGTTTGGATCCCAACGGTCAGACACCTACCAATCAGCAAGTTTTCACCCCTTTTAACCCCTTCAACCCCGGGCCTATTTTGACCTTAATGACCAGGCCATTTTTGTCAATTCTGACCAGTGTCCCTTAATGAGGTTATATCTCTGGAATGCTTCAACGGATCCTAGCGATTCTGAGATTGTTTTTTCGTGACATATTGGGCTTCATGTTAGTATTAAATTTAGGTCGATAATTTTTGCGATTATTTGTGAAAAAATCAAAAATATGGCAAAAATTTTGAAAATTTTGCAATTTTCAAATTATGAATTTTTATTCTGCTAAACCAGAGAGGTATGTGACACAATATAGTTAATAAATAACATTTCCCACTTGTCTACTTTACATCAGCACAATTTTTGAAAAAAAAAAAATTTTTGTTCGGAAGTTATAAGGGTTCAAAGTTCATCAGCAATTTTTCATTTTTCCAGCAAAATTTACAAAGCCATTTTTTTTAGTGACCACATCACATTTGAAGTCCCTTTGAGGGGTGTACATGACAGAAAACACCCAAAAGTGACACCATTCCAAAAACTGCACCCCTCAAGCTACTCAAAACTACATTCAAGAAGATTATTAACCCTTCAGGTGCTTCACGGGAACTAAAGCAAAGTGGAAGGAAAAAATGGTCATTTTAATTTTTCTAATAAAAATGTTCTTTTAGCCTCAATTCTTTCATTTTCACATGGGCAACAGGATAAAATGGATCCTAAAAATTGTTGGGCAATTTCTCCTGAGTACAGCGATACCTCATATGTGGTCATAAACCACTGTTTGGGCGCACGGCAGGGCTCAGAAGGGAAGGAGCGCCATTTGACTTTTGGAGCTAATTTTCCATTCAAAAAGTCAAATGGCGCTCCTTCCCTTCTGAGCCCTGCCGTGCGCCCAAACAGTGGTTTATGACCACATATGAGGTATCGCTGTACTCAGGAGAAATTGCCCAACAAATTTTAGGATCCATTTTATCCTGTTCCCCATGTGAAAATGAAAAAATTTAGGCTAAAAGAAAATTTGTGTGGAAAAAAAAGTACTTTTTCATTTTTACGGATGAATTTGTGAAGCACGTGGGGGTTCAAAATGCTCACCACCCATCTAGATATGTTCCCTGGGGGGTCTAGTTTCCAAAATGGGGTCACTTGTGGGGGAGCTCCAATGTATAGGCACACAGGGGCTCTCCAAACGCGACATGGTGTCCGCTAACAATTTGAGCTGATTTTTCAGTCAAATTGTTAGCGGACACCATGTTGCGTTTGGAGAGCCCCTGTGTGCCTAAACAATGGAGCTCCCCCACAAGTGACCCCATTTTGGAAACTAGACACCCCAGGGAACATATCTAGATGGGTGGTGAGCATTTTGAACACCCCAGTGCTTCACAAATTAATCTGTAAAAATGAAAAAAGAAAATTTTTTATGGAAAAAAAAGTACTTTTTCATTTTTACGGATTAATTTATGAAGCACCTGGGGGTTCAAAATGCTCACCACCCATCTAGATATGTTCCCTGGGGGTCTAGTTTCCAAAATGGGGTCACTTGTGGGGGAGCTCCAATGTATAGGCACACAGGGGCTCTCCAAACGCGACATGGTGTCCGCTAACAATTTGAGCTGATTTTTCAGTCAAATTGTTAGCGGACACCATGTTGCGTTTGGAGAGCCTCTGTGTGCCTAAACATTGGAGCTCCCCCACAAGTGACCCCATTTTGGAAACTAGACACCCCAGGGAACATATCTAGATGGGTGGTGAGCATTTTGAACACCCCAGTGCTTCACAAATTAATCTGTAAAAATGAAAAAAGAAAATTTTTATGGAAAAAAAAGTACTTTTTCATTTTTACGGATTAATTTATGAAGCACCTGGGGGTTCAAAATGCTCACCACCCATCTAGATATGTTCCCTGGGGGTCTAGTTTCCAAAATGGGGTCACTTGTGGGGGAGCTCCAATGTATAGGCACACAGGGGCTCTCCAAACGCGACATGGTGTCCGCTAACAATTTGAGCTGATTTTTCAGTCAAATTGTTAGCGGACACCATGTTGCGTTTGGAGAGCCCCTGTGTGCCTAAACATTGGAGCTCCCCCACAAATGACTCCATTTTGGAAAGTAGACCCCCCAGGGAACTTATCTAGATGGGTGGTGAGCATTTTGAACACCCCGGTGCTTCACAACATAATCTGTAGAAATGAAAATAGAATTTTTTTGTGGAAAAAAAAGTACTTATTCAATTTTACAGATGAATTTGTGAAGCACCTGGGGGTTCAAAATGTTCACAACCCATCTAGATATGTTCCCTGGGGGCTCTAGTTTCCAAAATGGGGTCACTTGTGGGGGAGCTCCAATGTTTAGGCACACAGGGGCTCTCCATACCCAACATGGTGTCCGCTAACAATTGGAATTATTAGCGGAGACCATGTCGCATATGGAGAGCCCATGTGTGCCTAAACATTGGAGCTCCCCCACAATTGACCTCATTTTGGAAACTAGACCCCCCAAGGAATGCATCTAGATGCATAGTGAGCACTTTGAACCCCCATGGGCTTCACAAATTGATCCGTAAGAAGGAAAAAGTACTTTTCTTTTCACACAAATTTTCTTTTTTAATTTTTACGGATCAATTTGTGAAGCACCTGGGGGTTCAAAGTGCTCACTATGCATCTAGATATGTTCCTTGGGGGGTCTAGTTTCCAAAATGGGGTCACTTGTGGGGGAGCTCAAATGTTTAGGCACACAGGGGCTCTCCATACGCGACATGGTGTCTGCTAACAATTGGAATTATTAGCGGACACCATGTCGCATATGGAGAGCCAATGTGTGCCTAAACATTGGAGCTCCCCCACAAGTGACCTCATTTTGGAAACTAGACCCCCCAAGGAATGCATCTAGATGCATAGTGAGCACTTTCAACCCCCACGTGCTTCACAAATTGATCCGTAATAAGGAAAAAGTACTTTTCTTTTCACACAAATTTTCTTTTTTCGGATCAATTTGTGAAGCACCTGGGGGTTCAAAGTGTTCACTATGCATCTAAATATAGCGAAGCCCATTTTTATTTTTTTTCTAGGACTAATTCTAGAAAAAAAATGGCGTGAGGCTCCGCCATATTTTTGGTCCAGCCAGGTACAACTTGGCAGCTACGGACTGCCAGCAACCCCCAGCTGCCTCATTGTACCTGGCTGGCAACCAAAAATACAGCGAAGCCCATTTTTATTTTTTTTCTAGGACTAAATTCTAGAAAAAAAATGGCGTGAGGCTCCGCCATATTTTTGGTCCAGCCAGGTACAACTTGGCAGCTACGGACTGCCACCAACCCCCAGCTGCCTCGTTGTACCTGGCTGGCTTCCAAAAATACAGCAAAGCCTTTTTTTTTTTTCTAGAACTAATTCTAGAAAAAAAAATTACGTGTGGCTCCGCCATATTTTTGGTCCAGCCAGGTACAACTAGGCAGCTGGGGGCTGGAATCCGCAGCATGGAGAGGCCCAAGCGTTCTGGGCCCCCCAGGCTGCGAATTGCAGCCCGCAGCCGCTCCAGAAAATGGCGCATTCATTGAAGCGCCATTTTCTGGCGCTGTACCCAGACTCTTCCAGTTGCCCTGGTGCCGGTGGCAAACTGGGTAATAAAGGGGTTAATGCCAGCTTTTTATTGGCAGCTGGCACTAAGCCCGAGATTCATAATATAGGGCCAATGTTAGACCCGCCATTAGGAATCTCTGGTAAATAGTCAGAAAATACACACAGAGAAAAATCTTTTTATTTGAAAAAAAAACACAAACAAAATTCGGACTCCATCTTTATTATAAAGATCCGACGTAGTCCACAACGAAGGTCCCACGACGCTCGATCGCCTCCGACGTAGTCCACAACGAAGGTCCCACGACGCTCGATCGCCTCTGCTCAATCCAAAAACTGCAGCAAGGGATCAAGTGTCCTCTTCCTACAGCCTCTGGGGTCAGAGTTATGGTGCACTGTATGACAATGATCTGTCATACAGTGCACCATGACTATGATCCCAGAGACTACAACAAGAGGACACTTGATCCCTTGTTGCACCCATCCATCCACCTATGCACCCATCATCCACGCACGCACACCACGCACATCCACATCCACGCATGCACGCGGACATCCACGCACGCACGCACATCCACGCACATCCACACACACATCCACGCACGCACATCCACGCACGCACATCCACATCCACGCGCATCCACACACACATCCACGCACGCACATCCACGCAAGCACACATCCACGCACGCATGCTGACATTCACGCATGCTGACATCCACGCACGCTGACATCCACGCACGCACATCCACGCACACACATCCACGCACACATCCATCTATGCACACGTCCACGCACGCTCATGTAGCGCTCACGTCCACGCACGCACACGCATGCACCCCCCATCCATCTATCCATTCACCCATCCATCCATCCATCATCCATCCATCAATTCATTCATACATACAGAGATACATGCATGCATACATACATACATACATACATACATACATGCATACATACATACATAGATACATGCATACATACATAGATACATGCATACATACATACATACATAGATACATGCATACATACATGGATACATGCATACATACATACATAGATACATACATACATACATACATGGATACATGCATACATACATAGATACATGCATACATACATAGATACATGCATACATACATAGATACATGCATACATACATAGATACATGCATACATACATGCATACATACATGCATACATACATGCATACATACATAGATACATACTTACATACTTACATACATACTTACATACATACATACATGCATGCATACATGCATGCATACATACATAGATACATACTTACATACTTACATACATACTTACATACATACATACATGCATACATGCATGCATACATGCATACATGCATACATGCATAGATACATACATACATACTTACCTCCCTCTCGATAGACCGATCAGCAGGAGGAGGCCGGGAGAGGAGGCGGGGAAAGGAGGCGGGGCCACCGACCGGGCCGGCAGAGGAGCTGCACAGCCGGACGCAGCGGCGGGTGCACCGATGTGTGCAGCCCGCCGCAGGAGGTGAGGGGTGGGGGCTGCCTGGAGGGGGGCTGCCTAGGGGGGGCCGTAGCAGGGGACCAGGCACTGTGGTCGACGGGCGCAGCCGCGGTTGCAGCCCGCCGGCATATACATAACAATAGAGGGGGGCGGCGGGTTCTGGGGGGGCCCCTGTAGGTCCTGGTGCTGGAGGGGGCTGAGGAGGGGTGGGCACTTGCCGATCCGCCCCTCCAGATCTGATTGGAGAGCTCCAATCAGATCTGGAGGGGTGAATCCCTGTGATTCCCTCCGATCGGTAGTTTCACTTTTGAACTGCCGATCGGAGGGGTCCTGGGCACGGGGGGGTTAATCCACCCCCTGTGGGGTCATCTGCAGGTTGTCACAGAGCAGCAGCATCTGTGACACCTGAGCGATCCCACTCACAGGAGCTGCAGCAGCTCAAATCTGCCAGGACGTTGTGCAACGTCCTGTGTCGGGAACGGGCAGAAACACAGGACGTTGCACAACGTCCTATGTCGTTAAGGGGTTAAAGGGACACTCCAAAGTATAACATTTATTTCCTATCCACTGTTGGACTTGACTGGTCTTGTAACTCGATTTATGCGGAGTGTAAACTTCTTACTACTACATCCATATGACTGTGAGGACTCAGAACCTCAAGACTCCTGAACTAGTGATAATTTGGCTCACAGTTGTGAGTCACAATCCTACATTTCTCACGCAGGTTTCACTCTAGTACACTTTCTTATTGCTGATACACTTGCAGAATCTGCTGTGGCTTTGCTCCTTTTTTTCTGTACTTCTGAGACTTGTCTATTATAAAAGGTTGACAGATGGGGCCCAACCTTTGGAACGCTACTATTAACCTGAATAGGGGGCCCAAGTTTTTATTCTGGGACTTAGGCTACTTTCACATAACGATTTTTTAAAATCCGATGCTGTCCGATATAAATCGGACAGCATCGGATCTAAACTGATCCCTGCAATCGGATGCCAAATAGGCATCCGATCCGACATTCTGCAGGATCAGTTGCTGTCACCTGTCACAGCTGTTCTCCCCTGTGTGTCCCTCTCATCACCCCTGTGTGTGCCCCTCATCTACCCTGTGTGTCCCCCTCATCTCCCCTGGTGCTCCCCCCTCTTCTCCCTTCTGTTTCCCCCTCTTCACCCCTGTGTGTCCCCCCCTCTTCTCCCCTGTGTGGCCCCCTCATGTACCCCAGTACTCCCCCTCCTTTCCCCTCTTCTCCGGAATAAAAAAAAAAATTTATTCTCACCTATCCACGAGTCCAGCGACGCTTCCAGCGATCTTCTTCTGACCCTAGGACCTCTTGTAATGTCACAGTCACATGACCGGTTACCGCGGTAACCTGTCATGTGACACTGACATCACGGCAGGTTCTACAGGCAGGAGATGCTGGAGACGCCGGGTGGATCGTGGACAGGTGAGCATAGATTGTTTATTATTTTTAACCCCTGCCTTACTTAATTTTACTTCCGCAATGTATGTATATACATTGCGGAAGTAAAATTAGATGTTTAGAGCATTTTTACTGTACTGAGCATGTACTGAGCATGCTCAAGACAGTAAAATCGGGTCTGAGGACACATCCGATGTTTCCTCGCACCCTGCTCCATAGGGCCCCATGCTAAAAACATCGGACCAAATCGGATGTGCACTAAATGGCATCCGATTTGGTCCGATCCGATTTTGTCCGATTTTTGCACCGATAAACAAATCGGACAGAATCGGATCGGACCAAATCGGATGGCATTTAGTGCACATCCGATTCGGTCAGATGCCCATAGGGCTGCAAAGGGGCCAAAATCGGTCCGATGCTGTCCGATTTTTATCGGACAGCATCGGATTTGCAAAATCTGTAATGTGAAACCAGCCTTAGATTTGGATGAATATTACAGAACACTATACTGTGCAAATTACACAACTCCTTTGTAGCAATATTACTGTAGGTTTTTAAGAAGAAATCTGAACAACTTGTCACATTCTGCACCATTTTCAATAACAAGAGCCTTCAATATCTAGAGTTAACTAAAAAAATCGAACATTTTCACACTAATTCCAAGCGACACAAACGGTAAAATATGGATGATGATTAATCCAGGGGTTTATGGGAACTCGGAAATCGGGCGTGGAGTTGAGGGGGATGTCACTGGTGGCCCGCCCGACCCCGTATCCCTGGTGGTCAACTGAAAATTGGGGGAATAATTGAAAGGTAATAAAATAGAATAAAAGTGTGTCATGATGGCACCTGTGGTTTCTGGTGATGGCACCAGCGCTGACGGGGGCCTCCGGGGATGATGGTCGGGCAACTGGGTGGTATAGCTCCCCACAGGCCGAGCAGGGTCCACGGGCTGTGGTGAGGTGACAGGGATGGATACAGGGAGTTGGCAATGCTGCCGGGCAGCTGTGGCAGTCTCTGTAGTGGATAAAGTTAGGGTCTGAGGAATCGACACACACACCGTATGTTGTTTCTGTACCTTTACTGATGGAATTGCAGGTAATGTCCCGGGTACTCTCCGGTGGTAGAGATACACTTCTGGATCTCCACAGTGAGTGAGTTTAAGGCCTCCTTGTCACTTTTTCCTTTATTGAAGCCCCTCGGTGAACTGGTTTCTCTGCTGGGCTAGATGCTCTCCTGCAGACTCGGACTCCGGTGTCCGAATGGCTTTCTGGGGTTAACCGGTATGGCTCCTCTGCCCCTATTCTGCGGCCACTTTGTTCCTGTCGCCTTGCCTTCGACCTCACTCTTAGGTCTGTGCACTGGGTAGGCTGATAACTGCTCGGTTGTCAACTGGCTCGGGCCT
Source organism: Allobates femoralis (assembly GCA_033576535.1). Taxonomy (NCBI): domain Eukaryota; kingdom Metazoa; phylum Chordata; class Amphibia; order Anura; family Aromobatidae; genus Allobates; species Allobates femoralis. The sequence continues at coordinate 238,788,860 of JARQOC010000003.1, forward strand.
AGCGCGGCTCTGATACACCAGGACATCTTCACAGTTCTCCTAGCGACTTCACACTCTGAATAACTCTGCCCCCAGCACCGGTATTTATAGGGGATCTTGCTTAAGGCAGCAAGTGGAGCTCCCCCTACAGGTCTGGGGTGAAAGGTGTTGTATGTGTTTGGGATAACCACTGTGGAAATCCATCCATGTTTTAGGTAGGACTGTGGTTACCTGTACTGGCAGCGCGCCACAATAACACACGAATAACATCTGACTGCTGTGTTTTTTTCAGCAATGCATTGACTTGTTCAGTCGAGAAAGGCCTGAGGCTACGTTGTGTTTTGAGCGCTTTTTTGCTGTGTATTTTATGCAAATTAAAAGCTGCTTTTTATAGTACAAGCAAAAGCTATAAGATTTCAGAAATCTCACACAAACGATTGCTTTTTTTTCTTGACTGAATTGGAAAACTACTACGTTTTTTAAAACTGCAGTAGGTCAGTCTTTGTGTTTTTGCAGTGTTTTTTCACCATAGAAAGCAATGAGAAAGTGCAAAAAATGCAACCATTTGTTTTTGGCTAATAACTAACTTTATTATATATGTATTATAGACAAATGACACATATGGTAATCTGTCCCCCAAAAAAGCAAAAACCTAACAAAACCTACTTTTTTTGTAAGCAATTTTGTCAAGGGAGTAGGTTTTGCCTGCAGAATTAAAACAGTACAAACGCAATGTGTAACCATAACCATAGTGAGCGGTCAGATGACTGCAGATTCTCTCATCCAAGAGAATTGAGTCGATTATGCTAACGACACTTTGATCAACCTCTGACCAAGATCTGATGAGAGAATCGGAGCACACTTAGAAGAGGAAGAACAAAATTTCTCCATTTTTTTCATTCAATTAATCCATAGACCTGATGGTGCTCTCATTGCATCCAAGTGCATTCCGATGTTTTGCACGTACCCATATGCCTCAATGGATGCACGCTGTCCAATTTGTGCTGCCACTCGGAGCATGCTGCACTTTTTTTCTCATGCCGAATCAGCATGAGAAAAAAAGCACTGATCAGCACTGCCCCATAGTACAGTCATGGCCAAATGTTTTTAAAATGATACAAATATTAATTTTAACAAAGTCTACTGCTTCAGTTTTTCTGATGGCAATTTGCAAATACTCCAGAATGTCATAAAGAGTGATCAGCTTAATAGCAATTACTTGCTAAGTCAATATTTGCCTAGAAAATGAACTTTAACCCACAAAACACATTTCAACATCATTGCAGTCCTGCCTTAAAAGGAGCAGCTAACATCGTTTTAGTGATTGTTCCATTAACACAGGTGTGGGTGTTGATGAGGACAGGGCTGGCAAACAATCAGTCATGATTAAGTAAGGCTGCCTTCACATTTGCGTATGTGAACGCAGCTTATGCTGCGTTCCCATACGCATTCAAACGCATGCGCACTGCGGTCCTATGTTTAACATAGGAACGCATAGTGCCTGCATTTGGCAGCGTTTGCTGCGTTCGGGTGCGGATGCGGACCATATCTGCTCCTTCCGGTGTCCCGCGTCCGCACCCGGGACGCAGCATGTCGCGTCCCTGGTGCGGACAAGAGTGTGTGATCTGTACGCAGGCATCCGCCTGCGCACAGATCACATATAGGAGTGAATGGGTGCGCACGGCGATCTGCAAGCATCTGCAGACCGCCGTGCGCTCCATTATAAACATAGGGGCCGCGGTCTGCATGCAGATGCTTGCAGATGCATCTGCAAAACGCTGCAGATGCATCTGCAAGTCTGAAGGCAGCCTAAGAATGACACCACTGGACACTTTAAAAGGATGCTGGTGCTTGGTATCATTGTTTCTCTTTAGTTAACCATGGTTATCTCTAAAGAAACACGTGCAGCCATCATTGCACTGCACAAAAATGGCCTAACAGGGAAGAGTATCGCAGCTAGAAAGATTGCACCTCAGTCAACAAAAAACTGTTCAGCTGCGGGATCGGACTACCAGCAGTGCCGAGCTTGCTCAGGAATGCCAGCAGTCTGGTGTGAGTGCTTCTGCACACACTGTGAGGCGGAGACTCTTTGAGCAAGGCCTGGTTTCAAGGAGGGCAGCAAAGAAGCCACTTCTCTCCAGAAAAAACATCAGGGACCGACTGATATTCTGCAAAAGGTACAGGGAGTGGACTTCTGAGGACTGGGGTAAAATCATTTGCTCTGATGAATCCCCTTTTCGATTGTTTGGGACATCTGGAAAACAGCTTATTCAGAGAAGAAGTGGTGAGCGCTACCACCAGTCTTGTCTCATGCCAACTGTAAAGCATCCTGAAACCATTCATGTGTGGAGTTGCTTCTCAGCCAACGGAATCGGCTCACTCACAGTCTTGCCTAAAAACACAGCCATGAATAAAGAATGGTACCAGAATGTCCTCCAAGAGCAACTTCTCCCAACCGTCCAAGAGCAGTTTGGCGCCCAACAATGCCTTTTCCAGCATGATGGAGCTCCTTGCCATAAAGGAAAGGTGATAACTAAATGGCTCAGGGAACAAAACATAGAGATGTTGGGTCCATGGCCTGGAAACTCCCCAGATCTTAATCCCATTGAGAACTTGTCGTCAATCATCAAGACACGAGTGGACAAACAAAAAACAACAAATTCTGGCAAAATGCAAGCATTGATTATGCAAGAATGGACTGCTATCAGTCAGGATTTAGTCCAGAAGTTGATTGAGAGCATGCCAGGGAGAATTGCAGAGGTCCTGAAGAAGAAGGGTCAACACTGCAAATATTGACTTGCTGCATTAACTCATTCTAACTGTCAATATAACCTTTTGGTACTCATAATATGATTGCAATTATATTTCTGTATGTGATATAAACATCAGACAAACACAAATAAAAACCAGAGGGCAGCAGATCATGTGAAAATATAATTTTGGTGTCATTCTCAAAACTTTTGGCCATGACTATATAACATTGGACTGAGGCTAGGGTCACATTTGCGGTCGGGTTTGTAGATCCTGATCCGGTTTTGAGCATTAAAAATGCTCAAAACCGGATCAGAATCCGCAGCCCATAGGCGCCCATTATAAAACCGGATTGCACTTAATGCATTCCGGTTTTGCTGCCTGCGTGAAAAATCATACAGGCAGCGTTTTTCGGAGCGGTTTGAAAACCGCAGCGGGGATGCTATAATGGGCGCCTATGGGACCCCATCTGGCTACTGCAAGGTACATGTGAATGCCTGCGGTAGCCGTATGCTTTGTTCATCCTTGCTACTGCGGGGATGAACAAAGGGTTAATGTTAATATTATATGTGGGCAACATATCTCCAGGGAGTGTCCACCCTCCCTAGAGACATGTTGGCCACATAGAGCAGCATGTCAGGGCTTAAATCTGTTTATTACAGTATTGCCAGCTTTTGTCGGCTTTTACAGTTTTATCAATGACAGCCAGCGCTTCTTCGATGTAAGGAGGAGATACAGTACGTAATGTGCGTCCTGTACATGCTGCTATCCATGGTGCTGAAAGCTTTAACATTAGTTCTATGGGCAGTGCTCCGCCATAGAACTAATGTTAAAGCTTTCAGGACCATGGATAGTGGCATGGACAGCACGCACATTACGTACTGTATCTCCTCCTTACAGCAAAGAGTCGCCGGCTGTCATTGATGAAACTGTAAAAGCCGACAATACTGTAATAAAGAGATTTAACCTCTCACATGCCGCTCTATGTGGCCAACATGTCTCTAGGGAGGGTGGACACTCCCTGGAGACATTTTGCCCACATATAATATTAACATTAACCCTTTGTTAATCCCTGATGCGGTAATCGCAATGTGCCTTTTAAATGTGACCCTAGCCTGAGTGCTTTCCGATACAACATTGTATAGCCCTTGTCCAAGTAAAGGCCCAGTTTCACACACAGATAATTGTGCAGAGATTGTTTGCAGATCTCTGGTTGCAGTGAAATTGTCGAGCCCACTGGGACGGGTGTACTCGGTACCGGACCGTGCCTGCTGCTGGGGAAGTCACGGGTGGTCCTGGTCCGGACCATGTCCCGGGCCCTGGCAATAATAAGGAGTATTTACAGGGAATAATGTCAGTCGTGACACCACCCACAGTGTGCGGCCAGTAAAGGGGCCGCCGCTGCCGCAGAACCTCCGGGGATGATGGAATGGCAGCGAGGATGGAATAGTTCCCCGTGTGCAGAACTGTGTTCCCCAGGTAGTGATGGTTAAAGTCTATGGTGTGATGTGAAGACCTAGTGTAATGCACTTACTATCCAGATGCTGCAGGAATCCTCCAGTGATGGAGCTTTCAAGCTGTGGCTCTCCAGGCGGGGATCTGCTGAAAACCTGTATGGAAGGAGTCGTATTCAGGCAGAGAGATGCAAGGGAGTCGTGTTCAGGGTTCACCGTGTTTATTTCTCAAGTTCTCAAGTTCAATTCACAGTTCAGTACAGTTCAGTTCAGTTGCACGGGCACACTTTCCCCTCCGGGTTCCCTTTACTCCCTGCAGCCAGGTCTTTCCTACTATGACCCCTCACTCTGTCTCTGCGTCCTTCCCAGGCTGTTGACTCTCTCTCTTTCTGTTCACTTGGTTGTATGTGACTCCGGACAGTATGGCGGTGGCTCGGACTCCTGTTAGCCTCCGGGTTGCCACTGAGCTGCCTGTCCTTTGGGGTAGGGACCCTAACGTGTAGTTGTGGTCCCCCGTCGGTTGTCTGGGGATGCCGGGTGAAGCTACGGTCCCCTCTAGAGCCGATACTCTACTTCAGCCTAGCCTCCAGCAGTCCTCCTGTGTGAGGCTCTACCAGGCTCTGTCTACTGTGTCTTCAAGGATCATAGGAGGGCTACTCTGCCTGCAGTCTGCCGTCTCGACCGTGTTGCTAGGGACCAGTGTCACCATCCCTCTCTTCCCTCACACTCCCGGGGTGCTGGCTTCGGACGTGCTTTCTCTCTGCGGCTCACACTGGCTCTGTTCAGATTCTGCGCTCCTACACCCCATTCTGCCAGGACGTGTGATCTCTTTCTTTGCTGCTTAGCCTACCTCAGCCTACTGACTCCTTTCTCCTCCCCCTTCATTATTTCTACCTTCTGTCACCTGACTACGTGTTTGCCCACCCACTGTCTCTAAACCCACCACCCCTCGCCTGCCTAGAGTTCCCAGGCTCCGGGTTGGGTGCTGCCCTCTACTGTACATGGGTTTTGTGGGCTGTGAGGGTGTTGGTGTTCAACTGTCGTCCTACCTGCCTGGCTGCAGTTCCCTTTGTGACCTCCAGGACGCAGGGGTGCCACAAAATCATGGACACATTGTTCCATTTTGTGGCCGTGTACAAATGGAACAATGTGTCCATGATTTCACTGCAACCAGAGATCTGCGAATAATCTCTGCATAATTATCTGTGTGTGTAACTGGTCTTTTAGGCCATATGTTCACAGTGTGTTTTTGAATGCGTTTTTTTGGTGCAGTTTTGTGACAAATCTGCATGCCTCTCCTTATGCCTGCAAAGTCAATGAGAATTCTGGAGTGTTGTGCACATGTTGCTTATTTCTCCTTGCAGATTTAGTGTAGAAAATAATCTACAGCATGTCAATGTATGATGTATTTTTGCAGTGTTTTTTTAACCTGTTGATTTTAATGATGTCAGCCTGCGTTTTAGGGCTACATTTTTGCTGTTAGATCTGGAGCAGTCTTAACGCAAGCAAAAACGCATGCAAAAACGCATGGTACCATTTAGTGCCATGCGTTTTCGCATGCGATTCCCATAGGGCCCCATGTTACAAAAACGCATGCGATTTTGACTACCCACCAAAAAATGCAGCATGATGCATTTTTTGGTTCTGAGCCAAAAAACGCATCCAACAAACGCATGGCACTTTGGCCATGCATTTTTTGCATTGGGGCCTACGGATGCATTTTTCCATGCATTTTTCACAAAAGACAAGTGTGAAAAACGCATGGAAAAAACGCATCCACGACGCCAGTGTGACCCTAGCCTCAAATTTATTTACATGATATCTTGTCACCAGGAGGACTGATGTGCAGGTGGTTTCTCTTATCTCTACCTGGCTAGGGTCAGACCAGCGTTATGCATAGCGTTCAGGGAGTTCCGTCTAAAACTTAGACATTTTCAGCATTAGCGCAGTGTTACCGGAAAGGTAACACTGCGTTAACGCTGTCAATGCAATTCTATGGTAGACGGAACCCTGAGCACATTGTAAACGCTGGCTTCACACTGCCAGAGTTTCAAATCTCGCGCTTTTTCCAAGCACATTAAATGACACGGGCTCCCGCGTCATTTGATGCGCTTGTAAAAGGCGCGAGATTTGAAACTCCGGCAGCGTGAAGCCAGCGTTTACAATGTGCTCGGGGTTCCGTCTACCATAGAATTGCATTGACAGCGTTAAAGGGAACCAACCACCCCAAATGACCCCCCCGGACTGTTAATATGTGTCCTTACACCCAGCACAGACATTTCGGGCAATCGTTTTTGCTAAAAAAAACGGTTTAGCAGAAGCTAAGATATAGCTTTATGAAGTTTAATAAATCAAGCCGAATGGGTGTTACCTAGCTTTGTCCTCGTGCATTTCTTCGTGCCTGTCAGCCTCCTCTCCCCTCCTCCCTTCAGTGAAGCCCTTCTGTGCAAGCCGAAAATGCCCCACCTGTCTACTGCTGCCTGATAAATTATGCACGCCCATCTCTGCTTGTAAGAGCCTGGCCGCGTCACGAAGGGGGCGGGGCTAGATTGCGTCATGTCGGAGCCCCACCCCCTTTCATGACGCGATCTAGCCCCGCCCCCTTCATGACGCGGCCAGGCTCTTAGGTGCAGAGATGGGCGTGCATAATTTATCAGGCAGCAGCAGACAGGCGGGGCATTTTCGGCTTGCACAGAAAGGCTTCACTGAAGGGAGGAGGGGAGAGGAGGCTGACAGGCACGAGGACAAAGCTAGGTAACACCCATTCGGCTTGATTTATTAAACTTCATAAAGCTATATCTTAGCTTCTACTAAACAGTTTTTTTTTAGCAAAAACGATTGCCCCAAATGTGTGTGCTGGGTGTAGGGACACATATTAACAGTCCGGGGGGTCATTTGGGGTGGTTGGTTCCCTTTAACGCAGTGTTACCTTTCCAGTAACACTGCGCTAATGCTGAAAATGTCTAAGGCTGCCTTCACACTTGCGTTTGTGTCTGCATGCGGAGGGCATGCAGACGCAAACGCAGTGTAAGGCAGCACATACTTATGTGAACGCAGCGGAGAATCTCTGCATGCGTTCACATAAGTATGGTGCCCGGGCAGCCAATCAGCTGTCTCTGGGGGGGGGGGGGGCCGGGAGGAGGAGATCCGCAGCAGAGATCTCCTCCTCCTGGCACAGCTGAGAGAACTCACACAGGTCAAATTATTATAACATTTTCTCTTACTTTACAAAAGCGATTTTTTTCTGCAAAAGGGATGGCTAAGAATGATAAGAGGGGGTGCAGGGACAGGTCTAAAGATAAGGGGGGGTCAGTTTCTGGGTTTACGATCACTTTAACCCTTTGTTCATCCCTGTGGCAGCAGGGATGAATAAAGCATCCGGCAACCGGATTGCACATTATGAGCAATTCGGTTACCGGATCCGGGTTTAGGGACACATTTTGAAGCCAAAATGTGTCTGAAGGCACATGCGATTACCGCATCTGGATCTGGATGCGGTAATCGCAATGTGCCTTCCAAATGTGACCCTAGCCTATGTTACCATGAAGGGGAGTTATCGATAACATTTCAAGGTTTTGTACATTTGCAAGTCTGTGAAAAGGACACAAATTGCTCCATATTTACCATGTGACATAGAAATAATTAGGTAAATATGTGAGACAGTCTATTTAAGGGCTCAGACTCATGGGCATACAAATGGGACCAATCTCGCATTGCACTCTGACCAATGTTAATAAAAGATTCTGGTCAGATGAGCATTTGTGTTTAGCTTTTTTCTGATCCAGATTCTGGACAAGAAAAAAGTTGCAACATGCTGCGACTGGATCCGATTACCATGCGAGACTTGCCAATGCCAGTCATTAGGTGCGAGAAAAAAATGCACAGCAAACGGACAGCACATTACCAGCATAGTCTTTCCCATGCTGGAAAAATTCAGCATAGAACAGACAGATAGGATAGCTAGATGATAGGATAACAAGATCACCTTACCAGTCTCCCGCTGCTGGCTTTGGGGCCGCCCAATAAGCTTCATGCATATTTGCTGCACTTGACGCGCCCTGGGGCCGTGGGGTACTTGGGACCGGGCCCTCTGTTCTGCTGCAGGTGTCACGGGGGTCGAAGCCCGGTCTCGTGGCCCTGGGGTCGAATTTAAAAGTTCTGGACTAGTGGCTTAGGGATGGTTGTCATGACGCCACCAGTGGTATGCGGCTATTAGTGACCGCGGCTGCACTGTGGGACTTCTGGGGATGATGGGAGTGCAGATTTGATGGTTTCACTCCCCGCGGGTGGAGCAGATCCCCCGGGGGCAACCAGGGAAGTCTGCGGTAGTTATAGGTCGTTGGGGGTGCAGGACTAATGGCGCGTAATGACCGACAGACACAAGGCTTGAAGTCTCCGTTACCTTTACTGGTAGAAGTATCAGGTGTAGTCCAGGGTACCGTCCACAAGAGATGTTGGGAGTCCGGGTGGCCTGGAAGCAAGTTGGGGATCTCCTCACCCAGTGAGTTTTGAGGCCTCCCTGTTGCGCTACTCTTGGTGGCCTACTGTCCAAATACACAGGCTCTACCAGGGCTTGGTAGTCCTTCCCCTTAAGGCCTACTGATTCCCTACACCAGATCAGCATTTCACTTCATGGGGGTATCACAATGAGGGTTGAGTCACTTACTCTTAAGGTATCTTTACCCGCGGCAACTTTTCTAGGAATTTCACTTGCAACTTACTGGTTGCAGTGAAATCATGAATACATTGTTCCATTTGTACACAGCAACAAGATAGAACAATGTGTCCATGATTTCACTGCAACCAGTAAGTTGCCAGTGAAATTCCTAGAAAAGTTGCCGCGTGTAAAGGTACCCTTACATTGCTGACTTCTCCACCAGACAGCTCCACCTGCTGCCTCTGCATTTGGGCCCTTATCTCTTTCTGCAGGACCTTCTGCTGCCCGAAGTTGGCGGTCTCGGCAACCTGTTGTAACAAAATAATATTCTCACCCAGACAATTTTCAATGATATTAGTGCCTATGGTAAGGATTGGATTACTTGCTCGTCGGTCCACATCAACAACTACCATACCCTGGCCACTCAGTTCTACACCCCCAACCTTAATAGTTACTTCTTTGAACCTCACATGTGGTAATGGTTGACCATTACCAGCAAATATGGTAAAACTGTCATCTGGGCGGCAGGTAATGTCAGAATCAATCCAGTACCATTTATAAAGGATATAAGGCATCTTTGTCACCTGTGAACTGGTGTCCAATAAAACGCTCATGGGGATGCCATCCAGCATGACAGGCAGGACCGGCTATCCTCCCACATACCTGTTTCTAGAGTTGTGCACTGGCCCCCACGGTGGTCAAGGAAGAGGGTGTGACCTCCGCGTGGTACGTTAGGGTCAGTCTCTGAGAAAGCGCAGGACCGCTGGTTGCGGCTCCCTTCAGCACAAGTATGGCCCAGTCCTTGAATTGCACAAAGTCCAGATCAGGGTTCCGCAGTGCCAAGACACGCAGCTGGGCCCAATGGCTGGAAGACCAACGGCAGTCAATAAATCCCGTACACTGTCCTGCACCCCTTGTTTGCACCCAAAGAATCTTTTAGTTCCGCGCAGGTCCGGGTGTCAAAGGCTTCCTTTGGTCTGGCAAATATTTGTTTTACTGTCTGTTTGATGGTAGCTAGCCAGGATTTTACTTCCTGTTGGGCTGCGCCGGTCAATTGTCTTATGAGCATAGTCACTCTCCATCATGGAATACACCCCAAATACACTTTTTATCCTCTCTTTAAAGTCATTCAGGGTGTCGGCTTCTCCTGAATATTGCGGTAGCCAAGTCGCTCCCGGGATGTAAGGCATAGTGAAGGGCAGGATGGATGCAGCTGTGGGCCGTGGTCTCGTCCTGAGCAGCGGCATCTTCGAGGGCTGGGGCTTGCACCACCATGGGCTGCTCTTCCTCTGGATCAGACATCTTTTTCCCCCTTAGTGAACTGCAGCCTTGCCTCGGCCTTTATCTAGTAGTCTACCGCTCCTCCGGCAGGGAGTTTAGCGTGCAGAGGATTTGCGGCACAAGACTTAATTCGTCGCTTTGGCTGACGTCTGAGCGCAGGCCTTTGTCTCTTTATGCGCTCTTCCCAAGGTCCCACCCATGATGGCATGCCCCCTCCCTTTCCCGCGCGCCATGTGGGGTAACAATGGCGACTGTACACAGTTCAATATAGTCTATGGCACACAGTACCTGTTAGTATTGGGCAAGAGATCTTGTTCGTGACGCCAGCAAACTGACGCACCATGGGGTACTTGGGACCGGGCCCACTGTTCTGCTGCGGGAGTCACAGGGGTCAAGGCCTGATCTCATGACCCTGGGGGTCGAGTTTAAAAATTCTGGACTAGTGGCTTAGGGATGGTTGTCGTGACGGCACCCGTGGTATGCGGCTATTAGTGACCACGCTTGCAGTGTGGGACCTCTGGGGATGATAGGAGTGCAGGTTTGATGGTTTTGCTCCCCACGGTTGGAGTGGATCCCCAGGGCAACCGTGGAAGTCTACAGTAGTTATAGGTCGTTGGGGGTGCAGGACTGAGGAGCGGAATGACCGACAGTCACAAGGGTTGAAGTCTCCATTACCTTTACTTGTAGAAGTATCAGGTGTAGTCCAGGGTTCCATCCGCAAGAGATGTTGGGAGTCCGGGTGGCCTGGAGTCAAGTTGAGGATATCCTCACTCGGCGAGTTGTGAGGCCTCCCTGTTGCGCTACTCTTGGTGGGTCCTGGCTGTCTGTAGCTAAACTGCGGCCCTCTCTTCCTGGGTAGAGCCTCTTGCCCGTATGACAGGCAGCTCCAGCCCTTCCTGAGTTACACTCTTCACAGTCCTCCTAGGAACTGAACTACCTAATTCACCGAATGGACTTAAAAACATAGAAAAAACTCACCAAAAATTGCCAGGTAAATACCCATTGCACTTAGCAGCGGCTGCCAGCTCCTCTGAGAGGCAACACAGGTGTCTGTATGCCGGTACTCAATCACCTGCAACCCACAGTGGGGGCGGTTGTGGCACCAGCGTCCGGCCATGCTGTCAGGGAGGTGACTGGTGGCATTTAAAAACATGAGGTTACCATAGGGCTCTGCCATTCACGGTGCATGCAAGGCATAGTGTCAGAGCAGCCTATTGGTCACGCCCTTCTATTAGATCAGGCGGGCTGCTCCACACTGATTACATGCCTCACAAAATGACAGACGCCCCCCAGAGGGCTCAGCCTCAAACTGCAGATAAAAAAATGCAATATAACACTAAAGATGAAAATGTGAGGTGTTTGTGGGTATTCTGGCCCTAACAAACAGTTAGGGCCAGAAATATTTGGACAGTGACACAATTTTCGCGAGTTGGGCTCTGCATGCCACCACATTGGATTTGAAATGAAACCTCTACAACAGAATTCAAGTGCAGATTGTAACGTTTAATTTGAAGGGTTGAACAAAAATATCTGATAGAAAATGTAGGAATTGTACACATTTCTTTACAAACACTCCACATTTCAGGAGGTCAAAAGTAATTGGACAAATAAACATAACCCAAACAAAATATTTTTATTTTCAATATTTTGTTGCGAATCCTTTGGAGGCAATCACTGCCTTAAGTCTGGAAACCATGGACATCACCAAACGCTGGGTTTCCTCCTTCTTAATGCTTTGCCAGGCCTTTACAGCCGCAGCCTTCAGGTCTTGCTTGTTTGTGGGTCTTTCCGTCTTAAGTCTGGATTTCAGCAAGTGAAATGCATGCTCAATTGGGTTAAGATCTGGTGATTGACTTGGCCATTGCAGAATGTTCCACTTTTTTGCACTCATGAACTCCTGGGTAGCTTTGGCTGTATGCTTGGGGTCATTGTCCATCTGTACTATGAAGCGCCGTCCAATCAACTTTGCAGCATTTGGCTGAATCTGGGCTGAAAGTATATCCCGGTACACTTCAGAATTCATCCGGCTACTCTTGTCTGCTGTTATGTCATCAATAAACACAAGTGACCCAGTGCCATTGAAAGCCATGCATGCCCATGCCATCACGTTGCCTCCACCATGTTTTACAGAGGATATGGTGTGCCTTGGATCATGTGCCGTTCCCTTTCTTCTCCAAACTTTTTTCTTCCCATCATTCTGGTACAGGTTGATCTTTGTCTCATCTGTCCATAGAATACTTTTCCAGAACTGAGCTGGCTTCTTGAGGTGTTTTTCAGCAAATTTAACTCTGACCTGTCTATTTTTGGAATTGATGAATGGTTTGCATCTAGATGTGAACCCTTTGTATTTACTGTCATGGAGTCTTCTCTTTACTGTTGACTTAGAGACAGATACACCTACTTCACTGAGAGTGTTCTGGACTTCAGTTGATGTTGTGAACGGGTTCTTCTTCACCAAATAAAGTATGCGGCGATCATCCACCACTGTTGTCATCCGTGGACGCCCAGGCCTTTTAGAGTTCCCAAGCTCACCAGTCAATTCCTTTTTTCTCAGAATGTACTGTGAGGTAGCAACCGGGGAACCCGCTTGCATAACGACAAGAACACGTGTTTATAAGTTAACCAATGTCTACCCGTTTATTTTTCACATATAGTAACATAACCCGGGTAGCATATTTGACACATATCACATTGATTATAAACACCATACATAAATACACCATACATTTACATATAACATTACATAACACTTATTGCACATGACATCTTATTGTAACCCGGGACCTGTAACCATCTGTCTATCCCCATTGGAGCTCTACTAACAGCTCCCGTGGTGGCTACGGCCTCCGGCCTACTTACACTATACATCAATACATACGTTACATTACAACGATGACCCCTCCGGGTTCATAACAGGGATTGAGCAACCTGAGTACCGGGAATGTCATGTATCCCCAAGGGGCTCCTTCCTGGACGTATCTCCGCCTACGTCCCGGTCAGAGTCCACCTGGTTCAACCATGGTGTCTAGGAGCCCTTTTTAACCCCTGCTTCTGACCTTCGTTACATACGCCTCTACGGGCCCTGTGGGTCCCAATGGCGGTACCAGCCGCCCGGCTTTAGTCACCGAGCATGATGATATACCATTAACCCGTAGTCAGGATTCCTGCCTGACCGGGACCTTACATACCATATGTGATCCATCATACAAACGTCCATGGATCACATACATTTCTTACACCCGCTCACAGCCCATCATAACACATCCATGGACTGTGGCTCCTCCATGACCATAACAGGGAACTAGTCAACCGTAGGATCCGGGCTAACCATGCATCACCGTGGCCTACTCACCACGGTATGGGCCATAAGTCGCCACCAAACCTCCATCTCATCTTATGGCAGGTCTCCAGGTCGACGACTGTACCCTGCGTCTGAGTAGCACCCTAACGGATCAGCCATGGTTACACTTCTAGGAGCCTTCGTGACCCCTGTCTCTGGCCACAGGCAGACCCACACCATTAGAGGTCGTGGTTGAGGGACAGGTACCCACTGCAAGCAGCAGGCCAAGCCTCCCTCTCGTCCCACAGGGACGGATCGCCTCCAATATCATCCACACTAGCTGGGTCACTCTCTCTCCCACAACATTATACATGGCTGTTACACATAGGCCATCGTCTCTCATTCAGGGCACTGTTATCTAAGCCCTTACATACGTCTACGGGTCCTTTACTGACTGCCTAGTCGGACCCAATAGCGGTTATGCCCGCCTGGCATTAATCACACACAGCTCACTCCGTTACATGAGAACCGCTGTCTTACCGGGCACGGAGCCGGGTCTCGCTACCTGGGTAACGGGTTGGCCAAGCCTCTCACAGGCTCCGTCCTGGACATGTTTCACCCCACGTCCAGTCCAGCGTCCAACAGGACAGCCACGGCTTCCCCACCCCAGGTGCTGTCACAACCCTGGTCCTGGCTACCGGTATGGAGCTAGCATGCTCCCTTCACCATCTCAACATGGCGGTATGGACTCGCACTCCCAGTCCCTCACACAGACTGGCTCTGCTCGGCTCTCAGGCTGGTAATCAGCCCACTTGCTCTCAGGCTGATGTCTGGCTGAGAATGAATCTCTCAATCACTCAGCTGGCTGACCTTATCGTGCCGGCCACACCCACACTGAGTCATCCAGCTGGGCTGCTATTCTTCTGGACACACCCACCTGACACACCCACCTGGGCTGTCAGCAATCACTCGTTACATCCTATTCCTCATGGCCTCCTCGATTTCATGAGCCACTCATTAGTCACATTAAACCTTGTGTTCAAAGTTGGTTCACACAGCATTATCACAGGAAAAACCGGCCAGTGTGCACAGGATCCTCCTGATCCTGCATGTGATGCGCCCCGGCCATGAGGATCATGCCGGCGGTGCCTCACAGTACCCAACTGTTGATTTGGCTACTCCAAGCATGTCTGCTATCTCTCTGATGGATTTTATCTTTTTTTTCAGCCTCAGGATGTTCTGCTTCACCTCAATTGAGAGTTCCTTTGACCGCATGTTGTCTGGTCACATTTACAGCTTCCAAATGCAAAACCACACACCTGGAATCCACCCCTGACTTTTCAACTACTTCATTGATTACAGGTTAACGAGGGAGTTAATTGCAGCCCTTAGAGTCCATTGTCCAATTACTTTTGGTCCCTTGAAAAAGAGGAGGCTATGCATTACAGAGCTATGATTCCTAAACCCTTTCTCCGATTTGGATGTGGAAACTCTCATATTGCAGCTGGGAGTGTGCACTTTCAGTCCACATTATATATTATATATATAATTGTATTTCTGAACATGTTTTTGTAAACAGCTAAAATAACAAAACTTGTGTCACTGTCCAAATATTTCTGGCCCTAACGGTAACTCCTTAAGAGTGGAGTAACCATGGAGCCGGTTTAGGTGACATTGGAAAACTGACAGGTTTTTTTAAATGGGTTGCTGGCAGTGGCATAACTATAATGTGATGGGCCCCGGTGCAAAATTTGGACCTGGGTCCCTTTTGTGCACGTTGGTTAGATGTAAGGACCCTTGTAGTGTTCTAAATCCTTTAAAAACATACAAATTGCACCCCCCTCCCACTTTATTATGAAGTAATGTCTCCCATCCTGGTATATATGCCGTCATCTTGGTATACTTGGTATATATGGCTCCCATCCTGGTATATATGTCCCCCATTCTGGTACATATGTCCCCCATTCTGGTACATACATCCCCCATTCTGGTATATGTCCCTCATTCTGATATATATGTCCCCCATCTTTGTATATATGTTCCCCATCATGGTATATATGTCCTCATCCTGGTATATATGTTCCCTGTCCTGGCATATATGTCTGTATCCTGGGCCACAATTTGGTATATATCTTCTCCATTCTGGTATATATGATCTCCATTCTGGTATATATGATCCCCCATTCTGGTATATATGTTTCACCGTCCTGGTATATATTATCTCCCATCCTGGTATGATCCCCCATCCTTATTTATGATTCTCAATCCTGATATACGTGATACTCCATCCTGGTATAGATGTTTCCCATCCTGGTACATATGATCCTTCATCCTGGAATATAAAGTCCCTATACTGGTATATATGTTCCCCATCCTAGTATATATATGATCCCCCATCCTGGTATATATGTCCCCCATTCTGGTGTATATGGTCCTCATTCTGGTATGTATGTCCCCCATCCTGTTGTATATGTTCCCCATTCTGGCATATATGGTCCCCATTCTGGTATATAGAGGTGCATCTCAATGAATGAGAATATTATCAAAAAGTGTTTTTTTTTCCAGCAATTCAGTGCAAAAAGTGAAACACATATGGAGTCATTACACACAGTGATCTCTTTTAAGTGTTTATTTCTGTAAATGTTGATGATTATGGCTTTCAGCCAATGAAAACCCAAAGGTTATTATCTCAGAAAATTTAAGTAGGGATGATGAAGGGTTAAAAACCGTGCTGCTGTATTCCACGAGATATCAAAGGGTGAATATAATATTGATTTATTAAGCAGTAGGAAAACCGAGCACTAGCCATCTATCAGGGCTTATAACAGCTATCATCTGTGGGCAGTGAGGTACCCAGCGTTGCTCAGCTTAAGTAGCAGACATAAATCGATGTGTGAAGAAAAAGCGGCACTCTCCATGGTGATCTTGCAATTGAAACTTTATTCCGGTTAAAAGCGATCACATAGTGCAGGGAGGGGGGAGGCAAAGTTCCAATTGCAAGATCATCTGCCGGTGAGTGCCGCTTTTTCTTCACACATCGATTAATGTTGATTTAGTGGTCAACGCATTTCAGGGCTCCCTGAAACATGGCAATCAGATATTGATTTGAAGTGAGGAAGGGGCCAGGGAGCCCTGAAATTGCGTTGACTAATAAATCAATATTATATTCACCCTTTGATGTCTCATGGAATATGGCAGCGCGGTGTTCAATCCTTCCTACTCTATATGCACCATGCTGGGGACTGCAGCAGCTGTGATATGCTTTTATAGTGGTTGTGACTCTCACGACCACACAAGGTGAGCCTCTGATACCTATTTGGGTAATATTTTATCTCTCAGACCATTCATCCTGCATAGGCGGCCGTCACACGGTTCAATATCGTGAGCGATATTGTAAGCGATCGCGTGCACGCGCGATCGCTAACAATATCGTTCACATCGCTGGTGAGCTGTCACACAGACAGACTCACCAGCGATGTGGGCCAGCGAGATCGCTGGTAACTATGGTACACATCGGGTTACTAGGCGCCGCGCGGCGCTTAGTAACCCGACGTTTACCATAGATACCATGTCCCAGCATAGGCTCTGCCGCTGCGAGATCGTTCATCGTGGTGTCACACACCACGATGAAGCAGATTGTTCAAGCGTTTATCGCTTGATATGAGCTCCGGCTCTCACATCTGCGATGTCACGATCAAGCGATTTTACATTGTAAAATCGCTTGATCGCACGTAGCGATGCACAAACGATATCGCTTAAGCGCTCAAAAAGCAGATCACTTAAACGATATCGTTCGCAATATTGTAGCGTGTGACGGCCGCCATACTTTAATTTTCTCAGTTAATGATCTTTGGGTTTTTATTGGTTGTAAGCCATAATCATCAACATTAACATAAATAAACACTTGAAGTAGATCACTCTGTAATGACTCTATTTAACTCCTTGCCGACACAGGACATTCTACAACGTCCTGGGCCGGTAAGGGGGCTTTGATGTGAGCTCCGGCGCGGAGCTCACATCAAAGCACCAACATCTCAGCTGATCTCATCTGATCGGCGCTGTCAACCCCTTGGATCCTGCCGAAAATCTCTGACAGCGGGATCCAAGGCGGCCGTGGCGGAGAACACGCTGTTCCCCGCCTGCTCCGGAGATCCCGCGATGGTATTGCGGGATCTCTGGCGCTCATGTGACAACCCGGGGTCCTGGCTAGACCCCAGATGCTGTCAGAGCGCAGTTTCCTGTTGTGGTTGGCAGGCGCTGCCAACCACAACAGCTCCGCAATTCTGAGAGATACAGATGAGCTGCAGCTCATCTGTATCTCCCAGAAGTGATTGGACTGTGCAGCAGGGTGCCTCTTAAAGGGTCAGTGTAAAAATAAGAATTAATAAAAAAAATCAAGTTTTTAAAAACCTGTAAAAAAAAAAATATATAAAAGTTCAAATCACCCCTTTTTCCCCCAATCACAATAAAAGTATTAAAAAAATAAAAAAATGCACATGTTTAGTATCGCCGCGTTCAGAATCGCCCGATCTATCATCATATTAAATCCGTTATTGAGAGACATAAACTCCGTAACGGAAAAAAATGGTCCAAACGCCAAAATTCAGTTTTTTTGGTCGCCGCAACATTGCTATAAAATGCAATAACGGGCGATCAAAACTGCGGATCCCCCCAAAAATGGTATCATTAGAAACATTAGCTCAAGACGCAAAAAATAAGCCATCACACAGCCTCAAATCCTGAAAAATGAGGACGCTACGTGTCGCAGAACATGGCACAAAAGTCTGTTTTTGTTTTTTTGCAAACTTCTGAATTTTTTTTCACCACCTAGATACCAATAAAGGTATACATGTTGGGTGTCTACGAACTCGTACCGACCCGAGGCATCACCCCCGTCACGTCGGTTTTACCATATAGTGAACATGGCGACTAAAATACTCAAAAAACAAACGTGTTATTGCACTTTATTTGCAATTTCACTGCATTTAGAATTTATTTGCAATTTCCCAGTACACTCTATAGTAAAATAAATGATTGCATATGAAAGTACATGTCGTCCAGCAAAAAAACAAGCCATCATATGTCTATATTGACGGTAAAATAAAAAAGTTATGGCTCTTGGAAGCAGAGGAACAAAAAATGAAAAATTCTCCAGTCATGAAGGGGTTAATATTTGTGCTTTATTTTATGTATTAAATTATTGAAATTAACTTTTTGCTGATATTGTAATTCATTGAGACGCACCTGTATATCCCTCATCCTGGTATACAGTATATGGTCCTCATTCTGATATGTATGTCCCCCAACTCTGGTGTATATGGTCCCCATCCTGGTATACAGTTAGGGCCAGAAATATTTGGACAGTGACACAAGTTTTGTTATTTTAGCTGTTTACAAAAACATGTTCAGAAATACAATTATATATATAATATGGGCTGAAAGTGCACACTCCCAGCTGCAATATGAGAGTTTCCACATCCAAATCGGAGAAAGGGTTTAGGAATCATAGCTCTGTAATGCATAGCCTCCTCTTTTTCAAGGGACCAAAAGTAATTGGACAATGGACTCTAAGGGCTGCAATTAACTCTGAAGGCGTCTCCCTCGTTAACCTGTAATCAATGAAGTAGTTAAAAGGTCAGGGGTGGATTCCAGGTATGTGGTGTTGCATTTGGAAGCTGTTGCTGTGACCAGACAACATGCGGTCAAAGGAACTCTCAATTGAGGTGAAGCAGAACATCCTGAGGCTGAAAAAAAAGAAAAAATCCATCAGAGAGATAGCAGACATGCTTGGAGTAGCAAAATCAACAGTTGGGTACATTCTGAGAAAAAAGGAATTGACTGGTGAGCTTGGGAACTCTAAAAGGCCTGGGCGTCCACGGATGACAACAGTGGTGGATGATCGCCGCATACTTTATTTGGTGAAGAAGAACCCGTTCACAACATCAACTGAAGTCCAGAACACTCTCAGTGAAGTAGGTGTATCTGTCTCTAAGTCAACAGTAAAGAATAGACTCCATGACAGTAAATACAAAGGGTTCACATCTAGATGCAAACCATTCATCAATTCCAAAAATAGACAGGCCAGAGTTAAATTTGCTGAAAAACACCTCAAGAAGCCAGCTCAGTTCTGGAAAAGTATTCTATGGACAGATGAGACAAAGATCAACCTGTACCAGAATGATGGGAAGAAAAAAGTGTGGAGAAGAAATGGAACGGCACATGATCCAAGGCACACCACATCCTCTGTAAAACATGGTGGAGGCAACGTGATGGCATGGGCATGCATGGCTTTCAATGGCACTGGGTCACTTGTGTTTATTGATGACATAACAGCAGACAAGAGTAGCCGGATGAATTCTGAAGTGTACCGGGATATACTTTCAGCCCAGATTCAGCCAAATGCTGCAAAGTTGATTGGACGGCGCTTCATAGTACAGATGGACAATGACCCCAAGCATACAGCCAAAGCTACCCAGGAGTTCATGAGTGCAAAAAAGTGGAACATTCTGCAATGGCCAAGTCAATCACCAGATCTTAACCCAATTGAGCATGCATTTCACTTGCTCAAATCCAGACTTAAGACGGAAAGACCCACAAACAAGCAAGACCTGAAGGCTGCGGCTGTAAAGGCCTGGCAAAGCATTAAGAAGGAGGAAACCCAGCGTTTGGTGATGTCCATGGGTTCCAGACTTAAGGCAGTGATTGCCTCCAAAGGATTCGCAACAAAATATTGAAAATAAAAATATTTTGTTTGGGTTATGTTTATTTGTCCAATTACTTTTGACCTCCTAAAATGTGGAGTGTTTGTAAAGAAATGTGTACAATTCCTACATTTTCTATCAAATATTTTTGTTCAACCCTTCAAATTAAACGTTACAATCTGCACTTGAATTCTGTTGTAGAGGTTTCATTTCAAATCCAATGTGGTGGCATGCAGAGCCCAACATGCGAAAATTGTGTCACTGTCCAAATATTTCTGGCCCTAACTGTATATGTGACCCATGCTGGTGCATATGGTCCTCATCCTGGTATATATGTCCATCATCCTGGTACATATGATCCTCCATCCTGAAATATGGTCTCCACCCTGGTGTATATGGTATATATGTCTCCAATCCTGGTATATACTGTATGTCCCCAATCCTGGTCTTTATGGTCCCCATCCTGGTATATATGGTCCCCTTTCTGATATATATGTCCCCCATTCTGGTATATATGGTCCTCATTTTGGTATATATGTCCTCACTTCTGTTTGCAATGTCTCTATTTAATATTTGCGTTTCACTTTATGTATTAAATTGCTGAAATTAATGAGGACCTGTCACCAAACCAGGCATGGTGATCTAATTACAGCACTGGATGCAGCATGTCTGCAGCATGCAGACAAGGGGTCCCCCAGCACTTGAGCAGCCCTGTACCCCGAGATAATACAGTTAGAAAACTTACATGCTACAGCCACTAAAGAGGTGGCTAGGGGCTGCAGCCAAGGGCAGATTCACACCCCCTGCCTGTGTAATCTGCCCACCGCTGCCAATCATTTTCTCCCTGTCTGCAGCATTTAAACAGAGTTTTTTTTCCTCTCCTTAGGGGGGCGGGGCTAATGGACTTTCTGGGAGAGAAAAAAAAAAACTCTGTTGATATTCTAATTTATTAATATGCACCTGTATGTCCCTCATCCTGGTATATATAGTCCTCATTGTGGTATATATGTCCCCAACTCTGGTGTATATGGTCCCATTCCAGGTATATATGTCCCCCTTCCTGATGTATATGGTACTCATCCTGGTGTACATGGTTCCCATACTAGTATATATATGTCCCCTTACATCTTTAATGCATAATTTAAAAAAAAATATATATTTTACTCTCCTTTCCTCCGCTCCCACGTTGGCTGGTGTCCTCTGTAGCCAGTGATCAGTGGCCTGCCTGGCAGTTGACATCGGAATGCGCATGACATCACTGTCACATGTTTCCCTGACGTCAGCTGCCAGCTACAGTTTGGCCGTCAGGGTACCTTTACACGCCGCTACTGGAGGATGGATACAACCCGCTACTTTGCGTGCACGAGCACGCCCAAACGGTTACAAACGGGAAACGCACCATCTTAACACGCCGCCACAAGGTGCGCTACGCTACGCTACATCTACAGCTAGATACATCGCCGGGTGTCTCAAGTAGCCATCTGTAGCTCATCGTACCTCATTTACACACCGCTACAACAAGCTAATATGGGCGGACCTGGTGCAGCAGGGACAGCACATAGGCGTCCCACAATTGTGGAGTACGAGACGTCCGTACGCTGATAGGACAAAGCAAGAAACCCATGATTGGCCAGGCATCGCAGGAGGCTGATTAATACATGACGCCCGAGCAATTGTGTAGTGTGACTGGGCAGCTCCTTAAATATGCCGCCCTGTACAGCGACAACCAATGGCAACGCAGGAGCTTCCTCCAATGATCGCTGAAGGGGCGCGGTATCCCGGAGGCTGTGTCACGCCCCAGCTACATACCAGGTACATCGCCTGGTGTATAGACATCCCTTCTGTAGCCTCTTTACACGCCGATACAGCTCGCTACAATCGACTTTGTAGCCATCTGTTTTCGAGCAGTGCTCGGAAACAGATGTATCTGTTGCCGGCTGTCACGTCCCGTCTTCACACGCCGCTACTACGGGCTATATTGACGCTACAAGCTACATTTGTAGCCTGTAGCGGGTTGTATCCATCCTGCAGTAGCGGCGTGTAAAGGGCCCCTCAGTGTGTATTGCAGTACAGGGACCCAGTGGATCTCTGTGCCACGATGCATTTCAGCAGAATGTGATCATTACACCCCTTGTTGTTGACTTTCACCAAACGTTTGTCATTAAGGCATGTTCACATTGTGTCTTATTTTGGCAGATTAAAACGCCCATTTTTAAACTAGATGATGCTGCAGGAATTGCTCCTTATCTTTGTAGTTTTGTAAACCTGAAGCATTTTTTTATTCCAAGTTTTTGTTTGTTCACAAAGCATTTTCTACTTTATTTTTTTCTTTTGGTGTTTTTTCAGTGTTGTTTTCAGAGTTTTTTGGGCTTCTTATTGTTCTATTCTGATTTGCATACTTCCAGCCACATTCTGACTAGACATGTCCAGCCTTCCTCAATTCACTTATGTTGAGTGAGGCCACACATGTCCAGTTGGCACATGACTGTATATATGCAAATCGCATATGTGGCACCACACCGGTCAGGTCACCACAAAGGGGTACTTGCACCCACTCCATGGGTGTGGTATCTCAGTTCTCGAGGAAACGGGATGGTGAATCCATACACCCACCAAAAACACCCAACACACCCTTAGGACCCAAGGGACCATGGGCGGACATGGGGGAAGGGCTCAGTTGAGGGGAAAGGGGAAGAAAAGGTGGAGGGTGGCAGTGAGTGAGTAGAGGAGCAGTGAGTGAGTAGGAGAGAGAGAAGGAAAGTGTTGTGCGGACAACAGAGAAGACTCCAGGGGCACAGGTAGAGTGAGAATGACCTGTGCAGCCGAATCTGGGACTGTCCATAGTCAGGCGGAGGGGTTGGTCGAGAACCAGGGACCGGCCCTGAACGTGGTTTGGAAGCTGTATGCCCAAACCACTGAACCGGCGGCCTTGATGTCTAGAAGAGCTGTGACCGCAACCCAATGCACCCTCTGAGAAGGCAGCCAAACTAGGGTCAGGGGACAGGTACCAGTCGCCCGACAGGACCTGTGGCTGTTGGATTGGGGCTCTGCTTGTGGAGGCGCTGACAGGAGAGGCGAATAAGTAGCGCTGGGAAAGAGAGACCAGAGAAAGGAAAGGCGAATTGGGTCTTGAACAAACTATCCTGGTTCCTTGGGAATGGACTGGACTGGAACTTGGCAGAGAGAAGCACCCAGCGACCAGTTGCAGCTTCAATGAGTAAACCAGGTATAGAATTTCAATGCTGTGTGAGACTGTTTATTTCCCCACCTGCGGAGCCGCCAATTGCAATAGCAGACAAGATACTGAGGCCCAGCTTGAACATGGCCTTGCACATCCATCGCAATTAAACACATCTGCCCCGGCATAGTGCTCCACCTACGGGGAGCGACGATATCAGGCTGCAATACCAACATGCCCGGAAGTCTGACCCGCAGTGTCAGTCCCTCTTGACAAAGAACCGTAGGTGGTGTCATGAACTTTTATCCCCCATTCAAAACCCCCCTCCTAATAAAGCAATTGACTCCCCTGGGGTCACGGAAGCCGGGTCTGAAACCCGTGACTCCCCTGCAGTACCGGAGCCCGGTTGCGAGTTCCCCACTGCCCTGGGGTGGGCGAGTCACATACTTGCGATTTCATGACCTCACCAGAGAATCCTGACAGTGTTTAGTGAGAATTGAAAAGTCTGCAGACACATAGAATGACTGCATTCTTTCTTCACAAACTAAGGCTGCTTTCACATCAGCGGTTTCTGCCGATCGCGGCAGATGCGATGAAAAAAACGCATCTGCCGCGATTAACGCATAACCGCTGCACTTGCGGCACAGTTGCGGCAAGCCCCATGCAATGTCTATGGGGCTTGTGGTAAGTGTGCGGCAGGTGCGGCAAGTGTGGTTTCGGCATTTGCAGCAGGTGCGGCCGCAAAAAAAAATGCGGTCAGGCGCGATTTTTTTGCAGCCGCACCTGACGCAAGTGCCGATACCGCACTTGCCGCACCTGCCGTACACTTACAGCAAGCCCCATAGACATTGCATGGGGCTTGCCGCAATTGTGCCGCAAATGCAGCGGTTATGCGTTAATCGCGGCAGATGCGTTTTTTTCACCGCATCTGCCGCGATCGGCGAAAACCGCTGATGTGAAAGTACCCTTAGACAACCTTATTAATGTTCTTTTTTTTTTTTTTTTGAATTCTTTATTTTTATTTTTAAACAATATATGTAAAACATAAAGTAAAGCCACAAGTCTTCCGCTATACAAATCATGTGTAAGACATTATAGAGAAGAAATAACGTTCCGGGTATCTGAACAATTCCATTTGCATGTCTAATGTCCACTTATTGTGAGTCACAGCTGAAGACATAAACATTATTCAATAGAAAAAAGATAGGAAATATAAGAGGAAGCAGAGAAGAAAAAGGAAAAAGGATTAGAGCAAGGGGGGGAATGAAGGAGGATGGGAAGGGAAGGAGGGTTGGAGGGCAGGTAGAAAGGGCCCTCCCCTTCCTCCCCCCAAGGGGCAAAGAAGCTCGACTGCATCTTCATTAGGGCTCCGCCAATCAATTAGAAACCCCTACTATCTTTATATACATCCGTGTCCATAAATCTCATCCAGGAGAACCACGTCTGTTTATAAGACTCAAACGAATCGTGTACAGAGGACGTTAAGTCTTCTAGGTGCATTAAGTCATTCACCTTTGTTATCCACATCGCCACCGTCGGGCTAGTCTCTGTCTTCCACAGCAACGGGATGCAGGACCTTGCTGCCATCACCAAAAAGCGTAGAAGTGATCGTTTATATCTGGATGTGGGGATCTCACAGTGGTGGAGCAGAAGGAGGCCAGGACCCATCTCTCCCTGGAAGCCAGTAACCATCCGGATGAGTTCTATAACCTTCGTCCAGAAAGGCCGGAGTCTATCACAATCCCAGAAAATATGCAACAATGTACCTTCCGCCTCACCGCACCTCCAACATTTAGGGTCAACAGACGGGATGAGCCTGTGTAACACAGCAGGGACTCTATACCAACGAGTTAGTATTTTGTAGTTCGCTTCCTGTAACCTGGAACAGATGGATGAGGAGTGAGCTAAGCTAAAAATCTTCTTTCTCTGTTCTGTAGAAGAGTCAAGCTCAAATCTCTTTCCCATGAAAGCATGAAGTGTGGGGTCGGCAAGTCCGGCTGTGTGACAAGATAGGAATAAATCTGAGATAGCGTATGCCTGCTACTCACCGCTGTGGTACACAAGATTTCAAAGGGCGTCTTGTGGGGCTTATATGTCTTTTTCGAGGGCAACTCACGAAGATAATGAGCTAGTTGGAGACATCGCCAAAAACCTAATGGAGCCGGTTGCGTGATTAAGGTCAAGCTTTCTAAAGTCGGCCACGTAGATCTGTCTCCCAGACTCGCCACTCTAATCCGGATTGAATCCATGACTGAAAAACAGAGTCGCCTTTACTAGGACCAAACGTAGGGTGGCTCAGAACCGGGGTCTGTGCTGAATCGGTCGGTAGCATCAATGTTCTAACCATCGGGAGATTACCGACCCTCAAGGTGGCTCCTATAGTTGGATGATCCCAAAGCGTCTCTTTTTTAGGGAGGGTCACCCAAGGCAATGTCTGTAGCGTGTAAGAGGTGTGATCCTGTTCAATTCTAACCCACAATTTATTATCCCCGTGTCTGCACCAGTCCACTACTCTGGAGAGGTGACTTGCTATGTAATATAATTTAATATCTGGTAGGTTCACACCCCCGTCTTCCTTCCGTCTGGACATCAAGGTTCTCGCTAATCGAGGTTTCGCTCTGTTCCAAACAAAAGCAGTCTGCATCCTCATTATCAGCTTAAAAAAGGACGCTGGGATGGAAACCGGTAATGTCTGAAAAAGATACAAAATCCTGGGGAGTATGGTCATCTTAAATAACTGGCATCTGCCCGACCACGAGAAGGTAGACTTCATCCAACGTTCAATGTCCGATTTGATTGCAAGAAGTAGTGGGGGGAAGTTGGCACTATACAGGTTCTTAGGGTCTGCTGTCAACATTACTCCTAAATATTTAAGTGCTTTGTTTGCCCAATGAAAAGTAAATGCAGACCGAAGTCTGTTATATTGCACGTCAGGTAAGGAGATATTAAGGGCTTCTGATTTAGTTCTATTAATCTTGAAATTGGAGAGGGTATGGTACATCTCCAATTCTTTTAGCAGATTCGGGAGAGATAGCTCAGGTTTCGTGATGAAGAATAAAAGATCATCAGCATAAGCTGCTATCTTACATTCTGATCCACCGTGTTGGAGACCTGAGACATCACCATTGGACCTGACACGCCGCAGAAACGGTTCCAGCGTCAAAATAAAGATCAGCGGAGACAGCGGGCAACCCTGTCGAGTACCGTTGGAAATGTCAAACGGCTCAGAGAGAAGCCCGTTGACTCGCACTCTCGCTGATGGGACCGAATATAAAGAAAGTATCCAGTTCAGCATCTGGTTACCAAGACCGATGTGGGAAAGCGTTGATTCAATAAAAGACCAGTGAACGCGGTCGAACGCTTTCTCCGCATCGGTGGACAGACACATCAGCGGAATCTTTGACATTTTGGCAGTCTGAATCAAGTTTATTGCTTTAGTGGTGTCGTCTCGGGCCTCACGCCCGGGGACGAATCCCGCTTGGTCAGGATGTATCAAGCCCGGGATAAACGGGGAGAGTCTGTCTGCCAGAATCTTTGCGAAGATTTTAATATCTACATTAAGTAAAGATATTGGGCGGTAACTCGTTGGCAGCAGAGGGTCTTTACCTGATTTGGGTATAACCGCTATCGTGGCCCTCAGAGTGTCTTTAGGAGGAGAGCTGGTTTGGGACATTGCATTGTAGAATGTGCACATATGTGGTAGGAGAGTTTCTTTTAGTTTCTTATAGTATCCTACCGTGTACCCGTCGGGGCCCGGCGCTTTACCTGACGGGGTCTGAACTATGGCTAGGGCAATGTCCTGAGCCGTGATAGGAGCCTCTAAAGAGCACGCTGCGGCGTTCGACAATTTTGGCATACCGGAAGACTCGATATATGCCTTAATACGTGATTTAAGGGTATCTAGTGCCGACGACGTTCTCATATTGTCTAGATTGTAAAGGGTTGAATAGTATGCTCTAAACGCTTCTGCTATTTCTTGAGGGAGCTTAGACCGCTTGGACGTGACGGGGTGTTCTATCTCCGGGACATATGTGGCTGTTCTTTGCGCTCTAGAGGCTCTAGCCAAAGATTTACCCGCCTTGTTGCCATGTTCGTAGAAATGTCGTCGACATCGAGATAGTACTCCTTTTGCCTTGGTTAGCAAAACTGTACGTAGAGCCTCTCTAACTCTGAGAAGCTCCTTTCCCAGTTCTGTAGATGTGCATCTAGTGTCTTGGTCACCTCAGCTCGTACCCCCGGATCTTCCAACAGAGCAGCGTTAAGCTTCCACTGCCACTGTCTCGGGATCTTGGAGGTCAGAGCAAGGGAGATCGTCACAAGTGCATGGTCAGAAAATGAGATCGGGGCGATAGAGGCGTCAGCTAGATAAGTCAAATCAGCTTGTCTTAAAAGGAAAAAATCAAGACGAGAGTACATGTCGTGGACGGGAGAGTAAAATGTATAATCACGAGCAGAGGGGGAGAGTATACGCCAGACGTCTAGCAATTGGTGGTCATGAAGAGCTTTATGTAAACGTCTATTATTTATCTTAGATAGTGAGGTCCTGCTGTGCGAAGTGTCCAGGGCAGGGTCTAAAACAACATTAAAGTCACCCCCTAGAACTAAAGTGCCCTCAGCAAACTCATCAATCTTTTCCAGAAACTGAAGAAGCATAGAAATTTGACCGGTATTAGGGAGGTACAGCGAGGCGAACGTATATACATTAGATGCAATCTTACCCTTCACCAGGAGAAGTCGGCCCTCTCCACCACTGTAAGAGTCTTGAAGCTCCCATGGAATTGACCTGGAGATGACAATGCTAGTCCCGGACGAATGGGAGTCGTTGGATAGGCTGTGATATGCCTGCGGGTACGAATGGTCTGAAAGTTTGTATGGCTTGGCTATAGACATGTGAGTCTCCTGGAGGAAGGCGACATGAATCTTGTTAGATTTCAGGTAATTAAACATGATAGAACGTTTACCAGCACTGTGGAGACCTTGTACATTTAGTGAACCCACGCGAATCTCAGATATATGTGAATGCGTCATATCACTTCAACCCCTCGGGGCAAAGAGGGAAGGGCAGAAGAGAGGGAAGGGAAGAGTGAAAAGAAGAAAAAAGACGGAAGACCGAAGAATAGAAAGAAAGAAAGAATGAGAAAAGAAAGCCGAGAGATAGAAATAGGGAAAGTCGAATGTAAAAACTAAAGAAACAGTGACTATAGCAGTCTTTGCCGGCGAGCCAGCAAGTACGGACCCCTCGAAAGGAAAACAGAGGGACCGCAGGGACCGCAACAGACCAAGGATCGGTATGCCGCAGACCCGGGACGTATCATATCTATGTTATTCGTCGCACATTCCTTGTTGACTATATACATATATTCATATATAGCACTATATTGAAGTCTCTGGGAATATACGACAATTATATTTAGCAAGAACCCACATTCCCGCAATGAGAGAAGCATAAAAATAGAAAAATTAAGACAATAACATATTCAAACATTAATGTTAAGCTCAAAATAGCCAAAAACCAAGAGCTGGAGGCTGAAGAAAAACCGCCCAGTGTCATTCGGGGAGAAAAAAAATGTCAAAAATCAGTTCAACATCTGTGTAACAGAAGCATTCACCAGGAAGGCTACTTATCATGGCCGTCCGTTACAGACAGTTTATTATCTTCCCACATGACTTCTTTAGTTGGCCGGGAGAGGGAGCAGCCCACCGTATTAAAGGGATGGGTGCGTTCCTTCACGCAAGGTGACATGCCCTTTACGGGACTCATGAGGAATCAATGCTCAGGTGGTGGAGGAAGCACACGAATCACTTCGTCGTCTCCTTCTAGGGCTGGTGGTTCGGGAGGTTATCTGACCCCGATTCGTCTCTTGAGCCCTTCTCCTCCTACGTCGGCTTTCCTGAGCCTGAGCTGATCCTCGTCTAGTGGACAAGAATTTCTGGAGATTTTCAAGAGAGAGCCAGTCAGGAAGCACAATAGGAGGTATGTCTAGAAAAGTGAATAGATCCTCCAGTTCCTCTTTCTGCCAAAGATAAAACAGTTTAGTGCCCTTGCGGACGAACAGGTGAAACGGGTGTCCCCACCTGTAGGAGGCCCCCACTTCTTTTATCTTACTGAGTAGAGGTCTCAGCTGACGTCTTAGGTATAAAGTGAGGCCAGATACATCCGGGTATAGACTTACTGATGAATCCTCAATCGTCACCTCGCCATGCGACCAGGCCGTTCTAAGTATGCCCTCTTTATCCGTGTAATTATGTAGCTTACAAAGCACATCCCTGGGATTATTCGAATCTATAGGGCCAGGTCGAGACACTCTGTGCACTCTGTCCACTTTATACGTAGTTTCCTGTGGCTGTTGGGTCACTTCATTAAATATGGAGAAAACAGTATCCAATAAAGTCTCGGCTGTAACTGTCTCAGGGATCCCTTTTAGTCTTACATTGCTTCTACGTTCCCTGTTCTCGTGGTCGTCAGCTTGTAAAATAAAGGCCACGGTGTGGGAATGGGACCGCACAATCTCCCTTTCTAATGCAGCCACTCTAGCCTCCGTAGTGTCCATGAAGACCTCAGCCTTGGAAGCTTTTAGCTTGAGATCATCAATGTCCTCCTTAATCATCCCCAGTGCTCTCTCCTGTGAGGCTTCCATCCGTGCCAACATAGTGTCTATGTCCTGTTTTGTTGGAAGCGCAGCAAACATATCTTTGATCGCCTGCATGTCAGTCTGAGAAGTGCTGAGCTGTGTGTGTAGTGTGGCCTTCCCCGCAGTACTGCCTGCACTGCTTTCAGCTCCTTTTCCGGCGCCATCTTCCCCCATCTCCTCCTCCACAAGACCGGGGGCACTCACCACCTGGGGCATAGGCGGTGGAGCACGTTTACCTGCCGATTTCGTTCCTCCTGGAATCAGGGGCTGTTGCCCAAGCCCTGGTGTTTAGGGCTCCTCTGTGGCTGCGGCTGGGACTGGGGAGAGGACTGCTTCTGACCTGCTCCGGCCGCCATTACAGGCGCGCGCGCTTTCCCTCCTGCTCCTCCAAACATCTTAGCGATGGCTGCCTCCGGTTTTATCTTCCCTGGTTGCTGCGGGGGTGCAGGCAACTCCTCCGGTTTCTTCCTCCGTGACATCGGGCGGTTAGGATAGCGGGAATGTGGGTATTATCCCTCAGGTCTGCGGAGCACACAGAAAGTGCGTCCTCACACCGCCATGATCAGGCCACGCCCCCCCTTATTAATGTTCTTAACATAAATAGAAATGTAGTCACCCTTAACTTGTTAGACATCACAACACTTTGTTAATATAGCTATGTATCACATAATCTTCTAAGATATGTGTTATTACATGTGTACTGAATTAGTATAATAACAGCACAAAAATACATCATCAAAATGCACATGCATACAGCATCACAATCCTCATAAATACAGAAATGTATCACCAGAATCACTAGCAGTAGAGAGATACACCATCAGAACCACCATAGGCAAAGAAATACCAGACTAAAACCCCCATCTGTACATCAACACAGCATCACAAACCTCATCAGTAAATAGATAACTCACCAGAACCACCATCAGTGCAGGAATATATCACCAGAACCATGATGAGGAGAGGAATACATCATCACAACCATCATCAGTACTAGAATCACCATTACTACAGAAATACATCACCAGAACCATCTCCATTACATGAATAAATCATAATAACCACCATCAGTACATCACTAGAACCACCATTAGTACATGAATACGATATTTTAATTATTATTATTTATTTTTAGAATTCCATTGATTCCTTGGTGCTCTATATGAGAATGGGTAAAATATAAATAAAATTTCACTGAACAAACCAACAAGGACAGACTAGTACAAAAAGGAGAGGCTCCTGCCGTCATGAGCTTACATTTTATGGGATAAAGTACAAGGTCACAGTAGGTTGGAAGGTTGTAGCAGCTCCGGTGGTGGGGAGGTAGGTTATTTCAGGGTGTAAGCTTTCTTAAAGAGATGTGTTTTCAGCATCTATCTGAAAGTTCTGATTGTGATGGCCAATCGATGTGTTGGGGAAAAGAATTCTAGAGGGTGGGGGATAATAGGTAGACATATTTTAGGTGATTGCGTGAGGAATGTGCAAGTATGGAAGCGATAAGGAGGTCATGGGAGGACTGGAGATTCCGTGTTGGAATATATACAGAGTTAAATTCAGAGATATATGTCAGATATACATTATTGATAGCAGTGTAGGTCAATCCTTGTAGTTTGAAAAAGATATGTTGGGCAATTGGGAAACAGTGGAGAGATTTGCTCCCACAAGAAGTGGAGGAGTTGCTGCCACTATGTTCTCCAAGACTGTTAAGCTGCTTTCACATCAGCGTTTTTTCATAATTGCGGCAGATCCGGCAGATTTACCTGCATCTGCCTGATGAGGCCTTCATTCTCTATGGGGCTTGCAGTCAGGTGCGGCAAGTGCAGCTTTGCCACTGCTAGCAGCGTTTTTTTTTTTTGCCGTGCCGCAAGTGCCAGATCTGGCAAAACTGCACTTGCCGCACCTAACCGCAAGCCCCATAGAGCATGAATGAGGCTTGCCGGATTCATATGGCAAGTCGGCTGTTATGCGGCAGATGCGGCAAAATCTGCTGGATCTGCTGCAATTATGAAAAAACGCTGATGTGAAAGGTAACTTAGAAAGTTGTTTATTTTTTTTAATGCAAAGTGATTGTGAAAATGTCTGTGTTTTGTTGCACATTGGCTTGTCATCTGATCTTATGTGCTTTGCTACTGTTCTGACTTGTGATTCATCAGTGCTAAGGCTACTTTCACATAACGATTTTCAGGGAGCCGATGCTGTCTGATATAAATCGGACAGCATCGGCTCCCTTCTGATGCCTGGAATCGGGTGCCAAATAGGCACCCGATTCCGGCATAAAATCGGCGCCGGGCTGCAAAAAAAAATAAAAAAAAATAAAGGTTATTCTCACCTCCCCCCGAGCCCCCGCCGTCTTCCGCCATCTTCCTCTAGGTTCCCGGTGGCTCTCGCAGGCTGCCGGTGTCAGCAGAGGTGTACCTCTGCTGTACACAGGACCTGCGATGATGTCACAGTCACGTGACAGCGGGTTCACCATGGTGAACCCGCGGTCACATGACTGTGACATCACCGCAGGTCCTGAACAGCAGAGGTACACCTCTGCTGACACCGGCAGCCTGCGAGAGCCACCGGGAACCTAGAGGAAGATGGCGGAAGACGGCTGGGGCTCGGGGGGAGGTGAGAATAACCTTTATTTATTTTTTTTAACCCTTGTGCTCCTAGTTAGGAGCAGTTTTACTGTACTGAGCATGCTCAGTACAGTAAAACGGCGTCCGAGGAGACATAGATGTTTCCTCGGACCCTTCTCCATAGGGCCCCATGTTATAGGGATCGGACCTAATCGGATGTGCACTAAATGCCATCCGATTTGGTCCGATCCGAATCTGTCATATTTTATTTTCGGTGCTAAAATCGGAGCAGGCTCCGATTTTAGCACCGATAATAAAATCGGACAGAATCGGATCGGACCAAATCGGATGGCATTTAGTGCACATCCGATTAGGTCCGATGCCCATAGGGATACATGGGGTCCGAAAATCGGTCCGATGCTGTCCGATTTTTTTCGGACAGCATCGGAAATGCAAAAAACGTTATGTGAAAGCAGCCTAAGCCTCCTTCTCCTTCCGTATTATATTTTGCATCATCTTTTCTGACTTTACCGGTGATCTTGTTGACTAAGGATTAGAAATGAAAACAAGTAAATCTATTCCAGTGCTGACTGTCCAAAGCTCATGCTTCTGCCACGTCTAACAAAGTGCACATACTGCCCTCCCCTTTCATCATGTAGAAACAAAACTTCGGGAACAACTGCTGCGCTTCCAGCTCACCAGATCAGCCAACCTGTTAAATTTAGAGGCGGAATCTCTGAGTACATAGCTGGTATTAAACATGATGCACTGACAATTGTGGCCAATCTCTACTGCTAGTTTAGGAAGTAATTAAATTTGATTTGTGTTAAGCAGACAGAACCTAACCAGTCATTGTTACACCACTTAGTGGTAGCAATGTAGTTTCTCACTTATATTCCTGGAGTTGTTCAATCTACAGTAGATGTAGAGCTCAGGCTGTCAGGTTGTGTATTTCTACTTCTTATCTATACTGTTATCAGTCAATAGTTAAGGGAGCCAACAACCAGATAAGAGCAGAAATATTCCTCCACCTATTTCACACAGAATGTTATGTGAGTACTTACAATATACACTCATTAGCTATGTTCAGGCTGGCTTCACACCACGTTTTGGGGATCTGTCTGTATCCATTTTGAAATGGATAGGCAGGGATGCGTTTTGGCACCCCATGTATTCCTATGGGCACGGATCGGTCCTATATGGCCATCCATTTGTGTCAATTCAGTCAGGGATCCGTTTGTGTCATGTTTTTTCCTTTACCCAGATTCGGAGAGTGCACCAATTTTGGGCACAGCAGAGAAAAACGGACATAAATGAATCCGGCGCGGCCCACAGCACATAACATGGGGGTCTATGGAGACAGATTCGGGACAAAAGGACCGTTTCCCGGATCCAATTTGCGGTACTGAGCATGCTCATAAGCAAGGATCAGCTCTTCCCAGCCCTATTTCTGTTCAGGATATTCTCTCTCGCTCTGTCCCCAGACCACACAACCATTATGTCCTATGGCTGTAGCAATTGCTAATGCTTTTCTATAGTAAAGCCGGATCCGTCAAAAAAAAAAAGGATCCGGGAGCATAAGTGCCATTCATTTGCACAGATCTGTGCCTGTCCGTCTGGTCCTTCAAATTAAAGGATCCACACGGACAGGCAAAAAACATGGTGTGAAAGGGGCCTAAGGATGCCACTTGTTTGCTTGCAGACTTTTTTTTTTTACACTGTGTTACTTTCTTTGTTCTAGGACAGAAGAATATTTTAAGCTGCTAATGAAAGAATGAGCCAGCAAGGGTATGTGACCTCTCCGCCGTACTCTCAACCTCAGCCTGGATTTGGGGGTTTTCCACCAAACTATGGAACACCTGTTATGTCACCTACGTATTGCCATCCTGGTGCTACAAACATTGCATCTCCTCCACCACAACCAGGTGAGAATGCATTTGGAACCCACTTGTTGGTGTGAGAGTACAGTTCCGAGACAATAATTCATCTTCAGAACTGCTTGTATCTGAATGTCTTTCACTCTTGAAGATGGTACAGTAGTTATTCTTCTGCCCTGATTGCCAGAAGTTATTTTAACCTGTTGTAATGGAATAAACCCACTTATAGCAGATAGAATTAAAATGAAAAATTTGGCAAAAATGTTGAATTATTTTCAATTTTAAGCAGGTTTTGAGTCACTTACTTGATGCTAGAAAGTTGCATAAATGATAACCAATATTTTGCAGTTAACAACTGACATATATTTTCATGTATGACTTATGGACAACCCAAAGGGCCACAAGATGACAAATTTTGTCTTTTTTTTTTTTTTGTAGTAAAAATATACAATATTTTAACCTTTCACCACTTTTCCAAAGCAGGGATGTTAAGACAGTAAGCCAAGCCTTCGACTTCGACTCCCTTATACATGGCGCATGGTTTAGGCTGCTTTCACACCACGATTTTTGTATTTCCGATGCTGTCCGAAAAAAATCGGACAGCATCGGACCGATTTTCGGATCCTATGGATCCCTATGGGGATCGGACCGAATCGGATGTGCACTAAATGCCATCCGATTTGGTCCGATCCGATTCTGCCCGATTTTGGCCGATTTTTTTCAGGAGAAAAAAATCGTTGCCTGCAACGATTTTTTCATCCGATTACAAAATCTGACAGATTCGGATCGGACCAAATCGGATGGCATTTAGTGCACATCCGATCTGACCCGATCCCTAACATGGGGCCCTATGGAGAAAGGTCCGAGGAAACATGTGATGTTTCCTCGGACCCCATTTTACTGTACTGAGCAAGCTCAGTACAGTAAAAATGCTCCTGGGAGCACAAGGGTTAAAAAGAAAAAAAAAAAAAGTTTAT
This sequence comes from Allobates femoralis, assembly GCA_033576535.1. Lineage (NCBI taxonomy): Eukaryota > Metazoa > Chordata > Amphibia > Anura > Aromobatidae > Allobates > Allobates femoralis. Next base: position 238,824,191 of record JARQOC010000003.1, read on the forward strand.
TCTCACCTCTCCCCGAGCCCCCGCCGTCTTCCGCCATCTTCCTCTAGGCTCCCGGTGGCTCCCGCAGGCTGCCGCAGGCTCCGGTGTTAGCAGAGGTGTACCTCTGCTGTACAGGACCTGCGGTGATGTCACAGTCATGTGACCGCGGGTTCACCATGGTGAATGGTGAACCCGCGGTCACGTGACTGTGACATCACCGCAGGTCCTGTGTACAGCAGAGGTACACCTCTGCTGACACCGGCAGCCTGCGAGAGCCACCGGGAACCTAGAGGAAGATGGCGGAAGACGGCGGGGGCTCGGGGAGAGGTGAGAATAACTTTTTTTTTTTTTCTTTTTTTGCAGCCTCCGGCGCCGATTTTATGCCGGAATCGGGTGCCTATTTGGCACCCGATTCCAGGCATCAGAAGGGAGCCGATGCTGTCCGATTTATATCGGACAGCATCGGCTCCCTGAAAATCGTGGTGTGAACGCACCCTAAGTCACATATTTACTGTATTAAATTGGTAATATCAGGCTTTTATCACCATTATGATACAATAATCAAGCTATTTAGGTAGAACATAAAATATGTTTATTGGAATACGTTAGAACACAGAAAACCTTAATAAATTGTAAATACGCAATACACTATACAGTGAGTGGGAGCTACAGTTGAAACCAGACGTTTACATACACTATATAAAAAGACACATATGCATGTTTTTCCTGACTATCTGACGTGAATTTAGAATAAACCTTTCCAGTTTTAGGTCATTTAGGATTACCATAATTGTTTATATTTGCCAAATGCCAGAATAATGAGAGGGAGAAAATGTTTTAAGGCATTTTTATTACTTTCTCCAAAGTTACAAGTTTACAAACACTAAGATTACTATGCCTTTAAAGAGGACCTGTCATCAAACCAGGCATGGTGATCTAATTACAGCACTGGATGCAGCATGTCTGCAGCATCCAGGCAAGGGGTCCCCCAGCACTTGAGCAGCCCTGTACCCCGAGATAATACACAGCATTTAAACAGAGTTTTTTTTCTCTCCTGTTTACCCCGCCCCTCAGGGGGCGGGGCTAAACGGACTCTCTGGGAGAGAGAGAAAAAACCCTCAGTTTAAATGCTGCAGACAGGGAGAGAATGATTGGCAGCGGTGGGCAGATTACACATGCAGGGGGTGTGAATCTGCCCTTGGCTGCAGCCCCTAGCCACCTCCTTAGTGGCTGTAGCATGTAAGTTTTCTAAGTGTATTATCTCGGGGTACAGGGGGGCTCAATGGCTGGGGGGACCCCTTGTCTGCATGCTGCAGACATGCTGCATCCAGTGCTGTAATTAGATCACCATGACTGGTTTGGTGACAGGTCCTCTTTAATGTTTTGGAGTGTCCATCACGAAGTCCTAAACTCAATCCTATTTAAAATTTATGGGCAAAGCTGATAAGGCAGGTTTGAGCAAGGCAACCTACAAACATGGATCAGTTACACCAGTTCTGTGATAAGACATAGACCCAAATTCCTTACAACTATTGTGAGAAGCTTGCGGAAGGCTATGCAAAATGTTTGACGCAAGTCACACAGTTTAAGGGCAATGGTACCAAATACTAATAGCAATGTATGTAAACTTGTGACTTTGGATAAAGTAATTAAAATGTCTTAAAACATTCTCTCTCTCATTATTCTGGCATTTGGTAAATATTATTAATTAATAACTAGATGTGGGCATCGGGAGGGCAGTGATGTCACGATGGGGGTGGGCTCTGTGTCACTGGGGGAGGCTGTCTCTCACCCCCGTGCACTCTTGCCCCTGTGTGCTGTCTCTCTCCCCCCTGTGCTGTCTCTCCCCCTGTGCTCTCTACTTTGACCTGTCTCTCTGTGCGCTGTCCCCCATGTGCTCTCCCCCCCTGTGTGCTGTCTTCTCCCCCTGTGCTCTCTCCTTATAGCTGTCTTGCCCCTGTGTGCTCTCGCTCTCCTCCATGTATGCGGTCTTTTTCTCCTCTGTGCTGTCTTCTCCTCTCTCCTTTGACTTGTCTCCCCTCGTGCACTGTCTCTCTCCCCCGTGTGCTGTCTTCTCCTTTCTGTGCTCTCTCCTTTGAGCTGTGTCCCCCCTGTGTGCTTATCTTTTCCTCCCTGTGCTTTCTTCTCCTCATATGTGCCCTTTCCTTTGAGCTGTCTCCCCCCTGTGCACACTCTCTCCCTATGCATGCTCGCCCTTTCCCCTTGTGTGCACTCTCTCTGCCCCTGTGTGCTGTCTCTGCCCCCGTATGTACTCTCTCTGCTCCTTGTGTGCTCGCCCTTCTCCCCTGTGAGTTTCTTCTTCCCCCTGTGCTCTCTCTGTCTGTGCCCCCCTGTGCGCTCTCTCTGTCTCTCTGGAGCCATGTGCACTATCACTGGTCCCTTGTGCACTTGCCTCTCCCCCTGTGTGATCTCTCTACCACCCCGTGCACTCTCTTTGCCCACCTGTGCCCTATCTCTGCCCCCCATGTGCTTTGTCTCTCCCAACTTGTGCTCTCTTGCCCCTGTGGTGTCAGTAGATGGCAGCGGCGTAAGTGTGCGTACAGGATCATGCTGCTGTCATCTTTGTATACCCAGGTGTCCAAAGATGGTGGGCACCTGAGTAAGTGCACTTGTGTGCCAGGTATGCGCATGTGCATGCCTGCGGGGTACGGCGGCTGCAGTTTCAGGTGGCGGTTGTGGTAGTGCTGGCGGTACTGTGCAATGTGGACTTAGGTATGCAAATATGGCGGAGGCTTGTGATAGAACGATATCTGGATGACAGTAGTTACAGATGAGACAGAACAATTATGTAACTGCCCCCCTGTGCATTCTCTCTGCCCCCTCCTGTGTGTTTTTTTCTTCCCCCATGTGCTCTCTCCCACTGTGCATGCTCTGTGCCCCCCCATGGTGCTCTCTCTTCCCCCCTGTACATGCTCTATGCCCCCCCCCATTTGCGCTCTCTGCTCCCTATGGCCTCTCTCTGTCCCCCTGTGTGCTCTCTCTGTGTCCCCTTGTGCGTGCTCTCTGTCCCCTCTGTGCACACAGTCTGCTCTCCTGTGTGCTCTCCCTGCCCCCCCCTCCCCCCGTGCTTCCCTGTGCACTCTCTCTGCCTGCCCTGTGCCCTCTCTCTTCCCACATGTGCACTCTCTATGTCCCCATGTGTGCTCTCTCTGCCCCCCTGTGCTCGCTCTCTGCCCTCCATGTTTGTGCTCTACCCCTCTGTGCTCACTCTCTGCCCCCTCTCTGCTCACTCTCTGCCTCCCTGTGTGCTCTCTCTGCCCCCCCTCCGCCCTTTCTGCCCCTCATGCTCACTCTCTCTGCACCGCCTGTACGCACTGTCTCTCACCTTGTGCTTGCTCTCTACCTCCTTTATGCGTTCTATGCCCCCCGTGCCCGCTTTCTGCCCCCTGTGCTTGCTCTATGCCCTACCGTGCGCTCTCTCTACCCCCTCCCTACGCTCTCTTTGCTCCCATGTGCGCGCCCTCTGCCCCACTGTCGGCACTCTCTGTCCCCCTGAGCTTGTTGTCAGCCACCTTTTTGTTCACTCTCTTCCCCCCATGTGCATGCTCTTTGCCCCCTGTGCTTGCTCTCTGCCCCCCATGCTCTCTATTCTCCCCTGTCTGCTCTCTGCCCCGTGCGCTCTCTGCCTCGTGCGCTTTCTGCCCTATTTGCTTGCTCTCTGTCCCCTATGCACTCTCTTCTTCCCTGTCCGCTCTCTGCTCCCTGTGCACTCTCTGCGCCATGTGCTCTCTCTGCCCCCATGTGCATGCTCTCTTCCCCCAATGTGCGCGATCTTGGCCCCCATGAACTCTCTTTCCCCTGTCCACTCTCTGCCCCCATGTGCATGTTCTCTTACCCCAATGTGCGCGATCTTGGCCTCCCCCTGTGCTTGCTCTCTGCCCCACTGTGTGCGCTCTCTGTTCCCTCTGCAGCGGCATGAAGAACTGTGACTGCGTAGGTGCAGTTCCTCAATCGGTGGTGTAGGCGATAGGTGGCGGGCTGCGGGAACCAGGCTGCGGGTGGCATGTGTGGAGGGTTGCTGGCGTCGGCGGCACCGCTAGCGGTACTGCGCAATGGGCCACTATCGGTAGCAGGTGCCATATTTGCACACCCATCACTTGGGTGTGCAAATATGGCTGCCACCAACACGTGTTAGGAGGACAACCGGACGGAAGTTGATGACGGATGCCACAAGGTAAGTATATATTCCTAATTGACCTTAAAGTGACCCTATACCCAGAAGCCAACCCCACATCCCCTTCATACCTATCCATGCAGCTTGTGAACCTGCTGCCATCGATCCCTGTATCTTGCAAAACCGCTGGGGCATTCTTCATAAATCATACTTTTATAATCGCATTTCTGGGCGTTTCACTGAAATTTTAAAGCCGCAAACAGGCGGGCCTGTGTGCCGCTCTCCCCCTCCTTCTCCGTAATTCTGCACGCAGCGATGGGCGTGCTAAACAACAGAGAGGCGGCTCGCCTCATAGTATGGGCGGTGAAGCCGATATGACGCGAATTACGTCATACCGGTTTCAACGCCCATACTATGAGGCGAGCCGCCTCTCTGTTGTTTATGCACGCAGCCATGGGCGTGCAGAATTACGGACAGGGAGGGGGAGAGCGGCACACAGGCCCGCCTGCTGCGGCTTTAAAATTTCAGTGAAACGCCCAGAAATGCGATTATAAAAGTATGATTTATGAAGAATGCCCCAGCGGTTTTGCAAGATACAGGGATCGATGGCAGCAGCTTCACAAGCTACATGTATAGGTATGAAGGGGATGTGGGGTTGGCTTCTGGGTTTAGGGTCACTTTAAACAAGAAAGGGGTTTATTCTGATTTCATGTCAGATAGTGAGAAAAACATGCATATGTGCCTTTTTATATAGTATATATAAACTTCTGGTTTCAACTGTAAGTGTACCCAATTTATTATATATTTTAGGAGTCTGAGCTGGCCTGTTTTATAACAACTCCAACTCAACCAAAATGGATACCAACCTCATGACTCTGACTCTACAGCCCTGTTCCAAACTGAAAAATGAAGGACCTGATTAAACAGTAGAGAATGGTTTACTGCTTTCCAGTTGTTTAACTATAGTTTACACAAAGGATAGAGCAGAAACTTAGTGCAACTTTATGCCTGTAAAGATTCTGAGATCTGATCCACAGACAATTAAAGAGGCAGTACAGAATATCCCTTTGCACCTCTTAGGCTGCAAAGATCTGCATCCCCCTGCATTCCCCTGAAATTGTAAAACCTGATGAAACTGGATGCTCCCACATTGGTATTATTACTGATCCGGCTGACAGAGCCGGCGTGATACTGGTGTGGTAGCATCCAGTTGCATCAGGTTGTGTACATTTTCTGACGGATCCGGTGAAAAATGACACAGCCCATAGTGAATGTGTCATATGAAACTGACTTCTGGGTATGCTCAGTCAAAAAACCCAAAGCCCACGTCCGGATCCTGCTTCCTTTGGATCTAGGATCCCTAGAGCTCCATTTTAATGCCCGCAACATAGTGACGGATCCGGGTGCCTCCGGGTTTTAAAAAAGCAACAAAATCATAACATTTTGTGTTTTTGTTTTTGGCCACAAACTGTTGACACCTGGATCCTGCTGGAACCATATACCCCCAGATGCACCCGCATGTTCCAGTGTCCTCACTGAAAGTCAATGGGGAAGAAAACAGATGCGTGTTCATACGGTTCCAGCTGGATTCATCCAGATTCCAAAAAACAGTAGTGTAAAACCAGCCTTACATAAATTGGGACATCTTACATTTTTAGATGCATTGGATTAAAGGATATATTATTATATTATAAATTGATTGTTTTTCTTCAGTTGTTTGTTTTTTTTGTAAATAAATCTTCCTTCATTTGCTTTGTGCATTTCTTAGGGTAATATAAAAAGAGGTTTGCAATGATAAGACTTTGAAATATAACTTTGAAAACAATGTACAGTATCCTAAATAATTTTCTTAAATGTTAACTCATGATGGCAGAAAGTTGCTGCAAAATTCTTATATCTTGTACTTACTGATTTGTGAAACATGTCTTATGTATGTTTCTGTAGCTGGGCTGAAGCCTGGTGCACAACTTGGACCTCCTGTTTCCTTGAGCTCCCAACCTCCTACTCAGAATAACTATTATAATGGACCACATACCCCTGGAAACCTTATTCAAAGGTAATGAGGACTTTGATTAAATAACTTATTATATGGAGTCTGCAAATCTGTGTGTTCATTTGTATTTTTTTCAGGCATCCAGGACCTCCAGCCAGCAGTAATACCTCTCCTTCCTACCCTTCATTTGGTCAGTCTTCAGCACCTTTCAACAATGCTCCTCCAGCGCCAATCCAGCAGATGACCAACCAGTTAAATAACTGCAACTTGGAGGATATGGTAATTCTTATGTTTAGACAAATTATGTTTTCATTGTCAATGCTCTCTTTTCATTTGGACTACATGCCATTTCATGTCTGAGGTATGTTGACCTAAACAGGGCAATAAAGGAAATGTCAGACTGGTGAATCTGAAGCTCTGTTTTAATGGACTGAATCTGTATTTAGTAGTAATGACTAACATATTTTTGAGATGAAAAGGTTAGTTGAGGACTATGAAGAGGCCTGTATGAATGTTTGCCTGGTGGTCAATCACTTGTACTGTCACTTCATTTATTCTCAATAGGACCACTGGAGATAGTAGAGCGCTGCACTCTACTGCTTTTTGGCACTTCTATAACAATAAAGTGATCAGCAGCGTGTATGATCAATCACCCCACCATTAATATGGGATTGGTGAAGGTTCCAGCAATCGGGAACTTATTCCCCATTCCAAGGATAGGAAATAACTTCCAAACTTGAAAATACCCCTTTAACATTTCTCTGTTACCCAGGCAAAGCAGATTTTTTTGTTTTTACGTGATACTTAACTACTTTTGCATGTATGTCTAGTACAGGTATATATAATGTACATATTCCTTAATATCAAGCATGACTTAATGTTAATAAACTTTGTATTAAAAATTATTTTTTTAGAGCACCATTAATTCCATGGTACTATACAAGAGAAAAGTGGTTTACATACAAAATACAAATTACAATGAACAAACTAACATTGACAGACAGGAACCTAGGGGATAGGACCCTGCCCTAGCGGGTTTATAGTTTACTGGATTATGGGGAGTAATCAGTAGGTTTGGGTGGTGGTGGTGAGGTGGCAGTGGGGACATTCAAACTATAAGGTTTCTGAAGAGATTAATTTTTACGTTCCATAGGAAAGTTCAGAATATGGTGGATAATCGGATGTATTGTGGTACAGAATTTCAGAGGCTGGGAGATACTCAGGAGAAGTAATGAAGGCGATTACCTGAGGAACATACAAGTGTGAAAGAGAGAAAGAGGTCTTGGCAGGACCGGAAGTTATGTATGGGACAGTATCAGATTAGTCTGGACATACAGGTGCATCTCAATTAATTAGAATATCATCAAAAAGTTAATTTATTTGAGTAATTTTATACATAAAGAGAAATTCATATATTATATAGAGTGATTACAAACAGAGTGATCTATTTCAAGTATTTATTAATGTTAATGTTGATGATTATGGCTTACAGCTAATGTAAACTCAAAGGTCATTATCTCAGGAAGTTAAAGTAGAGAGGATGAAGGATCTGAGAGATAAAATATTACCTAAATAGGTAGCAGAGGCTTCACCTTGTGTGGTTGTGAGTGTCACAACCACTATAATAGCATATCACGTCTGCTGCAGTCTTCAGCGTGGGGCATATAGAGTAAGGAGGATGAAAGGTTAAAAATTGTGCTTCTGTATTCCTACAGACATCAAAGGGTGAATATAATTTTGATTTATTAGTCAATGCATTTCAGGGCTCCCTGGCCCCCTCCTCAGGACAAATCAGTATCATATTGCCATGTTTCAGGGCGTTTTTGGGAGCCCTGAAGCACTTTGACTAATGAATCAATATTATATTCACCCTTTGATTTCTCGTGGAATACGGCAGTGCAGTTTTTAACCCTTCACCCTCCCTACTTTAATTTCCTGACATTATGACTTTTGGGTTTTCATTGGCTGTAATCTATAATCATCAACATTAACAAAAATAAACACTTGAAATAGATCACTCTGTAATGACTGTATATAATTTATGCATTTCACTTTTTCTATTGAATTAATAAAAAATTTTAGTTTTTGATGATATTCTAATTCATTGAGATGCACCTGTATATGGAGTAGACAGATTATGAACGGCTTTTTAGGTTAATGTCAGTGGTTAGAACTTCATACGTTAGGGAATTGGAAGTCAATGAAGGGATTTGCAGAGGGGAGAAGCAGAGGAGTAGTGAGTAGAGGTGGAATAGTCAGATAGAAAAATAAAGGACAGACAGGAGAGGTGCGAGACTAAAGGAAGAAGCTGATTATGCTTTCTCCTTCAAATCACACATCAAAGCTTGTTTCACTTCCTGCTGCCTCCAATTCAAAAATATTTCCAGAGTCTATCCCTTTATCAACCCTTAATCTACTAAAATGCATTATGTTATTGGTTAGGGAAATTTTAGACGAGTTATGGGGACAGAATCCAGATTGTAGGTTTTCGAACCGTGGGTTAGATGAGAGATAGAAGGAAAGTACAATGTGGACTTGGTGTTCGCGGAGTTAAGACGTGAATGAGAGCAGTGATATGGGATAATAGCTGGACATAGAGGGTGGGACAAGTGATAGTTTATTAAGCATAGGTTTGATTGTGGCATGTTTAAAAGTAGAAGGAAAAGTACCAGAAGTTATTAATAGGTAGAAGAGATGGGTTATGGCTAGGATAAGTGTGGAAGTGAGCTTGGGATGGAGGTGGGATGGGATGAGATCAAGTGCACATGTGGTGAGGTGTGATTTGAAGAGAAAATGAGTGAGGTCTCCTTTGGTAATGGAAGTGGGAGGACGATTATGGGGGAAGGGCAATTGTCTGTTACATGGAGGGGTTTTCGTGGTTGATTAATAAAAACTTGCCTGATTTGGTTGATCTTGTTTTTGAAATGTGCGGCAAAGTATAGATGAGGCAGGTTGGAGAGGACAATGATGGGTGGAGGAGGGAGTTACATGTGTTGAACACCTGTTTGTGGTTGTGCGATTAAGAAGATATGTCGACTTCAATGTGAAAGTTGCTTGTTAGCATGTGGTGAAATCTGCCTGCAGGTCTGATATAATGATTTGTCACACTCTGCCAGACACGGGAGGTAACTGAGTCAATAGGTGATGCAAGTTTGGTATTGTAAAAAACAATGGCACTGCCTGGGTTGTGGAGTAATAAAATTGAACTAAAGTATTTTTTATTTTAAGCTCTATAGGTGCTGTCACACATAACGATTGCTCCAACGATCCCAACAGCGATAACGACCTGCCGGGATCGCTGGAGCGTCGTTACCTGATCGCTGGGGAGCTGTCAAACAGGCAGATCTCCCCAGCGATCAGGCCATGGGAGCCACCTCCCACATCGCTCCCTGCTTAGCGCTGCCTAGGCAGTGCTAAGCAGGGAGAACGCTGGTAACTATGATAAACAGCGGGGTATCCAGGCAGCGCGCGCTGCCTGGATACCCGCTGTTTATCATAGTTACCAGCGTTCTCCCTGCTTAGAGCTGCCTGTAAGCAGGGAGAACGCTGGTAACTATCATAAACACCGGGTATCCAAGCAACGCGCGCTGCCTAGATACCCGCTGTTTATCATAGTTACCAGCGTTCTCCCTGCTTACAGGCAGTGCTAAGCAGGGAGGACGCTGGTAACCATGGTAAACGCCGGATATCTAGACAGCACGCGCTGCCTGGATACCCGGTGTTTACCATAGTAACCAGCCCTGTGAGGTCACAGATCGCTGGTTTCTTGCAGTCACACGCAGCGATGCGTGCTGACCAGCGGGAAACCAACGATCTAAAAATGACCCACAGCACTTTGCAGCGATCAGCGACCTCACAGCAGGGGCCTGATCGCTGCAAAGTGTCACACATAACGATATCGCTGGAGAGATCGTTGTAACGTCACAGTTACAACGATCTCTCTAACGATATCGTTATGTGTGACTGGGGCTTAAGCGCGTAATGCACCACATCTACACCCTCTGTTTGCATATCGCTCCTTTAGTGCTGAGTATAATTATAAACAATATATAGCATGTACACACTATGTTTAGACATTACACTAAAGACGAGTTTCACCAAAGTTCTTCTCGGTACAAATGCTAACTAATAACAGCTTTCTTAATAATAAACTCATTTCTGTTTCATGAATCATAGTAGAGATGGCATTTTAGGAGCAAGGGGTTGTCTGGGAGGCACATAATAATGACCTATCCACAGGTCCTCTAGTAATATGGAAACTACAAAAAGCAGCCCTGTAAGTCACACATCACTGGAATCAGGGTCTCCTCCTGTATGCAGACTGGGAAGCAAAAACCTGTTTACAAATTGTGTTTAAGTTTTTGTTGTTGTTTTCTTCGTAATGATTTTATTATTGTCGTTAGTGAAAGACTTTTCAGCTATTTCATTAACTTAACCATACCGTCAAGATCTATATGAAACTTGTGTAATTCCTTGTAACACCCTGGGACAATGCACTGCTCACCACTGGGAACGGAGCTTGGGATGCAACCAGGGACAAAATCTTCATGGAGTTCAAATATTTTTACAGAGGGAAAAATCATATCTCACTCCAAGAGTATAGTAGGGTGGCTACCACAGTGTATTTGTGTCTGATAAGGAACTGTTAATGTTTTGCTTTTTTTTACATCTTCTGTCTTTACTCTAAACACAGGTCCTCCTGGATCCAATAGCCCCCATATGCCTCCCAGCCCAAATATGCCTGGCAGTTTTCCATCTCAGACAAGTCACATGCCTCCAGCCCTCCATTCACCACCAGGGACAACCAACAGTTTGAATGGGTTTAACTCTGAGCCTCTCTTACCTCATCCCAATATGCAAGATGGAATAAATGCACATCCTTCACTTCAACCACAGATGCCAGGTCAGCCCCCACAGTTTGGATATCCTCCTCAGAATCGTAAGTAATCTCATATCTTATATTTAAATGGAATAGTTGCAATTTTGTGTAAGTGTGCATGATAATTAATTGGGTAGTAAACTTTGCTGCACATTGGAGAACAAATATATACACAAAGGTGTATATAAAAGGTTAGTTATGAATGCCACTCACTGTAAATTATTCTAAAAAGACTGTCGGAAATTGAGACCACGCTGTCTGCTCCCTGACATAAGGCAGCCTGGACACTTGGCAGTACTGCTGTAATATCTAGAGATGGAGACTAAGTTATAGTATATAAGAGATTAAGTCTTACACAGTACTATAGTTTTTCATGTAACTGCAGATAATATTTCTAAGAAAAATTTAATTTGTTTTTCTAAGATAATTTATACACGACACAGAAGAGTTAGGGTAAGTGCACACTTACCCGGCGGTTTCGGCGGCGGCAGCTTGCGGAACCCGCCAGGAAGCTCCGGCGCCATCCACCGGCTTCCTGGCGGGTATGTGCGGCGGGAGCCGGGCGGTATCCGGCGGCTGCCCAGCGGGTTCTCGGCGGCGATTCTGCAGCGGCTGGAAGCAGCACATGATTCTGCTTGCAGCCGCTGCAGAACCGCCGTTTTTTAGAACATGGTCATTCTTTGCTAACCCGCTGGGAAACCTGCGGGTTAGCAACGGATGACGCTGGGTAACCGCCGGTGTGTGCACAGCCTTGGGCTGTTTACATTAGTTTTAATGTTAATCCAAACGCCGGTTTGGATTAACATAAATTAACATAAAACTAATGTAAACAAAACGGCGGTTTACACAGGTAAACCGCCGAAAACCCGGCCAGTGTGCACTTACCCTTAATGTCCTGCATAAGGGTATATACACATGGAGGAGTAATCAAAAGAGTCCATTCACTGGGCACTGCTAAGTTAGGAGAAGTGCTTATTTTTCATCATATGGGTATATGCGAGGTGGGGCAATGCTGACCGCCTCTGGGTACCCGCTATATATCACATCAATATAGCATAAAAAGGTAAAAAAAGATAGCGGCACTCACCGGGCGTGTTTCAATGGTGCTTTATTTGGGTACCCTCATTCCAGGGTTCCACTCAGAAGGGAGGGGGTGCAGAGACAGCAGAGATGACGGATCTCCGTTTCGGGGCTCCTACCCCTTCCACGGACCTGCTGTCTCTGCACCCCTCCCTTCTGAGTGGAACCCTGGAATGAGGGTACCCAAATAAAGCACCATTGAAACACGCCCGGTGAGTGCCGCTATCTTTTTTTCCTTTTTATGCTATACACATGGAGGATTCCACAATAAAAGTTCCAAAGAATGACAATATTCATGTCTATGTAAAATTAACTTGCTGTACATATTTATTATGCTTTGTTTATGTAGCACCATCATATTCAGCAGCCCTTTACAAACATCCTCACTGCCCCCTTTGAGGCTCACAATCTAAATTCCCTATCAGTATGTCTTTGGAGTGTGTGACAAAACAGAAGTTCCCGGTGGAAACCCAGGCAAACATGGGGAGAAACATACAAACTCCTTACACCTGCCATCCTTGGTGGGATATGTTAAGGCTTTTGTGCATGTTTTAACTGCTTCACGTTTCCAAAGATGCCAAGGGTTAAAAGAAGTGTGCTGACCCTTCGTCAGAGATATTGCACCCGAAAGACACTATACAGTTTACAATACAATGAGAAGGCTCAAGGGTCACTTAGAAGATGCACAGCCGTCTTTTTGAAAGTTTTGTCAGTGCTTTTGATTAAAAACTGCTTAAAAGTCACTTTTACGCTGACGACAGACCCTTTTTAATTAAAGTAATGAATGAGTACAAACAATGACTGCAGGAAACTTTGTTCACTTTTGTATAGAATTGGAGTCACAATGATTACTGAACTTAGGGAAAGACGGTCAAAAAATACCATATTCTTTAAATCAAGTTTTTGTGTATTTATTACACAATTTTTTGTTATTCATATCTTGATCTGTATTAAAAAAACAAAATTAGAAATTGTGCATTTTTGACACTGGTCATTGGCGCTATTTTGCACTCATACTTTTATTTTCAGGAAGACTTTTTAGATGTCCCATTATCATCACAGGCATGATTACAATGATAACACCTCTGTGCACAGTTGATAAAACAGGATCCACCATTCACAACCATTCACAAATAGTCATGTCACAGGTCCCGCTGGTTCACTTTCTCTCACAGTAACCTTTGCACATGGTCAATACAAAAGAAGAGGTCAGAGTCAGTCTATTGTTGCTAATGTATATGTGAATATCCTGAAACAACTGAAGTTACAGACTAAAAATGCCCCAGTGATTAGTGTGATCATTAGATATGCGAGAAAAACATGACAAAACTTGTAAAACAGTACATTTATTATAATATACACATAAATATAATATACAAGTATAATTTAAATAATACATAATTTCCTGATTAAGTATTACCTTTATGTGAATATTAGGTTTACGATCTTAAATGTATATTTAACTGTTCATATTGTAGAAAACAGCTATGGTGCTCAGTTGACGGGACCACCAATGCCTTATCCTGGTTCATTTCCTGGAAGTCAACAGCAAATGTCTGGACCACCTCAAAAGAAACTGGACCCAGATTCTATACCAAGCCCAGTAAGTTATTGTGCCATTATTACTGTATAAATATTGTAGTGATGGGTCTATGATATAGGTTTCTTCAAAACCATATTCACATATTCAGGGATCTTTTGTGTCTGCCTAAAAAACAGACATTTTTTCATCCAAGTAATTGTCCGTTTTTAGCAGTTTTTGTTCCCTATGGCTGCCTTCAGATTTGCAGATGCCTCCGCAGCGTTCTGCGGAGGGATCTGCAAGCATCTGCATGCAGACCGCAGCCCCTATCTTTATAATGGAGCGCACGGTGTCTGCAGATGCTTGCAGACTGCCGTGCGCTCCCATTGCCCGCCATGAGTGATCTGTGCGCAGGCGGATGCCTGCGCACAAATCACACAGTCTCGTCCGCACCAGGAACGCGACATGTTGCGTCCCTGGTGCGGGCGAGAGTGTGTAATTGTGCGCAGGCATCCGCCTGCGCACAGATCACTCATGGCGGGCAATGGGAGCGCACGGCGGTCTGCAAGCATCTGCAGACACCATGCACTCCATTATAAAGATAGGGGCTGCGGTCTGCATGCAGATGCTTGCAGATGCCTCTGCAGAACGCTTTTTCAATTATTTTTCAAAACTTCAACAAAATCAGATGTATTTTCCTACGAAGGTTGATGTCAAGTAAAAGATGGAAGGGATGTTGAGGCGGGCAGCTGAAATATCACAATATTGGAAATTTCAGCAATTTCCACCGCACTAATATTATCAAGTACATCTTGGTCACCCCCAACCTCATACTAACCAGCAACACTCATATTCCTACCAGAGATGAAGGGTTACTTGTCAGGGCTAGATAAAGAAATTACAAGTTTTCTACACAGAGTTGTACAACTTTTCAGCAGTATTATTTGGGATTTGGATTATTGATCTACATTTTGATCCATTAATGTGGTAAAGTAGTTTTTCCTAATCATGGATATGACCATATTTGTGTATAAGCACCCATTTTAATACTGGAACATCCTTACATTTTTGGAAGGACTTGACTACAACATCTGCATAGCTTAATGAAAACCATTATATTAGTATGTTTTTGGAGTATTCAGCTTTTTCTGTGATTATAACGTTGCTCTCATAATGTACAAAAGGAATTGCTAAGTAAAAAATGGACAGAAAGCGCAATATGGTTTTATCTGGTAAAACAAGTGGCATATTGATAGCAAAGAAATGCTCACCTTAATGAGTTGTGTTAGACACAACCACTGCAGATCGCTTAGATTTGTGAGATAGGTGCTGCAGCCCCAATATAGGAGTGCCAGAAAGGAGAAGGGTTAACATTGTGCTGCAATCTTTAAAATGAAAAACTTCAGGAAGCAATCTTCAATATAGTGATTTATTCAATGCATTTTGGACTTGTAGTCCTTCATCAGTATAAAGTGATATTTCCTGATGCAGGAGTACAACTCGGAAATGCTTTTAATAAATCACTAGCCCTCTCTTTTGCGGAATTTCCAAAAGGAAAGCAATTGGTAATCACCAAGGGGCCAATTTGGAGCATCTTCTAAGTAGCGTGTGCCTCTCTGCACTTCGTCAGTAACGGATCTCCTGTTTGAGACTGGAATATTATTTTTGGTATAAGAAACTGTCAGTTTTGCCGAATTTGATGGACAAGCATTGCCGTGCGCATCCTGCCCTGACTCCTCCCATTTTGGTGAATTTGCCAGTGAGAAACTGACAAAAGTCACAATATATTTGTGCATCTCCATATTGAGCAAAAATTGTGCAACTTTTCAAAATGTCTTACACCATCTTTCTGTAATAAATGCTTTTAAGATTTGGGATCCTAGTATTTAAGAAGTGGTAAGTTGGATATACATTATAAAAATCCAATAGGCTATGCTTATTAGCCTTTTCTTTTATATGTTACTGCTAAATGAATAATTCCTGTAAGGTTTTGTAATTAATTTTCTTTTAACAGATACAAGTTATTGACAATGATAAGGTTAGCAGAGCTGGACAGGTCTATACCACTAACGTCCGAGGACAAGTCCCTCCACTGGTCACCACCGACTGTACTATACAGGATCAAGGTAATCATGTGCAGGTAGTTAAATATCATATCACATTCACGTCTCACATAGAGATTGTTTTCATTTTGCTGGGAGGGTTAGGAGAAAGTTACAGGCTGAGTTTATACAAGTGTGGTAACAACACTAGAGCCGAGTTTCTCAGGTTTCTTTGTGGTTTCCCAGAACAGTCTCCTATTAAAGTATAGTATTTCCTAATAATAAAAGTACATCCACCATTTGGGATATTGAAATATTACTTCAGACAGGCTCTGTGATCTGTATGAAAAGAGCAGCTCTGTTGTAAATGTGTAAGCATTGTGGTATGCTGACTGCTTTTGTAACCAGTTCCTTGGTTTGTGGGATATGATTTTGATATGAATTGGTCATAATCAAAGTTTTCTATCTTTCAGGGAATGCCAGCCCACGTTACATTAGATGTACAACATATTGTTTCCCTACCTCCTCCGACATGGCGAAACAGTCTCAAATTCCACTTGCTGCTGTCATCAAGCCTCTAGCTGTGGTTCCCCCAAATGAGGTAAGAGAAACGTTTGCCAGATATCTTCAAATTATTAAATAAAGCTGGTGTGACCTCATCATGCAGTCATGTGAATGTTATCTAAGTTGTCGAAGTAATATAAAACATTTTCACTTTAGGATGTGAAAGGCTTAGCACATGTAATTTAGTAAATGCACAAAAAATCAACTGTAAGTACCGTAATATCATTTTCAATTATTACTGATCTTGGTTGATCTTGCATACATACAAATCCTCCTAATTACATTTGCTATGCCATACTGTGCAATAGTATGGCCAGCACGCAGCTCTCTAAGATGCCTTTGATATCCAACACTGATACCCCTTACTGCATCAGGGAGAATGAGGCTGGTTATAATGGGAGTCCTGCAGATCCATGCAAAGAATTTTGAAATTCACCTATCATGGTATGTTCTTTTATTATTTACATATCTTACACTTCAGAGTAATTACTGATGATTGATGGCAAGCAGAAATATTTTATACATGTCAATATATTTTGTAAAAACATTAATGCTCACTTGAGTGGAAGATTACTAAGTACAATTGGACCTCTAATAAGTTAGATTGCTATAATGTATTTGCTAGAGCATCCTTGTTTTCATGGGTGGGAGAGCAATTTCTTATTCGCCCCTATAGTACAAACAGAAGTTGGATGTGCAGAGAAATGGCTTACTTAGGTCGGGAATACACACAATGCCACAATAAATGCCCAACTTTCTAGGTAAATAACATAATTGGGAATATATATAGTGCATCACAAAAGTAAGTAAAACTCTCACATTTATGTAAATATTTTATTATAGCGTTTAATGGGACAACACTGAAGATATGACACTTTAATATGATGTACAGTAGTCAGTGTAGAGCTTGTATAACAGTGAATTTAGTGTTCCCTATAAATAACTAAACCCATAATCATTCATCAGGCTGATAATGACAAATTCTGAAGACACACACATGTATACTTAAGCAGGGTGAGCTGATGCAGTAAATACGACAGGTGACGTAAAGCAGAGTCAGTCTTGGGAGGGTGAAGAAGAGCTGGGGAGGTAAAATCAAAATTCCAAGATAAGAGGAACAGATTGTATTATTGTTCTATGATTATTGGTCTGTGGAGAATTGAAAATAAGAAGTGTCAAAACTTAATTGTCCTCTAACTGGGGTCTGTTCGAAGATGTGATATCCCCAAATGCCCTTACAATTGATATAAAAACGCATGAATCCATGGAGACATTCAATCCTGTTTTGAATGTGCCTAAGGTCGTTATCAATTTGTATTCCCAAATTCTTCTCTCTTTCTGAGATTTGAAGTTACTTTTTAAAATGAGCAAACTCATGTCTGTTACCCTGTGTCAAAGATGCAAAAATACTTTGCTACAGGTAGATCCATACGCCTCTCTTTTATTGTGTGGCGATGAGAATTCATTCTTGTTCTGAATTTTTGCCCTGTCTCACCTATGTACATGCCACCTGTTGGACATTTAGTACATATAATTAAATACACCACATTATTTGTGGTGCAACTGAAGTTACCTGGGATCTTGTAGTTCTGTAATGTCCTGGAAATCTTTATCTTGTCCATTGTCATTATAGATGGAGAGGTTTTGCACCTGTTCTGGTTGCAGGGAAAGGTTCCTGTAGCTGCTGGAGAGGACAGAGTGCTTCTGACAATGATGTTTTTTAGATTCGGAGGTTGTCTAAAACACAAGAGTGGGGGATCCGGAAATATTGATTTTAGGCTTACTTTACTTACCATCTTTTCAGTTAGCCATTAAAAGGTATCAACCACTGAGGACTCTCAGATTCTAATATTTTTCTATCTACTGGCTAACACGGTATAAACATTTTTGACTTTAGGCAAGATACATTTAGCTTTGTACTCCTCACCTCATTGCTCCCATCTAAACCAAATAAGTTTATCTTGGTCTCAGCAAATCCCAAGTGATGGTTCGTGCAATCTATGTCCTTAGTCTGCTTGTCTTCAGCAAACTGTTTTTGGGCTTTCTTGTGCATCATCTTTAGAAGAGTCTACCTTCTGGGACAACAGACAAGCAGACCAATTTGATGCAGTCTTTTAACCTCTACAGCAATGTTGGCAGCACTCATATGCAATTTTGAATAGTCAAACTCTGTATATGATGCGAAACTTGTGCATTCAACTTCTTTGGTCGACCATGGTGAGGCCTCTTCTGAGTGGAACCTGTCTTGTTAAACCGCTGTATGGTCTTCCCCACCATGCTGCAGCTCAGTTTCAGGGTGCTGGCAAAGCCTAGTCCATCTTTATGTAGCACAACAATTATTTTTTTCAGCTCCTTAGAGAATTCTTTGCCATGAGGTGCCATCTTGAACTTCCCGTGACCAGTAGTACAGAGTGTCTGGGCGATAACATCAAATTTGACACTCATTTCTGATTTATAGCTAAGACCTTGTAACTAGTGATGGACAAACCCGACGATGTTTGGTGTCCGCTGACTCAGACAGTTTTTTTTCAAAGTCTGGGATCAGGACTGGACTTGACCTGAACCCTGAACCCGACCTTTAGTTATGAAGTGGTGACTGGGGGCTCTAAAAGGAAAGAAACATTTATTAAACATCAGCGTGATTACTTACCAGGGTTCATGCGCTTGTACTTCCAGTCCGCTTATTACCTTGCTGATTATTGACTGTACTGTAGATGCGAGAATGTACTATATAGGCTGTTTCCAGGATACTGCACTGGCTCCAACAGCCAATCACAGATGCCCATGCTCCATGACAGCGTTTGTGATTGGCTGTTGCGTCCCTCACCCATTGTTCCAGAGTCTGTGATTGGTTGCAGGCAATGAACCTGACGTCATAGTAGTGTATAAATAAATAATTTAAAAAAAAGGATGTAGAGCGTCTCAGTGCAAATAAAGCAGACAGCTATGGGATGCCACCCCGAGCTACCTGGCTTTACCTTGGCTGACAATCAAAATACATGGAAGCCCAATATTTTTCTAAAACTATTGAAATAAATAATGTAAAAAAAAATGCATGGGCTTCGCCCTATTTTTGATTGCCAGCCAAGGTAAAACCCAGGCATCTTGGTGCTGGTAATCTCAGAGTGTTGAGGCCCATAATCATTGCTTAAAACTCCATCCCCCCTCCCCACCTGAAGGCTAAAGAAAAGCATCGCATATCCACTCAAGAAATTGTGGCATTCATTAGAAGCACAATTTCTGGCACTTTAACCCGGCTCTTCCCGTTGCCTTAGTGCGGTGGCATCAGGGTAATAGAGAGGGTAAATGATAGCTGAGTATTAAGCTCAGATTGATAACATCAGGTCTCTATGAGATCTGCACCTTATTAGTCTTGTGAGGAAAAACACAGACACAGAGAAAAGTGCTTTTTTTAAATAAATCACAGAGAAAAATCCTTTATTTGAAATAAGTCAGACAGACAACCGTAATTTTCAAATTTATTACCCCACACATACCTCTCGATGATAATCCAGAGGATGCAGCGAGAGAACAAAAGCATCTTTTCCTGAAGACTCTGTGATCACACTGAGTGCCGCGAGAAGCGGTGATGTTACTCACTGAGTCACTGAGGCCTCGCGGCAGTGAATCTCAGCTGACCCGGTGACATGATTTGTTTTTTACATGTTTATCTCCTTTGTATCTATTAGAAATATGCACAAAAAAAAAACTAATAAAAAAAACCATCAACTTAATATTTGGTTGCACATCCTTTGGAATATATAACTACAATAGGTTCCTTTAACCATCAACAAGCATCTTACATCTCTCAAATAGAATTTTGAACCACTCTTCTTTTGCATACTGCTCCAGGTCTCTCATATTTGATGGGTGCCTTCTCACAACAGCAATTTTAAGATCTTTAAGGCTGGGTTCACACACAGTGTATATTAGCTTTTATGCAGCACTATTTTGCGGATGCGCAAACACAGTGGAATGCAGTGACATACATTAATGTTAGCTGTCCCAGCCAAGTCAATGCATTTCATTGTTTTCCATTCACACGCTATGCTTTTTACTCTATAAAGCGGATGCGTAAAAAAAAATGAACTTGTTAATTATTTTGGCGCTATTCACCTGCGCTTTTTAATCACCTCCCCTTGCTCCCCTGGAGATCTCTCTTTATCCCGAGACTGAAGAACCAGTGCAAGACCTTAGATAGAACAAAAAAAAAAAAAAAAAAAACATCTTTGAACCTCCACCATATTTGACAGTAAGTACTGTGTTGTTCCTTTCTTTGGAGACCTCATTCCATATTCGGTAAACAATAGAAAGATGTGCTTAACCAAAAAGCTCTATCTTGGTCTCATCTGATTTCCAAGAAGGATTTTGGTGTCAAACTGCAGTATAGCTTTTTATGCCTCAGTGTCAGTAGTGAAGTTCTTCTTAATCTTCTGCCATCTATTATATAATCACGAATGGGTTTTTTGCCCCTTTTGAGTCCGCTCTCGCTGCGAGTCAGCGTGGTCATGTGGATACGACCGAAGCATTGGCCGCGCAGCGGCCATTGCGAGCAGTTCTAAGTTCTAAGGCAGCGGGCATGGCGAGTCGCCTTAGCAGCGCGAAGCGGCCATTGCGAGTCAGAGACTCGCTCTTCTAGAATCCCGATGCATCTGCATCGGGCACCCAGCTAGTTTAAATTAATTCAAATGTTGACAAATAGTTTGCACTGACACTGATGCACCCTAAGCCCACAGGACAGCTTGAATTTCTCTGGAACGTGATTGGGGCTGCTTATCTTCCATTCAGACTATCCTATGTTGTAACCTCTTACCAATTTTTTTCGGTCGTCCAGATCCAGGGAGGCCAGCTAAAGTGCCATGAGTTTTAAACTTCTTTATTCTTTTATTATTTACTAGATGGGTTGCCCGATGCACAATGCATCGGGATTCTAGCAGAGCGAGTCTCTGACTCGCAATGGCCGCTTCGCGGCCAATGCTTCGCGCTGCTAAGGCGACTCGCCATGCCCGCTGCGCGGGCATAGCGAGTCGCCTTAGAACTGCTCACAATGGCCGCTGCGCGGCCAATGCTTCGTTCGTATCCACATGACCACGCTGACTCGCAGCGAGAGCGGTCTCAAAACGGGCAAAAATCCCATTCGTGATTATATAATAGATTTACATCTTGCAGTTTAAATAAGAAAACTAAGAAAGAAATCGCGGGAAAAGAAAGGAAATAGGAAAGGGGAACCAGGACAAGACATTAGGGCATGAAGGTATACAACGGTCAACATTTGTTGATGATCAAACGCTCTTAAGTATTACAGTATACATCAAGTAATATAACAATACAAAGTATTTGAAAAGGCTGTATACTTTAATTAAAATAAATTAAGCCTGAATGTCACAAGACTAAAAAAATATAAAGTAGTGGCATAAATATTTTTGACCATAGATTCCAGTGGGTTGCATTTTTCTCTTTGAGAGCCATGTTGTATTCTTAAATGTTATGTGATGAAGGCTTTAAACTTCTTGATTGTGTTGCACACAGTGGACAAAGAACATCACTATCTTTGGGGATGGACTTGTAATCTTGGGATTGTTGATATTCTTCTACCATTTTGGTTCTCATGTCCTCAGGCAGTTCTCTCCTCCTCTTTCTGTTTTCCATGCTTTTCTACCTTAAAACGGTGAAAAGCCGGTAGTTCAGTTTCTTCCAGCTCCTCCGGTTCGTCTTCCACGTCTTTCAGGTGTGGCATCCAGGATAAGACATGCATCTGCATTCCCGTAACTTGCGACCTGCCCTATATTTGATGACAAAATTGTAGTTAGACAACCGGGCTATCCATCGCTGCTCCAACGCACCTAATTTTGCTGAGTCCAGGTGGGTCAATGGGTTGTTATCAATGTAGATGGTAAATTCTGCAGCTGCCAGGTAGTGCTTGAAACGCTCGGTTACTGCCCAAACTACTGCCAGTAGTTCTAACTTGAAGGAACTGTAATTCTCAGGGTTTCTTTCCATAGGCCGGAGTTTCCTGCTTGCAAAGGCTATAACTTTCTCTTTGCCTCTTTGCTTCTGTGACAGTACTGCTCCCTGTCCCACGTTGCTGGCATCCGTGTACAGAATGAAGGGTTGATGGTAATCCGGATGCGCCAGGATCTCCTCTCCTGTCAGCGCCCACTTTAGCTTTTTGAAGGACTCTTCCCTCTCATCACTCCACTGGAAAGGGGGATTACGGGTTGAAGACCTTTTTGACTGTCCTACCAGGATGTCTTGTAGGAGAGCTGCTAACTTTGTGAATCCTCTGATAAATCTTCTATAATAGCCCACCACTCCCAGGAATTGCCTCACCTCTTTCACATTGGTGGGTCTTGGCCAATCCCTTATCACTGTGACTTTATCAGGATCTGGTGCTACTTCCTCTGAACTCACAATATGTCCTAGGTACTACACCTTTGGCTTAAGAAGGTGGCACTTGGATGGTTTGATCTTCATGCCGTATCCGGACAAGGCTTCAAAAACGTCTGCCAGGTCTTGTAGATGTTGTTCATATGTCTTGGAGTAGACTATGACGTCGTCCAGGTACAGGAGGACAGTTTCAAAGTTCTTATGTCCTAGGCAGCTCTCCATCAGGCGTTGGAAGGTACCGGGTGTGTTGCAGAGTCCAAACG
This sequence comes from Allobates femoralis, assembly GCA_033576535.1. Classification (NCBI taxonomy): domain Eukaryota; kingdom Metazoa; phylum Chordata; class Amphibia; order Anura; family Aromobatidae; genus Allobates; species Allobates femoralis. The sequence goes on from JARQOC010000003.1 coordinate 238,847,035, forward strand.
GCATACAATTGAACTCACAGAGGCCCATCGGCGTAGTAAACGCTGTCTTCTCCTTGTCAGCCTCTGCCACCGGAACTTGCCAGTACCCACTACTCAGATCTAGGGTGGAAAAGTAGTTAGCAGATTTTAATGCAGCTAATGACTCCTCAATCCTAGGTAACTGGTATGCATCCTTGTGTGTAATGCAGTTGATCTGCCGATAGTCTACGCACATTCTCATGGTCCCGTCCTTCTTTTTAACCAACACTAAAGGCGCTGCCCAGGGGCTACAACTGTCTCTTATTACACCTGCTGTTTTCATCTCTTTGAGCATGTCTTTGGTGTTTTGATAGTGAGTGGATGGTAATGGTCTATACCTCTCTTTTATAGCCTGATGATTACCTGTGGGTATAGTGTGCTCTAACCCTTTAATTTGCCCAAAGTCTAACGGGTGTTTGCTGAATATCTGCAATATATTCTTTTACTACCCGGTAAACTCCATGCTTTTGATGGGAAGGTGTAGAACTGGTACTCATATGTAGTTTTTGGCACCAATCCTTCAGCTTTTCCCCTGAGCCATTGTCATCCGCCTGACTTGACGGGTTCAAGGGCTCAACGGCTGTCATTGGCATTGTTATTAACCGTAAATAATTTAGCCATGATAGCATACTTCGGTACGGTGACCTCATCTTCCCTACAATTTAGAAGGCATAATGGCACTCTTCCCCGGTGTACCTCAACTACTCCTCTGGCTGTCAGTATAGTAGGCCTGCTGTCTGAGTACACGGGTTCTACCAGGCCTTGATAGTCTCGCCCTTTAATGCCTATTGCGGGTCTCCACCAGACCAACATTTCAGTTTTGGGAGGTATTACAATGTGTATCGGGTCACTTACCCTTACACTGCCAATTTCACCTCCGGATATTTCTACCTGCTGTTTCAGCATCGGGGCTTCTATTTCCTTTTGCAGGAGTCTCTGTTGCCCGGTTCTGGCAGTCTCAGCGATCTACTATAAGACAGTAATTACCTCGGAAAAACAATATTCAATCACATTAATTCCTAGTAACATTACTGGTTCACGTTCTCGCCGATCAACATCTACAATTATAATACCCTGGTTCTTCAATTCCACCTTCCCAATCTGAATGGTCATTTCTCTGAACCCAACTTGTGGTATTAGTTCACCATTGCTAGCCCATAAATTCAATCCAAGGTTAGATGGACCACTACTAATGTCTGAATCAGCCGGTATCTTTTGTAGAGAACATATGGAATTGATGTTATCTGGGAACCGGTATCCAACATTTCACTGAAGAGAATGCCATCCAACACGATAGGGATGACCGGACGTCCTCCCACGAACTTGTCATACCAGGCTGAAGGACCATGAGAATTCATTCCTGAGGAGCGGCCTGCCTTCCCAGGGGATCCTCGTTTAAAGCACATTCCCGGGCAAAGTGACCTGGCTTCTTGAACGGCGGCAAATGGGCTGTCCATAGCAGTCGCTGAGTCGTCCTCTCGTCGCTTGGCACTTCCTGGGCCTCATCCACGGGACATCCTTCTTGCTGGTCGCCAACTCGATCGTGGGTGCAGGCTTGGATTCATGCAGCTCCTTGGTGACTTTAGTCACGGAAACAACAGTGTCCATCAGGGCATCTAGCTTTTGGTTGAGGGCCTCATTAGAGATGGGCTCTTTGCGGTCAGCAGCAGTCCCTAACATGGCAGATGCTGCTGATGCTCCTGGCTGCTGAGGTGCTGCTGTAGAGCCTTGAGTAAAGTTTATATCCCGGGGCTCCTCTATCTGCTGAAGACGGATGGCTCTATCTTTTAACTCTGCAAAAGTCATTCCGGGATTCTGAATGATCATCATACTCAGCTGTCCTCTGTGAGAAGGGGATAGGAGGCCCTCTATGAACTGATCGATCAGCATTTTGTCAGCTCCCGGGGCAAAGGCAGGTTCTGCTAGTTTAGGTGCTTTGAGCGCTTCCTGCAAGTTTAAGGCATAGTCTCTTGCGCTCTCTTTAGGCTTTTGTTGGCATCCAAAGAACCTCATTTTAGCCCGTGTATCAACACTGGACTCAAATGCTGCTTTCCAGTCCAGCCACAAGATGCTCTACAGTATCTTTGTCTGTGTCCGGCCAGGACGTAACTTCCCGCTGTGCATTGCCGGTTAACTGTCCCATAGTCATACCGACACGTTGGGCTTCGGTTAGGGGGTATATAACGTAGTATGCTTTTATTTTCATAACAAAGTCATTGAGGGTATTGTGCTCACCTGAGTATTGTGGTAGCCACATTGCTCCCGGAGTGTATGGCATCAGGAGCGGCATGATGGGTGCTGCTCCTTGTGCCGCAGCACCGCCGGGTGCTCCGCTGCTGCTTGGTGCCGCAGCATCTCCCTGTTGTGACATCCTGTGCCCCCTTAGTTTAAGGTCAACCCTCCTGTCTTCTGCTTCCGTCCGGATGCCTACTAAAGGTTCCGCTGTGCGACAGGGATTCTCTTCCCCCTCCGGATGACATCAGAGCGCTTTGCAGAGTGCCACCCACAATGACACACCCCTTTTCTTCCCGCGCATCGCGCGCTTTGTAATAGCGGCAATTCAAAAATACAGTCTTTGTGGCGCAGTTTAAATTCTGTTTGCCGCGCGCTCTGTAAAGGCGGCAGTTTCAAAACAGTTTCTCTCACAAATCACGGGACACAATGTCTGGTTTACCGGGCACGGTAGACCCTGTTCGTGACGCCAAGTTATGGAGCCCACTGGGACGGGGTACTCAGTGCCGGGGTATCACGGAATCACGGTGGTCTTGGTCGGACCATGTCCCGGGCCCACAAGTAATGGGTTTGGGGGTTATTTACAGGGGATATAGTCTGATGCCACCCGTGCTATGTGGTCAGGGTGACCACCGCTGCTGCAGAACCTCCGGGGATGATGTTTGGCAGCCAGTGTATGTAACGGCTCTCCACGGCCAGCGCCTAGTTCCCCGGGACAGTGGTGAGGATAGTCTATGGATGATGCAGGGCAGGGGTAGTGGTAGAGATGGTAACAGTTTGTGAGGGAGAGTAGGGCTCGAGCGCAAGGATCACACAGACTCACGGTTTTCCAAGTCTTTACTGTAGATGGTTCTCAGTAAGTATTGTCCAGGAGTCTGTACCGGGGACGGGTTGCTCCCACCCTGCCGGGTCCTTTGGCTTCCTACTCCTGCGCTGTGTTTGTGTGGCCCTGCTACGCTTTAGCTAGGCTACCGACCCTGTCTTCCCTCACGGGTACAAACTTGCTAGGCAACTTGAGTGTTATCTTTGTGTTTCTGACCATGCCGTGTTGCTTCGCTGTGGTACAGTGAAGATATATAATCTTCACTAATCCGGTGTTTTCTGTGCTGCTTGTGTCAGGCACAATTTCGGATCTGGTATCCGGTCTTTGCGCTTCTCTGTGGAGAGTCTTTAGGTAACTCAGTCTTCCAGATGTGTTCCTCTGTTTCTCCTAACTCCTTTCCTCAGACCCTGGCTAGGCCTGGAACTGGACAGTGGACCATGGGGTGAGCCTAATGCAGCCCTTTTACATCCAGGTCCTTTTCCTCAGTCCTCTCAGGAACTGAACTAACTGCCACTTCCTCTCCACCCAGAATATAAGGGAAGCAGCTTTAGCTCCCCCTTCTGGCCTGGAGGCGCTAGTGTAGTGTAGTAGGTTGTGTGGGGAGTTAACCCTTTGTGATGTTACTGTGGCACATGAACCCTGGGGTGCCACATTGCATCACGAAGGAGGACCTCCAATCATGGTGGGAACGGCATGATCCCTGCCGTGTGGCTTTGGATGTTCACTGTCAGTGATTAACAGCATGATCCAAAGGGTTAACAACATTTATGGGATCGCTGATCGGATCAGTGCTATTAGCTACACATCTCAACTGATCAGATCAGCTGAGATGTGTGGGGGAGGATGCAAGCTCAGCGTGTGAGCTTGCATCAGGGGGAGGGACACGGCCAAGGACGTATATATACGTCTTTAATTGTGAAAGGGTTAAAATGGTTCCGATGACTAATGCAATGTAAGCAAAATGATGAATTTGATAAGCTAGCGTTGAAGTCTTAGGCTATGTCCAGACATGTTGGTATTTGTTTTGCAAATCCGAAGCAAAATCTGAGGTGTTTCCAGCATCTCCTGAATTATTAAAAGGAGGTTTGCTGATTTTTTTCCTGTGGATTTTCTGCAGATTTGGTGCATTTTTTGTGCGGTTTTACCGCGTATTTGCTGCAGATTTAGTTGCTACATTTTTTCTGCGTTTTTGCCCATATGACACTGCAAAAATGCAGAAAAAGATTTGACATGCTCATTCTTTCATATCCGCAGCCAAACCTGTGGTGTTTACACTTTTTCATGAAAAACAACCAATGTGTGTGGACAGCTAACCCCAGAATCACATAGGTTTTGCTGAAAACAAAAAACACTAGAAAGGATTAGCAGAGATTTACATAAAACCAAGGCAAATTCTGACCCCAAGTTTGGCGCCCCTGCCGGTCTGGCCGCCACGGAGGTACTGCATCCCTGTTAGGCTGTAGTATGCCACTCACTGGTAAGGGGAGTACAGACCAGTAGCGGGACACCCAGACCACAATAGGAACGATTGTAGTGGGGTTAGGTGGTGAAGGGAGTTAGTTAGAGGGAGCACTTTGGTAGAAGTGAGGTCAGAAAGAACACACGTAGATGACGTGGAACAAGTAACAGAGGGTATGAATAGAGCAGGAAAGATCTACAATGTAGGAGAGACAGTTGAACAGTTGAGGAGAGAGTTGACCAGCTGAGGAGAGACCGTTAAACAACAAGGGTCGAGTTGGAGGGAAACGAAACTAGAGCACGAAAGCCTGTCACAAATAGAAAGAACTTAGGTGTCCAGAGGACTGGAGCAAGTGGGAGCTCATCCTAAGGCCGAATCCTAGAGCAGAACAGCACACAAGTGGCTCCAGGAGGAAGAGGGGGTCCCAGAGACACGGGAAGAGAGCAATCCACCCTTGGGACTCGCATCCATTGTCAAGTGCTGGCAAGTGGAGGGACTAGGCCGTAAGGGACACCGGGAATGCAATAGACTAGTGGAGAAGACCATGAAAAAAAAAAAAAAATGGATACTGGAGATTTATGAGCACTTAGGCAAAAGGCAAAGGGAATGTTTTGCAGATTCTCAAACCTTTTATTATTAGCTCCTTGTATGGGCTACAACGCATTTCAATAGCACTCAGGCGTTGTGGCCCATATAAGCATATAAGGAGCTAATAATAAAAGGTTTGAGAATCTGCAAAACGTTCCCTTTGCCTTTTGCCTAAGCGTTCATAAATCCCAATATCCATTTTCTTTTTTTCATGTTAAAATCCCCTCTCGGGATTACTGGTGGAGGTACTCTGGGCCAGGCGTTTTAAAATCCTCCTCTCTGAGGACCTAAGAAGCAACACAGCAGCAATACCAGCGGTAAGACCTGCGGCGATGTAATATCCAGTCCGGATCACGTGACCTCCTGGAATCACAGGGACTGAGGCGGGAATACAGGCCGGCATAATGTGCAGCTACTGAGCGGCGCTCCACTGCTTCCAGGCATTTTAGCCGTGTTGTGCACGTTTGCACAACCCCTCGGGTGAGTGGCCATTTGGCTTGCAATCCGTTAACCCCTTAAACCACCAGGTTTCACACATTGCACTCCTGTACCCTTTGTTTTACATAGTGGAGAAGACCAGGTTCAGCTAGCAGCCCGGAAGCTGTGCCACTTTTAAGTTGACACAATCGACAACCGCACACATCTACTGCAGGGGAACCCTAGGAAAAGCCACAGTCACTGGCTCAGAGCACAAGGGGCAGGAAGGGCAAAGCAAGCGCTGTGTGAAACGACCTGGAAAGGACAGAGAAGGGGTGCCGGTTACATACCATCCTATTACCAGTGAGTAGCTGGATCCCTGCCTCTGAGAACCCAGTGCTCAGCAGGCTACTGCACAAACACTGTGGGTAAAAGACCTGAAGACTGCAACCCACTGTGTCTGTCAACTTTCTTAACGCGTCTAAAGCACCAGAAACACAACTACCAACTCACTCAGGTACCTTTGGCCACCTTAGGGGTCATCCCTACCCGTAGAGTGCTTAAGAACATTGCTGCCTCCCAACCATCAGCCCCTGGGAAGACTGTCGTGCAGCGGCGGCATTGATAGCCGCAACCTGCGTGTGGCGTCACATATAAATTAACAGGTATCCCCAGGTCCAGTCATCCTTGTCCAGAATGAACCCTCCTTGCCAGATCTCTATCCCTAAGAGAGAGAGCTACTTTTAATGACACCGCCAAGTTCACGGAGCCGGGTCTTCGTCCCTGAGATCCCCGTGATGAAGCCTCAAGAAAGCCCGGTTTCGAGTATCCTAAGGCCCTGGAGGGCGTGTCACATGTCTGTAGTGAAAATGCAGCAAAAACACACTGTGTGAACAAAACCTTACAGAAAAGCAAAGTATCCGATGACTGATATCTTTCTGTGTTATATACAATACATGACAAATACAGGTTAGCTTATACAGTATTTGTACTGTACTATAGGCCAGATATGCAAGTATCTAAATATAGTTACCACTAGTGAAATATAGAATCAGTGTGGATAAAGGCTCAGCTTACCTGCCATTGTGTATCTAGTATCTGTGCAGAATGGGTCTCCAGTATCCACACTGGAGACGGTATATTGTGAGACTACTTCCCACTTCTGAATGAAATGTATGCGATGACAAGTCAGAAAATCTATCCGAAATGCTGAGCAGGTAAGAGGTCATTTGTCTGCCTCTGTTAAAGCTGATAAAAGAACAAATAAATACAAGATTTGCTTAGCAACTATCTCCAGCAGCAGATCCTCTATGAAGTGCGGCATGTATTCTTATATAATTAGAATGGTGATGGGGGATCTATTCTTTTTACTGAGCAGTCGACCCTTGTGTTATCTGGCTGCAGCCACAGCCGGATGAGCAGTGACTGGTGACAACGATGCACATGAGTGAAAGCTTCTCCTTCAATCTTTCATGTGATGCACCAGGCATGGAAACAAGATAAGGTTGCAGAGGTTTTCACCGATATCATATGAACACCTCTTGGTAGTATGTGCCCACTGACATTTTGTGTGATTTTAGTGCTGTTTATAATAGTGTACCTGTAACCTGCTTTTCAGCTACATGGAGGGGAGGCTCATATATCACCCAAAGGCTCACACAAACCATTATATGAACTTTTCAGCTATTTTGATTAAAGGTATTTTTTTATTTAAGTAGAATTTCACCATTTTAACAGCTTCAAAAATGTGTTCTTCCACCTACTGTATACCAATAATAAATATTAAGTTCTACTGCATGTAAACAATGTCACCATCCTACTGGCTTTGCAATGTACATGACACTTATACATGTCATGTGTTCTCAATGCTTCTGTCAGTATGTGACATACCCATAGTAAGGACATCCTTTCTGGGCACAGTACAATGAGGGGGTGGGGGGCATGCACCTTTTTGACACATTTTGTTCATCTTCCTTTTAATCTCTTTAATGTATCCATTATTGTGCATTATAGCTTTTTTCCTTCTCACTATACTCTGTACAGATATTCATTTATGTAAAAGTGTGGTCCTTTTTTCAATCATTCTTTACTTTTTTATGCAAAGACAAGGACAAGTTAGCTCTGGTTCTTTTATCACTGGTTATATGGTGACTCCTAGTGAGAAATGTTGGAATAGCAGTGCAATGAGCTGCAACATGGTATAGCCGGGATTGGTAAAACATGGCGATGGCAAGTTAGCTGTGTAGAAATGTAATTTCCAGCTCACTCCCATCAGAAAGTAGTAGACAAAACCTTTGTGATTCCAAGGGCTTCAATCAAGCCAAATTCTTCATCAGAGACCCATCAATAAAATGCATGAAGCATGGATGTGGGGTACCGTATATCTAAATGGACGACTTGCCATGAGAATTGGGATTTTTGGTTTAGACTGCATTAATGCTCAGCATGTGTGTACAGAGTTATGCACTTCAAACTAATGTTTGAATTGATGTAACCAGACTGTGTCTTTTTTTATAGACCCCTCTCTATCTGGTGAACCATGGGGAAGCTGGACCAATTCGCTGTAACCGGTGTAAAGCTTATATGTGCCCATTCATGCTTTTTATTGAAGGAGGAAGGCGATACCAATGTGGATTTTGCAATTGCGTCAATGAAGGTAAATATCTTTTATCAGTATTCACTCCTTGACTTTTATATTTTCAATCATATTTCAATCTACTGAACAGTAGCTTCATCCTTTCTTTTAACAGTTGTACAAATGACATCAAATATCACATATATCAGAGCTGAGTAATATGTAAAAATAATGGGGGTGTTCTTACTTAAAGGGGTATTGTCATTTCCAGTGTCCTATCTCAACATGTAGTAGGTGTAATAATAATATTAGCAAATCCCTCCAATCAGAAATGTAGTATAGTTTTCCTGATTAGCTATGTCTTTTCCTCCAGTGCAGGACAATGCAGGACCTTAGGTATTCATGAGCACGGCCATACATGTAGGGAAAGTCAGGTAGTTAGTTGCTAAGGTCCTGCATCTGTTTTATTTTTCTGGACATGGTATATCTTAATGAAAAAACCCTGCCATGACTATATTCTGTGCAGAAATGTTCTACTATCATGTATTTCCATTTCATATCATTTTGTACTCCCAGAATTGAGACATTTATTTAAGCTGAAAACATATCTTGAGGCATCATGATGTCCGGACACTTCGGTCTCCACTTCGGCTGTTAATGTAAGACACGCATAAATACAGTATGTGTCAGTTGGACACAATCAAGATTTTTAGGCCAGGGTCACACATACCATCCGTTTTTAGCTTCAATCCGTTTTTGGGATCATTTTGGACATTTTTTTTTCAAAGTCCAAAAACGCATATGCATTAATCATGTGTGTGTTCGTTTTTCAAAAAGCGCATTCTTTTTTTGCAGCATCCCAAAAATGCTGCTAGCGACGTTTTTGGGGGAGTTAAAAAAAAAGCATGCTTTTTTTTAACATGGGGCCCTATGGAAGACGCATGCGTTAACGCATGGTACATATAGGCACCATGCATTAACGCATATGAGTTTTTGGTGAAAAATTACTAAGTCCAAAAATCTCCAAAAAATGTCCAGGACCTCAGAGGACACTATTGGCACCGTTAGAAAAACGGATCCGTTTTTCTAAGTGCTTAAAAAAGCAGATGGGCATGTGTGACCCTGGCCTTATTTAGGTTTTTGTGGCTGGTATAGTCAAACCTCTGCTCCTGATCCCATTTGCAGTGGGTCCAATTTCAGCCACATGCTGCCACCCACAATGTGCAGTCTAACCCCAATGTTGGGTTCACATTTTGTTTTAGTGTGCACTTTTTTTTTTCATGCGATTGTTGGTCAAGCAGATTTTACAGGTGAGCTATATAAAAAAATTGGCTTATCTATGAAAAGCTGCATGATTAATAATTGCATTGTGAAACCACAGCAGTTCATGGCAAACACAGTTTTACAGTGTGATAATTGACCATGCAGGACACTACTGCAAAGTATGAGCTTAGCTGAAAGCAGTTGTCCACTACTTGGACAACCCCTTCTAAGTTCCAGTAGAGCCCCAGGTACACAATTTCCTACACAATACTGGCAGCGGATATGAGTATAAACTTTTTTATTTTTATGCGTACGAACATGGGGAATGTACTGGACAGCCCCTTTAAAGAATACTATTGCAACTATTCATTGACAGCAAGCAGAGATCCTCACTGTGTTATCAAATTGGCACAAAAAATATATTAACGTATATTAGCACTTTTTACTTTGTTAAAATCTAAATAGGCTGGTTCTAAATTCAAGGAGGTTGCAGATCCTGTCTGTTCATTTTCCTTCGCCCCCTCACAGTTTCTTCATTAACTTTGGGATTATAAATAGGCTTGTAGGAATTTCTGTACATTTTCATTAATCAACGCCTTTAGCGAGTACAGTGTATTTAATTTCTTTTAGAAAGACAGTCGTTGTAAAACATGCTTCCTAATAATGATATTAAGCCCTGGGCTATTTTGTACCTGTTCTTACAAAGGACATTGTTTTCGTTCTCGCTCCATGGATTTGTCCCCAATCTTAGAAAATGTAACATTGTACAATAGGGTATGAAAACATTGAATTTGTGAATGCACTGAAAAGTTATTCTTAAACCTGATTCTCAGACATTTTTACTTTGTAACACATTGAGAAATAACAAGCATTATATCAAACATATGGCAAGGTGGACAGGATTCTGCATTATCCTGAAAAGTAGGAAAATTATGTAAACAGCCCTGTATGATGAGTGTATTTCACTGTATGTTTTTAAAGAAGACCGTTCCATGTTAAAATGTAATTGTGGCTGCTGAGTAGAATAAAACATTTTTCCTTAGTTTTGCCAACTCAAGTGCAGGTACTAGCAATCAAAGTTGTTAGCACCTAATGAGTTACCTTTTGTTAAGTTCAAGTGGATGCTGTCAGACTGGGTTCACATTTGCACACCATTTGCGCTGTGAATGCAGTATCCTGAGCGCAGCAAAACACAGGCACTATGTGTTCCTATGTTTAACATGGGAACGCATAGTGCCTGTGTGTGGCTGCATTTAGGTGCGTTTGCGTTCAGCTGCACATAGTTTATGCGCATGCCAAACGCAAAATGTTGGATTTTTTGTGCGTGCCTGTGTGCTTGTTTTATACGCACAAATAATGAAAGTGAATCTGTGCACGTTGCCATCTGCTGACAAGCGTACAGACGCAGCGGAAGATGAGGTCATCCCCAGGTAAATCTTGTTCTGGCATTCTCTCTTCCTCTTCTTTCTTCCTCTTCTTCTTTCCTCTTCTGTCTTCTTCTTCTTTCCTCTTCTTTCTTGTTCTTCTTTCTTCTTCTTCTTCCTCCCAGCCGCTGGTTCGTTCAAAATAGCTGGCGGGAAAGCCGGTGGTGAAAACACTTCACCGCCGGCTTTTCCGCCTGCTATTTCAAATGAACAGCTGTTCATTTGAACTACCCAGCAGAAATGCCGGCGGAGAAGTCAGCTTTCCCGCCCGCTATTTCAAATGAACAGCTGATGTGTCAGCATCAGCTGTTCATTTGAAATAGCCGGCAGTGAAGTGTTGTAACAGCCGTCTTTCCCCCCCTCCGGCTATTTTAAACAATCCAGCGGTGGCGGCTGGGAGGAAGAGATCAGCGGCAGCCGGGAGGAGGAGATCTACTCTGCTGATCTCCGCCTCCCGGCCGCCGAGACCGCTGATTGGGTGGCCGGGCGACTCACAATGACGTTTTCATGTGAATGCATGTGGACAATCACCACTGTGTTCACATGAAAATGTCTGCGTTCGGCACTGCGTATGCGTATGCGCTCCAAACGCCTCAGTGCTGAACACAAATGTGAACTTAGCCTTAGATAGTTTTCACTGGGGTTGCCCAGTCATAATCTGGCCAGAACACAGCAGAAAAAGCACACGCCCCCACAATAGCTTGGGTTTCTCAATGTGTGAGATACAAGGCCATAGTTCTAATCTCCTGGTCTAACCTCCTGCATGATTAGAAGTAAAACCGAAAAATTGGGCTCACACACCTGTTCGTATAATTGCAGTATGTACGTGCACACTCACAATGTGGGAATTAACAGACAAAATCTAGAATATACACTGCAGTAAGTAAATAACTAGTAGCAGGACATGTAAATAACATAGGGTAGTTATTTGACAGTATTGTCATCAAAAGAGCTTAAACCACATCCCATTGTAACAAGTTATACTCATTGAGGGTGGTTCCTAATTCCAATATTTCAACCCTGCCCCAGGAAAGCCAAATAGATAAGATGCACAGCCTAAAAAAATGGAGGCCACGACCCCATAAACACAAATTGCAAGGGACTAAACCAAAACCAAAAAAATTTACCAGCACATGTGATTAAAAAGTGCAGGGAGACTAGAGCACAGAAGACTAACACAACACGTTTGCACCAGGTGATTAAAGATGTCACCTATCCTTCTTGGATTTTCTGCTAGGAAGCCTTGGGGAAGTACCGTGTGTACCTTCACCTTGCTAATTTTGATATAAAAGCTTCAATTTGGTTAAGCCTTAACCAAATTGAAGAGTTTCATTTTCTGATATTACAAACCCATCTACCACTTCTCCACCTCTCACAATGAAGATAGCTCTACTATAAGATCCATCCGCATACACTGTCCATCCAGTGATGACTTACACATATATATGTTGTGCTCAAAGCAACTTTTAAGCACAACAGACATAAGTGTGATAATGATGGTGCTCTGGACAAGCAGTATGAGGAAAGTGGTAGTAGAGCAGGTCTTATAGTGCTAGGAAAGGAGGAGAAAAAATGGGGGAAATCTTGGTGGTTGTTCTGATGAAAGGGTGAGGAGTACACCTTGAAATGCGTTGAATAAAGCCACTTGCATTCACCGATTTCTTTGGTATATGGTTGATTGTACAGCAGTGCAGTTGGATTCTACATATTTCCTCTATTTTTTCTACTATTGCTTCTGTCTGTTGATCAGTTATTTGGAGCCTTTTATACTGGTTGTTTGTGACACAACCCTCTAAGGTGAGCCTTTTTGCTTCAGCTTACATGTCACCTTTTTAATCAGATAAGACCCCATTGCATTTTCTATCCCACAGTTTTTCATTTAAGGAAAGGATAAGAGCTGCTAGAAGGTTTGTGATGTGATACAGCTTAACTCAGCTGTGCTGCTTCTCTCCTCATACCTTATCCGAAAGGTGTGACTCATCTGTGCCCTATACCCAGCACTGTCTAATCATGCAGGAAGTTATACCAGGAAATCAAAGCTGTATCACTACATCTCACCCACTGAAAAACCTAAGATATTGGAAGGGAATAGTCTTTTTCTGCTATGTTGCTGCCTTTTTAGGATTGGATATTGCATACAGGCAGAAGAAGTACATGTCCTCTTGTGAAAACTGTGTGATAACACTGACATGGACTTAACACAAGTGAATTCTTTAGATGCCAAATACTTTGATTGCTAATATTTCTGCAATTTAGAGGTACAATGAAAAAAATCTGCTCTGCAGTCACTAATACATTGTGTAGCCTCTTTAAAAAAACACAATCTGTTGAACCTACTTCCCAAATTTGGTCCATGAGGTGTCACTATTCCTAGATGCCCCATGCAAATAAACATAATTTTTTTCTGGTTTTCTCTTTCTACATTTTTTTTTTCTTGCTGCAGCCATGTACCGTTCGTTCTTCATGGTTTTGCTTCCTTTTTGCTGATATGAATCTAAAGGTACCGGCGTGTGACTGGGCGATAGTGATGTAGAAAGGGAGCTCAGGCCATCTGGAAGCAATTCCAGAGGCGTGCCTGAGCGTTCTGTTTGGTGCGCCCCGTCTGCCGCGATTGGTGGTTGCTCCTGCGTTCCCATTGGCTGGCCATGGCTAAGGTGCCATATTTGAATCGCGATATAGTAGAAAGGACACATGCGTCATGTAGTGGGCAGACTGTCTCACGCCACTACGCACAGGCGATGTAGTTTCCACATCGCCGAAATACACAAATTTACGGCGATATGGAAGCCATATTGCCACGTGTGACGGTACTTTAAGAGACTATTTTAAAATAAGGTTGACAATCTTTTAAGGTCAGGATTATACTTGCAATTTTGTTTGTAATGAAAAGCTTGAAAGGAAGACTACTGTTTCCCTTTTTTTAAACCACCCTTATGATTAGCTATTACAAGGGTATTTGTGATTCCAACTTACAGGAGTAATTACATATTTTATTTTGTTAAAATAGACCTAATGTGGTAAACACAAAGGCCAAAACCCCTATATGCTCATCTACTGTTCCCTTGCTGCTCCTCTGCACAGTTGCTCATGCCCATTGCCAGTTTCCCTGCATTGTTTTCCTGAATGTGACTGTGGCGCCCCACTGGTCAGTGCACCACAGTAGGGGTCCTGCACCCGAAACAGAGTGTGCAGTATTCCTGTCATTGGGGAGTGTAAAGTCAACCTGAGACTTCCATCCCGACATCCTTACACCTACACTAGGGGACCAATTGGCAACCCATTACCAGGTTAACCGGTCCTGTTGGAGGAGTGTGAGGAGTAAGGAGAAAGGCGGGAAGTCACACAGTTGGATGTAGTCCGTACTGAGGAAAAGAAGCAAGGAGGGAGTGCTAGAGGGGTCTCCCAGGGAGGGCGCCTGAGAGGAAAAAGGCAGCCCAGGAAAGAAAGAGGAAACACAGTGCCAGACCAATGGGCAGGTCTGGGGGAATCCTAGTCCACCAACGGAGTGCCGGCTCCGAGTCACGTTGCAGGCGAGTTCACCCCTGAGCCGTCAACACCGGCGGGTCGCGATTGAATGCAGTAACACTGACTCCCCTGTCCAGAACGTGCAGCCCCACCAGGGTCATCAAGCCGGGTTGAGCCTCTTAGAGAGAAGAAGGGTATCTCATATCACCCAACGGACCTGTTAGACAAGCAGGCTGTGCAGGTTAGCGCAAGGAAAGTGAGGAGGCGCAAGTAAAGGCAGCGGGACGTGAGAAAGACAAGAGAACCTCAAAGAGACTTTTATCCCCTCGGTGACTACCCGGCCAGCTACCCATTAAAAGACTGTGTAAGCTGTAACCTGAAGTGCCATCTGAACCGGTTCCAGTAAAGTACCAGTATAGAGTCACAAAGCCTCAGTGTCTCATTTTAACTTAAATCGCTGCGCAGCTACACCACCCAAGCTGCAATACCATAGTTTCCGGCGGTCTGACAGCGGCACTGGTGAACATCATTAGAAATTGCAGGTGGCGTCACAAGACATTTATTCTTTCATCCCCTTTTCAATTTTTACCCCAATTCTCAGTTGACCACCAGAGCTAGGGGTCCAGGCAGGCTACCAGTGACATCCCAACAACTCCACGGCCGAGTACTGAGTTCCCATAGACCCCAGGGTGCATCAGCTTTGGCGTCTCGAACAGGATCCCATGCCCGATGTAATTGGGTACTCTGTGCCTAACGAACTTTTGCACAATCGGCACTAAAGAACCATTTCATGCCATTTTATCGGGAACCTCAAAAAGGTGGCCTAAAGATTTGAAAGGACAAGTGTGTTTCACCAAGGGGGAATGTGGCACCCCACTGGTCAGTGCGCCACAATAGGGGTACTGCACACACAACAGAGTGTGCAGTATTCCTGTCATTAGGGAGTGTAAATCAACCTGAGGCTCCTATCCCGGCATCCTTACACCTACACTAGGAGACCAATTAACAACCCGTTACCAGGGTAACCGGACCCAGAGGAAGGAGTGTGAGGAGTAAGGAGAAAGGCGGGAAGTCACACAGTTGGATGTAGTCCATACAGAGGGAAGAAGCAAGGAGGGAGTGCTAGAGGGGTCTCCCAGGGAGGGTACCTTAGAGGAAAAAGGCAGCCCAGGAAAGAAAGAGGAAACACTGTGCTAGACCAACCAACAGGTCTGGGGAATCCTTGTCCACCAGCAGAGTGCCGGCTCCGAGTCACGATACAGGCGAAGTTCACTACTGAGCCGTCAACATCGGCCGTTCGTGGGTGATTCCAGTAACCCCGACTCCCCTGTCCAGAACGTTCAGCCCCACCAGGGTCATCAAACCGGGTTGATCCTCTTAGAGAGAAGAAGGGTACCTCATATCACCCAATGGGCTTGGTAGACAAGCGGGCTGTGCAGGTTAGCGCAAGGAAAGTGAGGCGCAAGTAAAGGCAGTGGGACGTGAGAAAGACAAGAAAAGGCACACTACGGGAGCCTCAAAGAGACTTTACCCCCCTCGGTGACTACCCGGCCAGCTACCCATTAAAAGACTGTGTAAGCTGTATCCTGTAGTGCCATTTGAACTGGTTCCAGTAAAGTACCAGTATAGAGTCACAAGCCCACATCAAGCGCTACATCAACAAGTGCTATCCTGCCCCGGGGACTGAGCTCCACCTGCAGGGAGCTACACACCACCCAAGCTGCAATACCATCGTCCTTGGCGGTCTGACAGCGGCGCTAGTGAACATCAACGAAAACTGCAGGTGGCGTCACGAGACATTTATTCTTTCATCTCCTTTTCAATTATTCCCCCAATTCTCAGTTGACCCCCAGGGCTAAGGGTCCGGGCAGGCCACCATCCCAACAACTCCACGCCCGGGTACCGAGTTGCCATAGACCCCTGGGTGCA
This sequence comes from Allobates femoralis, assembly GCA_033576535.1. Taxonomy (NCBI): domain Eukaryota; kingdom Metazoa; phylum Chordata; class Amphibia; order Anura; family Aromobatidae; genus Allobates; species Allobates femoralis. Next base: position 238,863,228 of record JARQOC010000003.1, read on the forward strand.
TCATGACAGCTTCAGCCAAACTCTTACGGGGCTGAGATACCATACTGAGCATATGTGCCTACCAGAACTAGACACATGAGGCAAACGTTCTGAAAGGGAATTAAAATGACAGCAGTATACAGTATATAGACACAGGAGACCAGTTTTAAATTGTAGTGTTTCTGGATGATTGCAGAACAAGGGTCTCCAACTCCAGTCCTTGAAGGTCATCAACAGCTCATGTTTTCAGGATTTCCTTAGTATTGCACAGAGTTTGGAATCATCTCCTGTGCAGGTAAATAAATTATCACCTGTGCAATACTAAGGAAATCCTGAAAACATGACCTGTTGGCGGCCCTCGAGGACTGGAGTTGGGGACCCCGATGTAGAATTTCTGTGGATCTGAAAAAGGAAAGTGAACAGATCCTTGGTGTTCTGATAAATGCTCACATACATAAGGAGGAGATTACTGCTACTCTTATTAAAGAAAACATTTATGGAGCAGATCAGTCCAAGGTTGTGGGATGGCTGCTCTGTAAAGCGTTTCTCACCACTTAATTCCCGATAACACTTTTACAGTCACAAGGAGCAAGGGGGAACTGGAAACGTGGATTCAAATAGTTGTTTTAATAAGCTCCATGTGCCTATGGATTTCATGCTTCAACATCTATTAATCTTCTAGTGACAGGCTCATTTTCACTGAGGATACCATGCCATATTTGTCCAAGAATGACTCTATGTGACTCATAAGCAAGTGTTTCTGTGATTTTGGATGAGTCCCAAGTTTTCTTTTTGTCGGAACAAGTCCTGCTAGACATTAGAATTAACTTGGATATCCTCATCTGCATCGTCCTGGTACAGTCTTTCCCTAAAACAGTCATCTTCTCCACTTTGAAACTTGAGCCCTAAGACACAGATGCTGAGAGTTTCCTTGTTCTCCTTGGCAGAACGTGGGCTTTTAAAATTAAGAAAACTAGATCGGCATCTCTGCTTATTATTACAAGTACACGAATAGTATTCTTGGCAGAACAAAGATCAACGGTTGACGTGCTGGGGTCTGGTGTATCTGCACATTACTGTGTTAAACATTGATAAATGCAAAAGCTCCTTCTTGATATAGGGTTTCCTTATCCTAGTTTCAATGGATTGTCTGTTTTCAGCAATTTAGGATTGGGATAGTGGACAACTTGAAATACGTAATTAAATGCTATTTTCTATGTCTCTTAACTATCCTGTAGCTTAGGTACTCATAGCTGTTGCACATTATATCACATGATTTATTCAAGTGAAGGGGATTGCAGCCCTATGGGTATGAGCTTATCGGTAGACACATGAAGACGGTAAGGCAATACATAGGGGCAGTAAATCTGCTCAGAACAGTACAACCTAGGACTCAGAGCTGTACAGAAATATTCAGCCCTCTAATGTATGCCTCTCTAGGAAAAAACCCATCATACATAGGCAGGTGGATCATTCTGATTATCAGGAATTTCTCTTGGCTCTGTACAGAACCGGGTCATAATATAGCCATGAATGTGCTGAAGTTGCCCTGGACAATGACTCTCTTTCTAGTGGAAAGAAATAGGAGCACATTTTCTTCTGCTCATGAATTGTGAATTTGTCTCTTGATTATTGAATGAGTAATAATCGGCCCTCCACCCTTCAAGGCGTGGTGCACGTGGAGTGTAGAAATTCCAACAATTTAGAAGAAATCCCGGCACTTACTTTCTTTGCTCATTATTTTATTTCATGCTTCACTACCTGAATGCTTCAGCTCTTCCCAAGCTTTCAACAGCAGTTGATTATTATATAGGCTGTCATTCATGATCAGTAGTAAACAAGTAATGTAGTGTAGTTACCCATCTACCGAGACGTGTGCACCTTCATATGTAGATACAGATAGTATACTGGTTTTATTGCATAAAGGGCAGTTTATTATACATTCCTTAAATCTTGACAGAAATTAATATGTTTTAGACCAACCAAAAGTCGTTCTTCAGTCCTCGCATATTCGACTTTAGTGATAGGTATATCCTGAACCAGTGGCGTAACTTCAGGTACTGGGGCCCCGATGCGAAATATGGAAAATCTTTAATAGTATTAGTCTTTTTCTATGGGCCAAAGGGACTTTTGGGGACCCCCTAGGCTGCAGGGCCCGGGTGCGATCGCAACCCCTGCACCTGTTGTAGTTACGCCCCTGTCCTGAACTCTACTAGCTAATCTTGGCTGAGCAGGTCATTTTTCATGCATGCTTTTCGGTTCTGTACTTCCTACAGGTTTTCCACATGCACAAAATCTACTTCCTCCTCACTTATGTGGCTAGTGGGTTGCATGTATGTACATTCAGCACACCATATTTTGGTTTTCTAGCACTATATTTGAACTGTATTTGCTTTGTGTACCAGGAGATTATTTTCAAATGATTACAATTCAGTTGACTGAAGAGAGGTGCAGAGAGGTCACCTATCTCAGACTAGTCATCCAAGACATATAGACACTCCAGAGTAATGAAGAGGCATGTACCATGCCAGTCTTGATATGTCAGGCTCTGACGAGGAACGTATATGAGCTGACCTAGATGTCTCACTCCAGTCATGTGCTGGAGTTTGATTTCTAGCGTAGAAAAAAACGCAACTTGTGATGAATTAAATAAGCTGTGGTGTCTTGCCCCGCCGCTCCCCATCCTATGTCTGAACATTTTGTTGGAGCTCAGGGAAATTCTTGAGTTGTGCCTACGTTTTCAACTCTTCAAAGCTTTTATGCGAGAATTCTGTCGTGAAAGTGTTGATGACAAAACAATTTGAGGAAAAATGTCCCAGATTACTGGTTACTTTTGTATGTGAGATTATAAGTAGCCTTTAACTTTTTTTGTGTCTTTTTTATTTCGAATGTTCAGTATATGGTTACTGTATTCTGACCTGTATGATTCTCCATGTCAGTTCAAGTACATAGATACCATGTATAGTTAGTTTTCTTTCAATTTAAGTAGTGATAAAAAATGTAGAAGTATGTAAAAAAATAAATTTGCTTTTGGTGCCATTTTCTGAGAACTCTAATGGTTTTATATCTCAATATTTAGGCTGTGTGCTTATTTTCTTAATGCATTGTACTGCAATGTTGCAGCAGACAAAAAAGAAATAATTCTGTCGTTTAATTTTTTTTTCTTATGCTGTTTACCAGTGATTGAACTTTTTTTTTTAATTCCTTTATTGTATCCAAGCCCAGGGATAGTAATGGAGAGGGTCTATCAGACGCCCCCAGATTACTTACCCAGTAAAAAGACAAACACAAAAAGTTAACTTGAATAAAAGCTCTCCCACACTTTTGCTGGCTCACCAATTTATTTTCAGAAATGTTCCCATAGAGTTCCATTGTATTCCACGATATGTGAAAGCAACTCTGCCATGATTAGCAGTAAAGTACAGCTATTCTCAGGTGCCAGGTAAAGACTATACAGGTACCTTTACACGCCGCCACGGCAGGCTGGATACAGCCCGCTACTTCACGTGCACGAGCACGCTCAAACGGTTACAAACGGTCAACGCACCCTCTTTACACGCCGCCACAAGGTGCGCTACGCCACGCTACATCTATAGCTAGCTACATCGCCGGGTGTCTCAAGTAGCCAGCTGTTGCTCATTTACACACCGCTACAACCAGCTACTATGGGCGGACCTGGTGCAGCAGGGACAGCACATAGGCGTGCTACAATTGTGGATTACGAGCCGTCCGTACGCTGATAGGACGAAGCAATAACATCCTGATTGGGCAGGCATCGCAGGAGGCTGAGTAATACAGCACGCTCGAGCGATTGTGTAGTGTGACTCGTCAGCTCCTTGAATATGTCGCCCTGTGCAGCGACTACCAATCGTCATGCAGCAGCTTCCACCAATGATCGCACATGGGGCGCGGTAACATGGAGCCGAGGTCACGCCTTAGCTACATTGCAGCTACAGCCCCGGGTGTCCAGAGTTCCCTTCCGTTGCTTCTTTACACGCCGATACAGCTCGCTACCATCGGCGATGTAGCCATCAGTTTTCGAGCAGAGCCCATAAACAGATGTATCTGTCGCCGGCTGTAGCGTCGCGTCTTCAGACGCCGCTACGACGGGCTACATTGACGCTACAAGCTACATTTGTAGCCTGTAGCGGGCTGTATCCAGCCTGCCGTGGCGGCGTGTAAAGGTACCTTAACACAGTGTTGCTGGATCAGCGCTGCGCTCAATGAAACCCAGCGACGCTGATGAGCTATTCACAGTCGCTGGAGCTGCATCGTGGATCATCAACTGCGATGGAACTTTGTGGGAACATTTTTGATAATAAATTGGTGAGCGACGGAAGTGTGGGGGAGACTTTATTTAAATAAACAGTTTTTCCTGTGTGTGTGTGTTTTTTCAATTTACACTTGCTATGTTAGTAATAAGGTTGTTTGTTAGTAATGAGCTTGTTTTCAGCTGACATTGCACAGTTGACATCCACCCCCAAAACTATTATCCCGATTACCACTTTGGGAAGAGCCGGGACGAAGTGCCAGAATTGGCTTATTTAATGTGATATGCCAGTTCTCTGGAAGCTGTGGCTTTGAATATTTAGGCTGGGAATGACCAAATAACCAGGGGCCTTCCCAGCCTGATAATACCAGCCTACTTCTGTCACTGCTTTACTGATAGGGGACCACACACTATTTTTTAAAATTATTTATTGATTTTCCAGCAGTGATCTGGGATTCAGAGATGCATCCAGATGTCATCCCTATGCTGTTTCCATCCATTACAGCAATTTTCCTGCCCCCTTACCCTCATAGGGTGGTCTGCTGAAAAAAAAAGCTTTCCTTTATCATTTACTTTCATTATACTTTTTATTACAATCAATCCCATCTGAGCATCAGACTTGCTCGATTTGAGTGACGAGCACTCGAGCAATTTAGTGTCCACTCATCACTACTCTTTATCCCTTCACCTATGTCAGTCACTGGAGCAAGTATGATTTCTTTCAGTCCAGTTGACTTCATTTGTAATGTAAATTGTTTTTGGTCTGATTTGCAATGAAACATTGTCAAAGGTCTTTGCCTTCTTGTTTATGTTTTGTCAGTTCCTCCATTCTACTTTCAACATCTGGACCATATTGGTAGAAGAGTCGACCATTATGAAAGAGCAGAATTATCTCTGGGATCTTATGAATATGTTGCTTCGCTGGATTACTGCAGAGTGAGTGTGGACTAGATTTCCTTTCGGCCTCTGTTTCTATCTTTGTGTATGAGAACCTTTTTAATCTTTTTCTTATTTGGCGCAGTAACTTATAACAAGTGGGTGAAGTTGATTTAACCCATGCCTGAATAGTGTTGGAACTTCAGTTTAGCTCTGTCTCACAATGATACAAATGTATAGATATTCTGATTAGCGATGAGCGAGCACTATGGTGCTTGGTACTCATAACAAGCAGCCAGATGCTCGCATGGGCTCGACTCGTGTATCGAGTATAATGGAAGTAAATGTGAAATGCCAGCATTTTTCTGGAAGGTATTGAGTAAAAATGCTGGAGGTCCCAATTGACTTTCATTATACTCGGTACACAAGTCGAACCCATCTAAGCGCCTGACTGCTCATTACGAGTACCGAACACTTGAGCATTGTAGTGCTCGCTCATCACTACTCATCACTAATTCTGACCATTTTATTTTCTTTGTAATGTTAAGTATTCAGTAGTGATTAGTGAGCACTACCATGCTCTCCTGCCAAATTTTTTATATGTGATCATTTTCATTTTACGAGGTAATAAATCTGGAATACTTCAACGGATCCCAGTGATTCTGAGAATGTTTTTCTCATGATACATTTTACTTTATGTTAGTGGTAAATTTAGATCAATATTGTTTGTGCTTATTTGTGAAAATATCGAAATTGTGGCAAAAAAATAGCAATCTCCACATTTTCAATTTTTATATTCTTAAATCTGCTATTCATCTTATAAACAATAATTAATAAACAACATCTCCCATATGGTTATTTTAAATCTGCATCATTTTTCAAATGTTATTTTTTTTTATCAAAATATGAGAAGGATTAAAAATTTAGCATCAATTTCCTATTTTTTTCAAGAAATTTACATATTCTTTTTTTTTTGGGACTTAAAATATTCAGATTTAAATAAACTTTGAGGGGCTTATATTTCGGAAACTCCACAAAAGTGATACCATTTTAAAAACCGCACCCCTCAAATACTGCAAAACTGCTGTGAGGAAATGTTTTAACACTGCTACATACGCTCCCTGACAAGTTATGTTGCTTATCCATGTTATGTAAGTAAAAATGTATAACCTGACGTTAAATTCATCCATTCGTTGTATAAATTACTCTTTTGAAAGCTGAAACCCTCCGAAATTTGGTTTAGGTTAAGAAAATAAATTGGCATCAATGCTTAAATATTGATAATTTAATGAACAAGGAATGGTCAGATTTTAGCAAGACAAACGTTTTGTTGCCTGGTCATATAATGCACCCAATCCTAATTTACATCCTCACCTGTGCTCAGTAAATGATCAGTTAATTAGTGGGTGTGTTTAAAAAGAAACCCAGCACCTCAGACCTTCACTTGAACTGCAACTTGAGCTCTGACAACATGCCAAAAATCCACCGTGCGACCAAAGCCTTGATTATCAAGAGGCTGAAGACCAGATCCACTGCAGAGGTGGTTGGCACCTTTAATGTGTCTCAGCGTCAAGTACAAAGAATTAAAAAAAGATTTGAAGAGACTGGAGATGTGTTTGACAAGCCCAGGTCCGGCAGACCCCGCAAAACAACTGCTTAGGAGGAACGTTTGTTGGTTAGAAAAGCCAAAGCAAGCCCCTCTTCCACTGCAGCAGAGCTCCAACAAGCTTGGTCACTTCAAGTCCCTGTGTCAACTAGAACAGTTTGTAAGATTCTGTCTAGAAATGGCCTCCATGGTCGAATCAGTACCCAGAAGCCAGCACTAAACAAAAGGCAAAAAAAAAAAACATGTGGCATTTGCAAAAGTCCCACAGCCTGCTAAACAGATGGACGCTGCAAAAGTGGCAGAAGGTGGATTTCTCTGATGAATCTTCAGTAGAATTACACCTCAGCCGCCACAAATACTGCAGGAGACCTACTGGAGCCCGTATGGATCCAAAATATACTCAGGAAACAGTTACATTTGGTGGTGGAAAGATCTTGGTCTGGGGTTACATTCAGTATGGGGGTGTGTGAAACATTTGCAAGGTGGAAGTCAACATCAATAGCCTAAAATATCAAGAAGTATTAACTACCTCTTATATTCCAAATTATAACAGTGGTTAAATTCTGCAGCAGGATGGTGCTCTATCCCATACATCCATCTCTACAACATAGTTCCTCCCGGCAAAAAAGATCAAGGTGCTCAAGGACTGGCCAGCCCAGTCACCAGACATGAATATCATTGAGCATGTTTGGGGTAGGATGAAAGAGGAAGCTTGGAAGACAAAACCAAAGAATCTAGATGAACTCTGGGAGGCATGTAAGACTGCATTCTTTGCTATTCCTGATGACTTCTTTAATGAATTGTATGAATCATTGTTGTACCGCATGGATGCAGTCCTTCAAGCTCATGGAAGTCATACAAAATATTAAATATGACTCTAAAAGTACCACATCTTCATTCATCAATGTTATGCAACATATATTTGTATTTTAAGTAAATTTTTTATTAGAAAATCACATTACTTTCTGTGAGCGACAAAACTTTTGTCTTCCCAAAATCTGACCATTCTGTGTTCATTAAATTATCAATATTTCAGCATTGAAACTAATTTATTTTCTTAACCCAAACCATATTTCAGAGGGTTTCAGCTTTCAAAAGAGTAATTTATGCAACCAATGGATGAATTTAATGTCAGGTTATAAGCTCTTATTTACATAACATGGATAAGCGACATAACGTCTGTCAGGGAGTGTAGGGATTACACAGATCCAGTAAAGGAGAGACCAGGACAGATCACCACTGTTGTCATCTGTTATCTGTCCTGGTCTCTCCTCTCCTGGATCTGTGATTGAGGAGAGAGCTGAGCTTGGGACACCAGAGACTGGAGGAAGTGGGGTCTTTCTCAGGAATGCAAGAGAAGCAGGAGACATGGGGGAGGGGGAGGTTTTGGCTTAGAACCCACAAGGGAGCAGTAAAAATAAACACAAACTCACATAGTGATGCTGTTCTACACCTATGCTAATTTGCTGCAGTGTCTTCCCGGTGTTTGATAGCAGTTTTCTCTGCAACCAAATCTTGAATCATTGAAGTAAAGGTATGATTGCACTCAGTATCCCAGTGCCTGTAACTTTATAGCCCAAATCCTACTGGTTATGTCCCTTTAATAAATGTGTTAAAAGGAAGCAGACCTAATGCTGACCCCAGTGGTACCCCACTGTTAACTGTGACCCATCCGAGTATGTTCCATTATTAACCACCCTTTGTTTCCTATCACTGAGCCAGTTCTTAACCCAGTTACACATATTTTCCCCTATCCCCATTATTCTCATTTTGTGTACCAACTTTTTGTGTGGTACCGTATCAAAAGCTTTTGAAAATACACGTCCACTGCTCTTCCCTGGTCCAGTCTAGAAATTACCTCTTCATAGAAGCTGATTAGATTAGTTTTGACAGGAACGATCCCTCGTACACCAATGATGTTACTGGGTCATGAGATTATTCTTGAGATATCCAGTATAGCATCTCTTAAGAAATCCTCAAGGATTGTATCCACAGTAGAGGTTAAACATACTGGCCTATTATTTCCAGGCTCAGTTTTTGTCCAAAATTTTGGAATACTGGCATCACATTTGCTATGCACCAGTCCTGTGGTAGAGACCCTGTTATTATGGAATCTTTGAAGATTAAAAATAAAGGTTTTTCCGTGATGGTACTCAATTCTTGCAGTACTCAGGGGTGTATCCCTTTCAGGCTTGGGGATTTGTGAACTTTAGTGATTTTTAGATGACGCTGGAGTACTTCCTGCTGAGTTACAGGTGACATTTAATGGAGAATTTTTGTTATCACTGATCATGTTGTCTGTCATGGAATTTTCTTGTATAAGTACTGTTGAAAAAAAAGCATTATTAGATTGGCTTTTTCCTCAACCTCCTCCACCATTTCACCCAGGCTATTTTTAAGGGGCCAACACTGTCATTTTTCACTTTCTTACTGTTTATGTAGTTGTAGAATATTTTTTGATTTTTTTTTTTCTCTGGCAATGAGTCTCTTTGTCTCAATCTTTGCTGCCTTGATTAGATTTCTGGCTGAAATAGATTGCGGGCACCATGTTGCATTTGCAGGGCCCCTAAGGTGACTAAACAGCAGAAACACCCCACAAGTGACCACATTTTGGAAACTAAAGGTACCGTCACGCGTGGCAATTTTGCTAGCAATTTCACTGACAATTTGCTAGTTGCAGTGAAATCATGGACACATTGTTCCATTTGTACACAGCAACAAAATAGAACAATGTGTCCTTGATTTCACTGCAACCAGTGAGTTGCACGTCAAATTGCATGCAATGTTGCGACGTGTAAAGGTACCCTCATCAAGGAAATCATCTACAGGTATGGTTAGCATTTTTAACCCATAGGCGCTTCACATAACTTTTTAAAATGTGGATGTAAGAACTAAAATTCCTTATTTTTTCCGCTAAAATGTTGTTTTAGCCCCAAATTTATAATTATTACAATGTATAATAAAAAAAAAGGCCCCATAATTTGTTTCACAATTTCTCCCTAATACAATGATACCCCTTATGTGATCAAAAATTGCTGTTTGGGCACAGGCCAGGGTTCGGAAAGCATAAAGCATTATTTGATTTTTGGAGCATAAATGTGTCTGGAATAGATTTCGAATGTCATGTTGCATTTTCTCATGTACACAGCGATACCCTAGTTGTAGTGTAAACACTAATGTTGGAGCACATGCAAAACTCAGAAAGCAAAAGGCGCAATTTCATTTTTGGAATAAAAATTTGGAAACTGTGTTGCTTTGCAGGGTTTCTGAGGTGCCAAAAAAGCAGAAACCCGCAAAAGTGACCCCCACTATACAAATTGCACCTCCCAATGAATGCATTTGCATTGACGTTTTTTTTTTTTTTGTTTTTTTTTGGGAAAACTACAAATATGCCAGCCTAAAGCCCATGCATTGTTCCCCCATATATTTTAGCACTGTATACAGTGTGCCATATTTTTGCTTCTGTGTACATTAACTGATAATTGTTCCTTCTCCGCTACAAAAATGCCACACACATGGTCGCTTATTGCAGTTTAGACACTGTGGGGCTCAGAAGGAGGGGGCATTTGTATTTCGGAGCTCAGATTTCGCTGGATATTAGTTGAGGGGTGGGAGCCATATTGCTATCTCAGAGTGTTTGTTCTACTAGTAACAAGAGAGTCTGCTATATTTCCAGTGACAGATAATGGACTGAGTGGCGACTATTTTTTTGAGGGATACGTTACGGATTTTATTGGTAACAATTTGAGGTACATAACATATTTTGATCACTTTAAGCATAAGGCTAAAATCACATTCTTGTGTTCTACACTTACTTCAGGGCTTCCGTGTAAATTTCCCAAAATGGTAATTAAGAAGAAACCCCAGACAGAACCGCTCACTATAATGAGGCAAATAGAGACACATAAGCATGCACAGAACTGTTGTGGACCACATTTTTTGGTTAAAAAGATGCTGGGACACCGCCAGAACAGAGTCCAGACGGAGTCCAAAGTGACTGCTTCTGGCTCAGTATAAGGAGTCGTTCCATCGGGGGGGGGGGGGGAGGAGGTTGTCTTAAATGCGATTTTTGGAATTTACATGGAAACCTTGATGCAACTGCTCAGCAGAGAGGGCAGGATACATGTGACCCACACCTTATTTGGGCCATAGAATGATCAGCAGTAGAAGAATAGTTCTTATTTGTAGTTTTGCATTGTTCACCATGCTTTATTGGTGATAAGACAGCTTTATTGTTTGGGACTGTGCTATTACAGCAATACTAGAGATATAGTTTTTTTATGTTTTGCTGCGATAATACAGTAAAAATAATTTTTTCATAATAAAGTTTTTTTTTTTAAAATATTCTGAGAGCTGTAACTTTTTTATTTTGTGGCGAACAGAGCTGTATGAAGACTTATTTTTTGTTCGACAAGTTGAAGATATTTTTGGCACAATTTTTGGATACTCAAATTTTTTTTATCACTTTTTAGTTAGATTTTTCAGATGTAGAATGCATAATAACCAGCAATCCAGTTATTGTGTTTTTTTCCCACAGTTCACCCGTGGTAAAATTGATAAGTCCGATTTAGCTTTCAGGTTTGCACAGTTACAGTACTACCAGCTTTATATCGGTTTTCTTTATGGTTTGCTACTTTTACGTATTAAACATCCTATTTCACAAAAATGTTTTGTTTTTGTATCACCATATTTTGAGAGAAGTTGCTTTTTATTGCGGGACTGTATGCTTTTTTAATAGATATTTTTTTACACATGACTTTTTGATGGCTTTTTTTTGTGTGTCACTGTGAGAAAAAGCATAATTTTTGGAATTTTTTTTTACAGTGCTGGCTGTATGGAATAAATAACATAACAGTTTTGTACATTGGGTTGTTTTCATGATTTGTGTCCTTTTTTTAACTACCGTATATACTCGTGTATAAGCCGACCCCCCTACTTTTGCCCCAAAAATCTGGAAAAACCTATTGACTCGTGTATAAGCCGAGGGTGGACCTCAGCACAGGTATACAGCCCCCAGCAGTGTGGTATACAGGCCCCCCCCAGTGGTATACAGGCCTCCCCAGTGGTAGTATACAGCAGCCCCAGTGGTAGTATATAGCATCCCCAGCAGCCCCAGTGGTAGTATACAGCAGCCCCAGTGGTAGTATATAGGAGCCCCAGCAGCCCCTGTGGTAGTATACAGCAGCCCCAGTGGTAGTATATAGGAGCCCCAGCAGCCCCAGTGGTAGTATACAGGAGCCCCAGTAGTATACAGGCAGCCCCAGTAGTATATACAGCCCCAGTGGTAATATACAGGCAGCCCCAGTAGTATATACAGCCCCAGTGGTAGTATACAGGCAGCCCCAGTAGTATATACAGCCCCAGTGGTGTATACAGCCCCAGTGGTAGTATATTGCAGCCCCAGTGGTGTATACAGCCCCAGTGGTAGTATATTGCAGCCCCAGTGGTGTATACAGCCCCAGTGGTAGTATATTGCAGCCCCAGTGGTGTATACAGCCCCAGTGGTAGTATATTGCAGCCCCAGTGGTGTATACAGCCCCAGTGGTAGTATATTGCAGCCCCAGCGGTAGTATACAGCAGCCCCCGTAATCCAGGGCCCCCCCAGCCTGACTCCGGTCACCTGTAAAGGAAAATATACTTATCACTGTCCCGCTGCCGTCCGCGCCCGCATCTGCCGACATCCGCGATCCTCCATCTTCATGCGTCTATTTCCTGTTTCCTGTGTTCGGCGCCGGCAATGACGTCATTGCTGCGACGAACACAGGAAACAGGAAGAAGACGCATGAAGATGGAGGATCGGGATGTCGGCAGATGCGGGCGCGGACGGCAGCGGACAGTGATAAGTATAGTTTCCTTTACAGGTGACCGGAGTCAGGCTGGGGGCCCTGGATTACGGGGGCTGCTGGGCTGCTCGGGGCTGCCGGTCCTGCCGTATGACTCGCGTATAAGCCGAGGGGGTACTTTTCAGCCCAATTTTTGGGCTGAAAAACTCGGCTTATACGCGAGTATATACGGTAATTTAAATATTTTATTTTACCTTTTTTTTATTATATGATCACTGGTACTCATGTACAGCTATGTAGTAGACTTGTCAGTTGTTTACTGAAAGATGCTGTTAAATCCTGCTTATAGCATCAGATGACCACAGCAACAATCGACATCAGCGATTATGATTATGGTAGGCCGTTCCTGTCAAAGGTGTTTTTTTAACCTCTTTTAACAACTTAGGGGTTTAAGGGGATAATCAGCCACCATGTACTTCTAATAACTAAGGGAGGCTCAGCTGGTAAGTAGTTAAATGGGTTATCCAGGCTTTTTGTATAATTTAAATGTCTATCTAGGCTGAAAAAGTTGATAATTTGTAATTTACATCCTGCCAACATTTTGCATTGTTACCTAGATATCACCTTTTTGCGTCTGCAGGAGACTGATGGGGGGAGATTTGTTTTGGAGCCTGGGTGCAAATGTAATAACTGGTCATTTATACACAGTCTCCTACAAACAAACCTCTGACTCCTGCAGATCCGCTCACCCCAGACTTCAGCATACCCCCCTCCGCCCAGACTCTTACAAGCCGTCCTTAGTTCCAAGCATTGCCGCCCCCCCAGTCACCAATATGACCAACCCAATAACCCCCATTGCACACAGTGGTACAGCGGTAACCTCCTCCTCTGGCACAGTGTACCGAATGCACAGCTGTGTGAAGGAGATGAACGCAGAGTGCACTGAAGTGTGGATTCGGCATAGTGTCAGAGGAGGAGATGAGCGCTGTATGCAATGCAATGTGTGCTCACCTCCTCCCATGTGGCCGCGCTCAGTGGAGCCTCCTCTTCTCTCCCGCAGCCGCCCGCTCTGTGTCCCGCTCTGTGCCAGTGGAGCTGATGCTCCTCCTCTCTGTATCTCCTGCAGCACAGAGCAGGATGGGGACACAGAGTGGGTGGCTGCAGGAGAGAAGAGGTACTCCATTGATGGCACGGCTACAAGGGAGGAGGTGAGCACACTGCATTTCATACAGCGCTCACCTCCTCCTCTGAAACAGTCTGTCGAATCCACACCTCAGTGCACTCAGAAGTCATCTCCTGCACACAGCTACAG